>JAUNZF010000002.1:2400000-3000000 GCA_030762955.1 Entelexis paramagnoliae
TCGCAAAGGGCTCACGCGCGAGGCCTTCCGACTCGCGCGCGCCGAGATGAAGACACAGCGAGATGCGGCGCAGAGAGCGCCTGGAATTGGCGCCCATGCAACGGGCCACGAGCGCTAGGCTACGGCGCTCTACACGGAGCCTTGGGCACGCGTCACCCGCGCAGATACACTCATGAGCATGTGCAAACAGACCGTAACTAAGGCGCGCGTAAGCGGGAGCTGAGGAGTTTATAGATATGCGTCTTAACTCGACGTCCATTTATACAATGTTTATGTACATGTGCGCAGCATGCAGAACGCGGCGGGCCAGCGGCGGGCCAGCGGCGGGCGCGTCTGCAGCGGGCGCGTCTGCGGTGGGCGAACTTACTGCTTCATCACGGCGTCGTCGTGGAAGGCAACGACGTTGCCCGCCCACGGGTTGTCGCTGCCCTCGACGAGCTTTAGCCGGTCGAGACGGTGCTCGCGCAGCTGGTTCTTCGGCAGCATACCGGACACGGCGCGGCGCAGAATCTCGCTGCCGCCCTTGCGCTCCTTCAGGTCCTTCAGACTCATTTCGTGCAGATTGCCCGGTCGCCCGCTGTGCCACCGGTACATCTTATATTGGTCCTTCTTTCCCGTCGTATAGATATGCTGGCAGTTCGTCACGACGACGTAGTCGCCGCAGTCGCTGCCTTGGTAGTATACGGGCTTGTGCTTGCCCTGCAGCGCCACGGCAATTGACGTGGCGAGGCGCCCGAGCGGGCGCGGGTCGCGCGCGACGTCGACGTGGTGCCACGAGCGCGCAAACCCCAGCGCCGTGCGGCCAATGTACTTCGAGGACATGCGGAACCGCTGGAGCTGAAAATTCCAGTTCCGCGTGATCTTGCCCCGGCCGCGTCGTGACTCTTCGTCTTCGTAGCCGCATCGCGGCGGCGAAGAGACACGACTACATACGGGCACGAGCGGAAGCGGCCGCAGAGGGCTGCCTGCCTTTGCCGCGCGCGGCGCCATTATGCGGGCACGAGCGCTCACATGCAAGTGGCTAACGGCGCGGCGCGGACGCGGCGTCACCTTGCCGGCAGGCGTTGCGCGTGACTGAGCCGCTTATTTTTGCTCTCCTAGACGGGCTTGGCAGCGCGGCCGCAGCCGCAGATGCATTGCATTGCCTAACTTTTAGCCGAGAAATGCAAATCTACGTACGCGCGAGCCTGAAACAGGGGCTAAACATGGAATGGGCGTCCTGTGGCCGGCCTTCGGGCGCCGTTAGCCGGCGCGGGTTGGAGTGTGCCTTGGCGTAGCAGCTGCTTGCTTCAAATAAGTAGCGCTCACCGATTCAGTTCAATCTGAACGATTGAGCTCGCTTCTACGATCTGGCTGGACGACGCCGGACCTGCCTGCCCCACCCCCCCACCGTGAAGGACGTATCGCGTCGCACTTGTGCAGCCTTGAACCTAGTAGAGCCCGCCCGAACCGGGAGTAAACGAGGCCGCACATGCAGCGAACTGGCCTCGCCGTTTTAGCCATCGGCCTCGCTGCTGCGCTGTACGGGCTATGTGCGCTGCAGGCGTACTACTTTGACGCCAACGAGTGCTCAATGAGCATGTCCCGCAAGAGCTACTTCCCGATGCACTTCGACTCGCCGAACTCGAAGGTCAGCAGCAAGTACCAGACGTACTTGTACCGCGAGGGCGGCCTGTCGCCGGCGTTTAGTGGCCTGCACGACATTGACGTGCTCGGCGGCACGCCCGTTCTGTTTCTGCCGGGCAACGCGGGCTCCTACGACCAGGGCCGCTCGCTCGCGTCGCTGGCCGCCGAGCAGCAGCCGCTATTCGACTGGTTCTCCGTGCATTTTGACGAGGACCTCAGCGCCATGCACGGCAAGACGCTGCTCGACGAGGCCGAGTACGTGAACGACGCCATTTCCGGCATCCTCGAACTCTATACACACCACACCCGCCTCGCCGTGAAGCCGAAGTCCGTCATTGTTGTGGCCCACTCCATGGGCGGCCTTGTTGCGCGGCTGCTTGTGGCCCTCGACAGCTACGTGCCCGAGTCCGTGAACACGATCATTACGCTCAGCACGCCACACGTCTACCCACCGCTCACGTTCGACCGCGACGTGACGCAGATCTACGACGCCGTGAACCAGTTCTGGCGTTTGAACCCGAGCCTCGACATCTCGCTCGTGTCCATTGCCGGCGGCCACATGGACCTCATGGTCCTGCCGGACATGACGCTCGTCGACTCGTTCGGCGGCCTCACGGCGTTCTCGTACGAGGTCCCCGGCGTCGGAATCGGCATCGACCACGTCGCCATTGTGTGGTGCCGCGAGATGCGCGACGCCGTCATCAACGCCATCTCGCACATCTGCGACCACAGCACGGCGCAACGCACGCTCGCCGCGCCCGAGCGCATGCGCACGCTGCGCTCACTGCTAAAGCAGCGCACGCCGCGCTACAGCGTTGTCGAGGAGCTTAGTCGCTCCATGCTGTTCGGCGTGCCGCAGACGGCCGAGCTCAGCAGCGACACGGAGCTCGTGCTGCCGGCGCACTCGAGCCTCGTCAGTTACTCCGTCCGCCTCGATAGCCCGGCCCGCCTCGTGCACGAAACGGCGAACGAGCACCGCGACTACGGCGTCGTGGACCGCGCAACCCTCATGTGGTACTCGTCCGGCCCGTACGTGCCCTTCAAGCACGGCGACGAGCGCCTGCGGCTCAAGATTCGACCGAACGGCCTCGCACGCGTGACTGTCAGCGTGAACTGGTTCGCCACGGCCGCGAATATTGGGATCCACTACCGCACGCTCGCCGCGTGCTGGCCGCTGGCTGTCGTGTTGCTCACAACGCTCATCGTGCTGCGCCGCAAGATTGGCTTTGCCGCTGCACTGGCCGTGTTTCTACACTCCTGCTACGTGCCACTAAGCGCCGCGCTGGCCGCCTTGCACCTCGTGTTGTGCTGGGCGCCGAGCCGCAACGCCGTGAGGCGCCTACAGGTGCCGAGCGAGGCTGCAAACGCACGTAGCCTTGCCGTAGCCGGCTTCGACGTGCACGACCTCCTCATCGGTGTCAGCGACCCCGAGCTGGCCTGGCTCCTGCCCGTCGTGCTGGCCGTGTCCTGTGTGGCCGTCGTCGTCGTGTTCGCGGCGTCGCTCGGTATCGTTTCTTTGCATGCCTACCTCGCCGGCAGCACAGCACAGCCGCTGTCGGCAACGCCGCGCGGCGTTCTGAAGTACCCCCTGGCTGCGACTGGCCTCGTAGTGCTCTACCTAATCCCCTACCAAGTGGCTACAGTATTGCTGGCGGCCGTGCTGCTGTGCCGCGTGGCCGATGCTAGCAGCTTCGGGTTCGCATACCTGCAAATACTGCTGTGGACGGCCGTGATCGATACGCCCATTGTCGTTGTATGGCTGCGCAACCTGAACCTGCAGTGGCTCTGGGCCTTCGCCACGCTCTGGAACGCGTTCTCCTCGGCGCCCATTGCCATGCTCGCGCTGCGCGGCGCCCAGTGGCTCTCTAATCCGCGGCCGTTCTTGTTCCGCGTGACGCAGGCCGTCCTCATATATATAGCAGCCTTTGCATTCGTTTTCGGGGGCCTGCACGCGTTCATGCTGCACCACCTCGTGAACTACTTGGCTGCTTGGCTGCTTGTTGTCATGTACGACGGCGCCCCAAAGACAGAAAGTCGCCGCGTAGTAGCAGTACAGTAATATTATTATTAGTGTTATGTCTCTTTTTTTTAAAGCATAGATAGAAACGTACGCCAAAGCCTGTCGTCTCCTTCATTTACAATATAAGCTTTAGGCAGCAGCCAGTAGTAAGTTTTGAGCAGCAGCCAGCAGTGAGCTTTAGACAGCAGCCAAGGATTAAAGCAGCAATGGGCAAGCAGCCTTACTCGACGCCGGGCTCAACTTCGTCCCACCAGTCCAGGCCCTGCGTCGTTGCCTTAATCACACCCTTACGGATCACAAAGTCGCCGAACGGCTCGCCGTCCTCGCGCTCAAGCGCCCACGACTTGAACAGCGGCTTCAGAATCGCCAAAATCTCGTCCTCCTTCAGGGATGAGCGGTACAGCTTGTTCAGGCGCTGGCCGACGTGGCCGCCGCCCAGCATGAGGTTGTACGCACCGTAGGCCTTGCCGACAAGGGCAACCTCGGCCAACCACGGCCGCGCGCAGCCGTTCGGGCAGCCCGTCATGCGCATCACAATCGAGTCGTGACGCAGGCCATATTCCTCGAGAGCGCCCTCGAGCTTCGTCACAAGCTCAGGCAGGTACCGCTCCGACTCGGCCATGGCCAGGCCACACGTCGGGAAAGCGACGCAAGCGGCACTGCTGAGACGCAGCGCACTGAACTCGAGGTTATCGAGCTTGTACTTGCGCAAGAGCTCGTCAATGCGCGGCTTCACACTGTCGCTGATGCCAGCAACGACAATGTGCTGGTTCGCCGTGAGCCGGAACTCGCCCTGCTCGGCCTTCTGCAACACGTGGGCAATCTCGCGGAAGCCCGTGCGGTGCTGCAGCTCGGGCGTGTCCTCGACGCGGCCGTTCTCCACAAACGTCGTGAAGTGGTTCTCTCCGGACTCGTCACGGACCCAGCCGTACGTGTCAACGTTCGTCGTGAACTCTGGGTACTCGCGCGCCGGCTCGAGCTGGTAGCCAAGGTACTCCTCGACGCGCTCCTTAAACACGGGAACCGTCATGTCGTCAATCGTGTACTTCAGACGTGCGTGCTTGCGGTTCTGGCGGTCGCCATTGTCGCGCTGCACAAGCATGACCTTCTCGCACACGTCCAGAATCTTGCTCTTTGGCGCGTAGCCAATGAGCGATCCCGTGCGCGGGTATGTCTTGCGGTTGTTGTGCGTCGTTCCCATGCCGCCGCCAACGAGGACGTTGAAACCAACGACATTGTTGTTTTCAATGATGGAAATGAGGCCAATATCGTGGCCAAATACGTCAACGTCATTGTAAGGCGGCACGGCAATGTTGATCTTGAACTTACGCGGCAGGTAAAGCGCCTTGTAGAGCGGCTCCTCGTCGGGCTGGCCCTCGGCCAGCACGGGCGGACACTGCGCCACAAGCGTCTTCTTCGGCTTCTTCATGGGTCCCTCCGACCGCGTGTTCACGGCCTTCTGGTAGTCGGGGCCGTCGCTCGCGTCCTCGCCCTCAAGCCAGATCTCGTAGTAGGCCGTCGTGCGCGGAAGCAGGTGCTCGGACAGGGCCGAGCCGACAGCAGCAATCTGCTTGTGCACGGCAGCAGAGTGCGGTGCGGCCGACACAACAACGTTGCGATCAACATCGCCGCAGGCCGCGACGGTGTCCATGAGCACGGAGTTCATGCCACGGATCGCCGGCTTCAGGTTTTCCTTAATAACGCCGTGCAGCTGGAACGTTGCGCGCGTCGTGATCTTGAACGTGCCGTTGCCGCGGCGGTCGCTCAGTTCGTCGATCTTCAGCCACTGGCGCGGCGTAGCGCGGCAGCCGGGCAACCGCACGCGAACCATGAACGCGTAGGCCGGTTCCAGGCCCTGCTGCTTGCGCTCGTCGCGGATATCGCGGTCGTCCTGCATGTAGATGCCGTGGAACTTCGTGAGCTGCTGGCTCACGGCGCTCACACTGCCCGTGGACTCATCAACGAGCTCCTCAGCAATCGTGCCGCGCAAATAGTTCGACTCGCGCTTCATGTCCTCGTTTGTGAGCGGCGGCGGCTCCTCGCCGCCGTCAACCTGGTCAACGCCAAGCTCCTTCCACAGGTCCGCCTCCCAGGGGCCGTAGCCCGTGGACCATCCATCGGCATCTTGGTCGTCACCCTGGCCGAGATCGACGAGCTTCTGCGCACCCAGGGCCTCAAGACGTCGCCACAGGTCGTGCGACGGCTTGTTGTAGTAGTGGCGGTCCTGCTTGCGCGGCCAGTATTGCGAGTCGCCCATGCCGAACACGGCCACATGCACATTGACGAGGTCCAAAGCCTCGCTCTTGATCTTGTCCCAGAGCTGCCGCCCGTTCTGCGGGAACTCGCCCTGGCCAGCCGTGGACGTCACAAACACAACGTTCGTTTCTGATGCCAAGTCCTCGGCCTCCATGTCGTCAAAGGCCATAACGCGCGCCTTCAAACCGCGCGCCTTACCGCGGCGAGCCAGACGCTTGCCGACGCTTTCGGCCTGGCCGCCGTCACTGGCGTAAAGCACGAGCAACGGCGGGCCGCTCAGGCCCTCGAGCAGCTTAGAATACGCGGCCTCGGCCTTTGACTTCTGCTGCGAGCGCAGCAGCTGTCCCTGGCTCTGCGCGAGCGTGCGCGCGAGCTCTGGCTCCTTGCGGGCCAGCAGAGTGAGCTTCTGTTCGCGATCAAGGAAGTCGCGCAGCGTCTGCTTCAGCACATAGCTATCGAGCGTGATATCCTCGCCGTTGTAGCGATAGAGGGGCCAGAAGCCGGACTCGACGGCCTTCTTCGTGCGCTTAAGCACGTCAAGCGCATCTTTGCCCGTGGGAAGGTAGGCCACAACGACGGCCGGGCCGTTGAAGCTCTGCGCCTCGAGCAGCGCCTGCAAGAGCTGTGTGTAGCTGGCGTACACGGCAACGGACGCCACATATACGGTGCCGAAGTTCATTGCGTACAGGCCAATATCCTTCTTCGACGTCGAGTTCTCAGCGGATTCGACCACAAGCATGTTCACGTTCTTGCCCGAGGCAAGCACATGGTGAACGCCGGACATGCCCGTGTCGTAAGCCCACGCATCCGACCCGATGATCCAGTTCTCCTTGATGAACTCAGCGCGGTAGTCCGGGGCAATCTGGTTGAGCAGACCCGCATTGTACGGGTCGCGCGTCCACTGGCTGAGCGCCGACGCCTCGCTGCCCGAGAGCTTGCCGTCTTTCACGTCCTGCGCGGCGCGCTGCACGATTTGGGCGCGAAACTCCTCGTTGGCCAAAAACTTTCCGTACGCGAACTCGGGCGTCGTCGTGCCACTCTCGTTCAGAATCTGCAAGTTCGGGAACAGCTGCCTAAGAACCTTCAGGTACACGTCCTCCGTGTTCTGGGCGGCGCGGATCTCCTCAACCGTCAAGTCCTGCAGCGGCGGCACGATCGTGTTGCCCAGAAGCTCGCCCTTACCGGGCTGGCTGAACGCCTGCTCGAGCACGCTCGCGGCCTCGGCCTCGTCAGCGACCTGCCCGAGCTGGAACGAGCGCAGCGACGAGAGCGGGCTCAGATGCTCGCTGTCAGCGCCAAACAGGTCCTGGAAAATGGGAAGTAGTGCGGTTGTTGAGTTTGCGATTTGCTCGAGCACACTAACGTCGGCCACGGACGGCGGCAGCGCCTCAAGCAGCTTGTCGGCGTCAAATGGCGCCAGCACGCGGATGGCGAGCAAGCCTGTGTTCTGCGACTCGGCCACAGCCTGCGCGAAAGGCTCAACATTGCCAAACAGCACAAGCGCGCGCGTGGCCGTTGGCGGCCCGCGGTATTCGTAGGCCGCGTAGCCCGAGCCGACGATTTTTAGCGCGTCCAAAACTACGTCAGCGTCGCTTCCAGCGTCGTCGCTGACGGTATCGTCGGCAATGGCCGCCGCCACAAGCTCCGGTGCCCAGCGGAACGGCGCCGCGTGCTGCTCGTTCGTGAAGAAGTGCACGACGGGGCGGCCCTGTTTGCGGGCAATGAGGTCGGCCGCCACGGCCATGTCCTGCGCATCCTCAGGGCCGAAGCTCTGCAGAAACACGAACTTCGCGTTGCGCACGGCGGCAATCTGCGCGAAGTCTGTGTGCACGCTGAGATGGAAGACGACGGGCGCAGCCTGCAGCGATGCGAGGTGCCCGATGCCGGAGAAGAACTGCGCGGCCGAGCCCACGAATGCAATGGGCGAGCGGCGCATGTCGGAGGCCTCGTCCTGTGCACGGTCGGCCGCATCGACGGCCTCGACGACCGGCAGCAGCGGGTCCATGTGCCGAGGCCCCGGCGCAATGCGCGCCGAGCCAAGCGCAGCCACAGCGAGCTCCACAGCTTCCAGCGTGCTGTGAACCTGTTTAGAGACCGTGGCCATGGTGCGGAATGCCTGCTAAAAGGTTTGGCGTGATCAGCGAGTGGCCTATCCGAAGTTATACAAATTTCGGAAAGCGCGTCATCGCACGTGCGTCCGCCACCAATAGCCGCATCGATAATTGACTCACACGACTAGGCTAAGGGGATTGGACGTGCGCGTAGGGGCAGCAGAACCGGCTGTGATCGTCCGTGATTATTCTGAGGTAGTTAAAAGCATTTAGAACCGGCACTGGACGAGCAGTCCGACTAGCCGGAACCCTACTACGAATGTGATAACGCCGATCCGCAGTGATGAACTAATGCAGATGAACTAATGCAGGTGGGGACGGATAAGAGGAGGGAGTCGCGTTTGGGGTACAATGGCAGTTAACCGGTGGACTCCAGCTGGCCGGGGGGATCCTCGATGACTTAGATTAGAATGAGCCGGTAAGTCTAAAAGAGACCCTCTCGGGATTTGAAGAAAAAAAAAGGATTGCAGATGAGCCGTGGTTAGCTATACGACTCGCTCTGCGCTACGGAAGGAGCTAAGGACGGCGAGCTGGTTACTCGCACTGCCTGTCACGGCTGCCGGTCACGGCCGCCCGTCACGACCACCTATCTCGGCCGCCTGTCACGGCCACCTATATCGACCGCCTGTCACGCTGTAGACATGCTTGAGCTATACTAAACTAACGGAGAAAAACGTATCTATAATGAACCAGGAAGTGTAGGACAACTACCACAAACCTCAGGCCACCGCGTGCTGCCCTCGGCTCTTGAAGTGTCCCTTTATTCTCGACTAGCGGATAGAGGCCTGCGCCGTAGGCTCATCGCGCGCCTGCCTACAATAAGCCGTCTCTGAACAATAGCGAAAAAGACAAGGGGTTCCTGGCGCCTAATATTTCATGTCCGGTTGGAGCCATGATACGATTAGTACCGTGGACGCGCACGTGGTACGGCCAGTGCAGCGCTGGGCACGGGGCCACCAATCACACAACATTTGATTACCGGCCGCTCAAAGGACTTCCTTCACCACCTAAGCATCCTCCAAAACTATCCCCACACGTTTCGGTCTATGCTGAGGTTACACCGCGCCCAGACGCTCGTGCGGCGGTTCTCCGCAGCGCCTCGGCGGTTGAAGGACGTCACGCTCACCGTGGACGGGCGCCCGGTGCAAATCGACGCGCAGGCGTCGCTCATCCAGGCCATCGAGAAGGCCGGCGTCCAGGTCCCGCGGTACTGCTACCACGAGCGCCTGGCCGTGGCGGGGAACTGCCGCATGTGCCTGGTTGATGTCGAGAAGGCGCGCAAGCCTGTGGCGAGCTGCAGCTTTCCCGTGTCGAACGGCATGGTCGTGCACACGCGCTCCGAAAAGGCGAAGCAGTACCAGGAGGCCGTCACGGAGATGATTCTGGGGAACCACCCACTCGACTGCCCTGTCTGCGACCAGGGTGGCGAGTGCGACCTGCAGGACCAGACGCAGCGCTACGGCAAGGACCGCGGCCGGTTCAACGAGATCGCGGGCAAGCGCGCGGTTGAGGACAAGAACATCGGCCCGCTCATCAAGACGAGCATGAACCGATGTATTCAGTGCACGCGCTGTGTGCGCTTCACTAATGAGATTGCCGGCGCACCGGAGCTCGGCACGTCCGGCCGCGGCAACGAGATGCAGATCGGCACGTATCTCGAGCGCAACCTGAACTCGGAGCTCAGTGGCAACATCATTGACCTGTGCCCCGTCGGTGCGCTCACGTCAAAGCCGTACGCGTTCAAGGCGCGGCCCTGGGAGCTGAAGAAGACGGAGACCGTCGACGTGCAGGACGCGCTGGGCAGCAACATCCGCGTCGACTCGCGCGGCCAGTCCGTGCTGCGCGTGCTGCCGCGCATCAACGACGAGGTCAATGAGGAGTGGATCAGCGACAAGACGCGCTTCGCCATTGACGGTCTCAACACCCAGCGCTTGACGACGCCGCTCGTGAAGGTCGACGGCCAGTTCCGCTCGGCGAGCTGGGAGGATGCGCTGCTGCTCATCAGGTCCAAGTACGAGGAGCTGCAGCCGAAGGAGCACGAGTTCCAGGCGGTTGCTGGTGAGCTTGTTGACGTCGAGGCCGGCGTCGCGCTTAAGGACCTCACGAACCGGCTTGGCAGCGAGTACCTTGCGCACGACTATGTGGACGGTGATAAGCCCACGAACACAGGCGTCGATCTGCGCTCGTCGTATTTGTTCAACGCCTCGCTGGCCGGCGCGAGCGAGGCCGATGTGATCTTCCTTGTCGGCACGAACCCGCGCCGCGAGGCGGCCGTGCTGAACGCGCGCATCCGCCAGCACTGGCTGCACTCTGACGTGAAGATCGGGCTCGTCGGCGCGCCGTTCGAGTCGACATTCGAGTACGAGCACCTTGGCGCGGACGTCTCGTCCGTGAAGAGCGCGCTGGCCGGCAACTTCGGCAAGGCGCTGCAAGGAGCGAAGCGGCCGCTCATTCTTGTCGGCTCGGCCGTTGCCGAGTCGTCGCCCCAGATTTTGCAGGAGCTCGGCGCGTTTGCCGCCGCAAACAGCAACATTGTGAACGATAAGTGGAACGGCCTTAGCGTGCTGCAGCGCGCCGCGTCGCGCGCGGGTCTCTACGATATCGGCTTCAGCGTGCCCTCTGAGGAGGTCTCGGCCGTGAAGCCGAAGATGGTGTACCTGCTCGGCGCTGACGAGCACCTGTCGCTGCCGAAGGACGCGTTTGTGATCTACCAGGGCCATCACGGTGACGTTGGTGCGCCGCAGGCCGACGTGATCCTGCCCGGTGCCGCCTTCACGGAGAAGGCCGCCACATACGTGAACACTGAGGGTCGCGCGCAGCAGACACGCGCGGCCGTGGGCCCGCCCGGTGGTGCGCGCGAGGACTGGAAGATCGTGAAGGCTGTGAGCGACGTGATCGGCGTAGACCTGCCGTACGAGACGTCGCTGGAGCTGCAGTCGCGGCTGTCGGAAATCGCGCCAAACCTGCTCAGCCACGACGTGCTTGAGCAGTCGTCGCTCGCGAAGCTGGCCATGGCGCAGCTGGCGAAGCATGTGCGCCGCAGCGGCGACGCGCAGCTCGAGTCGCCAATCAAGAACTTCTACTTCACGAACGCCATCTCACGGTCGTCGCCGACCATGGCGCGCAGCTCGACTGCGTTCACCTAGACAAAAAGAGCGCTTACTGATGCCTCTGACCAGCCGTCGTCGCGGCTTTACGTATTATTGTATGTACCTTAGACAATGACGGACCTCGTCGATGCCCGCAAAGAGACGATAAAAGAAATTATGAGAGAAACCCATAATAAATATGCGCTATGCGCGCGCAACGCGCGCGCGGCGCGGTGTGCTGGCACCAGTTAGTCGGCCACGGCCGCGCGCTGGCCGCGCTGCGAAAGCGCCGGCGCACGTGACGCTATCGCATGAGGATAGCTCGCCTCGCGCCGTCAGTGTAGTCGCCGTCCATGTTGTTGCCCGTTGTGCTAGCCCTTCTGGGGCATGTGTGGGCGCACACGCTGAAGGGCGTGATGCCTGGTCTTGATGCGATTGATCTGCAGTCGACGGCGTTCGCGCTGCGCGACCTCGAGACGTCGCACTTCACGCGGCGCTACGTGTCGGCCGCGGGCGAGTTCGAGTTCTATAACCTGCAGCCTGGAGCGAAGTACGTGCTCACGCTCGACTCCGACACGCTTGAGATCCCGTGGTCGTACCTCGTGCTGCCGGGCGATGCCGAGATCGAAGTGCACCGCGTCGCGCTGGGCCGGCCCCTGAACACGCTGAGTCCTGCCGTGGCCCACCCCATTGAAGTGAAAGGGTACCGCCGGAGCGAGCTTGTTGTGGAGCGGCCGACGTTCAGCGTGTTTGGCTTCATCAGGCAGCCGACGGTGCTGCTGGCCGTGGGCGCGCTCGTCGTCGTCACGTACCTGCCGACGCTGCTGAACAGCATCGACCCCGAGATTCTGGAGGAGCTGAACAAGCACGAGCTGAAGCCGAGCAATGCGGCTGAGAAGGCGCAGGGCTTTGATCTTGCGAAGAGCATTGCTGACCGCCGCATCAAGAAGGAGAACTAGAACTAGAACTAGACAAGAACCACCCAGGCGGCTAAGCAAACAGCTAGGCCGAGCTGCTATTGCCCATAATACATAGCGACTTCGGCTCTGGCTTCGGCTCGGCAAGAGCACATCCAAAATTGCAATGAGTTACTGATACATACTATCGCGTTCCTTTTGTTTAGTTAGAAGCTAGGCCGTGAGCTCCTTTGCCTTGGCGAAAATGTACACAGAGTTCCACTTCAGCGTGACGCGCGAGTCGAGCGTCAGCTTCGCGTCCGTTAGCAGACGCTCCTTAGCCTCCTCAAGAATGTCCTTCTTGTTTGGATTCGCCTTCTTCCAGTTCAGATAGCCGGACCAAGTGCTGAGAAGATTAATGAGGTCGCGAACAGGCACATCGTGCTTCACGAGCTCGAACGGCTCATCGGGCCGCAGCTCGTGATAGTCGTTCACACAGCGGTCCTCCTTCTCGTACAGATTTGGCGGCAGCGCAAGGCTCGCGTATAGATCGTTGAGGCGCTCCTGCCCGGGGTTCCAGTATCCGCCGCACTTTTCTTTGTTGAACGAGAAGTCTTCGATGATCTTCACGGCTTCAGGGTGGCCCACGGCGTTCGGGATGTAGTACGACCACAGCGCGAGCGTACCGCCCGGCTTCAGAACGTAGTGCGCCGCCTCCCAGAAGTCCGGGTACGACATCCAATGCGCTGCCTCTGCTACGGTGAGCAGGTCCACGCTGTGCTTCTTGAACTGCGACGTGAGCGTGCCGTCGTTACCGACGACAAAGTCGATGTTTGCCGCCGACGCGCCCGCGTTCTCGCGGCCCTCCTTGATCATACTTTCGGACGCGTCCACGCCGAAGACCTTATGCGCAACTACTTTAGCTAGTGTTAGAGTCGCCTGGCCCGAGCCGCAGCCGAGATCAACCGCCAGCGGCACCTTCTCGTCCTCCTGCAGCCCAATGTACTCCCGCAGATGCGTGTAGAGGGACTCCGGATAAACAGGGCGGTACCTGAGGTAGTCCTTGGCGTTGTACTGTGGCGTCGACATTTTCAAAGTGAATTGACAATGGCAGGTCCGCTTGCGCCCGGGCACCGCATATATAGACTTGCGGAGACAGACAATGGGCAAGGGTGGCCGCGTGACTCCAACGGCTAGCGCCTAAATATAGGCTGCGTGCATAATCGTCGTGCATGCGGCCATTACGGGCGATATGACAGAGACCTGCTATCGGCGTAGTGTGCTCGGCCATCGGCGTAGTGTGCTGGACGTGCTGTCACCGTAAAGTGCTTTGCTGTACCTAGGTGACTCGCCTCATCTACGTCGGTTCCTGCGCATTGAGCTTCAAGAACCTAAGAATAAACTGGACACCGCCGCCGCAGTAAGTCCTAGACTCGACCGGGCTCTAATTAGTTATATAAAAGATCGGAGTTCAAAGGCAAATCCGGCTTGATCTGCTCGCGAACCAGCATACTTTTTGCCCTCTCCATCGTTCGAAGTTGCTCATTGCTTTCGCGGAGCTCAGTGCATTAAGGTTGAGTTCGATGGATAGCTCGTATAATCTGTGCAGCCAACGCCTGCAAACTGGTTTGCAACTTATACAAGCTCGCGCGTCGTTTTCTCGTCGTGTGCTTCGCGTGAACAAAAGCAGCATTGCTTTAAATTTTTGCTTTGGAACGTAATATATACAGCGCTACTCAGATCGTAAAGTCCCTTCTCTGCTGCGCGCGAAGCGGTGGTTCTGCGCGTTTATGATTAGCAGGCGCGAGCGCGCCGGCTCATGCAGTTCGTGTTAAACTGAAGTTCCCCACAGCGGAACGTCGACCGGCTCCTGGTCCTTATACCCCGGCGGCGGGCCATGCTTCCGCATCGCCTCTGCCCACGGCACGTCTTCATCCGGCCTCAGTCCCAGCGCCTCCCGCAGCCGCGTCGACATGGCGCCAGGCACTAATGGGGCAGTGGCTGGGCCCTTTCTGGGCTTGAATGCTAGCGTGCGCAGCTTCGGGTCCCGTACCTGCCCATAGCTTGTTAGTTGAGGCGCCTGTTCGTACTCGAAAAAGGCACTGTGCATCTTCTCGTAATCCACGTCGAGACGGCCTGGCTTCGTGTTGCTGTCTGCATTCGGGTCGCGCATCTCCATTATGCCCGTATGAACGACATTTTGCGGCAGCTCGTACGGTGGCTGCGGCGCGAAGTTAGGACTGTCGGTGCGGTTTCGCCAATTCGACGGAACCTGGACGGCGTGCGGCAATGTCTTCAGGTATACAAGAAATTCGGGGTCCTGTGCGTCGGCGTCAAACCACTCGACAAGCTCGGGCCGGCGCGCGCGCTTCTTCAGGTCCGCGAGCGTCGGCTTCGCTTCCTGTCGCCGCTTCTTCTTGCTCACGGGCTCGTCGAACCTTTCTGTCTCGCTCTCCCCGTCCCCACCCATAACCTCGTCATTGGCGGGCTCCTCGACGGGCCGGCTGCGTTTGAACCGCGCGGTTACCTGCTGGTACATTTCGAACAGCGGGTTTGACTCCGTGACCCAGTCATAGCGCCGCGCCAGCATCGTAACACTACTCCTCGGCCCATTCGTACGAACCGTATCACTCTCACCGGCTCCAGCAGCTTCATCGGCAGCATTGGCCGCCGTAATACTCGCCCCAGCAGTAGGAGCCGTGTCAGGGGCCGCTTCATTAGGGGCCGCCTCATTAGTGGGCGACTGAGCCACATTTTCGGCGAGCGCAACAGGCTCCTGAGGCTCAGGAACCTGGGCACTCCCGCCTTGAAGCGGTTCTGCGCCGCTCGCGTTTGCGGGCGCGCTGGCTTGCCGCTGCTGCTTACGCTTTTCGCGCCTCGCCTGGTTTTTGGACTTCATCGCGCGACTTCAGCGAGCTTGTTCAGCTTTTGGTTGATCTCCTTGTCAAACGCCTCGAGCTGCGAGCTCAGCTTGTCGATATGAGTCTCCACGGCGCGTGCAATCTCCGGCACGCTGCGTTCTGAGGCCGCGCCGAGCGCAGGCTTCGTGGGCTGTGTTTCGGGCACGCTGTTCGAGACAGGCGATGCTCGCTGTGTTTCGGGTGGCGTCTCGAATCCGGGGCTCGCCGCGTGCGTCTCCGTCTTCTCCGCGTCCACGGGAGCCTGTGTTTCCGCACTGCTCTGCACACCCGTTGGTCCAGGTGCGCTCATGGAAACTTGAGCGGTCATGTGATGGGCCCACCTCGCCTATATGCACGCCTATATGCAGAATGTTTAGGCACGCACGCGCGGCTGTGTTGTTTACATCCTGTCGAGGGGATAAATGCCAAGGCATTAAAAAGACCCGGCACTGTAGAATATTCGGCAGCGACGCTTTGTGGCTCTTAAAGTAATGCCGCGTAGTCGTGCTCCGCACTGTTCTTGTTTAACTAGTTCATGTTAACGAGAAGAATAGACTACTACTGTATAGCACAAGAAAGCTCTGCAGGCTCTGAACCGCCAATGTGAGAGCTCGCGAATTGCTACTCAGAATCAGTACATGAGAGCCGAACTCGAGCGCTATCTGGATCTACAGTAGTATCACGCGACTGGGGCTTATCCATCACCACCCCTGTCCGGTGGCTGCTGCGCCTTCATACGACCCAACCCTTCAAAACACGACTTTCCGATGGGGACTGTGAAAAATCGCGAAACTATGCCGCCATTTATTTATGATTTTGCAGACTGGGAAGCTTTTTATGTAGAGGCGATGGCGTACCATGCCGCCACCTCGAACGGCAGGCGCGTGTATGACTTCATCAAAACGTTCCGCCAGTTCATGAGCAGTGGCGTGCTCGAGCATCTAGACGTGCTTGTGAATCTGCATCCGCGTTTCGACACCGTCGACGGCTGGGACGAATGGGTGAATGCGGTGGTCGCCATGCTCCACGAGTACGACCTGACGCTGGGCCGCTTCTCCGACGTCGAAATTCTGACCCCTGGTCCGCGCATGAAGAACTGCGCGTCCGGCGCCGATGCTGAGTGGCGCGGCGTGCTCGAGCGCTGGAGCGAGCTGGACAGGGCTGTGTCTGAGGGGCTACTCACCGCTCAGCAGCAGCGCGAACGCTTCTGGCTCGACGCTGATGCCAAACAGCGGGCGCTTCTGGCTGAGACATGCGAGTTCTTCGACCCGCAGAATGGTCTTTGGAGCTACGGCAGCCCGGAAGAGCAGAAGTGGGCCGAACAGAAGTCGTGTTACGCCATCACGAACATTATGGCGAACCTTACGGTTTCCAGGGTCCGCCAGATGCGGTTCTGCAAGCGCTGGTTTTACGCGTCCGTCTTCCTGAGCATCTCCTTGGTCCTCATGGCCTTTGCCAGCTCGGCGGCCCACTCGTCCTGCACGACCCTTCCCTTCGTGTTCGGCGCTTTGACACTCGTTATGAGCTTCATTACTGGCAGGAAGTACTTTGCTCTTAAACGTGAGCAAAGCGTCCAGAGGTGCTTGTACCGTAACAGAGCCACGCTTAAGTGCTAAGCAAGAAGCGCACACTTGGGAAAGTCGTTGGAGACAACAAGTACGGGGAATCAGAGCGAATTGGGTTTCGCTTTTGAGTACACATATAACGACACGTCACGATCTTAACTATGATTCACTACGACCACTGACGACCACTATATCATAACTATATCATAACCAATATAAACTGAGACGCTGCTCAAGGTCCTTGGGCTCGGAACCTCGTTCCGGCGTTCGCTAGTCCAATTGCTCAATATTAGAATATGAGCGACATGCTCCTGCGTTTCTGCAAAATATGGCTTTTGAGCTCCCGGTTCCGCGTTCTGTTTTGTTTTTGCATGGACCACAAGTCGGACCACAAGTTCGGACCACAATATTGGGTCTTTTGGTCACTGTCCTATCGGCAGCGTTTGCCGAACGGGCAGACTGGCGGCGTCCTTGGCACATGCGATTGAGCCTGTCTATTGAAGAAACGAACCGGTTGCGGGCCAAGGTTGGCCTGCGCCTCATCCGGGATGGCGCAGAAACACTGGTTGAGGACGCTACGCCTTCTGAGCGCGTCCAGCAGCTCCAGGCGCGCATTGTGGCTGCTGAAGAGCGGGCCGAAGAACGCGCGCTGCACGCCGCCGCCACGGAGGGGCCGACTCTCGCCTCAAGTGCCCCGGAACCAACATTGTCGTGGCTCGACCGAATGCGGCAAAAACGGAGCGCAACGGCGTCGGAGCCATCGCCCGCACCAACGAGAGAGGAGAGTCCGAAGCCAGAGCATTCTGACCAGCCACCAATAAGTCCTGCAAACGATTCAACTCCTTCTCCTCTGGCGAGCACAGGCCATATTCCGTCTCAATCCCGGAAAGCCCCGGAAGTGGACATAACCAAACTGGACCCGCTTGAAGCTCCAGCCGAGCCCCGAAGAGAGCTTAAGAGACCGGCCCAGCTTGACTATGATGCGAAGAAGGCGGTTTTCAAGCCCAAAAAAATAAAGTCGGCTGCGAAGACCCGCACACGCAGCTCCGAGCCTGCGCTCGTCCTACCCGTGGCCAGGAACGAGGAGCCCGCGCAGGCCCGTGTGCCAACAAAAGGCCAAGCTGCCTCTGCACAGCAAATTACTTACGAGGCCGGGGCCGATCCAGGCGTGGCTACAAGCGAAACTCCCGAAGCTAAGGCCGGCGACGCACCGGCGGAGCCCGGGCTAATTGTTGGACGAACGCAGTTGTTATTGCATGCATTAAGGCAAAACCGCAAGATTGCCGATGACAATGAAGAACCGCGGCGCCCTGCAAACGACGTGACATCTCGTGAAGAAACTGTCGAAGCCGAGGCCGAAGACGCTAGCTCGCCTGAAGAGACAGGGCCAGGCGGCCAGACTACAAGTATAGCCGAAACGCTGCGGCTGCTGCAGAGCGAGCGGCCAGTGGCGCCATCGTCGAAACAGGTCGCCAAATCTCGTCGCGAATGGTCGCAAAGGCTAGCGGCCACGCGATTGGCGAAACAAGCAGACTTGGATTCCAGTCTCGACGCTTTCAAACATTTGCCGCCGCACGAGCGACAGAAGGCTTACGAACTGCACAAGAAGGAGCTCGCGGCGCAAGATGCGCAAGCTGCAAAAGAGCTGTTTCAGGACTACACACCTGACGTGGACTTCGAGCGGCGGGACGAGCATGGGAACGTCATAGACGGCAAACAGGCGTTCAAGCTTCTATCCAGCGCTTTCCATGGCGCAAAGGGTGAGCCTGGCAGGTCGAGGGGCCAGTCTGGCAAGTCGAAGCCCTCACAGTCAGTGCGTGGGAGGTAGCATGCGTCGCGCAGCACACACGTGTGCCGCGTTTCCGCATTAGGCAAGAACGAGGTACATATCGGAGTTAAAGACCGCCTCAGAAATGTGTGTAGAACCGTGATCAGATTTTGGCTTTGTGCTTGCATGGTGATTGTACTTTCGCCGTCGGCAGCGGGCTCGTTCGGCTGCAAGACATCCCCCTGCGCTCCTCCTGCAGCCGACAGCAAATATGTGGTGGACGTGACGGCCGCGGGCCAGGACGCTTGTGGCCCCGAGCCTGGGGAGCCGTTGCGGCCGTCGCTGCGCAGGCTACTGCGCAGCCTGCTACCGTGGCGCAAAAAGTGCCCCGAGGTCAAGGCTGACCCAGACTCATCGGCCACTACGTCGCGGCCGTCCATGTCGCTGTTTGAACAGTCTATTGCCATCATGCGGACGTCGTCGATCCGGTCGCTAGGCAAGTCGTTTCGCAAGCACTCGCACGTCGACATGCTAGACGAGACTTGGGAGGACTGGCTCGAGCAGTACCAGACCGGCATCACGAACATAAGCACACTGAGCCGTCCCGTGTGCTTTTGCGGATTCGGACACATGGCGCCGCCACACCACAAAAACGAAATGGTACGGCTTCGCAGCGTGGACTGCGTTAGCGACCGACGTCTGTGGCGGCACGAGCGCGAGTGGCTGGACGAGAAGCTGCGACAGCTGCTAGTACAGCACCGCGTCAAGGCCGCCACGGTCTCCATCATCGAGAAGACGTGTCAGGTCGTCATTCAGGACATTGGGCTCGGTAAGCGGTTTCCAGTCATTGGCCGCGAGTTGTCGCTTGACGCGCACGCAATTCTGAGCGCTGAGTACTTTACGCTTCTCGACGCCGGCACTGACTGGCGAACGAGGCTGAACCCGCTTGTGCACGGGCCGCCCTTTATCAAGTTCTACATTGGGGTTCCCATATTCATAAACGACCAGCCCGTGGGCTGTTTGGCCCTACTGGACCCGTACTTGAAAGCGCAGGTCCCAAAGGAGCTGGTCGCGCAGTTGACGGCCGTCTCACGCGAGCTGAGCTCGCGCCTGCAGGCGCGTGTCAACAATGACCAGAAGAACCCGAGGAGCAGGGCGCGGGTGCAGTGGGCGGACGAGGACGAAGGCGATGGCCTGAGCATGCTGACCGTGGCCAGCAGCGTGAGCGGCTGCACGAGCGTGAGTGTGCCGTCTGATGTCGAGCCGAGCGCGACGAGCAACTCGCTTGGTCCGGATGCAAGTCTGCACGACAGCCGCATATTCCCGCTGTCCGGTCCCCAGGCCAGCCGCACGGTACTACAGCCGTACGAGGTGTTTGAGTCGCTGCTTCGGTGCCGTAGCATTCCGCAGGCGATCAAGAAGGCATGCCGCATAGTGTGGCAGAACCTTGGCGCGGAGCTTGTCTACATTGTTGAGGCGCGACTACGGCGCAAGGTGCTCGTGCCGGCGGCAAGCCTGTACCAACGGAGCAGCGGCACGAGTCTGCACGGCATCGACGGCGTGCACGAAGCGGCTGATCCGGCGGCGCAGCACCCTCGTGTGCGCCTGGTCGGCTTCTACGGCCCGCAGCTCGAGTTCGATGCGGAGACGGAAATCATGGCCGACAAGGAAGCGTACCGCACGACAATTGCGAGTAAGTACGGGATCCGGTTCACGGCGTCCGAAGACTCGAGCGCCGTACTGCGATCAAGCATCCTCATGCCGTTCCGCCGCAAACCCGAGCGCGTGACGTGGGACGAGGATGCTGTCAGGAGCGGCGGCGACGTGTTGTGCAGCGTATGGACAGACGGCTTTGTGATGGGCGCGTCTGTGTCGCACGCACGCGAGTTCTCGCCCGGAGACGTTGTGTTCATGAAGAAGGTTGTGCGGGCGGTCGAGAACATTTTGACGTGTCGCGACGAGCAGGGCGCGTTGTGGAGCGAGCGCGGGAAGCGCGACGTAGGTTCCGCTTAGCTACGTACAAACGAAGGCGCGAGAAACGTTGTTGGCTCGCGTCGATTCAGAACAGCTTACAGCACCGCTAATGTGAGGCGCACTGGCATTGCCCCCACGCCACGCAGGCTTGAGCGAAAGCCCCGCCGGGGCATTCGATAGCTTCAGGAGAATGGGCAAAGTGCAAGGAAGTTAATGCAATCATTAAATAAACTTTTTTGTTTTCATACATACGTATTAACATTAGTGGATGAGAGTTAAGACTAAAGAGTTCACAGGAACAGAGCCGGGACGAGAGCGGCGAGGCCCGGGACAACGACAGCCGCGGCGCCGTTCTTGACACCGCTGGCCGATGCCTTACCCGAGGCCGAAGCCGAGCCCGACGCGGGTCTTGCGTTCGCAGCAGCCGACGACGCGGCGCTGCTAGAGGGAGAAGCGGTCGCCGAGGGCGACGAGGAGGCAGACGAGTCCGAGGCTGCAGCGCCCGCGCCGGCAGCACCGTTGTTCGAACCGCCAGAGCCACCTGCGCTGCTGCTGCTCGAGTCAGAGTTCGACGCAGAGCTCGACGGGCTGCTCGTGGCGCTGGCCGACGAAGAGGAGGCCGAGGCGCCCGAGAGAGCCATGAGCGACGACGAGGCCGCGCTCGACGAGGCCGCGCTCGCGGACGCGCCAGACAGAGCCATGAGCGAGCTCGAGGCCGCGGCAGACGAGCTGGCGGCCGAGGCGCCGCTCAGGGCGATAGCCGGCTTCGTCGACGAGCTGCTCGCGGCGGACGAGCTCGAGTTGTGGCCGTACGGGCCGGCCAGGTCCAGACCCGTACCGTCCGTGGCGCCGAGCTCCGTGCCGTCGTTCGTGATGGCAACGTCGCTCTCCTGCGCGTTCTTGCCCGTGAACACGTAGGCGCTGTCGCCAGTCTTGTTCACGTTCTGGGGCGGGTCGTAGCACTCGACGTCGATGGAGTCAACCTCGATGTAGAAGTAGCCAGGGTTCTGCATGTCCGGAGCGTTCCAGTTGATGGAGCCACCGGCCCACTCCTGAGTGCCCTGAGCACCGCTGTCGCCACCAGCCCACAGACCGAACTGGATGCGCGACGGCGTCTGCGGGTACTTGTACGTGTTCGAGGTCGAGTTCCACGTGTCCTTCTTGTTCAGGGTGCGCACGGTGTTGCCGTCAATGATCCAGTTGATCTGCTCCTCCTGCCAGTCGATTGTGTACTCGTGGAAGTTCGCCTGCGTGTCCGAGCTTACGGGCTCCTTCACCATGTTCTGGTAGTCAAGAAGGCCCTGGTAGTAGTAGTTCGTCTGCGCGTTGTTCAGATCGTAGCCCGGGAACTCGTAGTCAACCTCGTCCTTCGAGCCCGAGAGCAGAATGAAGTCGGAGACAACGCCGCCCGTGCGCGACGTACGCATCTTGATCGTCACCTTACCGTACCACACGTACATGGACGAGCTGATTGTCGTGGCCGAGTTGTCCTTCGTCATCTTCGCGCGCAGCTTGCCGTCGACGCTCGTGATGTTGCCGAGGTAGCTCCATGGCATCTTCTCGGAGTCGCCAAGGTAGTCTGAGTACGAGTAGATGTCGTCAGTGCCGTTGAAGGTAAACGTACCAGACTTGCAAACGGGCATGGCCACGCATGCACCCGGCTCGTAGCTGTAGCGCGGATCGCAGCCGCCAAGGCAGACGTAGCCGTTGCCACAGGTTCCGTCCGTCGAGCAGCACGGGTACTCCTTGGGGCAGGCGTTCTGGCCCGCACCGCAGGACGGGATGCTATCGTCTGCACGGCCCAAGGCCATGAGCGAGGCCGCAGTAGCCGCCACCGATGAAATCCGCATTTTTCAGTTGATTTTCTGTGGCGGGGGAGCCGGGAGGGGCCTAGTGTTTATAAATTCGGGCGTCAGGGAGAAGGGGCTAGGGTAACCCCTTTCTCGACGCGAACGGCTGAACTATTTTTGGGGTTTGGCTAGATTTTGGCGTCACGTGAGCGCTAATTCGGGAGAAAGGTCGCGCATCCCGCGCGCATCCGCGCCTGCGCCTACTTAAGTTTAGAAGGAGTTGGTGCGAAACCTGCTCATTAGGGGGGAAACCCTCCGCATGCACTGCGGCGTGGTTGGGCGCAACTCGTCTCAACGAAAGCGGGCCCGGCTAAGCCCTGGCGACTAATGAAAACAAACAATGTTTGGCGCTGAATACGAGCGTTGGGACTCTTGGTTCGCCGGCTCGTGCCGAGGCCCTTATTGCAGCAGCAGGACCAATCACGGCGGCCGGTTCCGTCGTCAAACCCGCCGAAGGCGCACGTCCATGGCTAGGGTTCATGCAAGTAAGACGGTCCCGCAGGTTCTTTTCAGGCGCTGCAGAAGGCCCGTGAACTGGTTTGCGGAGAAGCAAACGTCTGCAGTCCGTGCATAATGTTTCACATAGTAGCGTAGGAGGATTTCAAGGTTGGTTTATTCGTGGTCTCGGCGTTCGGGGCCGCCGAGCCGTAGAGTTTCCGCATGCAGTAGTGCCGCCGGAGAAAATTTTAGCCGCGCCGGGCACGATAAGCGTCGACGCGAATCAGAGGCCTCCCCAATGATGGGCCAAGATGCAGCTCGCATTCAAACAGCTATATAGGAAGAATAGCCGCCAGTGCTGACCGCGTCTGCGGCAAGCGGTGGTTGCCCGCCCTAGGCGCGTCCACCCCCACCCGTCCGGCCCGCATTAACCCCTCTGTAAGCACCTAAATGACAGATGAGGCCCGCAATCGCCGGACCTGCAGCTAGGCAGTGCGAATCAAGATCGCATATGAAACCCAATGCTAATCCTCGTAATGTAAATCAATCCTTATCGTAACGCAAATAAAGCTGGCACAACCAACAAACCAAGCCGGCGCAACCAACAAACAAGCACGCCGCAAACGTGCCGGTTCTAATCTGCGACAATTCGGCCGTCGCCGAGACCTGACATGTCTTGCCGCGCCCGTACATCCATTTTCTTTAGGGCGTGCCTCCAGATGGGGCCGTGCACACGCAGCCTTGCACTGTGGGCGGCGTTATCATCCGAGCGGCTTTTATCCGTCAAGGTTGTTTGTTTGCAGGAGCGCGCAGCGGCAGGCAAGAAATATGGAATAAATTAAACGGTCGATATGTCGTTTTTTTAGTGGTGGTGCACGTCCTCCTCGGGCCCGAGGTAGTTCAGCGTGTAGCAGCAGCCCGACTCCCAGTCGCGGGAAATCTTGCCCTTCTCGACACGCAGCCAGTTCACCTCCTGCGTGCCGGCCGGGAAGCCCGTGCAGCCGACGTAGCGGATGCGGTCGAACGAGTCGATGATGACCGGGTCGTCCGGCGTGCCCTTACGGTCCTGCACGAGCGGGGCCATGTCGAAAACGTCGATGCCCTCGAGCTGACCGAGGTGCTCGAGACGCTCGAGACCCGTCGAGATCTCGTAGGACGAGGGCTGCTTGCCCTTCTCATGCGTACCGGGGCCGAACAGGGCCTCTGGGGACGTGGCCTCGGACAGGTTTTTGGACACGGTGAACTCCTTCGCGATCTCCTTGGGGTTGCTGCGCAGCGCAGCCGTCGATGCAAACGTGCGGCGCGCAGCGAGCGCTGGGGCCGCGCGGCGGAAAAGCACAGACCTAGCAAGCATTTTGAGGATGGTCGAGAGAGGTGGGATGGTTCGGATCGGTTGAGATGGTGGTGATTAAGCAGCGCTCAGATTGGCCAGCCCGGCCCTGGTGCAGCGCTGCTCAGCTAAACGGCGGGAACGAAGCACGTGACGGCGAAACGCATCTGCGCGGCGGGAGGAGGAGGAGGAGGAGCCCTGCGCGACGCGTGCCGGCCTGCAGCCCCGGCCCGACGACGCATGTGAGACTGGGGTCGTAGTGGGCGACTTGCGCGTGCTAACAGAAAAACCAAAGTGGGCCCGCGTGCGTCCTAAACCGGCGCCACACCTAGTGATTAAATTCGATCCAGCATCATTAACGCATGTAATACATATTTAGCAGCCGGGACTAGTCCAGAAAGCGTGTCTGCGGGCGAGCTATAGCCCGGCCATTGGAAGCCTTGTGTTGTGTGTACAACTGCAGGGCGAATTGAGCTTCGGGAGCCAAAATGCAGAGTCGCGCTGCACTGCACTGCACTACAAAATGTTGCGGTGGTAGCCCGTGATGAGCGGCGATTTTAGCGTGAGGTACGCGTCCGTGCCCCAGCCGTGGTAGGACTGCAGCTGCAGCTTTCCGCCGAAGAACTCGGCGTACGCCTTTGACAGGGGCAGGCCGTAGCCGAGCCCGGCCAGCGACGAGTCGACGCCCTCGACGAGTCCCTCGCCCTCGCGCTCGACGCTCGTGTACGAGAACTTGAACACGTTCGCCTCGTTCTCGGGCGTAATGCCGCCGCCGCGGTCGCGCAGACGCAGAATGACGCCCTGCCCGCTGCGGATGACCGTCACGATGATGGGCCCCTCGTCGACGGCGGACTCGCCCTGCATGCACACGGCATTGTACGCGTTCTTCAAAAGCTCCGTGACCATGTACTCGAGGTGGTTTGGCGGGTACGCGATCGTCACGTCCTTGCCGATGTCGAGCTTAATGCTCGCCGTGTAACCAAAGTGCATGCTCGTGAGCTCGGACACCGTTTTGGCGCAGTCGGCGACGACCTGCGCCGGGCGCAGGTCTGTTTGGATGCAGCCAATGAAGTTTGGCCCGATCGGCCGCGTGAGCGCAATGTGGTGCTCGGCAAGAATGCGTGTGCCAATGCGCGCAAGCAGGTGCTCACCAAGCACGCGGTTGATCTCGTCGCGGCTGAGCAGCTCCGTCGCCTGGCTGAACCCCTGAGCGAGCGTCGGGATCGTCTCGGCGTGGAACTCAACAAGGCTCTCGAGCAGGTCGGCAAGCTCCGAGTTCTCCTGCCGGCTGCGCGGCGGCCGCACGCTCGACATTACGCGGAATGAGTTATAGTAGATGTTGTAGATGCGCGAGATGTGTGGGTTCAGTACGACAAGTAGCGGCAGCGCACGCATCGCGTCAAGCCGCCGCGCCAGCCGCGTCGTGATCTCCTCGATCACAAACGCCGCGTTCGCAAGCAGCTCCGCCTCGGGCGGGCCGTCCTTGTACTGCTGCCAGCGCACGAGGTCGTGCAGACGGATGGGCTGCGTCGGCTGCGCCGCGCGCTGCAGAATCGCCGCGTCCGTCGCGAGCTTCTCCGCGTTGCTCGGCCGCAGCGAGTACGTCTCGCGCATGGCCGTCTCCGCGCCGGCCTGCGTGCTGCGCAGCCGCGCCGTGGCCGGCCCGCGCTGCACAATGCGAATGCCTAGAGCACGCCGCATCTTCTCGAGCTGCTGGATCTATAGCGCCTTTCGTCGTCTGGCCGCTCAGCGCGAGCGATGCAAGCGAATCGGTCAGGCACGGATGGATCTGGGGAGAGCCAGTGGCCGAAGCTATATATTACTCATAGATAAGCCGGCTAGGCGCGCCGATAAGAGCCGAACGCCGCGCGATAAAGGAGCCCGGCACAGTGTTTGCTTAGTTCTAAACGCGTTTAAGTATTACTTTTGCATTGTGAACAATTTTACGCGTCCTAGCCAAAGCGGACACGCTTTCGATTTAGCCGGATTGGTCCTGGTTCTGTCTCTAGGCTATGCTGGCCGACGCATCAATCTGTTCCTATCTCAATTTAAAGCCACCACGGCAAGGCCCCGCCGCCGGTCTCGCAAGGCAGAGCGCCAGCGACAACGACTAGAGATGTGTTGTAAGGCGCTTCGGCTCTGGGCGAAAAGGCGTCTGTGCTCTGCCGATCACAGCGCTGCCGATACAGGTCTGCCAATCACAGCTCTGCCGATGCAGCTCTCGTCTGCCTCATGTTGCGCACGAGCGCGCTAGTGGGCGCTTAGTTCACGAAGTGGTACGTGAGGAAGTGCAGGATGAACGAGCCAAAGACAAAGTCGCCGAACGCGCGCTTCGGCGTGACCTGTGTGAACTCGGCCGCATTCGCCGGATTGATCTGCTGCCGCAGGTTCGCCAGCAGCACAAACTGGCCCACGTTCGCTGAGAAGCCGGCCAGAAACGCGTTGAAGGGATAGTTACCCACGAGCACGCAGAACGCGAACTGCACGACGCCCGTGGCCACAAGGAACGCCATGAACAGGTTGATGGCCCTCACGCGGGCCGGGGACGCCTTGTGGTCCTCCCAGACCTTGTTTACGACTGCGAAATCCATGCGGAACAACACGAGTGAGCTGGCCCTTTACGTCGCCCGCGTAGGCGTATCGCGTGAGGCGCTCGGCATGGCCGTTGAGCAGCCGCGCAAACGGCGGACGCGCAGCGACGCAGTTCGAGCCGCAATTCGCACCGCAATGCGGTATGAAGTTTGTGTTTTTGTAGCTATGACTCTAATTACGGTTTTGTACTAATGCATGATCTCACTGAGCTGTATGCGCGTAGCGTTGCGTCACCACAGGTGGTGCACCACCACAATTGTTGCACCACCACAATTGTTGCACCACCACAATTGTTGCATCACCGTCGCGTCGCCTCATTCGCATCTGGGCATTTACCACATGCCATTGCACAGCATACGCGCCGTGCCTTTTTGGTCTTGGAACTGGAACGGCCGATAAGTTCACATTCCGCTGTGGTGTGCTGAGAATGGCTTGGCCCCGCGTATGCGTGTGAGGCGCATGCTCAATGAATAAATATAAAACAACCGGCCGCTCAGACGTCTGTCTTCGGCTCTTCAAAATTCTTTTCGGCCGCATTCAGTTCCTGCTCCAGGTCCTTTAGCGGCTCCGTAGTCTGCCGCTTCGCGTCCTCGACGAGCACAGCGTCCTCGGCCTGTGGGTTCTCGCACATGACGAAGCCCTCCATTTCGGGGCCCTTCTCGTCGCTAATGCTCGACACGTCGGCGCTCGGCCGCTCGGCCATTATATTCACCGCGCGCGACTTTAGGGGCACGGCGTCCATGTGCTCCTTCCATGCGACGTAGTCGTTAGCGCTCGTGATGAGGAACCCGGCCAGCATGGACGGGTCCATCTCGCTGAACGGCAGCGCGCGCAGGCGCTGCGAGTGCATGGACTCAATAAGCTCGTGCGGCGACGCGTCGAGCGCCAGCGCGACCTTCGGCTCGTGCGGGTCGTGGAAAAATAGCCGCTCGTTCTGGAAGCCGTAGAAATAGTGCGATGCAGACGTGCGCCCGCCAGCAATGCCAACGGCCTGCGGCGCACTCAGCAGCGACCGCAGCCCGTCGTAGTACACAGGGTTCACGTTGTTGATGCCGAGGCGCAGGCCGCACAGCACGAGCACAGGAAACTCGCCGTCGAGCACATCCGGCTCGTATACGTCCATGGCCACGGAGCGGTACACGCGCAGGTTCGCGAACTGCGCAATGCATTGCGCCACGGCGCTCGGCCCGAACCACTGCCCAGGAAGCTTGCCGCACTTCGCGGCGCCGTACTCGACGAACTGGTGGATGGAGTATTGTGCGGCGGGGTCGTCGCTGAACTTGCGCAGCAGCGGCGCCTCGGCGTCTGCGGCGGGGCGCCCGTCGCGGCCGAACTCAGCAATCTCAAGCGCGTTCGCGAGCAGCGACTGGCCCGTGCGGATCATGCAGCCCCAGCCGACGTCACTCGTGAACGCAGACGCGTCCATCATCGTCGACGCCGCCTGCATCGACGGCTGCCCGCGGAAGAACGCGGCCACGTTCTGCGCGAGTGGAGACGGCCCGTCGGGGTGCCGCGGGATCGGCGTGGCGAACTGCGTGCGGTACATGAGCCACACGCGCGCAGCCGCGTCGGCCAAAAACGCCTCGCTCCAGGCGCCGTCCTCGTTCTCGTACCGCCGGCCCAGGCACCACACGGGCTGCCCCGGCTCAGGCTGGGGCGGCTCGTCCCTGATCAGACCCAGAACGCGCTGCATTGGGTCGCCAATTGAACGTCTGCAGCCGCGTAGCGTGTGAGAAGAACGAGACTCGTGGCGCTCGAGCACTGCGCGGGCGTGGGCCGTGAGCCCAGGGCTGGGGCGCCCCCGCGGGGCTAGGGCCCCGCGACGGGTGGAATTGGGTTAGTGCGGTTCAGTCCCGCTTTGGGTCCCGCTTTGGGGCCGCCACGGCTGGCCAGTTCCTCTAAATGGTTTCGTATACACGGATAAACTGCAAGTAAGTAAGTTTCAGATTTTTGCCTTGAGGCCCTGCCGCCCGAATTGCCACCGCAGGCGCGTGTCGAGCTGGCCCGCAATGAGGCCGTCGCTGTGCTGCACGGCCGCGACGTACTCGTCGCGCGACGCCGCGCGGTTGTAGATGCGCTGTTCGACCGTGGCAACGGTCTCCGTGTAGAGCGGGCCCCACAGCGCGTGCACGCGGTTCTGAACAAGCATAAACCGCCGCGCGGCAAGGCGGTCGCGCGTGCGCACAGGCGTGAGCGGCGCGCCGCCGGCGCCCGCGTGGTTGTAGTTCCGTACGCTGGACATGCCTCGCACGCATCGCCCACGCTCGGCGCCGCCTATTTATGTACTGGTTGTGGCGGGGCCACTACGCGCCGCCGCGCGGACCACTCTGCCCAAATGAAGCACGGTTGCACGCCGATCGGCGAGGCCTCAGTGATGCCTGCCTGCACTTACCCATTGCGTCAAGTGGGCACTAGCAGGGCATCTAATCGCTTGCGCGCTCGGCGAGCATTTAATAGAGCCGCAATTACGAACAGAAATTAGTAGTGTGTAACGTGTAAATGCGAGGGCCTAGAAAGCGGCAGGAACTACTACGGCGATGCATTCAAGAAGCCCTAAGCGGCACGTAGCGCACTATGGATGCAGAACGCGGCTATACTAAGAGCATTGAGCCCGTCCGAGCCGCCGCTAACGGCGCTCGCACATGATGCTCGTGCACGGCCGAGAACCTCACTTGCTGGAGATGACATATCAGGAGGCAAACTGCACCGACTCAGCGGCGTCTAGATCCTTTAGAGCGATCCAATGGCACCGAAAGGAGGCAAAAAGGGAAAGAAGGAGCCCCGCTCGAACGGCAAGCGGGGTGCGAAGCCCGCTCGCGGCGGCAAGGGCGGCCGCGGTGGCAGCAAGGCGGGCGGCAGAATGGGCCGCCGCCTGAGCTTCGAGAGCGGCCAGAAGAAAAACAAGATGTCGGGAATGCGCAAGGGCGATCTTGCTGGCAAGGATCTGCGCTTCGTGCCGGTGGCCTTTGTGAAGGCCGTCGACGACTTCGAGCTCACTTTGGAGACAAAGCCGAACGACGAGGACGACGAGGAGCTCGAGCCGGTTCAGGCACCTACGGGCGTTCCATTAGATGCCGAAACAAGCGATGAAGATAGCCAATCTGAAGAGCTCGACGAAGCCTCCGTGGCTCCGTCTGCACATACTTCTAGAGGCGTGTCTACGGATGCATCTGTGGCTGCGTCTGTAGCTGACTCGGTTCCTGCGTCTCCCGAAGGCTCTCCCGAAGTCTCCACCGAAGTTTCTACCGAAGTCTCTCCCGAAGTCTCTGCGGATGCCTCTGCTGATGCCTCTGTTGTGGCTACTCCAGAGCCGAGCGCGCTACAGGGTGCCTGCGAAGGTGCGCAGGTGGATTCAGACTCTGATGCCGGGCTCATCGACGCTACGCTCGAGGCCCAGTTCAACGGCACGGATGAGGCCGATATTTATATACCCCTCGGTGGGCGCCGCAGCGCGCCGGCCGTCTCCTTTGACGAAAGCGTTTCGCGGCTGGCGCTGGACTCCTCGTCCTCAGACTCGGACAATCAGAGCCCGTTTGAGTACGACCAGTACACGGCGTCGCAGGTCGACGAGTCCATCTTCGAGTCGTTGTCCGACCCAGAGCCCGAATTCGAGGGCATGACTCACGACGACTACGACTACTCCGATATGAGAGCTGGGCTCCATAGTGAGAATGAGGACGACGACGATGAGGATCATATGGAGGACCTGGATGACGACCAAATATTTGCCCTCGCAAGCATGGCCACACGCAGGGTCAGCGAGCACGACGACTTCGACGATAGTGGCTTCGACAAGTACGACGAGTTCGACGAGTACTTCGACCAGCTACTCGACCGCAGCACCGAGGTTCCCCCCTCCACGAAACAGCGAGTAAGCGAGGGTCGCCGGCTGAAGCGCGAGGCTAGACAATTGCTACACAGTATGGACTTCGGCAAAACGCCCGTACTGTGGCGGAAGTACCCGGAAGAGATTGGTGTGCGCGAAGTCCTTGAGGAGATCCGCATTTTCGCGGGCCAGCGCGAGTTCCAGAGCCTCAGCTTCCCGCCGCTCGATAATAACGCCAACTGGTACGTGAAGCAGTTTGCGAAGGAGCACGGCCTTCGGCCCAGCATTGAGGGCCATAACGCACAGAAGCACGTCATATGCCATCTCACGGGCCGGGCAACTTCGCATGGCGGCAAGGGCGTGAACAAGCTGCTTAACCGGCGCAAGTTCTTCCGTCGCGTTGACAAGGTCTCCGTAGGAGGCAAGGTGAAGCCGCGCACGCCCGGTGCGAAGGTGCGTGACGGCTATATTGTGGGCCAGCACGCGTCCGAGATCACGAACGAGAACTTCGGCCACCGCCTCATGCGCCAGATGGGCTGGTCCGAGGGCTCTGGACTGGGCAAAGAAAGGGCGGGAATCATCGCTCCCATTCCGGCTACAGTCAAGCTCACGAAAACGGGTCTTGGCGCCTAAACACGGCCACGCGACGACACGCAGTCCTAAGTTGCGAGTGCAATACCCTCACACTAATCCCAAAAAGAAGAAACCAAATAAAATAATAGAAAATGAAGCGCTGCCGTTCAGGTGCCGGCTCAAAAGATCAATCAGTGCTGTTTTAGTATCTGAGCGACCGGCATCGCTTGACTCGTTCGGCGCGCCGGCGACGAAAAGAGTCCTGCGAGGCAAACAGTCCTGCGAGGCAAAAAGGCCTGCGAGGCAAAGAGCCCTGCGACTTTCTTCTGTCTTGTATATGGGGTTTTTAATGACGCCCTTGTACAGGCGTGTGTATATATGTCTATACATATACAGTGGAGTGGTGAAATGCAGAGTGAGTCCGGATGCTCGAGGTAAGTAGTAGTAGGCCTTACCATTTCCCACTGCTGGCAAGCCGGGAGTCGTTCGTGTATGACCAACCGCCGAACTTGTTTTGCACGGAATCCGACAGATAGAACTCCTTACCTACGACGGAATCCATGGGCACCTCCGAGGTGAACTCTTGGTCGAAATTCGACGTGTCGATTGCCGACGCCACCGAGGGCAAAAACGGCGCCGCGTATTTTTTGTTCAGCAGATATTTCCAGTCAATTTGGTGGAAGAAAGGGTGCGCCTTGATCTCGGCCGCGCCGTTCGCGCCGAGGCGCCGCCGCGGGTCGCGGTCGAGCAGCCCCGTGATGAGCGACTTTGCCTCGCGGTCCATGTCGGCCGGGAATGTGAGGGGATCCTTGACGATCTTGTGGTACATGGTGTTTGTGTTTTGGTCGTAGAACGGCGGCAGGCCCGTCAGCATTTCGTAGAATAGAACGCCGAGCGTCCACCAGTCCACGGACTTCGTGTAGCCCTGACCGAGCAGCAGCTCTGGAGCCAAGTACTCCGGCGTGCCGCAGAACGTGCTTGTCTGGTCCTTCGAGCCCATGTTAAGTTTACAGAGCCCAAAGTCGCACAGCGCAATGTGGCCCGTGTAGTCGAGCAGAATGTTCTCTGGCTTCAGGTCGCGGTAGATGACATTGTATTCATGCAGACACTCGAGGGCACACAGCAGCTCCGCCGTGTAGAAGCGGGCGCGGTTCAGGTCGAAGCGGCCCTCGCGCTGCAGATGGTGGAAGAGCTCGCCGCCATTCACAAACGCAATGACGAGGTACAGCTTTTCGGGCGACTGAAAGCTGAACTTAAGAGGTACGATGAACGGATTGTTGATCTTGGCCAGCACCGTGCGCTCGGCCAGCGTATGCACAACCTCGGACTTCGAGACGATGTGGGCCTTGCGGATCGTCTTCAGCGCGTAGATCTGGCGCGTGTCGTTCTTGCGCACCTGCATGACCTTGCCGAACGAGCCCTTGCCAATGACCTTCAGCAGTGTAAAGTCGTCGATTGACAGCGGCTGGTTCTTCGTGTTTTGCAGCTCGCACTTCACGCTGAGCGAGCCGCCGGCCACGGGCAGCACGTCGAGCGAGTTCATGTGCTCGGGCGTCACGCGTGCGGCACCGAGCAGCACATCCGTAAACTGTTCCTTCGGTACGTCGCTGCCCACGGAGTCCTTTTTGCTCGTGCTGTCGTCCGCGGCAGACGGTTCGCGTACGCGCAAGTAGACGCACACGTTTAGGGCAACAGTAGCGGCGCTCGTGGCCACGTCGAACGCGGTGGTCTTGTCCCACACGGGCTCCTCGACGGTGCCACCAATGGCATGCAAAAGAATCTGGGTCTTGTCGTACTCGAGTACGAGGTGCACGGGCGGCGGCTTCGTGCTGGACTTGTCAAATGCCCAGGCCGGGAGCTGCTGCGCGTGCTGGCGCGACACGGAGAGCTGCTTCAGCTCGTACACCTTCACGCGCAGCAGGCCCGGGTTCGCCGAGGTGGACTTCGGCGCGGCGTGCGCGGCGCTGCTCGCGAGCGCCTGCTGGCTCGCGTCGCCACTACGCGTGACCGTCGCCCGTGGACTCGTCTGGCGGCCCGCCGTCAGCGTGTTCGTCCGCGACTCGCCCGTAGCCGCTCCATTGCCCGCGACAAGCGTGTCGCGCGAGTGTTTCGGCGAGCCGCGCGTGCTCGCGTGCGCGCTATGATGGCTCGAGCCCGTGCTGTGCGTGCGCGAGCTGGCTAAAGTGCTCAGGTCACTCTGGCTTCCCGATGGCGCGGGCGAGGGCTGCGCGTCCTCCGGGGCAGGCGCATTCTGCGTGGATGTGTGGCCCCTGAGAAAGTTCGTTTCCTTTAGCTTTTTGGTGAGTTTCCACGACGACGCCATTGGCCTGCGAGTATGGTTCCTCAGCAGGAATCAACAGAGTCAGCACGGGGCAGAGGCAAGCTTTGCGCCAGTGTCGTCAAAGCACAAAGGGACGGCCGGTATTGGGTCGAAGGTCGAAGGGGCACGGGCTTCAGGCTTGGATTCAAGGGGATCCAGGCACGGGACGCGCGTAATTAATCCCTTAGTCATTGCGGGGCGTTCCCAAGCCCAGCCGTGGTCGCCCGTGTGTGGGTGGTGGCCACGGGGTTGGCATGTGTAAACCACATACCAGAGCCGCAACCCGTGCCCCACGTGTGGGCTAAAAAAAGGAGAACTGCGGCAGCCGCAGGCGGCGCGCACAGCCTAAAAAAGCCGTGTTTGCGGCCGCAGAGCCAATTCGTCATGCGAGTGTGCAGCGAGGCATTCATTCTGGAATTTTGTTTTTATTGTTTTTCTGTTTGTTTTTGTTTTGTTTTGTTTGTTTTGTTTGTTATGTTTTGCGTAGGGTCGGTCGGTGCCTGGCATGCTGTGTGCATTCAGACCACTCCATTTTTGGCTTAGACGACCTTTCGATAAGATGAAAAGTCTTTCTACTTTGCGTTCAAATAAACTAGTAGTTATATATCTGATTGTCTTGAACACACCTTCACAATTTCTGATAGCTCTATTCACGGCGCTATTTCATCTTTTTCATGTAGGCGAATGCTGGCACATTCGTCCAGTGCCCGCGTCTTATTTAATTAGCGTCCTATGTTCATGTACAGCTGATTATATTGCTCGTTAAAGATGTGCGCGCCCTCAAATCTCGCCATCGTTGCTTTGCAAACGCGGCGGCGTCAGCAACTCGGCCTTTGTTTCGTCGCATTCAGCGCGCTCGCTGAAGTCAGGCGCATTTCGCAGCATATCTTCAGGCGCCTTCTGTCTCTGCAGATACTCCTCCGTGTACTTGAGCACCTGCGCAAACATGGGGAAGCGGAATTGTTTTGGCACGTTCGTGCGCTCCTCGAGGTCTGCAATCGTTTTCTGCATGTCCATGTCCTTCAACGTGAGGAAGTTTCCGCCCACAACGACCGCGTCACTGGGCGTATACACAGCGTGTATCCAGCCAGACGGAATGAGCAAGCTCTCGCCTTCGCGCACGTCAACTTGGAATGCGTCGGCGGGACGCTTCAGCAGGCTGGGGAACCACGTATCCGTCTGGTCACTGCTGCGGCACCACTTCTCGTACTGCTTCAGGTTGCGGGCCGTGGGCTCGACGAAGATGAACGATTTAGCGCCGCTGATGAGGTGGTAGAAGACGCTGGAGCCGGCGAAGTCGATGTGGAAGTCCGTAAAGCTGTTTGCCGCGCCCGTCAGCGAGTAGAGCTGTACTTTAGGCCTGTGGCCGGTCGCCGGGCCAAACGCGGACCACGAGATCGACTTCGCGCACGCGCCGCGGGCGCCTGATGTGCCTGGCCAGGGGAGTGCCGCTAAATTCGAGCGTAATTACGTTCAGGGTGCCGTGTTGGGTTAGGTTTCTGCGCCGCTGCGGCCCGAGCTCGTGGTAGTCGCGCCACTTGCCTAGCGTCCAGCCCTTCACGCCGAGCTGCGTTACGCTGTCCATGACGGGTGCCTTCACATCTTCACCCAGTGTTGCAGCAATTGCTCGAGGCGTGAACTGTGAAACGTCGATGGGCATTTCGAGCATCTCAAACCACTGCTGCGGGATTTTCGTGGGCCGCGCATGCGGCTCGCTAAAGAAGGCCTCAATCTTTGCCGCCATTTCTGCGCGGCTCGGCTCGGCTTCGCTAGACTCGGGCCGCCTCGACTCGCGGCCTGCCTCGCGGCCAATGTTGAAAAATTGGACGTGCGGGTGCGTCTGGCCGACCTCAATGATGCCCTTGTCGAGGCGGGCATAATTGACTTCGGTGCGGCGTCGCTTCGGCCGCTTACCTATTGCCTCGCATTTGGCGCACGCGAAGGAACTGTCAGCTGCCTGCAGCGTCTCCGCGGGTATGCCCGTGCACGCAAAATGGACCCATCCCGCACACCGGTCGCACTGAACCCAATCATCGCCGTCTGCCTGCTTGCAAGCAGTGCATCGGTCGACCATATATACGTGTGGCTGTGGGGAGCTCGGCACCGGCGGAGAAGCGATGAGGCGCGCCCGAGACGTTTAGTCACTGCTTATGAGCGAGTAAGGGCTCGTAATGGCCGTTGTTGGCGGCGGCGAAGGCGCCGCATTCGGAGCAGTCAAAGACGGCGAACGTAGTTTTTGCAGCTTGTTTTTAGGCTAACTGCGTAATTGACTCGAAGCTTTTGTCCGTGGCCCGGCCGAAGCCGCCGACGGGCCTCCCCGCAGATTGGCCGTATCGTGCGTCCGCTGACCATAACTTTTCACGGGCATCGCGCGCGCGCACTACCACTCACCGGGATTCAGTGCTGGCTCGCGGTTAGAATGCTTCGGATCTCAGCACAGCCCGCGCGTGTTGCTGCGGCAAGGTCGTATGCTACAGGTAAGGCGCCCTCTGGCGAGTGGAACGCGCTGAGGAAGGGCATGCAGTTCGCCGGCGAGACGAAGAAGGAGGCGCCCATTGCGTCGTCGTTCATGCCGCGGTTCCCGGCCACGCAGTCGACGTACGAGCCGTTCGACTTCAGTCTGGAGAAGAAGCACGCCTTGAAGAAGGAGCAGCAGAAGACGCAGAAGGTCGACCGGTTTGAGGCGCTTCGCGCGGACCCGCTCGAGCTGTGGAAATCGCCCACGGCGCTGCAAGAGTTTGTGACGACGAACGGCAAGATCATTCCGGGCTATGCGCTGGGCCTGAAGGGCAAGAACCAGAAGAAGCTGGCGAAGGCGATCCGCCGCTGCCGCGCGGCGGGGCTGCTCTCGCATGTACATAGGTCTGTGTTCGAGGCGTCCTAGAGCAGCCGCCTGCGAGGGCAAGATGTATATATATATTATTGAGTAATTGATGGACGAGTATTGCGCATGAAATAAACAATAACTGATTTACGGGAGTACGGAAGGCTACGAGAGAAGGCTACGGCGAGGACGAGTGGAAACGGCTACGCACGGAGCTCGGCGCCTCACAGCTTCGTGCCTCACAGCTTCGCACCGTACATCTGCTGAACCTTCACGCTCTGGCGAATGGCAAGGTCAAGCATGATCTCCTCAGAGCCGCCGGGGATGGCCAGGGCGCGCACGTCACGGTAGAGGCGCTCGACCTTGCCGCCCTTACCGCCCTGCGTGTACGCGAGACCGCCGAAGATCTGCGAAGCCTCACGCGCGACATACTCGAACGTCTGCGTGCTGAACGCCTTCAGACCGGCGATCTGGCCGCCGAGCCGCAGCGTGGCCAGCTCGGGGTCCATGGACTGCGCCTGATAAATAAGGTAGTCGAGCGAGGCCTGCGCCGCCTCGATGCGGCTCGCCATCTGCGCGAGCTTGTTGCGGATGACGGCGTGCTTGAACAGCTTCACGCCGAACGTTTCGCGCTCGAACGACCACTTGATTGACTCCTCGAAGCATACGCGGCTGAAGCGCACGGCCTGCATGATCACGCCGAGACGCTCGTGGTTGAAGTTCGACATGATGACCTTGAACCCCTGGTTCTCACGGCCGAGCAGGTTCTCGACGGGGACCTTCACGTCCTCGAACTCAATGTACGTCGACCCCGAGCAGCGCATACCTTGCGTATCGATTTTGCGCGTCGTGATGCCGGGCATCGTGCGCTCGATGAGCAGCATCGAGATGCCGTTCATGCCCTCGCCGCCCGTGCGCACGGCCACGCTGAAGTAGTCCGCAAAAACGCCGTTCGTGATCCACTTCTTCACGCCGTTCACAATGAAGAACTTGCCGTCCGGCGTCTTCTCGGCCGTTGTGTCGAGCTGCGCAACGTCGCTGCCCCCGCGCGGCTCCGTGATGGCCAAGCAGATGCGCTTCTGGCCAGCAATGATGCCGGGCAAAACCCGCTTCTTCAGCTCTTCCGAGCCGTGGTTCAGCACGGGCGGGGCGCCAATGCCGTAGCCGCCGATGAGGAACCACACGAGCGAGCCCGAGCCGGCGCGGCACAGCTCGTCCGCCACGACCTGGCCCATGAATGCGTCGAACTTGGGCGCAATGTCGGCGTGCTTGTTCTCGGCGTAGCCCTCGGGGAAGTACTTCTGGCCCAGGCAGTAGGCCAGCCAGCCATTTTGGCCGAACTCGCGGTATGCCTCCTCGGGGATGACACCGGCCGCCTCCCATTCGTCGACATGCGGCATGAGCTTCGTCTCGACGTACTCGCGGATCCGGTCGCGCACCTTCGCGTGCGCCTCCGTGTAGTACGGCGTGTGGTAGCCCTGGTACCACATGGGGTCTGCGAACGGAATGAGGTCGCCGGCCTCCTCGAGGGGCTCGTTCTCCTCCGCCTCAGCCGCCGTTGCGTTCGGCTCGACCGGCGCAAGCTTGCCTATCCTGTAGTTCACGCCGAACTTGCGCATGACCATGTCCACGTTGTGGTACTTGTGAAACTGCTTAGAGGCGTTCTTGCCGCCTACTTTCTGTAACATCTTCTTGCCGCCGGGGTGTTCCTTCTGCCACTCGGTGACGTCGTAGACGTAGTCGTCGATGATGATCCACAGGCTGTCTTTGCTGCTGTGCTCGGCGACTTCCTCCACGGTGAAAGTCTTTTCGTCTGACATCGCAGCGTCCTGGGGCGGGATTTGTAGCCGGTCTTTATACTCAAACGAGACAGGTCACACGCCTCGCTCTTATGAGTAGGACGTATGCAGGGTACCCCGCATTCTGCCGAGGACTATCCTTCCCGAGTGAGGCATGTGACCCTGTGGTGGGGTCGCGATAATGGCGCGCCTGCGCAAAGATGCGCCGGTCCAGGTGCTTCAGCGCGGCCGCGCCAGTTGTGTGGCTACAGAATTAGTGGGTAGTAACGATTATATAGAAGCAGGCCGTCTGGCGCCCGCGTCCGTGGCCATGTTATGCGGTCGGGCCAATAGGAGCTCGGCTGTTTGCATTACTCGCGGCAAAGACACACGATGTGTTCTGCGCGGGCGCGGCCGCGAGCGTAGCCATGCACCTGCCCAACACGCCTCGCGCCAGGGCCCATACTCTTTGTAGAGGAGTTGCGGCTGCAATTGACCGCTGCGCGCTGTTGCATTGCTCAGCGGCGGCGGCCACGGATCGAGATTCGAATTATCCGTAGGCGCTCCGCGCATTCTGGGCTTACTCAGAGAGACGCAGGCAGATATTGATATTGCCGAGATCAATCAGATAACTACGCGGCCACTGCTGCGGACGGTCGCGGCGCCTAGCCACTAGGCGGAGCCGCGCGAGTGGTTCATGCGTAGCGACTCGCTTAATTGCCTGTGTTAGCATGCCCTAAAGCCTTGGCTCTCGGCGCCGCGGCGCTCAGCAGTTCTAACCCGCACGCGCTGGCGGCGCTTACAGGGTTGGGGCGCCGGCAGCGATGACGATCGCATGCGCGCGGCTGCATGCGCGCCTGGTCTGGCCCGTCGACCTGTTATGCGGGCATGCATCGTTCTCGTCGCTACCCATTTGCCGAGCTAATACGGGGGGCCAGTGTAGCCGCATGGGGTTCAAAGCGGGGCCCCAGATTAGGTTCGCTGAGGGACGACGGCGAACAAGCGTGGAGCGGCGGCACCTGGCAGCGACGCGGCCGCAAATCAGCAGCCCGCCGTGTGGCTCGGCTTTCATTATGCCCTCGTTTGTGCTTGCGTGGAGTGGCCTCAGACTAGCGCGGACCTGGCCTCAGGCTAGTGCGGACCTCTTCCTGACGAACTAGGGCGTTTGTGTTATTAGCCTGAGAACGCTTACGGTGCGTGCGCTCTTCTAGCGCCTTGTTTCATGGTCTACATGTTATGTATGCTAGCTCGCGTCGAAGGCCGCGTGGAGTTGCTATCGTCTAGAACCCCGCATCTTCGTGTTTGCGGAAAGAGGTTCATAAAGCCACAGAAGTCATTGGTCAACCGCGACCATGCTAAATGGGTTGTTCATGTTCAGACTGTTCGCCGCGATGCTCGCACGCGCGCGCCATGGCCTGCGTGTGTCATCTGACCACGAGGCGCTGCGCTGCGCTGCGCTGACCCCGGCGTGGCGAAACACGCGACGTGGAGACATCGCGCGCTGGATCACGTGTTCTGCCCCCTATACGGACAGGCGCGGGCCCGGCGTGTCCTAACCAGGCTTCGAGGCAGAGCAGAGCTGTAGTACGCGATGCCGCCGTTAATATTGTCGCAGGACCGGACCGCCGAGTTCCGCTCGGCTGTGCGCGTGCGGCAGCACAGCCTGCGCGTATCGGACCCGCGCGCGGGCGCGGCAGAGCCGCCGAAGCCGGCGTCGCAGTCGCAGCGCACGATGTTCATGAAGCGCGCAAGCTCCGTGGCCCAGGAGATTGCGTCGACGACGTCGATGCTGCAGCGGCTTGCACAGCTCGCGAAGCGCCGCGCCATGTTCGACGACAAGCCGCAGGAGATCGCTGAGCTCACGGTCGTAATAAAGCAGAAGGTGAACGGCTTGAAGGACAATATCGCCGCGCTCGACCAGCAGATCAAGGACCTGGGCGGCACGCGGCGCGACGAGCAGGCCGACGCGCACTCGCGCAACGTCGTCGTCACGCTGCAGGGCAAGCTCAAGGAGATCACGGGCGACTTCGCCGAGGTCCTGGAGGAGCGCTCGAAGAACATGCAGGCTACGCGTTCGCGCACAGATAAGTTTGTTGCGCCGCGGCAGCCCACGCCCGCATCGAACCCGCTCTACCAGGAGAACCCGTTCGCGGCCGTGCCGGACTCGGCCGCTGCGGCAAACCCGTTCGGCGGCAGCAGCGGCGCACAAGTGCAGGAGCAGCTTGAGATCCCGTCGCAGGAGCAGACGGTTGCGCTGCTCGAGGACCAGCAGTCGAGCTACCTGAGCCAGCGCTCGTCGGCCGTGGACGCGATCGAGTCCACAATCAACGAGCTTGGCCAGATGTTCTCACAGCTGTCGACGATGATCTCTGAGCAGCGCGAGACCGTGCAGCGCATCGACGCGAACGCCGAGGACATTTCGCTGAACGTCGGCGGTGCGCACCGCGAGCTGCTGAAGTACTACGCGCGCGTGTCGTCGAACCGCGGCCTCATGCTAAAGAGCTTTGGCGTCATCATTCTGTTCTTCTTTTTGTGGGTCCTCATCAGCTAACGGCTCGTTTGCATTATTTAATCTGTCCTCATGTAATTTATCGCTTTGTGCAAGGGCGTCAGCGCGCCCGCCCGTCCGAGGGCGCGGCGGCTTTTGACGGGCTGCTACGGTGGCCGCTACGGTGGCCGCCACGGTGGTCGCAGTAGCCAATGTTTATGGCCGCGACGAGCGCATTGTAATCTGGCCGCTGATGGCAGTCCACGCGGGCGGTGTCGCGCGGGCGGTCCCGCGCGTGCGGCTGCGTGCTTGTGGGCTCCCCACACAAACCCACAACCTCCACTAGGGTGACCGCTGCGCTGTGGCTTTTGCTCTAAGTCTACAGCGATGGGCAGTTCGTTCAGTTCTGTGGAGGAGCCCGTGGCCCCCAATGGCCCTCCACGGCGCGCGCTGGACGCGTGCCTGTCTCCATTCGAACGCATGTCGCTGAAGAAGAAGACTGCCGCCATTGGTGATAGCGTAGACGCGCTGCTGACGGAGCTTGGCATCGCGGGCCTGCGCGGCAGCGCCGTGCTTTTGCGCATGGCAGACAAGCTCGCACCGAACGGTTGGATCCATGGCCTTGGCTGGGTCGTCTGCTGGCTGGACGGCCGCCTCGTGGCGCGCCTCGGCATCTCCGAGTACGAGTGGCGGCAGCGCGTTTTCGAGGCGGCCGCCGTGGCTGAGGTCGGCGGCGAGCCGTACATACCATACCAAGAGCTTCTGGATCTTGTGACGCTTGTTTTGAGTGCATTTGATGCCGACCCGCAGGACCAGCAGCGGTCCGCGATCGAGCTGCTGCCGCCGGGCCTCACCGCGCGGCTCCTCGACAGCATTAAGGCACCGGCCGTGCGGTTTGCGCAGTTCAATGCCGTTCTCGAAACCGCCCCATTCCTGCTCGTGCCACTCGCGAATATCTGGGACCATTTGCTGTACGACGCCGAGAGCACTGAAGCGCCAGTGCGTATGGGTGACGGCCCCAGGGCCACGCTGCAGCGCGGCATCGAGGCGCTTCTGTTTGCCGTAGTGGGGCCGAAACTGTTTTCGTCGCTGCTCTTGTTCCAGGGCACAACGAAAGGATTCTCAATGCGCGCGTTCGAGGTCGGCGTCACAAAGTGGCCAACCGACTCGATCCTGCTCATAAGTGGCCACCAGCCGCGCAACTTCGCAAAGTGGAATGCGAAACCGAAAGATGTGGACAAGTTTGTGCCGCCCTTTCATGACGCACCTCGGCGGGCCGCGCGCGCGGTTGTGTTCGCGCTGCTCGTGGACGAGCCGTGGAAGTCCAGCTACAAGCACGGCTTTGGCCGGCGGCCAGTGCTACTCCAGCTCGAGCCGGAATTTCGGATGTGGCAGCTTCCTGCGTCTACCGTGTTCATGGCCCCCACGGTCGGCCTGGGAGCGGGGGTGCCGCGACCACCAGCGCTAAACGAAAGAGCAAAGGGCACGGTGCTCCTCGTCGACAGCTGCATGGAGCACGGTGTGCTGCGGTGCATGCCCGATGCGAAAGATGGGGAGGAGCGGTTTGAGTACCGCTTTTATGTAGATCAGGTGGAGGTGTGGGGCTGCGGCTCGCAGGAGGATCTCGAGAAGCAGCGGCGCGCGTGGGCCTGGGAGGACGCCGAGGCCACACGCCGTCGCACCGTGAACGTGCAAGAAGACCGTGCGTTGCTCGAAATGGCCGGCCTTGTGGGTCAGTACTCAGGCTGATTGTGGCGGCGTGCCTGTGTCTTTGACCGCCACTAGGACACGAAGCTCGCCGCCTACCTTTACGGTCTTTAATTACATGCGGACTTCGTGCTTCAGCTCTTCTTCTTCTACGCCTTATTGCTTCGATGCCTGCCGCGCATGCATCCTTGATTATTACTATCGTTGTCGCGCCGCGGCCAGTCCTGCTTAGGCTGATTCGCATTTTGAGATCGAATTCCGGAGCCTCTGTTCCGCATAGTCATAGAATGCTCCTAGTCGGATGCTATTGGCCTGCTGCTGGCAAGCTGGCTCTGTGCAGAGATGGCGCATCTCAAGTGCTCCCTCCGTCCGGCTAGACGGCCTTTTTGCTTCCGGGCTTGTAACGTCTGAGGATCCCGCCCGGTCGCGCCGTGCGTGGTTTACGCTGTCTCGGCCTAATCTGCTCCGTATTTTTTTATTCAATAATATTCGTCAAACCGGTCGTATATGACACTCGCAGACTAGACTAACCCTAAGCTTCAAACTCGTAAGGGAAAGGCGACGGAATCGCGGAAACCGTGAGCGCGCGCGAGCCAGCGTGGACCAGAGCTGCGGCCCCTTCGGCGATGTATCCCGACAAAGCTTTTCCTCCTTGGCAGCATCTCAGCGCGCACGGTCCTCAGAGTGCCGTTACCCTACTACCTGAGGAAACGGGCTTCACCTTACCCTCCAGATCTGACGCGGCGACCGGCCGCAACGATTGTCATCTGCCCTCACGTGTCAGGGGCCGTCTATAGTAGTGTCGTCATGGCGTATTACCCCCCCTCCAGGTGATTCCCGTGCCCCTACACTTGGGCGTTCGCTGATAACGCCGAGAATTATATAGAATTTCAGCAGTGACGTGCGGCCTCCAGCGCGGTAAGATTTGCGGCTTTTCTTCGAGGTTACTTTTCCGGGCTTGCCAGCATTACTGCCGCTCGACTTGTAGCTCCCGGTGAGCTCCTTTCTTTTACATCCCTGTAGGGCCCCCGATCCCGGCCATTCAGCATCCCGCAGTCCTTCGACCATTCACCGCGTTCCCTTAATTCCGCGATCCGCAGATCCCATCCAGGCCGATGCCTCAGTCGGGCCTGAATCCTCGCGACGCCGTCCGTGAAACGCTGCGCGACGAGCGCGGCCGCGGCCTCAGCGTGGCTAGCGTCGACTCTTCTACGAGCGCAAACAGCGCCGTCTCGGCGGCCAGCGGAGCCTCGGCCGTCAGCAGCAACGCGAGCATTTCCGTAACGGGTACCAGCGGCCGCGAGGCGCCGGCGGACGCGCGCGAAGAGCGCGGGCGCGGCGCGCGGTCGCGGTCGGGCTCGCTAACGAGCTCGATCAGCTCGGTGTTTGCGCGCGACGACGAGAAGCCCTCGGGCGAGCGCGGCCGCTCGCGCTCGCGCTCGCGTTCGCGCGTGCCAAACCCGTCCGCGCCGCTCATCCACATTCTGCACTCGTTCCGGCCGCCGTTCATCCGCGAGAGCCGCGAGCATCGGCACTCGCGTGAAGTCTCGCGCGACGCGTCCCGCGACGGCCGCGAGCCGCTGCCGCGCGAGCCCTCCCGCGAGAACTCCGAGCGCGGGCGCTGGGGGTTCTCGCACCGCAACAACAACGGCTCGCGCTCACCGTCGGCGCACTCGCAGCGCCAGTCCTCCTCGGGAAGCCTCGGCTTGCCGAGCATCTCCATCGGCAAGGGAATCAGCAACATTGTGCAGCTCGGCACTGGTGGCGGCAGCACGAGCTCGAACCAGCCGCCCGAGTTCGAGACGACAGCCCGCGTTAATGAGTCCCCGGTCTCGAATCTCATGCGCTCGGGCCGCAGCCGCTCGCTGTCGCGGTCAGCGGATCGCCGCCGCTCGTTGTCGCTCGAGCGCACGGAATCTATCCGGCACGCGAACCTGCCCGGTGGCCTGTCGCGGAAAGAGAAGGCCAGCTTTGTGCGCGTATATAGGCCCGATGGCACTTTCGGCACAATTGCCTGTCCGCCCGATATCCGCGCCGATCGCTTGCTGCAGCTCGCCGTGCGCAAGTTCTTCATTGGAGACGCGGCTGAGTGCCGGCTGATTGCTGTCTTCCCCGAGGCAGTGGCCTTACTGCCGAATAGCTCGAGGCCCGTACAGCTTGTTAAGGACCTGCTCATCAGCGCCGGCTACCACAGCGTGAAGGACAAGCTCACGGACGTGTGCCGCGACGACACGAGCTTTGTTTGCCGCATCGTGTTGGCAAGCATCAACTTACCGCTACGGCCCCCGTTGCTCATGCAAGCACCGCACGAGGTCGTCGTCACAAACACGGACCTCGTGGATGCGCCGAGCCTCGTGTGCTCAGACCCGGATAGCGTTACGCTCCTGGACGTGTCAGCGTCAGCATTTCAACAATCGTCGCTGCGCTTCCCGAGTTTGCTCACACTGAAGCTCGACAACCTGTTTATTTTCGAGCGAACGGTGCCGAACAGTTTCTTGATGCCTCTGTGTCTGGGTTCTGCGGCCACAAACCTGCAGACGCTGAGTCTGGCCCACAATGCTCTTGTCAATTTGGCGAACGTCGACTTCACATTCTTCCCGCAGCTGCGCACCATCGATTTGCGGGGGAACCAGCTAACGGAGCTCCCGTCTTCGCTGCTGCACCTCCCATATTTGGAGGTGCTTGACTGCGGGACAAATGCGCTTGTGCACTTCGATACGTGGAACCCGAGCTTGAAGATTTTGAAGCTAAGCTATAATCGCTTCGAGCGACTCGTTCTCACGCACGATCAGGCACTACAAATGGTGAACCTCACCGATCTTGAGTTGTGCGCTAATGTATTGACGGCATTACCGGATGCATTGCAGGTCTTGCCAGCGCTGCAGACACTGGACGTGCGCCATAACTCAATTGGGAACCCGCTCGACGCGCTGGTGCCAACCCTCCATCGGCTTGTCGCGTCTTACAACAATCCCAGAATATTACGGCAGCAGTCCAGTGGAGCTGAACCACCACTGTCGCCGTACTCTGTGTTCTTTGGCGAGGGCCAGCCTGTATGCGTGTTGCCGCACCTGCGCGAGCTGAAGCTACAGGGTCTTCCTATGCTGCGCGTTGTGGGTCGTTTAGTTCTGCAGAGCATTACGACTTTGGACATGCGTAATACACACCTACCAGTCATCGATGAGGCTTTGTTCATGAATGCGCCAAACCTGCGCGTATTGAATCTCAGCTACAACAACCTGTCTCGCATACCCAACTCCATCGGCCAGCTCCGGCTTCTCGAGAACTTGGACGTTTCCTGCAACGCTCTCGTGGATCTTCCACCGGAGCTCTTCACGTTGCCCACGCTGCGAGTTCTCGACTTGCATGCAAACAACCTCAAATCGCTTCCCCTGACTATATGGCTCATGTCGGGACTGCGTAGGCTGAACATCTCGTCTAACCTTGTCGACACGCTTCCACCGCATCCGGCTAGACATCCGCATGACTCTGTCCCGGGCAGGCACGCACCGCTAATGGCCGTGCTAGCCTGTGACAACCAACTGTCGGAGGATGTGTTTGAAACACTGGCGTGCATTCCGTCGTTGCGCATCGTGAATTTGAGCTACAATTTCATAACTGAGATCCCGAACGGTGTGTTTGCGCAGTTGCCCGGTCTTGAAGAGCTCTATTTGAGTGGAAACCGGCTTAGTACGCTGCCTCATGAGGACCTGGACCATGCAAAGAGTTTGCGGGTTTTGCACGTAAACTCGAACAAGTTGCACACGCTTCCGGCCGAGCTTTCGAAGGCCTCCCAGCTTGAGGTCCTGGATGTTGGCGCTAATAACTTAAGGTACAATGTTGCCAATTGGCCTTACGACTGGAACTGGCGTTGGAATGAGGAGTTGCGGTACTTGAACCTCTCGTACAACAAGCGACTTGAGATCAGGCGAGCAGCTTATTCTAGCGTCGAGACTAGCGAAAGCGAAGACGCGCCGCCTTATATCGACCTAGCCGACTTCTGCGTCCTTCCAAAGCTCATGAATTTGGGACTCATGGATGTAACGCTCACAACTGGCTCCGTGCCGTTTCAAACAGAAACATGCCGTGTGCGCACTTACGGGTCTGATCTGAATTCGCTACGGCTAGGCATTGCCGATACCTTGGGGTTCCGGCCATTGGCGATCAATGATCTTGTTGTTGAGCGATTCCGAAACAAGCCCGACGAGACCTTAATTGCCATGTTCGACGGCTTTAACGAATCGCCCGACGATGGAAATAAGATTTCCCACTTGGCCCAGGAAACGTTTGCGGTGCTGTTCAAGAACGAGCTCGAGACAGACTCTAGCGTTGTGGATGCGCTAAGGCGTGCATTCTTGGCGACACATCGCGAAATTGGCAACAACGCCTTGCTGAGCCGTGAAGAGATGGCCCACACTTTCTTAGGTCACCGCTGTCCCGCTGCGCAAAGACTATGCCCGGACGACTGGCACGCCGGAACGGGCGCAACCGTTCTCTACATTCGAGGGTCTCAAATGTGGGTTGCCACGGTAGGTGGTGGTCGTGTTGTGGTTAGCCGGGGCAACGGCACGCACCAGGTGGCCAGCAAGCCTCTTCCACCGGTGTCGGGTGAGCTTGACCGGATTCGAGCCGCTGGCGGTGTTGTGGATCCAGGGAATTCGTATGTGAACCATACCTCGCCATTTCCAAGAATGATTGGAGGCTATTCTGAAGGCACGGCGTTCAGTGCCGCTCCTTCGATCTATGAATATGATCTCCTCGGTGGCCTGGATCCCACTGATCAGATCGTCATTGGAAGCGCCGCCGTTTGGGACACTTTGCAGCACGAGACTGCTGCTGATATAGTGCGCTCCGCTGCTGGTGACCCCATGTTGGCGGCTCTCAAGCTCAGAGACTTCGCTATGGCGTATGGCATGAGCGACCGTGCAATGGTCATGGTGATCGGAAAGCCCCTTGACGAGACGAACAGACATCATTCTCAAGGAGAGCTTGGGACTCACGAGGGCGAGCTAGGGGTGTACCGCAAGCGGCGGCATTCGCTGCCGGCCGACTCGACGCTCGCGCGCCTCGGGTTCGAGGTATCCCCTCCGTTTGGTGAGGTCACCATGGTATTCACAGATATCCGGAGCTCGACCTACCTATGGGACAACTATCCGGCGATTATGCGTGCTGCCATCAAAACGCACAACAGTTTGATGCGCAGATCCATTCGCTTAATGGAGGGCTACGAGGTCAAGAATGAGGGTGATGCGTTTATGATCTGTTTCCACACCCCCATCAAGGCCTTGATATGGTGTTTGACCGTGCAGCAGCATCTTCTTACCGCCGAGTGGCCACCTGAGCTCCTGAATGTTGCGGAGTGCGCTCCCGTGTACGACAAGAACGGGTCGCTCATTTTCCGAGGCCTAAGCGTACGGATTGGTATCCACTGTGGGCGTGCGGTGGCTGAGCCTGACCCGGTGACAAGACGTATGGACTACTTCGGGCCCATGGTGAACCGCGCGTCTCGCATATCCGGCATTGCCGACGGAGGTCAGATTAGCGTCAGCTCTGATTTCCTGTCTACGCTGCAGCGCGATCTCGACGCCCACAAGGCCGTGATGCAAGGTGTGAAGCCTGAAGTAGCGTATTCATGGGTAAGTCCAGAAGCAGCTGATGCGCTTGAGCGGAGTGTTGCTGTCCTAGACCATACCGAGTACACGGTTGACGAAGTTGGTGAGCTGAAGCTGCGTGGAATTGAGAACCCCGAACACATTTACAAGGTGTATCCGAAATCGCTGTACGGCCGTCGCAAGTGGTATGCAGACCGGGAATGGGAAAGTCACAAGGAGCAGTCGCTGAAAATCGCACAAGCCGAGCAAGCGCAGCTTGCGTTTGCGCAGCGCCTAAGTTCTCAAGTTCAATCGCAGTCGCAGTCGCAAGCCTCGTCACGCTCAGGATCGCAAGCGCAGTTGCAACCGGGAACAGGTTTGCTGCAACCAGCAGCTCCTTCAGGGGTGAACGTGGCGGACTTGAGGATGCAAAGCGTGCACACGTTCCCCATGACATCGAGCTCTGACTCCTTAGAGGCGCCAGGGTCGCCGTTGAGTCCGTTAACCAACCGGCCGTCGCTCGCATCCATCATGGACAGCGACGCCGAAGAGTACCGAGCAACAGCGCCGAAGGAGCACCACTCGCTGCATCTGAATCCGCAGTTGAACCCGCAGCTGAACACGTTGAACCCGTTCTTGAATCGGCACGCGAGCGCGCAGGTGAACGCGGGGCTGTTCAAGGAGCCCCCCTTGGGGTCTGTGGAGGCGATAGACGACGAGTCTGCTGCGCCGGTGCCTGCGCTTGAAGAGGCGCCGCCCGTGCCGGCAGGGCCCGTGGATTTGGTGTCTCAGCATAATGGCGTTGAGGGCTTAAATGACCCCTTACAGGCGATCTGCCATAGACTTGAAGCGATTTGTGCATCCTTGAGTACGGGAGTGCTTGTAGAGGAGCATCGCAGCCTCCTTGCGCAGTTAGAGCCGGCCGTGCCAGCGCAGTCAGAAACGGCTGCAGCCGCCGAGCAGATCTGGATTACGCGAGTCGAGAACGCACTGGCTCGGCTTCGTGAGTTCTACGGTCAGCACGAGTGGAAGCCGTGTGCAAACAACAACTCTGACCGTCAAACCACGCCTGCGTGGCAATAATTATGGCCGGGCGCCTGCCGAGCTCCAAAATGGAAAGAAAAAAAGTTAATAGTGAGACGTAGATCCGAGCTGGTTCAGCTAACTCATTAATGCAGTTAGTACGACCTATTTAATTTATTCGTTGACCTTCTAATTCTCGTGGATCACACAATGCATACTAGTCGCAACACATTTAGTTCGCGTTCAGATATACAGCAAATTAATTGGTCCAGGCGATAGTATGTCTTGTAGTCGCCGCTGCTTGGTGGCCACTGTCCTTATCTAACAATTGCTGTGCTTGAGTTCCACTCAATGGACGCCCTTCCTCACCTTGCTATATTGCGCCTGGGTGCCCACCTAGACGCTGCTGTCTAAGCCACGATGAACTAAGGGCTGCTTTGCTTGAGGCGCATAAAGTCACTCGAGTACCATTAATATTTAAGTAAAAACGGCGAGTACCGAGATCGTGAACCACTATTGTCACTGGCATTAAACGGTAACTTCTAAGGTAGGCCTGTAGAACTGTGCAGCAACCTAAGAATTGTATTTGCGGAACCCTCAAAGCCGTAAAAAGCCAAACTACGCGACACAACCCACAAGCAAGAATTGGGCGCGATTTGTCGTTGAGGCACTAAATTGCCTGTGTTTGGACGACCTGGAATAAGAACAAAGCGGCGAGTCCCGTCCCACACGCCAGGCGCCGGGCCACCACCACCCCGCAAAACATATATCACGTGCGCAGCGTTGAGACCGCCTAACCCCGGACGGATTACCTGCGTGGGATTGCCAGAGGTTGCGAGCCCACAGTTACTTTTTACGAGGTTGATCTGCGAATGCAACAGGACTCGATCGTAATTGCGATTGACCAAGGTACTACGAGTGCTCGGGCTGTTGCGTTTACGGAGCGTGCGCTGCCCGTCGCAGCATACCAGGTGGAACTCACGCAAATATACCCGAAGCCAGGATGGGTAGAGCATGACCCGCTGCAGCTGGTTGAGGCGTGCAAAAAGTGTCTCACCGAGGTAGCCGCCCAGCTCATTGCGAAAAACATAGATCTGGACCAGGTCCAGGCGCTGGGCATCGCAAACCAGCGCGAAACAAGCCTCGTGTGGGACCGGCGCACAGGCGAGCCCGTGGGCAACGCCATTGTCTGGAGCGACACGCGCACGGAAAAGCTTGTGGGCGAGCTGCGCAAGAAGCCTGGCGCCGATCGCGTGAAGGAGCTGTCGGGGCTCTACATCAACGCTTACTTCGCGGCCACAAAGGTGCGCTGGCAGCTTGATAACGACGACCGCGTGCGTCGCGTCTACGAGGAGGGCGAGTTGTGCTTTGGAACTGTTGACTCATGGCTCATCTACGCGCTCAGCGGCGGCGCCGCGCATGTGACGGACGCGTCGAACGCGAGCCGGTCCATGCTGCTGAACCTGGCCAAAATGGAGTACGACGACGAGCTAATCAAGTTTTTTGGCTTTGAGAAGCTCGTTCTCCCTAAAATCTGTGCATCCTCAGAGCTCTACGCGCATCTGTACTTGCCGAACGAGCCACTAGATGGGTTGCCCATTGCCGGCTGCGTGGGCGACCAGGCATCGGCCCTGGCCGGGCACTTCGGCTTCAATAAGGGTGATGCAAAGAACACGTACGGAACGGGCTGCTTCATGATGTACAACACCGGACACGAGCCAATCTTATCTGACAACGGGCTGCTCACGACAATTGCATTCCAATTGAAGGACCAGCCGCCCTGCTACGCCTTGGAAGGCTCTATTGCCGTGTGCGGAAGTGTCATTAAGTGGCTGCGCAACAATTTAGGTCTTATAGAGACGAGCGACCAGATTGGCGACCAGATCAAGAGCGTGTCGGACTCAGCGGGCGTGTACTTTGTAACCGCATTCTCGGGCCTGTTCTCGCCGTACTGGCAGCCGACGGCGCGGGGTACTATTCTCGGTCTGACCGCATACTCGACGAAGGCACATATCATTCGAGCGGCCATTGAGGCTGTGTGTTATCAGAGCCGCGAGATCTACGAGATCATGCGAAAAGACAGCGGCGCGCCCACGAACAAATCAAAGCTACTGCGCGTCGATGGTGGCCTGACGAGCTCCGATGTGATCATGCAGCTGCAGGCTGACATTGCGGGCGTCGAGATCCAGCGACCCGCCATGAAGGAAGTGACTGCCCTCGGGGCCGCCGTCATGGCCGGGCTCGCCGTCGGCGTCTGGAGCAGCGTCGATGATTTGAGGAAGGTCACGAAGCCGACGTCTGGGTTGAACACGTACTTCACGCCGAACACGGGCTCCGCGAAGCGCGACAAAGGTTTCAGGCAGTGGCACCGCGCCGTCGAGCGAGCCATTGGCTGGTACGAAGAGGAAGAGGATGACACTGACTAGACTGACTGATCCGCAAAGAGGATGACACTGACTAGACTGGCTGATCCGCAAACTGGCTGAGCCGCAAACTGGCTGATCCGCAGACTGGCTGATCCGTTGTGGCCTCCCGCTAAACCGTGGCTAAAACCGTCTGCCAAATTATTGGCCATTGCTACGTATCGTCTGCGGCACTAAAACACGCGGCTGGTAAACAAGTTGCATTATGTACAAAAACTTTTTGGTGGCCATCATTCACTCACCGCCGCACGCCTTCGCGCCGCTCTATGAGCTGGTAGTAGAAATGCGGCACAACCTGTTTCACAAGATCGGCGTCGATTTCCATGCACCCCCTCATGTATTCCCGCGACGTAAGAACGAGCTCGTGGTACATGACCAGTTTCGGCGCAGGGGCCCTGCCCCATAGCGTGGAGCCCGGGTGAATGTACACAGGCTCGGTGCGGCCAAGCACAACGTAGTGCTGGCCGGTCTTGCTCAAGCGCGCGCAGCGCGTGAAGAACCCGGCAATGAGCGACATCTGCAGTCCGGTCGGCATTTCTGATTTCTGAACAAGCCCGGCACGTCTGCTTACGCTTGTGCATAGCTGCCGCAGCTGGTTTTTCACGTCGCGGGCCCGCCGCAACGCCTTCAGCTGGATGTAATGGTCGCGGCACCATCTGGCGCTGAACTTTGCCGCCTCCCACTCATTGTAGATACGTATGAGCGTTTCGTGATCGCCGCCAGCTGCGCTGAGCCCGGCATGAGCCGCAGCGCTCTCGGCTCGCCGCCCCTTTGGGCGCACGTACAGACCGCCGAGCTCGCCGAGCATGGCCACGGCTGTGGCCACGGAGTCTACGCAGCCGAACTCGATGCTCGCTACAAGCGCGCGTGCCATTTGCGGGTTTGTCGGGAACTCGGCCAAGACGCGGCCGCGGCGCGTCAGTTCGCAGGCCTTGTTCACGGCGCCCAGTGCGTACAGCTCCGTCAGCGCCGCTGCAAGCGCTTCGTCGGCCGGCTTGTCGAGGAAGCCGAACGTGGGTACGTTCGAAACGCCGAGCGTCAGAAGCGTGAGACAAACGCTGGCCAGGTTCGTGCGCAACACCTCCGGGCTCGTTTCCGCAGGCATGTCCTGCTCAAAGGCTGTCCGTGTATATAGGCGAAAGCACATTCCCGGTGCCGTGCGGCCGGCGCGACCGGCGCGCTGGTTTGCGCTTGCCTGCGAGCACTTGCGCAGCGTTAGCGAGTCAAGGCCGCTGCGGCTGCTGAAGCTCTGCTCCTTTACAAGGCCCGGATCCACGACGTACGTAATGTCCGGAATAGTGAGCGATGTCTCCGCAATGTTCGTGGCCAGCACGACCTTGCGGCAGTTCCGCGGTGTGGGCATGAAGATGCGGGCCTGCTGGTCCGGAGGCATGTTCGCATACACGGGCACAACAATGAGCTCCGGCGCCGCGCTGCCTAGCTGCAGGCTGTACTCAACAAGCCTGTCCTCAACGGATTCGATTTCCTCCTGTCCGGGCAGAAACACAAGGATATCGCCGCCGAGGGGCTGCGACACATGGATCTGCAGCACCGTGCTCACGGAGGCCTGCATGTAGTCCGGCTCCGACTGGCGCGCATAGAACATCTGCACAGAAAACCTTCTTCCGGGGACGTTAAACACGGCGGCGCCGTCGAAGAAGGCCGCGAACTTCGCCGCGTTTAGCGTCGCCGACGAGACGATGATCTTGAACTCGGGCCGCTGGCGCGCGACGTCGCGGACAAGGCCGAGCACAATGTCTGTGTGCAGCGTGCGTTCGTGCGCCTCGTCGATCATGACGACGCTGTAGGCGCTGAGCAGCGGGTCGACGAGAAACTTGCGCAGCAGGAGCCCATCAGTGAGAAACTGGATCTGCGTGGCCGGCGACGTGCGGTCGTCAAAGCGCACGCTGTAGCCGACGGCGGCGCCGACGGGCTCGCGCATTTCGTGCGCGACGCGCTGCGCAACGGCCACAGCGGCGAGGCGCCGCGGCTGCGTCACGGCGAGCCGCTCGGCCGCCGTTACAAGGCCCTCTGCAGCCAGGAACTGCGGCAGCTGCGTCGTCTTGCCGCTGCCGGTCTCACCGGCCACGATCACGACCTGGCGGCTGCAAATGAGGGCCATGAGCTCACTGCGGCACTGCACGACCGGCAGCGTGCCGGCGTCGCGCCCGTCGCTACTTAGGACGCCAGCGTCCGCCGCCGACGTTTCGGCCGCCTCAAAGCTGATTTCCGCGTCAATGGCCGGCGCAGCCTCCGTGCCGTCTGCGGCAACCCCGCTAGGCATCCAGCGCTGCCTTCTCTATGTGCGGCCGTGCGTGCTGAGGAAGCACACAATACGGGTACGAACGGTCGTGTACTGAGGCCATGTACTGAGGCCGCTGCGTTTAGTGCTAAGTCTTCTTATTTTGGTTAGTGAACATATTTAGTTAGGAGATTGACAAAAATGTGAAACTTTAAGGCATAGTCCCCATCGGCCGAAGCAGAGACGCACACAGTGCGTCTCTGCATAGAGCTGCGGAATAGCGCAGCGGCAGCTGCATTAAACGAATATCTTCCCCATATCATCGGCAAAGTCGACGCAAGCCTGAGCTAAGCCACTGCGAGGAACGCACACGCACTGTGCGCGTGCATTCGCGTCGCTTCTTAATCCAATGGTGACCTGCAGGCGCGCCGAGAGGGGCTTCAAATAGGGCGGTCGGCACACTACGATGGACTCCAAAGCCGGCTTGCTAGCCCGCTAGCGTACCCGAAGTACGAGCCCCAGACCTCGGTCATGGTCGTGTTCTGCGTCTCCAAAAAGCTGCATAAAGCCACGTACAGGCACACGAAGCGGCCGAGCTGCAGGAGCGCGAGCCAGCCCTTCACAAGCACAGTGTCGCCGGCCGGGTCGTTGGGGCCCAAGAACGGCACGAGCCACTCGCGGCTCGTTGTTGCTGCCCACGAAAAGTTGAGGATGTTGAAGGCCCACTTCAAGTACAGCGGCGCGCCCGTGAACCGCAGGGCCAGAGACGACAGGAAGTAGCGCATTATGAGCGACGAGACACTCTGCTTCACGACGGCCGTCACGTACGGCCAGCATTGAGGGCTGAACAGGCCCTGCTGCTGCGTGCTTTTGTGCATAGGTGGCGGCGGTAGCGCGACTCTCTCCACGGCCGCGGCAGCGTTATGTAACCGCCGCGGAATCAGTACACAGCTATTCGCGAGCGGATGCGAAAGAGAGAAAATGTTGTGAATTCCCCTTTTGCGTGTAGAATAATCAAGCTTAAGATGATAGAATGACGTGACTTTCGAGCCGCCAAGCTCGTATAAGCGGGTTCTGCCCAGCCTGCCTCTGCTGTCGGAGCTCAGAAAGACGCCTAATCGTATTGTTATGTCAGCGAGATCCTGCCAGCCAAAGACGAGCGACTAGAGCGTTTGAGTGCGAAACGATCTTCTAGTTGCGGATGTGTGGCTAGTTCATTTTGGCTGAGCCCACACGAAGGCTTTAGTAGCTGACCCCCAAGATATGCCCGCATCTCGCGCATGCATCAGGTTACTCCACGATACGGCCCTGCGGAGATATTCACGGTGTTGAGAGGCCCGCGTGCCATGAGCTTTCACGTAAAGTGAACCGCTACGCTTCACTGCATAAAAATTGCTAGCCACTGCTAAGTACAAGTTACTCGATTCGGTAAGCGGCGCAACCCTGCTCGGCGCGGGCAGCTACCCTACTTCCGACGCGAATGAAACGCAGGAGAGCCAACAGGATTCAGACGCGATGCCTCCTACCAATGATTCTCGCATGTAAACACACGCCCAACTAGCCGTGTCCTGTCCCCAGAACTGCCCGAACTAGAGCCCATCTCGAGAAGCAGGAAACGGAGGTATTTAATCTGGAACACATTCCTCAGCTACTTCAGCAACCGCATATACGGCGTATACCGCGACGCGGCTTATCCATGGAGTGGTTTCTAATGCTCATCTCTTCCCCTTTCTCTAAGACCGTATTATATGAATGGCAAGAAATCGGACATCGTGTCTGTCATTAAGGCGGAACCTAAGCACTCAAGCGATGGGCTGAATCACCCACCCACCGCCGCAAGCGCCGCCGCCGCAACGGCGCACAGAAACTAACCACATGCGTGCTCACTGCGGGAAGCTCCAAGAGCCGCAAAGCCAGAGCCAAATCTAAGGCCAAATCAAAGGCCAAAGCCAGAGCGGAAGCAAATACTCAGTCAGTAAAAGGTGACCTGGGAGATTGATGCGCCTTGTGTTGGGACCTCACACCATTTTGATGAATGAAGATCTCTTCTTGGCTGGGTAAAACCCAAGTGAGGAGGCTACATATAATCGTCTCGTCCTGATCGTTGCTAGTTGCGTAGGCGATAAGCTTGATAGTCTTTGTCGATCTTGAAACGTTTGTGCCTATCTTGAACGAATTTCGCGCCAGTGATCCGTAGATTATGCGGACAAGTCGAAATGTCTTTTTTTTTCTTTTCGACTAGCCTCTGCGTCCCTTTATTTGTCTCAGTTTTTGTCAAATTAGCAGTGCCTTCATTCCTAGCCTGAGTGCCAGCGCTAGACGTCCATAGTATGCGAGTTTATGAATCTTTCTTCTATATAAGTGTGAACCCTGCTTCTCAAGCCGTGGCTATCAGCTTTGGGATAGCACAATGCTTTATGTCCGGTATCAAACTATTAAAGCCCACCTGCTTCTAGCCTGCTCATTGTCGTGCCTCCGCTCATGCAGCGCACTCCCACTTGGGCTCCCTCCCACTTGGGCTCAGCGCCTTCGAGGGCCTGCTGAATAATGCCCATCGTGGGGACTTGCCACCACCACAAACCGCCTTACATCAACTCGACGCCAGAAGCCACGAAGCATGTCGGACGAAGCGCTTTTGAAGGCCGACAAGGACTACACAGCGGAGCTCGACACGGAGCTCCCGCAGATCGACCAGCTTGCCGCAAGCGGACAGCATGACGCGGCGCTGGAGCGGTTGCTTGTAGCCGAGAAGAAGGTGCGGCAGGCGAGCGACCTTGCGTCGTCGAAGCGCGTGCTTGTGGCGATTGCGAAGCTGCTGGCGGACCCGCACGCGGAAAATTGGGACAAGCTGAACGAGGAGGTACAGGTGCTTGTGAAGAAGCACGGGCAGTTGAAGCAGGCGATCACGGCGCTCGTGCAGGCCGTGATCGACCTGCTTCCGCAGGCGCCGAACCTCGACACGAAGCTGGCGACGATTGACATGCTGCGCACGATCACGGAGGGTCGCATCTACGTGGAACTCGAGCGCGCGCGCGTGACGCAGGTCCTGGCCGAGATTGAAGTGCAGCACTATCAGAACTACGCGAAGGCGGCGGATCTCATGGGCGAGCTGCAGGTCGAGACTTTTGGCAGCATGGAGATGAGCGAGAAGGTGGACTTCATTCTCGAGCAAGTTGAGCTCTACGAAAAGAAGGGCGACTTTGCGCACGCGGCGATTGCGAGCCGCCGCATCATGCCGCGCTACTTCAATAACGCGAAGCAGGACAAGAAGGTAGAGGCGCAGAAGATCCGGTTTTACGAGCTGCGCACGCAGATTGCCCTGCACGACGGCGCTTACCTCGACGTCGTCCAAAACCTGCGGCACATCTACGACACGCCAGCAACGCAGGAGAACGACGCGAAGAGGCACGAGCTGCTGGGCAACATGGTGCTGTTTGCGGTGCTGGCGCCGCACGACAACCTGCAGGCGGACCTCCTGCAGCACCTGAAGCGCGAGTCGGACCTGTCACTGCTGCCACTGTTTGACCAGCTCGTTACGATGTTCACGACGTCCGAGCTCATCCGCTGGCCGAAGATGGTCGAGGTGTACGGCAGCGAGCTGAAGGCGCACTGGGTGTTCCAGGAGGCCGACGTGGGGACGAAGCGCTGGGGCGATCTGCACCAGCGCATTATCGAGCATAACATCCGCGTCGTCGGCAAGTTCTACACGCGCATCTCCATGCAGGGCCTCACGGAGCTGCTGGACCTGACGCCGAGCGAGACGGAGGAGGTTCTGTCGAAGCTCGTCGTGAACGGCACCGTGTGGGCGCGCATCGACCGGCCGAAGCGCATTGTCACGTTTGCGAAGCCGAAGGACGTGAACGACGTGCTCAACGAGTGGAGCAACAACACGAGCAAGCTGCTCGAGCACATCGAGACGATCGGGCACCTCATTTCGAAGGAGGAGATGATGCACGGCATCAAGAGCGCCAAGGCGTGAGGCGCCGTTCTGTAAGTTTTAGCAACCACAGCGCAGGGCAAGTTTATGCTAGCGGCACGGCGTGAATATGCGCCCGGCCAGTGGCGGCCCGCCACTGCGCGAAAGGAGCACGAGCGCCGAGCGCCTGGCCTGCACCTCGTAAACGCGTCGCCGGTCATCAGAAGTGCACATCAAATAACGTCTCTAGATAAAGAGCCGCGCTGCGGCGTGCCGCGAGCCGCTGCCCAAAACAGTTATGCAATTGACCATAAATAAATATTATTCTGCGCCGCCCTCGCCGCCGCGCGTGGCTCCGACTGGCGTAGCTCCGACTGGCATGGCTACGCCTGGCGCTTGCGCGCGCTCTCCTTCAGCTCCTCCCACCGCGACTTCAGCTTCGAGACCTGGATACGCAGGCGGTCGTTCTCGGCGCGCAGGCGGTCGACCTCTTCCGTGTGCTCGTCCTGGATCTGCTGCTCCTTCTGCGCCATCTCGTGGCGGATCTGCTGCAGCCCCGTCTTCAGCACGCTACGCTGCGCCTTCGTGGCGCGCTCGACGGCCTGTGCGCGCTCGAGCGTCGAGATCGTGAACCGCTGACCGCTAGCGTCGTCGTCGTCGTGCTTGCTTGTTTTCGGCCGCACGAGGTAGAAGCTTTCGGTTGGCGCCGTTGAGATGTTCGGCACGGCTACACCCTTGCCGGCAAGGCTTTGCTCGAACGTGCGCGCGAACGCGGCGGCGCTGCGCATAACGAGGCTCGTCACGGCGTCGCTGAGCGGCGCTGACACGACCGAGTTCGCCATGGGCCCGCCCAGCACGGAGCCGTGGGCGGACGCAAGTGCGTGTGCCGGCGCCGGCGGCGTCTGTGCAGTGGCGGGCGGTGGTGGCGCGGCGCGGCTGGCCTCGCGGCTTGCTGCGGCGCTCGTCACGGCGCTCGCCGCGGGACCATTCGCGGGGCCATTCGCACGCGCAATGGGCTTCTTCGAGTCCTCTAGAGCTTGTCCGCTCTCAAAGTAGTGCGACCGCGACCGGCACTGGCCGGCGAGTGCGCGCAGCGTGTCGGCGGCCGGGTTGTCGGCGGCCTGGCTGGCCACGCGCTCGTATGCGTCCGCGGACTGCGCGTAGTACGCAGCGGCCTTCGCGAAGTCGCCGGCCCGCACGGCCGCGTCCGCGTGCTTCGATGCCGTGTACGCCTCGTCCAATGGCGAGCCGTCCATATGTTTCCCCACCCCTGCGCGGCGCCGTCGCTTTAGGGGTGGTGGTGGTGTGGCCTGCGGGCCGGGTGGTGGAGCAAGGGTACGTGCTAGGGTGCAGGGTCGAGCCGGGGAAGCTGCCTGTCAGGTTTGGCTGCTCCGGAGCCGCGCGACACTAGCAGCCTTGACGCGCGGCCAATGGAGGACTTTTGGAACGATGTACGCGAGCTCGCGGCGTCGCCCGTGTCGTCGCAGGCCGAGGCGCAGTCCGTGCTCGACCTGTTCGGCGACCTCATTGCGCAGGAGATCTCCGGTCTTGACGCCGACGCCTGCCAGCGCTGCTGCGCGGCCATGGTCAGCTCGCGCGCGTATCAGAATGACTTGCACCGCTCGCATGAACAACTGCTCACACTGCTGCTCACAACAGACCCCCTGCACAAGCACGAAATCGAGTTTGTTGCAACGGTCATTCTGAACGACTCAGAGTTCGTGCAGACGCTTAGCGCGTCAACGGACGCCGTGAACACAGTCATTAATCTCATCTGGATGTTCCGCTTCACGCAGCCGCGCATCGTCGAGAAGTACATGCTCATCCTCGTAGCCACATGCATCGCCGCGCAGCTCGACGCCTCGGTGCTCAGCGACACCATCTCGAGCGCGTTCGTGCTGTTTCTGTTCCGCTCTGTGTGCAACCACGACGAGGCGCTCACGCGCCCGTCCCTGCTCGTGCTCCTCGCTTTGAACCACCAGTACATGCTCAGGGACATGCACGGCCCCGCGAACAAGGTGTTCTGGGAGCTCGAACAGGCGCCGCAGCAGTACACAGACCTCGGCAGCTCGCTGGTAATGCGCCTAAACCGCAGCCGCGACTCCGACGAGGCACTCAAGATCATCACCTGCAAGTTCTTCTACCTCCTGTTCACGACGAAGCAAACGGCGGACCTGCTCTACACAAACGACCTTCATGTGCTGCTCGGCGTCGTCATCCGCGAGCTCAATGACCTGCCCACGGAGTGTGTGCAGACGCGCGAAATGTACCTGCGCGTGCTGTACGTCATGCTCGTGCACAGCGCCATCGAGCTCAGCAGCCCGCAGGTCCGCAGCACCATTGTGCAGACGCTGCGGCAGATTATGGAGCGGGTACTCGATCTCGACGCAAAGGCGGACCAGGCCGAGATGATGCGCCTAGCCGAGCGCTGCCTGGCCGTGCGCTGGCTGAAGTGGCACAGCGCCGAGTCCAGTGACGAGGACTCCGACACGGACAGCAGCCCAAGCCTCAGCAGCCCAAGCCTCAGCCGCGCAAGCCTCAGCCGCCGCAGCTCGATTGCTGACGACTTCGACCTCGCCCTGGCAGACCTGCAGCCAGCATTGTCGCCGTCGCCTTCGCCGCCGCCTGCCGCGCGCTCGCCGCCTCGCTCGCCTGTCTCACCGCGCGCGCCCATGAACGCGTCGCAGTCACTATCATCACACTTAGCATCCTCATCAGCACTACCGGCATCGCTCCCCCGCTCGCACCGACCGCCGCCGCCGCCGCCGCCGCCGGTTCCTCCTACACCCCCGCGTTCGCGCATGGCGCCGCCGCCACCGCCGCCACCACCGCCGCGGCACATGAGCGTCGAGTCTCTGAACTCGGAGGACTCCGAATTGTCGATCGACTTTGTGGGCCAGCTGCGGCCGCCGCCAGCCCCGCCGAGCCGCAAGTTCATGCGGCTCGAGAAGGTGCGCAGCAATTAAGTCGGTTGCCGGCTGTCTACTACGATGCAACCGCCACATTGCAGTCCAGACATCGCGGTCGACACTTACACGCCGAACCGAGGCAAGCATGCTCGCTAAAGGGGTCTGCATTAATGAAGTGACTCGTATCACTATTAGAGGCCCCACGCGAGTAACCGCACCGAACCGCACCGTTCACAACGCTGAACATAATAGCATTTACAACGACCTAATGACCTGCTAATTTAATACTGCTCTTTCCTTAAACCTCGGCCACTGGTTGCTGCGAATGTAGTCTCGGTGAAGGACGTACTGCGCGGAGGTAGCTTAGCCTGCTGCTCAGTACGCCTATTTCCCGGAACTGAGCTCATGAGAGTGCTAATGTAGACGACTGTCATGGATCTATGCACTCTTTCGCACAGCCCAGGTCGACTGCTGCCGCGCAGCCCAGTACTTCAGAGTGCATTCATATGACGCAGCTAACAATGATAGCAGCATGCCTAAACGGGTTTCGAGCAGCCTCGACTTCAGCGGGCACTCGATGCCCGACTTCAAAAGGCCACAGTACAAAATACGACAGTACAAAAGGCCACGGTACATTACACGGTTCTTACAGATCAGTATCTACATGTTTAGAACCGTATTTGGTGAATCAGAATAAGACAATTCTATTGTTTTGAGGAGGTGTTCGCAGCGAGAAGGGCATCGCGCACGCAAGCCGCAGCCGGTCACGCGCGCGACGCAGCGAAGTAGCTGCCGACGAAACAGTCGTGCGGCGCAAACTGGTCAGAGAGAATAAGACAGAAGGGGGAGCAGAGGGACAGAAACGTGGGCCGGCTTCAGGATATGACGCAGCAGCCGCTCTTCTTCTCCTTCTGCGTGGTCGGCACGGACTGGCCCTTGCGCGGGGCCGACGCGCCGCCGGCGGCCGCGGCCGCCGAGTCGGAGCCGCTCACGGGCGCGCCTGTTCGCGAGCGTGAGCGCGCCTTCGAGGCCTGCTGCTTGTCGAAGTTCACAATCACGCCGGCCAGGGTCATGAAGCTCTCGTCTACATTTGTGCGCAGCTTTGCGCTCGTCTCGAGGTAGGGCAGGTTCAGCCGGTTCGCCATGCGGCGGCCCTCCTCGGTCGTGACTTCGCGCTCCGCGTCGAGGTCGCACTTATTGCCGACGAGCACTATGGGGAAGTTCGAGTCGTTGTTCTTGGCCCGCATGATTTGCTGGTAGAACTGGTTCATCTCGTCGAACGAGCTGCGCGACGTGACGCTGAACACGAGCAGGAAGCCCTGCCCTGACCGCACGTACTGGTCGCGCATCGCGCTATACTCCTCCTGGCCGGCCGTGTCGAGGATGTCCAGCGACACAAACTCGCCGTTCACATGGACCTCCTTGCGGTACGAGTCCTCGATCGTCGGGTCGTACTCGTCGACGAAGTGGCCCTGGATGAACTGCACGGTCAGCGCGCTTTTGCCGACGCCGCCGCCGCCAATCACCACCAGCTGATACTCCCGGGAAGGTATGGCCATGCTCTCGATATCGCCCCGTTACCAGCACTCGGTACAAGCGCTTTTTCGCTGATCTCGATCAGGCTAAGCGCCAGCATCCGCCCCTAGCCCTCTTGTTTCCATGACAAACGTCGCGGCGTGAGCCGCGGTACGCTCAGCGGCAGCCGCAACGCGGCCCGCCGCCCCGCGCATACGAGGCGCATGCGCAGCCGCCGCGAGTGCGCCCGGGGCCGCGGCCACAGGACGCCGCGTGCATAGGTTTGACGCGTCGAATTCGGTTTGGCCGCGGCCCACGACTCGCTCGCCTGCGGAAGCGATCAGCTGACCGCGCGCAAACGTGGCTCTTGCTCGCTCGCCTAATGAGCCGTTTCAGGGGGCTCCGCGCATAAGGGCGGCGCTGGCGAGGGGCGCGCCGTGCCGCGTGACGCAGGCGGCCCGGGCTGCAGACGCCCCGCGGCACTGCCGACCTGCCGGCGCTGTCATCGGGCGCCCATATACCTCCTCCAGCCGCCCCAACACACGCTGTAAGGCTCGGGCAGCGGCTGCGCTCGCGACCCAGCCGCCGCCGCCCTCACGTGTTGTTTATCCCTCTGTACATAACCCTTAGCCCTCCCCACATCGATTAGCGCCGCCGGAACTTGGCCTGGCAGTCCTCGCAGAACCACTGGCCCTTTGGCAGGGCGCTAAGGCCGAGACAACCGAGATGGAACCATTCGCGCTGGCAGCTCGGCCCGTCGCACGCGACCATCTCGCCAAAGCTGCCCTGCTCGCAGTAGCAGTACATGGGCTCGTTGCGCGCGTCCTTCGGTGACACGCCGCGCTTGCGCTTCAGCCCGGATACGGCCTCGGCCGCCGCCGTCTCGACGTCTGCCTCCATATCGCCGTTCTTCTTCGCGTTCACGGCCGACTCGACCGTCTGGGCAGCAATCGGCATCACGACGGGCGGCACGGCCGACGCCGCGTCCTGCTTCACCACGTCCTCGGCGCCGCTCTCCTCCGCGGCGTGCCGCCGCAATTGCCGTCCCTCGTGGCGCGGCGGCGCGGGCTGTACTGGTGCGGGGACGGCGGCTGGTGCCGGCGCGGCCGGCGACGCTGCGGGTGCGTGCGCGTGCGCGTGTGCGGGTGCGTGTACGTGTGCGTGTACGTGTGCATGCGCATGTGCAGGAACGGGTGGCACGGCGTGCGCCTGTGCCGGCACCGGCGCGCTCGGCTGCGGGCTCTGCGGCGTGCCCGTGCGCTCGCGGCGCCGCGCAGAGACGGCCGGCGCCGGCGGCGCGACGCCTGCGTCGGGCGTGCTGGCGAGCGGTGTGCCTGCGCGCGACTCCTGTTGAGCCACGCGGCGGGCCTCGCGCGCCTCGCGAGCCTCGCGCCGCGCCTGCGAGCGCGCCGTCGTCTGCTTCTCGGGCACGCCGATCTGCATGAACGCGCGGTCGTTCGGGTCGAGCTGGATCTCCTGCGGAATCTCGTGCTCGCAGGCCATGTGGTAATCTGTCGTAAGGCGCTCGACCTGGCGCGCCATGACCTCGGCGGCCAGCGCCGCCGCGTGCATCTTCTGCTCAACGGCGGGCATGAGCTCAAACAGCAGACTGCTCACGCGCGCCAGTTTCTGCGGTTCTCGTGCCCGGAAATAGTCGTCTATGCTTTCCGCCAGCGGCGGCGTGCTGCTGCTCGCGCCGCCGCTCGTGCGCGACTCAATGTCTTTTAGCAGCGTCATGTAGGGCATCATGTCGAGCGGAATCGCCTCGAGCGCGTCGCTGAAATCATTCAGGCCGGGGTAAACCCGTAGGTAGTCGACCTTCGGATGCTTCTTCGGTGGCATTGGGCTACCGAGACGCCGTCGATTCGTACTTCTTCGTGAGCAGGGCCAAATTGCCTGGAGACAGCCGCTTTCGAGGCGGGTTTGGGCAGCCGGGCTCACGTGCCGACCCGAGTCTATGAAATGTTCGTCTCGGCCTGTCCTTAGCTAAGAATATGTTAGCCGCCGGGCCGCCCGCCCGTCCGCGGGCGTAAGCGTTCAGTGGACCACGACGGCCGTGCTCGCGGCAGCCGTGCTCACGGCAGCCGTTCCTTCCTGGGTGGCAGTTCTGGGGCGGCTAGAGGTCATTCGTTTTGGGCTAATAATACATAATACAATAAGGATACAGCCAGGTGCTCAATCAAGCTAATAATACAAATAGGCTGGCCATGCACGGCTCACTCGGCGAGGCCAAGCACGCCGACGGCGCCGAGCCGCCGCTCCATCTCGTTTGTGAACGTCATGAACGACGTGCGTGACCCGCGCTGCAGGTACAGCCGCGCGTTCGACGCCGTGCCCGTGTGGCCCTGCGTGATGGCAATGCCGATGCGGGCGGCCTTTAGCCGCAGCGAGTTCGTGCGCATGATCGACACGATGATCGGCTCGCCACGCGCACCATTGTTGTAGAGCGCCAGGCCGTGCGGCATCCAGTCGTTCAGGATCTCGAGCATCATCGCGCGCAACTCAATGGGCTGGCACGTCGACATGAGCGTGCGCGACGACTGCGGCGAAGACAGCAGCTTCATGAACCAGTTCTGCTTCGGCTCCTCGGCGGGCGCCGGCTTCACGGCCACGGGTGCCGTCTTTGTCTTCGCTGAGACGGCCGGCTTCACGGACTGCGGCCGCGCCGCCGCCGCCGCAGCCGTCGTCGTCGTCGTCGTCTTCGTCTTCGTCTTCGTCTTCGGCAGCGCATTCTCCTTATCGGCGTCGGCATCGCGCTGGGCGCGGCTCACCCGCGGCGCGTCATAACTGTGCGACTTCGACTCTGGCGCTGCCTGCGGCGCTGGCCCGGCTCTGCGCGCCTCGTGCGACGGCGACGGCTTCGCCGGTATGGCATCCGCTGCGTGCTCGCGCTTGCCGCGCGACGACAGCCGCGGTGTGAACCTTCGGATCCAGCTCTTCTTCTTGTCCTCGCCCTTCTTGGCAACCTTGATGCCGTCGTCGCGCGGCGTCGCAGGCTCCTGCGGTCGCGAGGGCACGTTATCCGCAGCAGGGTGGCGCAGAAGCTCGTCTGACGCTATTGGCGCCAGGGGCTTGCGCGTAGGAGACGCGCGCCTCGCCGCCGTTGCTGACGTCGGCGCCGAGGGGCCATCATTATAAATAGGTACGGGCTTGCGTTGGTTCGAAACGGGCAAGTCGCGCGGGCCGTGCGGCGCTCGCGGCGCTGGCCGCACGGGCGGCGTGACGGCGGCCGCGGCCGCCGACGGCTTGTAGCTGAAGAAGCTCTCACCGGCTACGAGGTTCGTGATCTGCAGCTGCGAATTGTCGCCCGGCTGGCTGCCGCTGCTGCTAGAGGCGGCAGTCGAGTCGGCCGTGGCCAGCCGCGGCCGGTTCAGCTTGCCGCGCTTGTACAGCTTCAGCTCCATTTCCTCCTCAATGGCATCTGCGAAGCGGTCCTCCTCGAAGATCATCGGCAGAAGGTAGTTTCGCGTATCGTCATTTGCAGAATCCGCAGCCGGCTGTTGTGAGCGCTGCAGTTGAGCGTGCTGAGCTTGCAGGGCTTGCTGCTCCTGCTGCTCCTGCTGCTCCTGCTGTGCCTGTAGTGCCTGTTGCGCCTGTAATGCCTGCTGCGCCTGCTGCGTCTGTTGCGTCTGTTGCGCCTGCTGGGTTAGCTGAGCCTGCTGCTGTTCCCGAAGAAGGGTGTGTGATTGTCCAGAAATTGGTGGGTATGTCTCGGCAGACGTTGGTGCAGCCCGCAAGCGGTCATTAGGAAGTGTGATGCCAAAGTCGTAGGGGCTCTGTCGTCGTTTTTGGACCTGGGTTGGTGGGGACAACGGTGCCAGCGGTGCGAGCGGCTTGGCCGGCTCGCTCACGACGCGCTTGCTTGGCCCAGCCGCCACACTGTGATTAGAAGGGGGCACTGGATTAGAGGTGGCGCGGGGCTGGGCTGGCGGTGCGGCAGCGAGCGACGGATTGAATGCCTGGTCAAGCAGCTGCGCGAACGTGTCAGTATGCATGTCGCTTCTGGTGTCAAGAGATGCAGGTCGCGCGGCCTTGCCCGGCGCCAGAACCGCCGCCGCTGCCGATGACGGGGCAGCGTTCTTACGGGGGCTTCCTCGCTTGCCCGGCATGGGACGATGGCGCAGCGGCTGAGTGCTCAGGGCCGAGCGCACGGACCGCGTGGACCGCGTAGATAGGGCTGAGCGCTGCGAGCGCACGGACCGGGCCGATGGCGAGTGGCCCGAGCGGCCCGACTGCAGCGAGCGCGTGGACCGCATCGACCGCAGCGAGCGGATCGAGGCTGCCGAGCGGTTGCGAGGCAGCGCCGCGTCGGCGCCGCTGCGGTTCGCCAGTCCGTGTTTCTGGCGGAACCGCAGCAGCAGCGAGTAAAAGGTTTTTTCGACGTTCGGCCCCGGTGCGCGGAGGCGGGCCATGAGGATCTCGCGGTTGTCGCGATGCCATAGCGTCTGCAGGTTCCGCAAAATCTCGCGGTCGACGGCCACGATCGGCTGCGACACGTCCACGCTGGGCATGCGAGCGCCCATGTTCTCGGGCGGAATGTGCCGCGCCGGATACTTCTGCAGTAATGGATGGCTAAGGATCTCGTTCATCGTGATGCGTTCGACAGGGTCCACAACGAGCATGCGCGCAATGAGGTCGCGCGCCTCGACGGACAGGGAGTGGGGCATGACGTACTTGCCCGACTGGACCTTGAGGAGCAGCTGGCGGATATTGTCGTCGTCGAAGGGCAGGTGGCCCGTGAGGAGCGCGAACAAAATGATGCCACAGCTCCAGATGTCCGAGGGCGCGCCGTGGTAGGTCTTTCCCGTGACGATCTCGGGCGACGCGTAGTGCGGCGAGCCGCAGCTCGTTTCGAGGAGGCGGCCGCTGGTCTCGAGCGCGGCCATGCCGAAGTCAGCGATCTTGATGTTGCGGTTCTTGTCGAGCAGCAGGTTCTCGGGCTTCAGGTCGCGGTGGCAGATGTTAAAGCGGTGGCAGTAAGCGACGCCGTAGCAGATCTGGCGGAAGTAGTGGATGGCCTCGCGCTCGCTGAGGCGGCCGCGGCTGATGAGGTAGTCGAAGAGCTCGCCGCCCTCAATGTACTCGAGCACAAGATAGAGCTCGCCCTTATTCTCCCACACGTCGTAAAGAGCCATCACGTTCGGGTGCTCAATGAGCTTCATGATGATGACCTCGCGCTCAATGCCGTAGCTGTCCTTCTCGTTTGGCGCCTGCGGGTCGTGGATCTGCGCCTTCGGCACGATTTTGACGGCCGCCAGCTTGCCGGATTCCGCATGCTTGGCCAGGCGCACTCGCCCGAAGATCCGCGGCCCAGCGTGCGGCCGAGCTGCCACGGGCCAATATGGGCGCGCGCACGCTTCGAGTTCGTGCTGCTTGCGGTAGACACCTGGCTGAGCCGGTGGTCCGCCATATTAGCTATCGCGTCAAGGCCTGATCGCGAAGTCTACAGCCAGAGATCTGAGCTGGGCTTTTTGGCGCTGGCGGTGGTATGCTGCTTACGCACGCACGAGCGACGCAGCAGACGCGTCACGGTCCGCGACGGCCCTTGCCCTGCCCGTTTTTGTCAATGCGTAGGTCTGGCTGCGCGCGCGCGCAGTCGAAGTGGGCAAACGGTGCGCGTAACGAACTTGAACGCTAGGACCCGAGCGCTGTGATTCTACGCTCGCGCAAACTGCCCCTTCGTATTCTTGCCAGCCCTTCCGCGCGGGATCGGGGCGCAGGGTTTGCGCGAGTAAAAGCAAATAAACAAACTGCATTCCACTGAGCCCACGGCTCTGGCCGGCGATAAGCGCCACATTCTCGAATGTAAATTGCACATGCCTGCCCTCGAATAAGCCACGCAAGGATCGGTGTACTGATCAGTTGCGTCACACGTGTTTTCGTGTGCGGCGACAACCGTGCTGCCGTCGGTCGCGCTCGTCGGCAGCGTTTATCCATTCGCGCCGAATCCACATTCTTTATGCTTTTAATAACTATTATCTATGCTGCTTTGATTCGCTGCCCCCTGCTGCTGTACGCTGCTGCGCGCGGACGCACGCTGCCGCTATGTCTCACTTCATCATTTACCTATGAGGCTTAATTTGTCACCGTAGCACAGCGAGCCTAGCTATACGTGTAGGGCACCACGAGCTTCTAACCAAATAGTCAACAGCAGTGTAACCTCACCTCACCTACTCTAACATTCAATTTAGTTATAATTGTGCAAAATGCTAAACTAAGGTATGAGCGAAGAACGCACTGACATGCAGGAGGGCGCATCAAGTAGCGCACGCACACGCATAAAAGACCGCATACGGATGCTCCGAATCGCCAATGGCACTAGCATAACCGCTCTACTCCCGCAGTTAGTCTCGCGCCAGTGTTTCACCCATCCGGACCTGCCGTGCCGCTGAGCGCTTGGCATGTCTTGGCTAGTAGTAGTCGCCGGGCCGGAACCCTAGTTCAGTCGATCAGCTTATTACGACCCACTTCTATAAGAGGCAGCTTTACACACAGCGGCTGAACGGTTCGCAAGTCGCGAGCTCATACACTGCCTCGCACTTGGGATTGCGTGCTGCGCACCTACAATTTCATTTAACTATTTGAATTAAATTGAACCGTCGTTCGGGCGTACCTTTTGGGAAGTCTATCTAAGGGTCGGTCTGTATATGCGTGCACGATAAATAAGGTCATGATGTAGTGGGTTAGCTGCTGCCGGCGCTGGTGCTGCTCGTTGCGCACATCCAGATGCGCGTCTTGTAGACACGGAAGAGCTCGCGCACAAGCTCGCGGAAGTCGACGCGCGCGTTCGCCGTGTAGAAGAACGTGAGCTTCCGGCGGTCCCACTGGTACTCGGCGTCCACAATGGACAGGTCCAGGTGCCGGTCGGCGGCCTTTTGGTTGCACAGCGCGACGGCGGACTTCTCGTCCGCGGACTTCGCCGCCATGTCAGCGTACTCAGTTGGCGAGGCGTGGCCCAAAATCTGCTTCGGCGTGTAGACGTTGCCGGCCGGCTGCGCGGGCGTGTTCCCACTGTGCAAAAGCAGCTGCTGGCGGTCGCGCTGCTGCTTCAGCTTCAGCGCTGCCGCCTCGTGCCGCGTCACGTTCGACGCGTACACGACACCAAGGTCGCGGCCACGGTCAGCGTCAACCATCACGGCGTCGCCCGGGTAGTATATTGCCGTACCAGGCGCAGTGTAGACCTCAGTGCGCTCGCCCTTGAAGCGCACGAGGTACAGCGGCCCACAGGTCGGCGATAACGTGATCTCCTCTGTTATCGGAGATGCGGGCCGCAGTGCCTGGGGCACTGGCGAGGACTGCGGCGACGGCGGCGGGCTGACGAGGTACTGGTCCTCGAACCATAGAGAGGAGGACGAGTTTGTGGACGAAAGCGACGGCGGCCGCGACCCGGTGGAGCCCTTGCGCATGCCTAGGCCCGCGGTCTGCGGGACGGTGTGTGACCCCGCGTGCGAGCCGCTGAAGGCTGCGCCATAGGCTGGGTTGAATTGGACGGGTCCGGCCGCGCCCGGTGCGGCGAAGGCGGCTGCCGGCTTTGGCTGCAGCTGTGCGCCCCAGATGTTAGCGCTGGGCGTAAGCGGCGGCGGCGCGGCGGCCGCACCCCACTGCGATAGTGGCGTGGGCGACATGCTAGGCTGGTGCGAGGCATAATTCAGGGAATCCTGCGGGAACGGCGAGCCCCAAATGGAGGAGCGGCGCGGCGGTGAGGTCGGAGCAGCGAATAAGCACCAGTCGTTCATGGCGAAGAGGCGAAAGGCGAGAGAGGATGCGGGGTGGCTCTTGGGAGCAAAAGCGGATGACTCGCAAAACGGAAAGTCTGGGGATTTTGTGCTGGCAAAGGGCAGTACATATATTTTCGAGGCCCGCCGGGTTCTATCCGGGGACCCTTACCTGAAGTCCACATACTTTTTGCCCAGCCTGCTTTTACCGCGAACACGATGCATAAGGGTAGGGGCTCAGTACTTTTTACGAGCAGATGCTGCGGGCGCTGCCCGCTTGAATCGCATGACCCCACACTGTTCGAAGGTAGATTTGGGAGATCCGGTGACTGCACATGCAGCAACGGCGACCCCCAAGCACGCGTCACTACTCAACGATACGGCGTCAGGCAGGTTTCATGCGCAGATTATGTGGAGTTTAGTGCGGGGATAGTAAACGGGCATGTGGCTCCCCCAGATTGACGTCCGCCACAGATCCAGATAGCCTTAAGGTTCTGCCCCCGGGACGCACGGCGGCGCCACGGTCCCGTATATACTGGCGATTAGACAGCTAATTGTACAGCGCAGTCGCGCGGAAACACGGTGCAATGCAGCGTTGGCCGCAGGCAGAGGCAGCCCAGCTCGCCAGGGACCGAGTAAGGCCGGCGCACCACCGCAGACTCAGCCCGACCGGGGCGTCCCCACAGCATTCGTACGGGTCGCCCGCCGGTGCGCGTCCGGCATGATGCTGCCGCGGCTCGCCTGGCGTGCATTAGCCGCGGTTCTGGCTGCGTGCCGGCGGCGGCCACGCTTCGTACACGAGGAGCAGACTCGGGGCTCGCGGGGCCCTAGCCTCAATCTGCCCGTCCTGCTGAAACTCCCAACATCGTGCCCCACAGTAAGCTTGTGGCAGCTGCGTCGATAGGCGTGCAACCCTGCAACCCGTGCTGCCATACGACTCAAACGCAGCTTATTCAGCGCTGCAGGGGAGCCTTATACGCCGATACGGGGAGCCTGCGTTCGCGCCAGAGCAAATGCAGGCGGCCCGGAAAAATCACGCAGGCCCTCGTTTCGTTCGTACGGAAGGGCGCGCTGCCCTGATCGTGCGGGGCAGGCCGCGCGATTATTCCCGGCATTAGCGAGCGGCGCATGTGGCAGTGACAGCCGCGCCGGCGCCGTTATTTGCGGGAGGCGGCCGGCGCAATGGCGCTTGCTGCTGTTTTGCCCGATCGCTGCTGCCGCGCCGCGCGCGCTCGCAGGCTTTGGAAAATCATTCTGTACGTCAATTTGTAAGCTACGTATTGTGCCGGCCCAGGCAGCGCGCCGTAGCACCCGCGCATAGGAACAAGCGGTTTACGGGTTTAAAAAAAAAAAAGAAATAAACAGAGCCAGAAATGACGCTAGCGTTTTTGACAGGGGCGAAGTCTGTTTGAGCATAGAGCCTATAATCCAGAACCGTTACTGAGTACGGACGTGCGTCTTTGCGGCTGCCGCCGCGCCGCAGGGGGCGTGACTGCGGCCTTCCCGCTTACTGACCTTCGTGCGTCCCGGACTATCCGCAAGATTTCATGCAAATAGCGGCTTGGCGAACGTGACCTCGCTAGCAAGTACGCAGTAGCCACTATTTATGCGTTCAAGCTCATAGCTGAACGACTGGAGCATTAATTGCGAACTGCTGTAGAGCGGCTTCAATGATTTGTGGCGTTTCGTTTCTTTTTGGGGTGGGCGCTACACGCGAGGCCCAGCGGGCGTGTGCAAACCCTGCTCGCGAGCACTAACGACGCCAGTGATTTATGAGCCGCAGCCGGCCGATTGCAGCCTCGATCACCTCTGATCTGCGAGCCAGCCGCAAGGCGAAACACGGCGCCGATCAGCGCTTTGAGCGCGCGTAACAACGGAGCTGTGTGAAGACATGCTAAAGGCGATACATATTACTCCACGATGGAGCTCATAGAGTAGAGGGGATAGAGTAGAAATAAAGGCTCTATATATATACATATATATGTATTTATATTTCTCCACGATAGGGCTCATAGAGTCGAGTAGATAGAGTAGTAGTTGGGAAGCTAGTAGGCGGCCGTAGTCTGCGCAAACGCGTGCTTGTGGGACTCGAGCTCGTCCACGACGGCCGTTGCGTAGTCGGCGAAGCTAATCTTGCTGTTGCCGGCCTCGTCCATAATGAGCACGGTGTCGCCCGTGCGGAACTTGCCCGTCTTTGGGCCCACGAAGATCTCGGCCGGCGGCGAGAAGAACGTCCAGTCGAGCTGCTTCTCTAGCTTCAGCCCGTTCAAAAAGTCGATGCCGCGCAGGGCGAACTGGCGGTACTCCTCGGGCAGGCCCGCGTCGATGAGCGCGGGCCCGCCCGGCTTCACGAGCAGGCTCGCCGCGCCGCCGACAATGATGGCGCGCGACACGCCGGCCTCCTTCAGGGCGCCAATGAGCTCGGGCTCCTTCACGTCGTGGTGCAGGGCGCTGATGACGACGTCGGCGCCCTTCACGGCCGGCACGAGCTGCGCGCGCAGCGCGGCGTCGGCCTTCACGGGCGTCACGCCCTTTTCCTGCGGGATCTTCTCGGGCTTCCGCGCAATGGCGACGACGTCGTAATTGCCGCGCGCGGCGAGCTCCTTCACGATCTCCGAGCCGGCGTTGCCGCTGGCTCCCAAAACAGCTACCTTGACCATATTATCTTTCCTGTTCTTAGCTGGCTAGTAGTTACGCAGGTTTAAAGGCGGCGCGACGGCGCTCTTATGTGCGGTGCTAGCTCATGTCTCGTGCCAGTGAGCAATACCAGTGCGGCGCCTCAATTGCCGCATCGGTCACGGGCGCGTGCATAACGGCCGGCGCACCGCTGCAGCGCGACCACGATATGGGCCGATACGCGCTACGATAGGGTCATGCTTAGCGAGCTAGTTGGGTGTGGCGGGCGGCGCCATCCCAGCTTATGCAGCATTACGAATGGCGCGGCAGTCCCATGGCAGCGCAGCGCGCGCAGTGCGCGCGGGGCGGCCGCGCTGCTGCAAGCGTTCTTGTCGAATAGTATTACTGCAAACACAGCGTCTCTATTTTTAGCGTGCCATTGCTTGGCGTCTAAGCGCGTGGAGTAATAAGCGCGTGGAGGGGAAGTGGCGGCGGGCGCGGATGACGCGTGCAGCCGCGCCGCTGTCGTCATCGCCGTTGGGGCTAGTCAAACGCCTTTCCGAACATGATGGCCGCCACGGGCTCGTCGTAGCCCTTCAGGTGGGCCGCGTGCGGGATGCGGCCAATGCGCTCGAACCCGAGCGAGTCCCACGTCCGCAGGGACGCCGTGTTTGTCTCGAACACGAGGTTGAACACGGAGTACTCGTAACCAAGGCGGCGGCCCCACTGCAGGTAGCGCCGGCCGAGCTCATTCGCGACGCCCTGCCCGCGCGCGTGCGGGCTCACGAGGAAGCCGCCGTTCGCGACGTGCGAGCAGCGGCCAATGTAGTTCGGCTTGATGAAGTTTGTGCCGAGCAGCTCGAGTCCCGGCGCGAGCTGCGCGTGCTCGCCGCGCACCATGATATTGCAGAACTTGGACAGCCAGTAGTCCTTGAACTCGTCGCGCGTCATGGCGTCCGTGTGCGGGTACGTCTGGCCCTCCTCCACGACAAGCGCAAACAGCTCGTGCATCTGCTGCACGAGATCCTCGGGCACGCGCTCGCGCTCGCTCCCGGGGACGGAGAACACCGTCGCGCGTTCGCCGCTCCGCAGCGTGAGCGTCTCGACCTCCATTTTTACGCGCCGCTGATGTTGAGTCACACAGAGCCGCTGCGCAGCTGGACATATCAGTGGAGGTAAGGGCCTGGTTCTGGTTCTGGCCGCGCGGCCCTGTGGGCTGCGAAAAAGGGCCGCAGGCTTGTCAATGGAGCCTGCATTTGGGGGGGCTCGCGCTATGGCGGGCTATGCGGGGCGCGTGCGCTGGCAGAGCGCGCTTTGCGCGCGGCATGCATCCGTTGTTTCGTTGGGCCCAGAAATGCAAACCGCCCCGTGCGGCTTACGCAGCTGAGCTGATATTATGCGCTGTGCGCATTCATTAGCGCCGGCTCGCGCGTTTGTACTCTAAAGCTGTGAAACTAGTATTAATTCTAACCTTCGAATTGCGTGTCCTTTTTGGCGCCCTTCATCCCCGCCGGCCTTATTGCGATACGGCCGTGCTGCAGACGGATTAGCACCAGGTTCCACCGACAATCATTTAGCGCCAGGCCCTGCGGCCACGGGCGGAACGCACGCGACCGAAATGGGGCGGCAACCGGCAGCGACGCTGCACAGGCCACGGAGTCGCGCTTAGTCACGCACAGGCTGCGAGCGGCCTTAATTACGTTAACTTGTTTGGAACCACGGCCGTAGGTTCCCAGACCATTGCCACCGCCGTACCCACCACGAACAAAGATGTCCGACGAGATTCCTGCTGAGAGCCCTTCTGCCGTTGTGAAGCCCGAGGGCAGCGCTGACGACACCGTGCAGGGCGAGAGCGGCGAGGACCAGCTGAGCATCAAGGTGACGGACTCGCAGACGGAGGTGCACTTCCGCGTGAAGCCGAAGACGGCGCTGCGCCGCGTGATGGACAACTTCTGCAAGCGCACGGGCAAGGACCCGAAGTCGCTGCGCTTCATGTTCGACGGCGAGCGCATTGGCGTGGACGACACGCCCGCGTCGCTCGGCATGGAGGACAAGGACACGATTGAGGCGCTCAATCAGCAGACTGGCGGCTCGGCGTGAAGTGCGCTTTTGCGTGCCTCGAAAACGAGCCGCCGCGCCGGCCACTAGCCATGCCGCGCGACGTCGTGAGTCGTGGCGCGGCGGCTGGAACCGCCCCCGCGCTCGGCCGCCGTAGCCGCTACCACCACCCATGTGCCCTCCTCCCCTTCCCATATTCCCCATCAGTCAGCCTCGTGCGCGTAGTTACGTAATTATTTTTTTGCAAAGAGATCAAGTGATATTTACTACCACTACTGAAAGTTTCGAATCGCCCTGCGTGTGCGGTTTGTTTGTGAAACGCCATGTCCGGAAAGGTACGACACTTTATAGAGGGCTCCGTGAAGGAGATCCAGGACCTCAAGGACCGTGGCATTTTCGACCAGGATGAATTGACGAAGATCATGAAGCGGCGCACGGACTACGAGCACCGGCTGCTCAGCCGCGCCGTGCGGCCGGACGACTTCCTCGCGTACGCGCGCTACGAAATGCAGGTCGACAAGCTGCGCGAGCTGCGCATCCAGCGCCTGCGCCTGGCCAAGGACGGCAAGAAGTCCGTGAGCGACTGGGCCGGCCCGCGGCGCATCCAGTTCACGCTCGAGCGCGGCACACACCGCTTTCCAACGAGCCTGAAGCTGTGGATGACGCTCGTCGACTACGCTTTCGAGCGCCACAACCACAGCACCGTGAGCAACGCGCTCACGTCAATGCTGCGCATGCATCCTACGAACGCGGACGTGTGGGTCTACGTCGCCAAATTCCAGGTCGAGAAGAACGCCAGCGTGCCCGAGGCACGCGCCGTGCTCCAGCGCGGCCTGCGCTTCAACGCCGACTCGCAGTACTTGTGGATCGAGTACATGCGCCTCGAGCTCATATACGTGGCCAAGATCCTCGCGCGGCGGCAGATCCTCGGCATTGTTGGCGCGCGCAAGGAGGAGGAGCACGAAAACCGAGCAGCGCCGGACGCAAATCCGCACGAGCTGAGCAGCGCCGACCTCGCCGCGGCCGACCAGAGCGAGCTGCGCGCGCTGCCGGACGTGAACATCGACATCCTCGGCGACGTCGACTCGAACCCGGCTCTGCGCGGCGACGTTGCGCTGGCCGTGTACGACGCCGGCGCGAGCCGCTTTGCTGCGAACCGCGACGCACAGAAGGAGTTCGCGCGCAAAACGCTCGTGCTCTTCGACGAGTTCAAGACGCTGAAGCGCACGTACCTGTGCTCGCACGTCATAGACAGCCTGCACGGCGTCGACGACGAGGTCGAGTTCTGGGCCGTGTCGCTGCCAATGCGCCACACGCTCGTCGCATCGCCGGAAATGCCGGACAGCCTGCGGCATGTGTTCAATTTGTACGCGCGCTCGTCGAAGAGCGTCGCTCTGAAGGACCGCCTGCGCTCGTACCTGGCGCAGCGCATTCTCGAGGTCGACGACGCCGACGCAAGCCTGAAACAGGCTGTGCGCCTGTTCGAGTCCAAAATGTAAGCGCTGCCGCGGCCTCCTAGCGCGGCGCGGCGTCGCTGTGCCGCTCGTGCAGCGCGCGCGCACGAGCGCGCACAGCCTTAGCCTGTTTGTATGATGTACGGTTTGTATTTAATTTAATTTTGTTGTTTTTTTGTTTCTTTTCAAAGATTTACAGCTCAGCAAAGTAATAAATAGTCACGGCCGGCAATCGCGGCCGGCGGCGGCGGCCCTAGCCAATCCAGTTCTGCATCTGGAAGAAGTCGTAGATGCGCCCGACGCGCAGCTCGTCGACGTGGCTCAGCACATCGCGCATGAGCTTGCGCTTCATCGTGCCGCCGTTGCGCAGCATGGCCTGGAAAATGGCCTCCTTGATCGCAAGATACGCCTTCGGGTATATTCGCAGCTGCGTGCACAGCGACTTCTCCTGCGGCGACAGGAGGTCCACGTCTGCGGCCTGCGAAATGTCGAGCGGCGCCACGCCCGTCATCTTGCGGATCTTGATCGTGAGCGGCTCGCTCTCGGCATGGTACCCGCCGCCGTTCGACGCGCTCGCGCCGTGGCCGTGCTGGTTCAGCTCGGCCTCAAAGAAGCTCTGCCGCTGCGGCGCCGGCGGCTGCGACGTGCGGAAAATCGAGTTGTGCCGCAGCTGCTTCTCCTTCTCGTACTTGTGCGCTTGCGCAAGCCGCCGAATGCCCATCTGTCGGTACTCCTGCAGCTCGGCAATGCGCTGCCGGTACTGCTGCTCGGCGAGCATGTCTTCCGTGAACCGCTCGTACTCGTCCTGCGGCAGCAGGCGCACGTACGGCTTCAGCTTGTTCAGCAGCTCGCGCTCCTCCTTTGTGCGCCGCTTCTCCTGCGCAGCAAGCTTGCGGTACTCCGTGAGCCCGTGGCTGAAGATCGTGCGCTTGCGCTCCGTGCGCCGCTCGAGCCGGCTGTTGTAGATGGCCAGCACGGCGAGCTTCAGCTCGATGTCGAGCTCCGAGTCGTCGGGCTCAAAAATCATGTTCTTCACGGCCATCTCTGCGTCGTTCTCGGCCTCCGTCTCGAACTCAAGGCGCCCCGGCATGAACCCTTGGATCTCGTGGCATGCCGGCACACTGGCCACGGCCTGCCGCTGTTGCGACTGCTCAGCCTTGATCAATTGCTGGTGCGCATTGAATTTCTCGAGCCGCTTGCGCCGCTTCTCCATGAACTCGCTCATGTCGTCCGACAGAGGGTGGTCCACGACCTGCGGCACGGGGTAGTGCGCAGAGTCAAGATAAACAGCCTTGTAGTGCTCCTCGACCTCCTCCTTCGTGCGGCGGCCAATGTGCTCGGCCACATCCTGCCACGAGCCGATGCCGAACTGCTCAAGGCCCTCGACAAGAAGCAGCTCCTCGTCGGCGCCCCAATCATTCGTGAATATGGGATATGCTTGCTGCTCGATGACAATGTAGTCGTGCCACGGCTTGTGGTTTTTGGACGCGGCGCCGCTGGCAAAGCACGGCACGCACAGGTCATATTCCTCGTCCTTGCATTCCGCGCACCTAATAGCAACGAGGTTGGAAAGGTCAGTGGAGCAATTGTCACACAGGACCTCGAACCCGTCGCTCCTGGTCATGGCCGCGTTTGTTGTGGTCCCCGGATCAGCGCTGGCTGCTGAACCTCCGCCGGCTTTGGATGGACTGCTGAGGCTGGGACTGCGCGAAGAGTCGCGCGCGAGTTAGTCAGCCGCCGCTCGTCCCAGCCGGCGCGACGCTCTCCTTTGCCTGGCACCACGAGTACTGCTTGTGCACGGCGGGGGGGCTGTTTAGGCGCCCGCATTTGCGCATTGGAACTTCGGACGCAGCCAAATGGCATTGGCAGCTCGAGGCTAGTCGTGGTTTGCCAGTATGGCCGGCCCTGGCTGAGGTATGCGCCACGGCCGAGGCCGGCTAAACGGGGCAATGCGGCCCCGCGGCGGCCGCCCTATCCGCTGGCTACAGTGTTATCGTTCTACGAGTGCCATCGCCGCGAATGGCGAGTTGTGCGGGGACTGGAGGTGGGAGGGCAGCCCCCGTTTAATTATACGTATATTTATAGGCGCGCCTAATTATGCAGGGAGCGATGCCCAGCTGCAGGAGCTAGCTGCCCTGGGAGTGCGCGTGACTCGGCCCAAGGCCGCTTATTAGGGCACCACTGGCTCGACGCTCGCGCCTGGCCGGCCTTAGTTAGGGCTTTAGTTTTGCCTTGTGTATCACCTGACACGCGACCAGCTGACTCGAATGGGTTGCCCAGCTAATGGCTGGGAATCGCAGGCCGGCCCTAGCCTAAGGACCTAGCCCACCTCCCAGCCGGAAGCCTAGCCTGATATTTCGTTAGTGAAAATCTCCACTCGAGACATCCAAGATGAGCCGCGTTCGTACAAAGACCGTCAAGAGGGCCAGCAAGAGCCTCATTGAGAAATACTACCCGCGCCTCAGTGAGGACTTCGAGGGCAACAAGCGCATCATTGACTCGGTGGCTTACGTGCCCTCGAAGCGCCTGCGTAACAAGGTGGCTGGATACACGTCGCACCTCATGAAGCGCATTGCGAAGGGCCCCGTGAACGGTGTCTCCTTCGCCCTTCAGGAGGAGGAGCGCGAGCGCCGCGACCAGTACGTCCCCGATAAGTCTGCTCTGGACGTCATTGTCGAGGAGGGTCTCGTCATCGACAGCCAGACCGGCGACCTGCTCAAGTCGCTTGGCCTGAAGGTCCAGGCCGACGTCAAGAACTTCACGGCCTCTGCGCCCGAGCGTCGCTTCAAGAAGCCGCGGGCCTAAGTTATCCATATATTCTTCATAATGATCCAAAAGGAAACGCACCTTCCGCCTGGTTTAGATACTTATTGCTGCTAGCTAACTAGCCCCTTGGCCCGTTGCCGTGCATACGAGCGCGAAACCGCCGCGCCCAGTTTATGGCCGCGCGGGCTGTGCACGTACTTCCACACTACTTTTGTCCACCACCATCCACCCCTTCCCATTGGTAAGCGGTGGTGAAAAAAGGGTGCGGCCGCGCGTCTTTAGAAAGTGTGCTTGTGGCTCGTTTTGTGGAGGGCGCAGCGTTGTGCTCCGAGAGCAGGCCTCGCGCGCGGCCTCGCGGCTAGCCGCCTGCTCTCGGACGCCCCTAACTACCTCAAGTTCAACCCGCTTCCGGCCAAGCAGTCGACGCGGCCCGCACTCTACGTCGGCCCGCGGCGCTGGCCGGCTACGGACACATACTACCGCGACGTAGCAGCCAGTGCTAATGCGGTCTCCGAAACGAGCGCAGAGTCTGAAGCGTACGCGCACGCCAAACCGAGGAGGGCACAGGCTGACGCGCAGGCCGGTACACAGACCGGCTTACTGCGAGCGGCCGTCGCGCCGGACAGCGTCGACCCGGGCGATGCCGTCGAGCTCGTGGCCCGCGACGGCTCCGTGCAGTTCGGTGTCGTGTCGTTCACGCTCCCGGACGGCAGCTTCGACTGCATCACGGCAGAGGGCACGGCCGTACAGGCGTCCGTCGCGGACGTGGCGTTTGTGCTGCGGCGCATGTTCCCGCAGCAGCCGAGCAGCCGCTACGACGTGGGCGTCGTGTCGACGCAGCTGCGCGCGCGCGTCGCCGCCGCGTACAAAGCGCGCCGCGCCTACGTGCCCCTGCTGCGCGTCGTGTACGCGAACGTTTCGCTCGACGACGCGCCGCGAGCCGTCGATTTTGAGGATGTGTGCAACCAGGTTGCGCGGTACGTGAGCCCCTACGACGCAACGATGCCCGCCGACCGCGTCGACCGGTTGGCCGTGTACCTGGCCATGGCGTACCACGCGCTGTTTTTCGTGCGCACGGGCCGGTCGCCGTTCACGGCCGTCGCAACGGGCACGATGGACGCCGTGCAGAAGGTCATGCACGCGCTGACGCAGACGGAGCTCGAGCACGGCGTGTCGCAGATGCGGCTGCGGTCACCGAGCTGGCTCGGCACGGTGCTGCGCGACTTCCTCGAGCACTGGGCGCTGTGGAACGACCCGCGCATTGCGCGCGCCGTCGTGGCCATTCTCGAAAAGAGCGAGAATCACCAGCGCGCTCTTGATAGCCCGCACGCCGTGAGCAGCGCCCTCGAGCGCCTGGGTGGTATCCGACTGTTCCCGTGGATCCCCGCCTCCTCCTCGCCGCCGCTGGCCGCAAAAAGCGTGGCAGTGACGCGCGAAGCAGATGCAAGCTCTAATGCGAGCTCTGATGCGGGCCCTGATGCGGGCCCTGACGTGAGCTCTGTTACGAGCTCTGATGTGAACTCCGTTACGAGCTCTGAAGTTGAGTCTGAAGTTGGCTCGCCCATGGGATCGCGTACCGAGCCCACGGAGTCGCCGTTGTTCACGACAAACCTGGCTAAGGACTGTGTTCTGCTGGACAGAAACACAGCCGTGGGCCTCGAGCTCGATGCGCCGGCGCCAGCGCCTCGACTCAATATATACGTTCCCTATGTGGGCCAGCACACCTCCGTGCTGGGCAGGCTCAGCCCCATTGGCACGCGCGCGCGCACGGCGAAGCTCGGCGGGCGCGTCGTGCCGCTTTTGCCCGCGCCCGTGGCCGCAAAGCACGCGTTCGCCGTCGGTGTGCCGCGGCAGGCGCTGCGGCTCAGCGTTGCGTACAACGGCCGAACGCTGCGCTGGGACGCGGCGTCGGCGTCGCACGCCGTTGTGCAGATCCTGCCACACGCGCCCGGCAGCGCCGCTGCCGCCGTTGCGCGCATCCGTCGCGTGCTCGACACGGTCGACCCCGTGCTAAGCGACCACGAGCTACAGATTCCGGAGCCAGCGGCAGCCGCAGCCGGGCCCGACGACGACGCGTCTTTGTCGCAGATCCAGGGGATCCTCGCCGTGCAGGCGCAGGCCGCGGCCGGCCGCATTGCCGCGCTCGCGGCCCAGCTCAGCGGCATAGAGGTGCCGTACTTGAAGACGACGCACGGGCGCGAGGAGCTGAGCGGCGCGCCAGACTGGCACGAGCGGCTCGGTGTGCATGCATACGCGCCCGTCGGGCGCCCGCTCGACAGCAGCCTGTCGCTCCTCACGCAGCGGCAGCTCACGAAGCGCGAGCAGCTCCCGCCGCTCACGAGCAGCGGCCGGCCGCGCGCGCCGCTCGTAACAAAGCTGCGCGAGACGGTCGCGCCGCAGCTCGAGCTCGTGGCCGTGCTCGAGGACCGCGACGAAAAGTTCTGGGCGCTGCGGAACCTACAGCTGCAGCTGCAGGAGTCGGCCATGTTCCACATCTACCGCTGCGTCGTCCTGCAGGCGTCGACGCAAAAAGGAGGCCATCTCGTGCCGGCGTTCTGCCTCGACCTGAACATGAACGTCGAGGTGTTTGTGCCTGCGCACACGGAGCAGGTCTTCCCGGGCGACCAGGTCATTGGCACCGAGATTCTGGAGCTCGATCCCTTGCAGGGCTTATTTATTGTATCCATATAGTCTAGACTAAATGTCTAGACATATAATTTAGATCCATTTTTGTATGCTACTCATTATGATTGACTGAGGCTGAAGCAGTGTGCTGCTAAAATGGCCTGCGCAGTCCAGTCGATTTATAACGGGGGTTTCGAGCCTATTTGATTCATGAAGTCAAAAGTTCGGTATTGGGCATTATTTTTGAAGGAGTTTAGAGCAGCTTAAGGTGGCCCGAGACCTCGTTTACAAGCTTCACGGGCGCGGGGCCAATGCCAAGCACGGTCGCACTGCCCGCGTCGATCTGTGTCCGGCCGGCGTCCACAACGATCTCTGAAACGAGGCCGAGGCGGGCGGCCCGCACGCGCAGGCGCTGCAGCTCCTCGAGGCTATCGCACTGCAGCGCAATCTTGGCCTGGCCGATCTGCTTCCACGTCTCCACGATGCGAGGCGCCTTCTCTACGGCCTTCTCGTAGCAGGCGACGGCCGCGTGGCCGCACTGCGCCGCAATCTTGCCCTTCGACATGGGCAAGTCGCGGCGCACGACGAGCACCATTTTGCAGGGCTCGTCGTCGCCCGCGTCGTCGAACACCTCGTAGTCCTCGTCGGCCGCGTCGCCGCTCCTCTCGAAGTACGCACCAATGGCATAGCCTAGAATGCCCACGGACGCATACTTCAGAATTGCCAACGCTATCTCGCTTCTTGTGCACGGCATGGCAAAAAGGAAAACAGGCGTCGTCGAGCTGCGAATGATTATTTGAGGCGCGGCCTCGTAGTCATCATCAGGCCGTGCTCGCGAGATGGCCAGCTCCGCCGGCGACGCAGGTAGTGCGCCCGCAGCGGTCAGCGACCACCGCGCCGCGGCAAATGAGAGCGTAGATGAGCCCGCAAACAGGCCGGCAAACGAAACTGTCTACATAAATAACCTGAACGAGCGCGTGCCGCTCGCGCAGCTGAAGGCCGAGCTGCGCGCGCTGTGCAGCGAGTTCGGGCCCGTGCGAGACATTGTGGCGCGCAAGGCCCTGCGCAAGCGCGGCCAGGCATTTGTGGTCTTCGACTCGGCCGCCGACGCAGCGCGCGCGCTCGCGCAGCTGCACGGCCGCGAGTGGCACGCCAAGCCCATGCGCGCCGCCTACGCGCGCACGCAGTCCGACGCGCATGTGCCCGACGAGAAGCTGCGTGTGCGCAAGCAGAAGCGTGAGCTCCGCCGGTCGCGCCGCGAGGACTCCGGCCCGTCTGCGGCGCCGCCGGCACCGGCAGCAGCAGCAGCAGCGGCGGCAGCGCGCGTGCGGGCCGACCCCGGCGAGCCGCATAACGTGCTCTTCCTCGAGCAGATCCCGGCCGCCGTGACGCCGGCCTCGCTTGCGGAAACGTTTAAGAGCGTTCCCGGGTTCCGCGAGTCGCGCATGTTCGCCATTAAGCACCTCGGATTCGTCGAGTTCGAGTCCGTGGCCGCTGCCACAGCCGCCCTCGACTACTGGGCGGCGACCGCAGCGGCGCCGGATGTGGGCCGCATGGCGTTTGCCAAGAAATAGCTTTGTCGACCGTCCACCGATCCCTGCTTAATGCGCACCGCTCGGTGCGCGCCGCGCGGTGCGAGGGAGAATTGCGAGTCGTTAATGTTATGAATGTGATATGTACAGGTTGCGTTGCAGACGCCGGCCGCCAGCAAACTAGTCTATTTCTTCCACCAGCCGAACAGCGTGTTCCGAATGGAGGCCACAATGCCGGCCTTCTTCTGCTCGCGGTTCGCCTCCCGCGTAATGAGCTCGTAGTACATGCTGTTGCCGTCGGGGTGGAACAGGCGCTGGTCCGGCGCAAACCGCTTTGCGTGCGTGTTTTCGAGCAGGCGCGTGGCCGCGTCCGTGCGCAGTTTCATTGTGTCGGCCGCGGGCAGCTCCGAGGGCGTGTTCGTCTCGTAGAGCTTCATCTGCGCGTTGCGGAACGACGCGTAGACTTTATGGCTGTCGTCCGGCCACCGCTTGAGCACGGCCGCAAGCTCGCGCGCTGCCGAGATGCGTGCCTGAACCGACATGAGATCGATATGTCTTGAGTGCGATAGGCTGGGTGATGATGTCAGATTTTCCACTAGCGGCGAATTTTGTGGAGCCGCGCTAAATTAGGAACGTCGGCTCGCGAATAGCATAGCGAGTTCGCGAGCTCGTTATTTAGGATGAGCTACCTTAATTGCCTGCGCTTGTCTGCGGCTCTGCACAGCCGCTGATCTGATGCGTGTATTTGCTGCTGCCCTGCCGGGAGGGCTGCTGTGAGGGCTGCCGTGAGGCTGCCTTGACGGGCTGCTGTGAGGGCTGCCGTGAGGCTGCCTTGACGGGCCGCCTTGAGGGGCCGCCTTGACGAGCCGCCTTGACGGGCTGCCTTGAGGGGCCAGCCATTCGTGTCCACGGGAGCATGGATCGCGGTCATCGCGGGCGATGCATGCTTGCTATGCTATCTCGTCTACAAGGCTGCATATCTATATAACCTCCGCCCCTGAAACGCAGGCTGAAACAGCGTTGCTGCCCAATCAAATAGCCCGAGCCTGCAAAGGTCGCAAATAATACCAGCGTATTTTATGCACGTCCCTACACTGCTCAGAGGAAAGGGTGTTTTTCAGCCCGGGTAGTCATCGCTGGCCCTGCGGGGGACCCCCACCCCGCGCGGCGCTAATTCGCTTCAGCACTCAGGCTTGCGCTGAATGACACAATTATGCCTGCACGGACGCTGGCTTCACATCGTTTAGCGGCCGCGCAGCCCTGATCGCATGAGGTCGGCTGCTGGGAGCTGCATAAGAAATGGCATGGCTGGTCAGCCCTGCCCGCATTAGGAATAGGGCACCCGTTTAGCGAAGTGGCTGGTCCTGCAGATGCCCAGATCGGCACGGCGATTGCATAGCCATCTTATATATAAGCCAAAATAGCGGCATGGGCCCGCTGGCCAGTCTTATTCCATTGGCGGCCGTGACCTGAAGCGCTTGCGGCATGGACTTTGACTTTGATTTCGGGCTCGGGCCGGCGTCCCTCGTGGCGCCCGGCCACTCGCTCATCATGAACGAGCTCGCGTCGCATATGGGCCTTGTGCGCGTGGGCACGCCGGCCGGCAAGGACGCGCCGGAGCTGGACCTCGCGCTGTCGCCAGTGTCGCCCGGCGGCGCGTCGTCGTCGGCCGCGTCGATCCGCTCTGAGGCAACGACGGCCTGTGCGCCGCGGCCGTCGTCGAGCTACTGGCGCGTGCCGGACGCAAACCAGTACCTCACGGCACTGGCTGTGCGCCGCGACGGTCTTTGCGCCGTGGCCAGCGGCAGCCAGCAGAACAACCTGTTTGTGTACGGCGTTGAGCCAAACAGCGTCACGCACCACCAAACAATCTCGCTGCCCGAGGTGCACGCGCTGAGCTGGGCGGCGCCGGACTCGCAGCTTGGGCGCATGGGCAACGTGCTCGTGTCCGGGCACAAGAACGGCACGGCGCACCTCATGCTGCTGCCGGACGCGACGGCGCGCGACCCGCACGGCAGTGCCGAGATCATGAAGCGCTACAACCACAGCAAGCACCTGCCGGCCGGGTTTGCGTCGACGGCCAGCCTGCGCATCCGGAACCTCGAGCTCACGAGCAGCTCCTGGACGTGCTGCGCAAGCTCGTCCCTGTTCAGCTTGTGCGGCGACCACCTGTTTCTGTGGGAGCCGAGCCGCAGCGACGTGCCCCTCGTCATGCAGAAGACGCGCAACACGAACTGCATTGGCCTGTGCGCGAGCCGCGAGGGCGTGTACGCGCTGGGCCGCAAGCGCGGCGTGTCCATCCGCGACATCCGCGTGCGCGACCGCGTGAACGCCGGCCTGAAGCCGCCCGTCGACAACGACGAGGCCGTGAGCGTTGTGTCGTGGAACCCGTTTGATGGCGGGAACATGGTCGCTGCCGTGCACGACCGCACAACCGTGAAGGTCTGGGACATCCGCAACAGCAGCCCCGTCGCCACGTACACGCGCCACGCCGACGCCGTGAATGCCGTGGAGTGGACGTCGGCAACGGAGCTTGTGTCGGCATCCGCCGACGGAACTGTGCGTGTGTGGGACCTCGACGAGGCCGAGACAAGGCCAAAGCCGCCGGCCACGGACGAGCTCGACACCGTTTACCACGACTACCTGCGGCGGCAGCGGCTCGACGACGAGCTCGAGCTGTATGCAAACGACCTGCTCGGGAACGTGCCGTCCGTGAGCGAGAGCCGCGTGTTTGTTGGCCTTGGCCTCGCGCCCATGGGCTCGGGCACAAGCGCCGTCACGATCGACAGCAGCGCGTGCCTCGGCGTGCACGACCTCGGCGACTTCTACGGCAGCTCATACACGCAGCACGGGTCCGGGAGCTTCTCGAGCGTCGAGTCTGGCGACTACAGCAACGCCATCCAGTTTTAGGCCTCCACGATAAAGCGCGGCCTCTCGCACGGCGAGCCCCACAACGCGGCCACTCGCACGGCGAGCCCCACAATACATTCCGCTGCCCTGCGTAGGCGGCTAATACCACCCTGAACCAGCAGCCACTAATGCGGCTCCCGCAGCTCCGGCTTGCGCTCATTTTTATTTATTATACCACGGCATGTCTGCCTACTCGCTTCGACTCCTCGTAGCTCGGTCCTCTCGCTTGATTCTGTCGCTCGATTTTTGATTCGCTCAGCCGATCCTCTCTTCTCTGCCTCTACCAACACTCGCGATATCTCTGCTCTGGCCTCTACTAACTCTCGCGGCGCGGCTGTACCTCATCCTCATAACCCCACCCCCACCCCCACTTCGTTTAGCATTTAACTCATTCCCTTTGATGTGCGCTATGTAGACATCTATTCTCTTTTCGGCTTGGCTCGTTTTCGTAGGCTAGTTAGTTTGTGAAAGTCATTAGTGCCGCGTCATGCAACCTCGGCTGTTTCTGGCCCGCCGTTCGGCGCGGCCTCGCCGTTCGGCTCTGCGTCCGGCACGTCGCCGCCTTGCATATCCGGCACGGAGAACGCCTCGTACACGCGCGTGGCCGAGTCGTACGACTTTTCGCCGGCGAAGAAGCGCGCGCGGTTCTCGGTGAGGAATTTGGCCAGCGCCGAAACGGTGTGCACGATGTACTCCGTCGTCTTGTCGTCCATGCCGGCCATCTGCGCGAGCAGGGCCGGCATGCTCACGAGCAGGCGCGCGAGGTGCTCGGCGCCGTACACGAGCGACGGGCGGAACGCGGCCGCGTGCGGGCGCCGCTGCGCGTAGTACTGGTTCCGCTCGAAGCGGTAGAGCAGCATCATGCCGAGCGCGTAGTCGAAGTACGTGACGATGGAGTCTGCGAACTGCTGCAGGTTCTCGTTCGGGCCCGTCGCGATGGGGTCCGCGTGCGCAGTCACGAACGCGCGCAGGATCTCGACGACACACACGGGCCGCGGCAGCTGCACAATGCGGCGCGCGTGCGTGACGAGCTCCCAGTCGCGCACGAGCAACCGCTTCAGGTCGAGGGGCACGCTCACGCGGATCTCGGGCCCGGCCGCGTCGTCGCTGCCCACGCGGCGCCGCTTTGGGCCGGCCAGCGGCAGCGCGCCCTCGGCCGGCGAGCCCTGCCGCCCGCGTTTTGGCGGCGCGCGCGGCGCGTCAGCCGGCGACTCGGCCTTCACGGCGGCGGCGGCGGCGGCGGCGGCGGGCTTTGCGCCAGCGGCGGCCGTGGCGGCCGGCTTCGCAGCGGCCGCCTTCGCGGGCCGCGCCTTGCGCAGCTTCTGCTCCTTCTCGGCCGCCTCGCGCGCGAGCCGCGCCTGCCGCTCGCGCTCCTTCAGCTCCGCATTCACGCGCTTCATCTCGGCAATGTGCTTCGGCGTGTACGGGAGCATGCGCTCCTCGGGAATCCACTCGTCGTGCGACGGCTTCCAGCCCGAGTAGTGCACGTAGAACCAGGACCGGCCCGACGCGAGGCTCTCGGCAACGGCCGCCTCGGACAGCCGCGCGTGCCGGTTCTTGTGCGCGCGGGCCAGCGGCGTCTCCTCGTCGACGTGCACCATCTTGCCGCGCTTCTTCTGGCTGACCGTCTGCAAAAGAACCTCGCGCTGCGGGTCCACGATTTTCTGCACACGGCCCGCGTACATGCTGCCGTCCTTCCACGGCACTATACAGTGGTCGTTGAGCGCGAACGTATCCATGCTTGCGCGAGACAGCGGCCGGGTCACAGACTCAGAGGGCAGTGGACTCAGCGTGCAAGTGCGTGGTAAGAGGAAGAGAGGCGTGAGGGCGGCCCCCCGCGCCCACTATGAGTGTCTCCTTCCCCTTCGGCGGCGTACGCTGCTTTACCCAGACCTTTTAATGCGTATATACAGGCAGCCACTGCTGCGGCGCGGCCGCCCAAAAATATGTACGTCTAAATGCGCGGCGCAGCGCGCGAACCGCGGTTGGCGGCCTCGTTTAGCGCGCGCACAGATCGACGGCGCCCGCCCCAACCCTGCCATTTACGGGAGGGCCTCGTCTCGGCCAGCGCTCTCTCCTTTGGCAGCACCCGCTTCGAACCGCTGAGTACATGGTGCTTGCAGTCGTCGGGGCCGGAATGGTCGGGTGCGCCACGGCGCTGGCGCTGAAGAAGCGCGGCCACGACGTCGCTGTGTACGAGAAGCGCCCGGACCCGCGCAGGGAGGCCGCGCGCGACGCGGGCCGCAGCATTAACCTCGCCATCAGCGCGCGCGGCCTGCGCGCGCTCGCGGCCATTGATCCCGAGCTCGAGCGCACTGTGCGCGCAGCAACGGTCGCCATGCACGGGCGCATGGTCCACAGCCGCGCGGGCAAGATGTCCGGCGTCGCCTACGGCTTGAGCGGCCGCGAGGCCATTCTCTCGATCGGCCGCGCCGTCATAAACGACATCCTCCTCGACGCCGTCGAGCGTGCCGGCGTGCCCGTGCACTTTGAGCACGCCGTGGGCTCGGCCATGGCCGACGTGGCGCGCGTCGGCCGCACCGTGTTCGCGTGCGACGGCACGTACTCGAAGCTGCGCGGCGCCGTCGCGCGCCAGACAGACTTCGAGCTCACGATGCAGACGGTCGGCACCTACTACATGGAGGTGCCGCTGCCGGCCGTGCCCGCGTGGCCGCCGCACTTCCTGCACATCTGGCCGCGCGGCACGCACATGTTCATTGCGTTGCCGAACACGGACGGCACGTTCACGGGCACGCTGTTTGCGCCGCGCGAGCTGTTCGAGCTGTTCGCGGACAAGCAGAGCGGGCCGGCCGCGCTCGCGTCCTGGTTCGAAACAGAGTTCGCCGACGCGGCCGCCGCGCTCGGCTACGACGCGCTCACGCAGCTAGCGCGCACAACGCCAGTCGGCCGCCTCACGAGCGTGAAGTGCGCGCCCTACAACGTCGGCGCGTCGCTCATTCTTCTCGGCGACGCCGCGCACAGCATGGTCCCCTTCTACGGACAGGGCCTGAACGCCGGCCTCGAGGACGTGCGCGTGCTCATGGAGCACCTCGACCAGTTCCCGGACCCGCAGATGTGGGGCACAGCGTTCGACCTCTACTCGCAGCACCGCAAGCCGGACCTGGACGCCATCAACGACCTGTCCATGGAGAACTACACGGAAATGCGCGAGTCCGTGGCCACGCTCGCCTTCCGCGTGCGCAAGCACGTCGACAACCTCCTCGCGCGCTGGCTCGGCGACCGCTGGCTGCCCCTCTATACAATGGTCTCGTTCCGCTCAGACGTGCGCTACTCGCGCGCGCTGGCCGCGTCGCGCTTCCAGCAGCGCATCGTGCACGCAGTCGTAAAGGCTGCTGCTGGCGGAGGAGTCCTTGCTCTGGCCGCAGTCATCGCTGCCCTCCTGCGACGCTGGCGCACTGCTCGCTGAGGGCAGATTAGATCGCAGCTTGATTGCGCCATAGCAGCAGCGCGGTCGCCTCGCCGAGACTAATTGCAACCAAAAAGCAAAAAAAGCGATGCGCCAGATATGGTAACGCTAGCTGCTCGCTCCGTTATTACAGACTCGATCATGCAGAGTGAAAAATCCGGGTCCGTAGTGCGCTTGGCTGCCCGCAATGCATACTTTAACGTCGGCGAGCGGCGAATCTCGTAAGGGTGTGCGAGCTCTTGACGGTGCGACTAACGTGCATTGAATAGTAAGGTGAGCGAGAGTCTCCTTTGGTCCAAAACCGAGTAACCGCTAATGTCTAACCAAAAAAGTACTCATTACCGGATTTAAAGCACGAGCTTGGTGGGCCCTCTTTGCCCGTTCCGCGAAGACATGGTGCGGCGGCAATAAGAGAAACACGCAATGCGCGCCATCTATCTCTTCCCGCCGCTTAACCTGTATTTGCTTGTTCACTCTGTATAGGATTCCCGGAATTGCGAGTAACGATCATTTGATCAGTTCATTCTTGACTCCAAAGCTGAGAGTTCTCGGTCAGCGCCCAAGGGCGCTAACCCAGCGCCTCAGGAAGCTATCTAAGAACCCGGAAACTAAGCCGCGAGTTGTAATTTAATGAAGAAAAGATTACCCCACGGGGGGACGTGACGAGCGAAACAGCTGTGATCTCTAGTGCTTCCGCGTCGGGATTTCCAACCCATCCCAGCCAGTAGATGGAGTACACAGTTCACGACATCGCCGAACTGAAGCATGTCGTCGACATTCATCTTCTTCGCAGACACTGCCTTGACAAATGCAGCAGAGAGTGCCTCCCATTTCTCAGCGGGCAGCCATCCAATCTGGTCCTTCTCCGCGGCAATTGATTCGGGCGTCTCAATAACTTTAACGTGCCTGAGCGTGCATCAAGAAATGTAGGAATTCAGCTATATGGTCTGTGCTCATGGCCTCCCTGCGAACCTTGTCCAGTGCCTCCTTATACTCTTTCGTCAAGTGCTGAATAGCCTCACCCGCTAAAGGAAAAATGCCGGCAGGCACTTCTACCGCGTTGTTAAAAAGCTTCAATGGGCCGTTGAGTCGTTGAGCCTTCTTAAGCCACTCCATGGTTTGGTCTAGTGCATACAGTGCGGAACTCGACATTGCCATTATCCAGCTCCCTCAGACGCCAGAAGCTTCCTTCGGGTTCTTCTGCCCAGTATGTCCATGTATGCGTCGGGGCCCTTAAACCACTCATCGATGTTGAATGAATCCTCCGCTTCGCGAGAAATTTCTGTAGAGTTTTGGCTGGACGCCCTTCGGATCGCGGGATCTGCGTCTGCCGCCGCTTGGTTTCGACGATTGGGGCGCCTGTGAGTTCGTGCGTGCCACTTAGCGAACACAGGCTATGGCTAGGCTGCCGGTTAACAGCGCTCTTGTGATCGGCATACGGAAGTGTATTTCCCAATCTTTTCTCTTGGCCAAAGTGAGGTGAGTTGCCATGCCTGCGGCGCGAAAAATGTGAACCGCGCCTCGCAATTCGACAAACAACGAAACCCCCCTCGCCGCGCTTATCTTCAGCGCAGGGTGTATTAGGTTTGCTGCAGTCTCGCAGGGTTGAGTTACCGAACGTGGTAACTTAACTAATAAAATGGCGCTAGGTCCTGGCCAGATTTTTGCTGAAGTCGAAGCGAGCAGGCTAAGATTTTTGCCTTGCTGTAAATCATTGTCCGGCATATGGCGCATAGGGATTACGATCCCACGTCAAACCACGAATTAAGCTTTTAGCCTGTAGGCTCTGCGCTACCATTGACTCAAACGCCCATCAATAACTTTAACGAGGGGAACTGAGAAGGACATGTCACGAATGCGGTGCACTGGTGCCTCCGTAGCCACATTCGGGTGCTCCAGATCATTGGAGGACATGGTGATGGTAAATGGACTCCGTGAAAGTGCGTCGCCACCAATAGCGCAGTACATTGCCATGCCAAGTTAAACTGAGCGTACTGCACCCGTTGTGGTCTGCAACCTCGTCGTGGAGGTGAATTTACGCCCGCTTCGAAGCACGCGCTGCTGGGGTTAACTTGACAAGCTACATGCAGGATCACAGGTTGACAGGCCGCCTCACTCGTTCTAAGCCTCTGCATCACCGTCAGAACGGTATTCTACGGCGGCTACTGAGTTCGAGCTTTTTCACACAGGTACAGCCTATGCGAACTTAATGGTCACGCAGCGCCCTAGTACGGCTCTGAACACAGGTAATTGATGTGATCTTGTCTCTATTATGTTAGACATCATAGGTACATATCAGCGGGGCGCCTTTTCAGCGCCCGCTTTTAGCTAGCGGCTAGTTTATATTGACAGCTTAGGAGTTGTTCGGGTGCGGCAGCTGCAGCGAGCCGATGCGGGGCTCCTTGCCCGTGCCGCGCGCGGCCGTGAGGGCGAGCGCAATGCCGACGGTGTCGAGGACCTTCACGGCGAACTGCGACAAAACGACATCGAGCGGCTTCTTCGCGACAACAACGTTCGTGATGAGCTGCGGGCCGGCCGTGGCAAACAGGACGAGCGAGCCGACGACGCTGGCGCTCTTGTAGTCGCGCGCGCCCGTGAGCTCGAGCAGCGCGCTGATGGCGTACGACTGCAGGGCCGACGACGCGAGAGACGTGCCGAGCGACGTCGCGACGTTCGCAGCCTCCTTCGACTCAAGCACGTCCTTCGGCGTGGCCGCGGCCTGCGCCTTGTGGTAGAGGGCGCCGAAGACGGGGCGCTGGATGACGAAGTTGGACGACTGCGCGAAGGCAGCGCCAATGAGGATCGAGCCGGCCTGCACGGCGGGGAATCCGAACTGCAAAGACATCTGGCGAACTACTGTTGGGATGGGGGCGAAGGCATTGAGGTGGGGAGTCTTCTTATTTATATGCGCGGGTAAGCCCAGCCCATGCAGCGGCAGGGAGGGGGCGCCACGTGGACGCGCGTAGTTATGGCCCGTTTGCTCAACTACGGGGCAGCCTTGCTGGGCCCGCGGGCCACGCATACCCGTGCCCAGCCGCCTTTAGAACGCAACCGCCTCCATGTGATCGCCGCATACGTGTTGCCTGAGTGCTAACGCGTGGGCTCTGCGGCCCTAACGCAGTCTAGCCAGTCTGTAGGGGCTGCGCGGCCTCGCAGAACGGCGGGTGCGCGCGGCAGCGCCATGGCGCGGCGCCGCCCGTATCGTTCAACAATCGTATTCCGCTGCATGCGCCCCTGCCCTAGTATAGAGCTTGCATGTGGAGAACGGCTACCCTGCACGCGCCACGCTGCATAGCTCCGACCCCTGGGGAATTGGGCCGCGGCAGGGCCGGCCGCCAGGGCACTCGAACTGCCATGATGCAGCGTGTGCGATGCCTGGCGCGGGGATCGCCAGGGTCCGCCTCCAAAGCCCTAGCGGCGCGGCGAAGCTCGAGATTCAGCGTTGCGGGGGTGGTGACCCAGCGGCTGCACTGGGCCTGACAAACCAGCGCCGCCGCAGCCAATAGCGACGCCGCAGCAAGGGCCAGGATGCCCTCAATTGGGCTAATGACCGTACGGCGTGCTTAACGTTTCGGCATGGCGCAGGCCCTAGCCAAATGGCGCAATGTGGCACCATCGGTCCTTGTCTCCAGACCGTGTGCCGTCGGCATTGGGCAGCGGCGGTCGGGCCCTCCTCCGCAGCCGAGGTACCTCAGACGTATTATATAGAAAACTAGTGTGTTGGTGTGGGCTGCTGCTGTTTACGGCTTGCGCTGAGCTGCTTATCTGCGCAGCGCAGGTGCGACCGCCGCAGTCGTCTTTCATGCACAAATGAGGGCCAATGGCCAATGTAACCAACTTTAGCTGCGTAATAATATACAAGTGAATAAATATGGTGTGCAAAGCTATGCGTCGTGGTCGGCGTCGGCGGCGGGCGAGTCGCGTGCTGCCTGCTCGCCCGCGGACTGCTCCTCCGGGCCGGCGCTGAGGCCCTTCTGCTGGGCCTGGGCGCGCTTGATCACGTCGATCTCCATCTCGAGCCTGTCCTGCACCTTTTTGGCGTCGAGCAGCACCGTGATTGACTGGTAGAGCGACTCGTAGCGCGCGCAGACGCGCGCCGTGGGCATAACCGGCCGCAGCGGGATGCCGAGCTCGGACGTGACGGCGCGGACCTTCGGCAGCAGGCTCTGCCGGATGGGCGTGAGCTTCGCCGACCGCAGAAACACGCCCGAGTGCTTCACCTTCATGGCGTCCGTGTACGTGATGCCGTAGGCCGTCTCCTCGCGCGCCGTGAGGCGCCGGTTCAGCGCCGACGCAATGACGCTCGCCACGTTAGTCGGCGCCGGCGCCGGCGCTGGCGCTGGCGTTGACGCCTTGCGGCTCTTCTCGCTTTGCAGCTCCTGCAGAAGCTGGCCCACGCCCTGGCTCGTTGCGAGGTCCTTCTTGCCGGCCTTCGACGCGTCGTACTGCGGCGAGTCAAGGTGCTCGAGCAGCTGCTCGCGCTCGGCCATGAGCTTGCCCGCCACGGACTCGAGGCGCCGCGACTCAAGGATGAGCGACTCCTCCTCGGCAACCTCCTTCGGCGTGCGCTTCATGAGCCGCTCGAGGTGCGCCTTGCGCCGCAGCTCGCGCTCCTTCGGGAACTTCATGGCCTGCAAAAGCTCCTCGTCGTGCGGGCTCAGCCCGAGCTCCATGGACGCCGGCTTCTGCTGGATGAGCGCCGACGCAACGGCATAGTACCGCTCCTTCAAGTCCTCGATGGAGCGCCGCTTGCCGGGGAAGTCGTAGCGGTCGTGCATGACGAACCAGCGCAGATCAAAGTCGCGCGCCACGTCAAACAGGTAGCGCGTCTCGTCAAGCGTCCAGTCCTCGCTCTCAAACAGCTTGTAGTCGCTGTCCTTCCATTCCGGTACGCCCACCGGCGTGTTGAACCGGGCAAACCGGTCGCCGGCCGTGCCGTCGGCCACGTTCGCCGCGCGCACCCAGTGCTTCAGCGTGAGCCCCGGCTTCGGCTCGAACTCGGCCTCCGTCCACGCGCTCGCGCGCTGCTGCCACTCCGGCCGCGTCTTGAACTTCGCGTCGGGCGCAACGACAACGGGCGGCTGGCTGTCGCCAATGAGGCTGTACAGCTCGCGCTGCATGCCGTCGAGCTTGCGCGCTTCGACCTTCAGGCGCTTCGCCGTGTGCAGCACGGGCAGGTCCGTGATCACGTCGGGCTCTTCCGCCGCGGCTGGCGCTGCCGCCGCCGCCGCCTGCGGCGTGCCGCTGCGCGTGCTGCTCGGCGACTCCATCTAACGAGTAGTCTGCACCGTCGTCGTTTGCCGCGCTGCCGCGCTCTTCAGGTGTCGCTCGCTTTAGCCGTACCGCGTGACCGCACTTGACATTATAGTGTTGCCAACCGGTGCCGTGGGGGGGCCGGCGCGAACCAACGCAGTTACATGGCCTGCGTGGCGGCAATTAGCGCGATGACGAACTTCCTCCTCAAATAGTCTTAAACCGGAAATGTAATTGCGCATTCCACTTCCCGCCACTGCCTTTTTGCAGCGAATACGTGCGTTCCGCGGCACGGACCGCCGCGCAGTGACAAATTCTGGGCTAATCGCTGAATAAACTCGCGGCGGCTGCTGTCGAGGAAGCCGGTTCGCGCAGCTGTGGGGTAGAAATGAGTCGCAAGATCCAGCTCGAGCAGGCGTATAAGGCCGTCTACGACGAGATTTCGAGCCTGTGTGCGCTGAACAAGCGCCCCATGCCGAATCTCGTCGCCGTGTCTAAATATAAGCCCGCCGAGGACATCCAGACGCTGTACGACCTCGGGCAGCGCCATTTCGGCGAGAACTACGTACAGGAGCTGCAGGAGAAGGCGAAGCAGCTGCCCAGCGACATCCAGTGGCACTTCATTGGGAACCTGCAGTCGAACAAGGTGAAAATTGCGCGCGAGATCCCGAACCTTGCGTTTGTGGAGACCGTTGACAGCGCGTCGAAGGCCACGAAGCTGAACAACCAGCGCGGCCAGCTCGCCGGCGCAGCTCTGCTGAACGTGTATGTGCAGGTGAACACGAGCAACGAGGAGCAGAAGGCTGGCATTGCCGCGAACGCGGACGACGTCCTCGCCGTAGCGAAGCACATTGTTGATACGTGCCCGCACCTGCAGCTGGTTGGGCTCATGACAATTGGCTCGTTTGACCAGTCGCATGCCGAGGACGCCGGTGAGAACGCCGAGTTCAGCAAGCTCGTGGCCCTGCGCGACGATGTCGCCGCGAAGCTTGGCCGCGAGCTCGGCCTCAGCATGGGCATGAGCGCCGACTATGTACAGGCTATTAAGCAGGGCTCGACTAACGTGCGCGTCGGCAGCAACATCTTCGGCGGCCGGCTCACGAAGGACGAGATCAAGGCCGCCCAGTAGGCTTCGTAGTTTCGTAGTTCTTACTTCTTCTCTTACACTCATAATACGTACGTAGCGCGCCTTTGATGCGTGCGCCCTTGCTGCGTGCTGCGTGCTGCGTGCGCCCCTACAGCTGGTAAGCTTGTGACAGATTGTTCGCGAGCACAACGGCCACGAGCTTCTTTTTTGTCGCGCGCACGGTCACGCGGTAATTAGTGTGCGTCGCGTCCGGCTCGAGCCGCACGAGACAGCCAAACATGCCGCCCTTCGACGTGTGCAGGATGCCGGCGCCAGCGACGGCCTGCGACGCGGCCTCAACGATGCCGTACTGCAGGCCCTGCAGCACGGGCGCGTCATCATCAACGGCCTTCGCCACCTTCGAGGCCGAGAAGTTGTGGAACGTCTTCGAGAACTCGGATGCGGCGCCAACCTGCTCCCAACGCTGCGCGAACTGGTCGCGCGCAATGACGGATGGCGACATGAACCGCTCGAGCACGATGGGCAGCTTGAACGTCATCTCGGCGAGGCTGCCGGCAAGGTACGTGATGCGGCACGTCGGTGTCAGCGCAAATGGCTGCTTCGCTTCGCACAGAATGACCATCTCCACGGTCTGGCCCGGCGCCAATGTGGATGGCGCCTGGTTCTGCACGCGGATGGACAAAACCTCGCTGTCCATGGGGTTTGTGATCTGCGCCGTGAGCGACGCAAGCTCAAACGACGAGATGTTTTTCAGATACAGCATAACGCAGCCGAGGTGCTGGCGGAACTCGTAGCGGCAGCCCACCTGCAGCAGCGCGTCCTGGTAGAGAACAGCGCTCGAGTGCGTGAGCATGCGCTTGAACCCGAACTCCCAGCTCGAGCTCAGCACGAGGTTCCGCGCTGACGAGCCCGTGCCATTTGCAACGAGCGCTGATGCGGGCTGCGGCTGCAGCGGCGGTGGCAGCTGCGCGCCTGTCTTCTCGTCGCCGAGCTTCTGGAACACCTGCAGCGACGACTGCTCGCCATACGGCGGCATTTCCTCAATGACCTCGCTGAGCAGCGCCGCGTTTTGTGGGCGCAACAGCCGCGAGTACTCGCAGGCGCGCTGCTGCGTCTCGAAGTCCGGCGAGTTTTCAAATACGGCCATGGCCTCGACAATCTGCGGCCGCAAGTACGGGAACTGCGCGGCAAACTTAATGTAGGCCGTTAGCAGCATGACCTTTGTTGGCCACGGCGCCGCGCCAATGCAGTCTTGCAGCACAACGAGGAGGCTGAGCACGTCGCCGCGGAACTTCGGCGCAAACTCGCCGAGCACAAATGCAGCGACGCGCACGAGGGCGTCCGAATAGCGGCGGCTGCGCTCATTTGACCCCGTCAGCGTCTCGTATATGTGCTGCACGGCGTACGCCTGCAATGGCTCGTTGTTCACGACGACCTGGACCAGCCGCTGCCACACCTCGTCCTCGACGTAGACACCACCAATGAGCAGTAGTGAGATGCAAGTATCGAAGTACCAGGCATGGGACGTCGCAAAGCGCTCGATAAGGGCCGCGAGGCGCGAGACCATTTGCGGGCGGATCTGCAGGTCCGATGCGACCATGAGGTCCAGCAGCTCTGCCGACACGCGCTCGACGTTCGAGCTGTCGCAGAGCTTGTACAGCGTGTCGAGTGCCTGGCGTCGCACGCTGATGTCGCGGTCCTTCACCAGCTTCAGCACGACGCCAATGAGGTCGTCGCTTCCATTCGTGGACGACGGAAGCGATGGAAATGTGCGCAGCGACTCGAGCGCCAGATATCGCGTGTTCGTCTCCTTGTCCTTAAGCGACTCGGCGAGCTCGGCCAGCACGGCACTACTCAAAGCATGGCCCCATTTCGTCATTTCTATGTGGTTTCCCAGCGCGACGGCCGCAAAAAACACCATGTTTCGGGCGTTTGTATGCTGCTGCGCGCCCGGCGCGCCGGCAGAGTCCGCACTGTCGCTCATACAGGTCGAGAGGATGTGCGACACGCAGTCGCGGGCCTCCTGCGTCTCGTCCTGGTTCTGCGGGTCCTCGCCCGTGATGGGCAGGTACGTAAGGAGCTTACAGAGCTTCGCGACGAGCCACGGCGCCGACATGGAGTAGTAGATGTAGTCCGACGGCGTGGCCTGGGCGCCGGTGTCGTCGAACATGTCGTTCAAGTTGCGCACAACTGCCCTAAACGTGGCCGGCGGCACGGACTGCGGCTCGCGCTTCGCGATCTCCGTGAGCAAGGACGTGACGCTCGTGGCGACGCCGAGGTCCGGGCTCGAGAGCAAAGCGCTGATGCGCTCGATCCACTCGCCCCACTCGGGCCGCGCCGTGAACTGGTGCGGGTCTTGGCGGTAAAACGTGAGCAGCGTGAGCGAAGCCTTCTTGCGCACGGCCGTGGAGCTCGTCGGGCTGACCATGAGCTGGAACACGAGGTCCACAAGGTCCTCCGTGATTGTTTCGGACGCGTCCCATGTGGACACGTAGTTCAGGGCAATGCTCGTGAGCACCTCCTTGGACGAGCGCAGGTCCTCGAACACAATCGCCTCGATCTGGCCGCGCAGGTCCGCGCGCGCGTGCAGGAGCAGGCTCAGCGCCAGGTAGCCGACCTGCTTCTCGGCGAAGCGCGGCATGCGCAGCAGCGCACCGATCTCGTCGCTGCCGAGCTCGACGTCGTAGCCGAGGATGTAGATGTAGAGCAGCTTCGAGACGGCCTTGCGGAACTCGTAGCCGTTCTTGCTCTTCGTGCCCGCGTCCTTCGCCGCGCGCGACGACTGCAGCTTCTTGCGCAGGTTGCTGAGCTCGGCCTGGACGCGGGCCTTCTCCGCCTCCTGCGACGACGTCGCGCGAAGGTCTGCAATGAATTGCGCGAGGCCCTTTATCTGGGACGCCATTCGCCGAGTCCCGCGTTTGCAAGATCGAACTCAGGGTCGGGGTTCGGCCTCCACAAGTGTACGTGCAGCGACGTGCCGCGACTTCTTCCTAAGCGCGCGCGACACAGCCTCAAGACGGGCCCGCGCCACAGCGGACTCCGCAGTTTCGCAGCGGTGCCGCAAGTCCGAAGCAATAAACAAAGTAGGTAGTTTTGTATTATGTTTTGACATCACAAGTTGCGCATCACAAGTTGCGCATCACAAGTTGCGCATCACAAGTTGCGCATCACAAGTTGCGCCGCGCGCGAGCTAAACAGGGAACCGCGCGCGCGCGGCGGCCTCATGAAAGTATGTACTGTAATGAGATAACCAGATGCAATGAGTGCAGGCGCGAAGACGCATTAGTGCATTATGAGTGAGCGTTCTCAGAGCTGCCGGTTCGAAAAAAAAAAATTAGGCGCTGCTGGCCAGCTTCATGAGGTCCACACGCGTGCGCGTAACGAGCGGTGCCGAGCCCTGTGCCACCGTTATGAGAGCGACGTGGCCGTGCTCGAGCGATGCGGGGGCCACGCACACGACATCGTCCACAATAGCCGCGTCCGGGACGAGGTCGTCTGCAGCTGGCAGCACGAGCACGTTCGGAGCGACTTTGCCGATGTCTGCCAGCTCGAGATGCGGCACGTCGATGGGCACGCCCGGCGGCTGCGGGTACACTGGATAGAGGCGGCGCTGGCGCAGAACGTGTTGGAAGGCGGCTGCTGGCGGCTGGCCGATATCGCGTAGCGTCGAGACGGCTGCGGCCGTGACGGCGACCTCGTTGAACGAGAATGTGCACGGATTCGACACGGGCACGACGGGTCTCTCCACGTCTAGGGTGACTGGCGGCTGCGGGAACACGCTGTCGATGCTGAACGCGTCGTCTGCGGCCGGCACAACGACGATGGGCACGCCGAGGGACGCGCGCAGCGCGCGAAGCACGGCCAGGGCACGCTGCTTGTTCGACTCTGTGCCGTGCTCAGCAGCGAGGAGCGGGCCAAGAATGATGACGGCCGAGACGCGGTTCGCCATGACCCAGCTCGCGAAGTCGTCAAGCGCGGCCGGCGTGGCCGGCCGGCTCGCCACGGCAATCGTGACCGTGTGGCTGCGGTCGGCCTCCGGCGGCGGCGCAACACGGGCCACGGGCAGCCGCGGCAGCTCGAGGATCTCGTGCACAATGAACTGCTCGCCCTGCGGGTTCTTGCCGCGCACGGCCACAATCTGGCCCTCAAACAGCTGCGCGGCGGCGTTCGCGACCATGCGGAAGTCAAGCGCCGCGCGCGCGCCGGCGCCGATGCGGCGCGACGTCTCGAGCAGCAGCGCCGTGCGTGGCGGCCGCGCGCGCCACTGCTGCGCGGCCTCGTCGACGTGCTTCAGCGGCGGCACCTCGCGGCGCACGCGGCCGACGGCCAGGCCGAGGCCCTGCGAGATCTGCTCCGGGTTTACGAGGTCGGTCCGCTCGAGCGCGTGCGTGGCCAGTACGAGCTCAATCGTTCTCTCGATCTCGTCGTCGAGCTGCTTGCTCGCGTCGCCGAGCCGCAGGTTGAACGGGCGCTGGCTGAAGCGCGCGAGGTCGGTATTCAGCGTGAGCCCAACACGAGCGGCCCCGTCCACGGCCGCCGCCTCGGGCTGCACGGACCGCAGCGTCTCGGCCCACACGCTCTTGCGCGGCAGCGCTGCTGCCGCCTCGGCCTCCTCCGTCTTCACCTTCGCGCCGAAGCGGATGCGCGGGCCCGTGCTCGGTGTGAGACGCTGGCGCTTCGCCTGGTTCGAACGCTGCGTCTGCTCAAGGTATTCCTGGAACGCGTCGAGCGTGCGCGCGTCTGCATAGCTCGCTGCGCGCTGGCGGATGGCGAACACCTCCCACTTCGCGAACAGGTCGTCCGGCGACTGCGCGAACGAGGAGGCGAGATCCGCAAGCCGCGACTGCACGCCCTCGTCCGGCGCGGCGTCGGGGAAGTACTTGAGGATCGTCTCCGCCGCCATGTCGTGCGGTTCAGTGCGCGACGCGACGCGTTGCGAGCAGCAGTAAACTCCCAAATAGGCCGACCCCAGCCCGGCGCGCGCCGTCAGCACTAATTAAGCAGCGGTGCGGCGGCTAGGGTAAATGCCACAACTGGGGCCCATACATATAGAGTATAATTAAACACACACCAAGCTCATCATCTATTTACAGGAGACGCGCGCCCTTTGCCTAGCCTGGTAGTCTCTCGAATCTACGTAAAACTCGTATCTACTCAGCAGTCTCGGCTGCACTCTCGCTAGCCTTTTCACTAGCCTTTTCGCTAGCCTTGTCGGCCGCCTTTGGCGCTTCGGCCGCGAGCTCGGCCACGGGCACGGGCTGTGCGTCAGTGTTCGTCGCATCATCAGTCTTCGGCTTCTTCGCCTCGGGCGCGCTCTCAGCACTCGTCTCCGTGGCGCCGGCCTCGGCGCCGGCCTCGGTCTCGGGCTCGTCATCGCGCGACTTGCGCTTCGGCGGCTGCTGGCGGCCCTTGCCGCGCTGCTGGCGGCCCTTGCCGTTGCGGCCCTTGTTGCGCGCCTCCTGCTGGCGCATCTCCTTGAACGCATTGAACTTCGGCTTCCGTCGCCCGTTCGCCTTGTCGGCGAAGTTGTGCTGCTGCGACTTCATCTCGACGTACGCCTGCTTCAGCATGACGAGCAGCTCCTCGTCGCCAAACTTCGGCTTCGGGTCCTGCTCAACAAACCGCTTCGCGTCCTCGGCCGTCTTGAACTCTACAAACACGGACGACTTGAACGCGCCGTCGTCGGCGCGCCGCAGGCGCACCTGGTTCGTCGGCGCAAACGCGCTGAAGTACGCCTCAATATCGGACTGCGACGTCGGCGTCTCAGGCCCGAAGTTCTTCGCGTAAACCGTGCGCTCGAACCGCGAGCGCGACTCCTCCGGGTCCGGTGCAACGAGCGGCGTCCGCCGGCGCACGCGCTCGCCGTCCTCGCTCACTTCAAGCAGCGCGGGGCTCGCGCGCAGCGCCTCCACAACCGTCTCGTAGGGCTGGAAGTCCCGCATGCGCTTGAACGAGTGGATCGTCTTGATGGGCACCCAGCCGTCGTTCTTGCGGCTCTCCGTCCACAAAAACTTGTCGAACGGCAGATTGTTGTCGCCGAAGTAGAATTCTACCTGCTTCAGAATCGCGTCCTTGTCGCTCGCGGTCGGCTGCGCCGCCGCGTCCGTGTTCACGTCCTCCGTCTTCGGAGTCGGGCTGCCAGGCATTGTCTGTTTAGCTGGCTAGCGGTCGCTGTGCGTCAAAAAAATATTTTGGATTTCGGCGGTCGAGCTGGCGGTCACGGGAACGGCTGGTCGGTGCCCAACGAACAAACCACACAGCAGCCATGCCTATCGCCAGCACCTGCGACCTCCCTATCAAGGCAGGCCAGGCAGACTGTAGGGTGCAGCAGCAGTCAAAGCAAGTAGACTCTGCATCCAGGCTCCTTGCGAGTTTGGCTGGGATAAAATGGAGCCCAATTTGTAGCTTAAAGGCCTGACTGGCACTTCCATGTAGTTCGTGGCCAACGGCTGCGCGCGGTACGCTGCATGACGTTTATACTGTGTAATTACTGAGTCCCGCCTATAAATTTGAGTGTCACCAAACTCTAGTCTGTGCTGCACGCGTTCGTGGTGCTGCAAGCGTTCGTTGCACGGGCACTACACTAGCCCATTGGCGATGAGCGAGGCCACCGCCCGCTTGGACGCAGCGGGGATAGGGTTCGGTTAGTCGTGCCGGCGCTGGCCCGGCGCGACGGCGCAAGGCAGCGCGCATGTGGCGCCTGTTCTAGGTGCAAGCGTCTAATTACTCCAGTGCATTCGTCCGCACGCCGGCGTGCCAAGTTCGGCGCTGCTGTGCGCACGCAGCTTATGCCTCGCGGCCCACCGCGGCCCCACTTGCATAGGCCATGCATAATCCTCTTGCTATACCCTTGCCCGTATTACCTGTGCGGAATGTCAGATCACCAAACCTCAGCTCCATTGAGACACTGCTGCCCGCCCCAAAAAAACGCAGAACAAACAAACATTGCGAGATGGAGGCCCCTCCAACACCCTCCGCACCGGCGTCGCCGAACAGACACGTCATCTGGGGCCGCAGCGGCTTGTCGCCAGGCTCGTCGTCGCGCGACGTGTCGCGCGCGCCGTCGCAAACGCCGTCGCGACCAAGCTCGCCGCTGGCCAGCGCGGCGAGCAGCACAACGGGCGACGGCCTCGAGCGGCCGAGCTCGCGGCGCACGACGAGCAAGCTGCAGGCGTTCCGTCGCCGCCCGCGCTACACGCGCGCAAAGTCGAGCACGCACGCACCGCCCGTCGCCGAGAGCGGCGTGCCCCTCACGGCGATTGCGCGGCTTGCGCGCCGCACTAACAACAACCTGCGCATGTGGCGCCTGCGCCACTCGAACGGCGACAGCCGCTACCGCACGGAGCTCGACCGCCTGCGCGAGCTCGAGCGCGGCGAAACGCTGTTCGCGCAGCAGTTCACGGTTATGCCGTCGATCCTCGTCGCCGCATCGGCCATGCAGACAAGCGAGAAGGACGAGAAGAAGGTGCCGGTGCTGCTGCAGCAGCTCAGCATCCGCGTCACCGAGGAGACGGCGAAGCATTACCGCAACATGCTGCGCATCCACCTCGAGTACGGCGGCGGCTTCGCGCTCATCGAGTGGGAAATCGTTAGGGGCTACCGCGACCTGCTCATTTTACGCGCTCGCCTGAAGGCCGACCTCCACAAACACGGCCACGGCCTGCGCGGCCGCAAGCACAAGCTGCCGAAGCTGCCGCGCCCGCGCACGTACAACCAGCACAAGCGCCACGGCCTGTTTGTAAAGCCGCACCCGAGCGCCGACGAGATCTACGATGGTATCGATGAGGAGGAGATTGCGCAGAGCTCCGACAGCGAAGAGGAAAACGAGATGGAAGGCGCCGACGCCAACGTGCAGGCGTCGTGTGCGCTCACGACGGATGTGTCGCGCGAGCCGCAGTCGTACGCAGAGGCCGTCGAAATCTGGCTCGAGAAGATCCTGCTCATCTACATGCTGCGCCCGGACAGCAACTCGCTCATGCAGTTCTTCGAGCTCTCGCACCTGAGCATGAAGCTCGCGTCGGAGTACTCATTCCACGGCAAAGAGGGCTCGCTTGTTGTGCGCTCGCGCGCCAGCGAGCTCGGCTGGCACGTCAACCATCTGCGCCCGCACGACCTGAAGGACATGATCGAGCGCCACACGCGCAAGTGGGTGCTCGTGCGCGACTCCTACATTGCCATCGTCGATAACATCTACTCTACGCGCCTGCGCGAAGTGTTCGAGGTCGACGCGCATTTCAAAATCAAGCACATCGAGGACAAGAAGCCGGAGAACAACAGCAAGTCTGAGAAGTCTGAGGGCGACAAGTCCGAGGGCGAGAAGTTCGTGGATGCTCCTGACCCGAGCGGCGCTGCCACGCAGGGCAGCACGCCAAATATGCAGGCCGCAGGGTATGTGGACGGTGCAGCAAATGCTGGCGAGAGCGATGGCCTGGACGGCCGCTACTACGCGCAGGCTTTAGCCGACATCAGCGACGAGCACAAGAAGAAGTCGTCGGCCAAGTCCGTTTTCCTGCATCTTTCGAATAACGCGCGTGAGCTGAAGCTGGCCGCAGGCACTGAGCGCGAGCTGCGACAGTGGCAAGTGTCGATCATGCAAATGAAGAACCGTACGCCGTGGGCCAAAAAGAAGCGCTTCGACTCGTTTGCCCCTGTCCGCAAGAACGTCTTTGGTCAGTGGTTCGTGGACGGCCGCGACTACATGTGGGTTTTGAGCGAGGCAATGGAGAACGCGAGAGATACGATTTTCATTCTGGACTGGTGGCTGTCGCCCGAGCTGTATCTACGCCGCCCAGCCGAGGGTAACCAGAAATGGCGCTTGGACCGCGTGCTCAAGCGCAAGGCGCAGCAGGGAGTCAAGATCTTCGTCGTTGTGTACCGCAACGTCGGCCCCACAATCCCGATTGATTCGACGTGGACTAAGTACTCTTTGCTGGACCTGCACGAAAACATTCATGTTATTCGGTCGCCAAACCAGCTTTCGAACAAGTCGTCGCTCTTCTGGGCCCACCACGAAAAGCTAGCTGTTATCGACACAACCGTTGCTTTCAACGGCGGCGTCGATCTGTGCTACGGCCGTTGGGATACATGGCAGCATGTCTTGACTGACGATGCGCCGGCAGCGTTCCTGCCAAAGGACCCCACAGCCGAAGAGTGGAGTCAACGCACGCAGCTTTTCCCCGGTAAGGACTACTCTAATGCCCGTGTGAAGGACTTCTTCGAGCTGAACAAGCCTTACGAGGATATGTACGACCGCAATAATGTGCCTCGCATGCCGTGGCACGATATCCACCAAATGGTGGTTGGCCAACCGGCGCGTGACTTGGCCCGGCATTTCGTGCAGCGGTGGAACTACGTCACTCGCAACAAGATCCCGTCTCGGTGGACGCCATTGCTGCTTCCACCGGCAGACTTTACGAAAGAAGACCTCGACCGTTTGCAACTCACTGGTACCTGCGAGTATCAAGTGCTGCGTTCGTCGGGAGACTGGTCGCTGGGGCTGCGCGAACACGAGCAGAGCATCCAGAACGCGTACATCAAGCTCATTGATGAGTCTGAGCATTTGGTGTACATCGAGAACCAATTCTTCATCACCTCTACGGAGGTCGATGGAGTCCTGATCGAGAACCAGATTGGTAATGCATTGGTTCAGCGCATCGTACGTGCGCACGAGCAGAATGAACCTTGGAAAGCGTTTATTTTGATCCCGCTGATGCCGGGCTTCGAAGCCGAGGTCGACACAGACAAGGCCAGTAGTGTGCGCGTCATTTGCCAATGCCAATTTAATTCGATCTCTCGCGGGCCGAACTCGATCTTTTACAGACTTGAGAGTCTTGGTATCCGCCCAGATCGTTATATCCACTTCTTCTCTTTGCGGAAGTGGGGCAAGTTTAGCAACACGCCGGACGCGCCGAATCAGGGCCGCATTGCTACAGAGCTGCTTTACATCCATGCGAAATGCATGATTGTAGATGACCGTATCGCAATTATCGGCAGCGCGAACATTAACGAGCGCTCGCAGCGAGGGCTGCGCGATTCTGAGCTGGCCGTGTGTGTGCGCGACACGAAGGTTGTCGAGTCGTCCATGGCCGGCAAGCCGTGGAAGGCTGGCAAGTTCGCGCACTCGCTGCGCATTCGCCTCATGCGTGAGCACTTGGGTGTAGACATTGACAAGATGGAAATCATCGAGCGGCTCACGGACTCGTTGGAGCAGAAGGCGCGACAAGCTCGCCGCGCCCAGGAGAGCAAGTCGCGACGCTCAAGCGTACCGAGTGAGCCATCGTTACCGGAGAATGTCGCTGAGCCCAGCGCGGAAGGTGGCGACGGGCAATTCCCAGCCTGGCTCTACCCAGATCTTCACACGTTCAATTGGTACGCTGGCACGAGCGTGAACCGCGGGCTCCGAGACCACAAGAAGCTGAGCCGTGACTCTCGAATTCAAGGCAATGCCGAGCACCATGCCGATGTCGAGGGCGAAGGCTTTGACAACGGCAAGGCTCGTGAGCACCAAGCGCAGAGCCAAGAGACGCGGTACCGCGCCGAGCAGCCGGACGTCGAGATGGAGAATGAGGCTCGCAGTATCATGAACGTGCTGCTGCGCGACCGCAGCATCAAGTCCCGCAAGCAGTTCATGCGCGTATTCTACGCGAAGTTCACGAAACAGGACATCCTGCGGCCAGTGAAGCGCGCCGCTGACTTGCCGCTTCCTCACACCGATGAGGAGGGCTTGAAGGCAGTGAATAATGAGAACATTCCCATCGATCCCTGGTCGTTCTCGGACCCTTTGAACGAGCAGTTTGTGAACGACAAGTGGCTGGCAGCGGCCGAGCGTAACACGCTCATTTACCGCCTTGTCTTCCGGTGTCAGCCCGACGACGAAGTTGAAACGTGGAAGGACTATAAGACGTATTCGGCGCACCTGGAACGCTTTTACGAGAAACAGCGCGAGGATGGCGGGCCTGATGCCTTGCGTCAAAGCGGCCACCATGAGCCGGAGCGCGTAGACAAGCATGTCCTCGATGGTTCAATTAGGAAGACGAATCCCGAGTTCCTGAAATGGCCCGATGGGCTGAAGCCTGCCATTCCTGCCGTACAGCTGCCGACGATGCCTAACATCCCGAGTATACCGAACGTCCAGCTTCCGAATATGCCGTGGCAGGCGCAGCAGCGAGCCGTTGTAAACACTCCTGATGGGCCCGTGGTGGCCGACCCGGCTTCTGCCACTGCGACGTTGCCACAGGGTGCGGCGCCTGGCGGCGTTCCTCCTGATGTGGCGCCTCCTTCTGCACCCGCTAGTGCTGCGTCGCACGGCGCCGTGCTCAACGGTGCTCCTACGCATGCTGTTCCAGCGTCGCCAGCCCCGGCTTCGCATACCCCAGCCGCAGGAAGGCAGGCACCGAGCAGCATTCCCGGTATTGCTGTGTACGACGGGAATGAGGAGATACCCAGCGAGCTGAACGGGCATGCGCACTGGCACCATCATCACAAGGAGCACGCACCACTTGGTTTGCCTGACGAGGGCGCAACGTTTGGCATTCCCAACGGAGCGACGACCCAGATGAATGGAAACGCTGCACCCACGGAGCAAAGCGAGGGCTACTTTGATGCAGCGCCAGATGGCAGCGATGTTGGCCACCAGCACCATCATCATCATCATGCACATGCGCTTGAGGAGCATGTTCACGAGAAGATGAGGAACAAGATGCATGAGCATGGGCTGACGAGCGGCAGCCCCTCGCCGCGGGCCGGCAGCAGCTCGCCTGACGGGCTTCGAGATGGAGAGGGCTACTTCGACGCCTCGCCCGGAGCGTCTGGCGACACCGGCCAGCGCCATCACCACCATGCCCACGAGCTTGAAGAGCGTGTTCACGAGAAGGTGAAGCACTCCACGCACCTGCAGAACATGGAGAACATGATGTCGGACATGAAGCTGTCCGGGCGTGGCCGCGGCATGACCGGGGAAGAGCTTGACGCGGGCAAGGAGTTCACGGCCGGGACTGAGGGCACAGACGCGCCGCTGAACCCGACGCAATCTACAACGTCGACGCGGCGCCGCGCGCTCACAATGAGCGGCGCGCAGAATACGCAGAAGCCGGCGCGCCGGTGGGGCCACTTCGATCATGTGCTTGACGCGCAAGTGGCTGAGGATATGCTGCAGGGCATCACGGGCCACTTAGTGACGTTCCCTACGGAGTGGCTGAATAGGGAGCTCGACTCCGGAAACTGGAACTTCCAGCTCGACCGCATCGCGCCGCTCGAGATCTACGACTAAATTATACCTAATACTGAGCTTCTTTCTTATCCTATAGACTAGTAATATTATTTTTCATTTCGGCATTTCGAGGTGAATTGCGTGGCGACAATTAATGAGCTGCATTGTCGCAGCGCGGGCCGACCGAATTGTCAAAGGCGAACACTAGATTTCCTCCTCCTCCTCCTCCACAGCGTCACCGCGCCGCACTAGTGAAAATGTGCCTTTTGATCTCTGAAGTGGACTGCCCTCACCCAACTGCATCGCGATCGAATATCCAAGGACCAAACGACGGCGCGCGCTGAGTCTGCTTTACTCGCTAGCCCCGGAGATGTCGCAGATCCTGGAGGTTCCGCTGCTCGAGCCGAACTCGTTCCTCACGATCGACATCGGCGCAGACCTGCCGGAGGACCCGACAGAGATCTGCCAGCTGCTGGCCGCGGAGAAGTGCGCGTCGAAATGGTGGCTCGCGTTCGCGGCGGCGTACGCACGCAAGGACGCAACGGCCTCGGCGCTGCAGGTCGTGTCGGAGGGCTTGACAAAGGCGTCCGACATCGAGAAGGACGAGGACCGGGCGCCGTTTCTGACGATGGACAGCTGGCTGCATCTGCACGCCATGCGCGCGGCGCCCGTCGCGCAGAAGAAGTCCGAATTTGACCAGGCACTCGAGGCCGGCAACAAGGGCTACCAGGCTTACCAGCAGAGCTTTGGCAACGCGGCGCAGCTCAGCATTCCGGCCGTGCTCGCGCAGGGCGCCCTCGTGGCGTCCGTAGGCAACTTGAACGACGCACTGCAGCCATTCCAGGCCGTGCTGGCGTCCCAGCCCGAGAACGTTTATGCGAAGCTCGGCCGTGCGCGCATCCTGTACGCCAAATCGAGCTTTCGGCCGGCGCTGCGGCTGTACCAGGAGGTGCTGCGCCAAGCGCCGCAGGCGGACTTTTTGCCGGACCCGCGGCTCGGCATTGGGCTCTGCTACTGGAACCTAGACGACCGCGCGCATGCGCGCTTGGCCTGGGAGCGTAGCGCGAGCTTGCACAAGGATTCCGACAGCACTGCGGCGAAGCAGGTCTTCGGCGTGGCGAACGCGATGCTCGGCGTGTGGTATCTGGACGCAGCACTCCATGGTGTGCGCCAGCGGTTTGCCGAGAACTACACGCGCGCGCTTGAGCACTTCCAAGTGGCCTGGCGCAGCGGTACGACGGCCATGCCCGCGCTGAAGCTCGCCGCGTTTCTGTTCAGCAAGCATGAAATGGCGAAGGTTGGGCGCCTGTCTGACCGCGTGCTGGAAGTTGCGTCCCTGCCCGAGCTGCTGAGCGAGGCATTGTTCTGGAAGGCGCGCGCTGCGCACTACGCCGGCGACCTTGACTCGGCACTGGCGCTCTACACGCAGGCCACGACGGCTGACGCGGCCAATGTGGCGGCCGCGCTCGGCAAGGGCATTGTGGAGCTTGCGCAGGACCGCGCGCCAGAGGCGCTGCTCACGTTCGAGCTTGTCGCGCAGGCGCATCCCAAAAACGCGGACGCACTGTTCTACTCCGGCATATTCGGGGCCCTGCGCGGCCCCGAGGCGGCGCAGCCGAAGGCACGCGAGCAGCTTGAGGCATACATCAAGCTGAAGCGCGGTGCCATGGAGTCGCCGCGGCCCGAGGCGCTGGTTGTGCTCTCGCAGCTGTGCGAGCGTGTCGACGCCGCGAAGGCGTACGCGTATCTGCAGGTTGCCAGCAAGCAGCTGGGCGACGGCGTGGTTCCCGTCGAGCTGAACCTTGGTGTGCTGGCGTTCGCGATGCGAGACTTCGCCGAGGCGCAGCGCCGCACGAGCGCCGTCATTGACGGCGGCGCCGCCGGCAAGTATGCGCGCACGGCCGAATACAATCTTGCGCGCGCGCTTGAGGCACAAGGGCAGGTCGACGAGGCGCGCCAGCGCTACGATGCGCTCGCGCCGAGCTACCTCGATGCAGAGGCGCGGCTCATGCTCCTGAACGGCGACTTTGCTGCGGCCTTGCCGCGGCTGCGCGAGCTCGTTCAGAAACACTCGCGCGACCTCGAAGTTCGAGCCCTCTACGGCTACGCGCTGCGACAGGTCGTGCTAACCGGCGACAAGGAGGCTGCACGCGCGGCCGCCGACGCTGAGCAGGATCTGCACAAGCACACGCTTATGAGCGTGAACAAGCATGATACGTATGCGCTCGTGGCGCTTGGCACCGTATACCTTGCGCACGCGGCCGCACACGCGCGCGACGCCGAGCGCCGCAAGCGCGCGTACGTGCGCGCGGGCGAGTTCTTCCAGAAGGCGCTGCAGATTGACGCGTTTAACGCGTACGCGGCGCAGGGCGTTGCCGTGGCGCTGGCTGAGATCCGGCGGCCCGAGCTGGCGATGCCCGTGTTTGCGCGCGTGCACGAGACGCTTGGCGACGACGTCGAGGTTGCTGTGAACGGCGGGCACTGTCTCATGGAGCTTGGCGACTATGCGCGCGCGGCCGAGCAGTACGCGAAGGCGCAGGCCAGCGCGCCGGACGATAGCCAGCTGGCGACGCTTTTGGCGCGCAGTATATATGCGCGCGGCGTGAAGGCGAAGGATCCCGAGCTGCTTTCGTCGGCGCTTGTGTGGTCGCAGCGCGTTCTGGACAAGCAGCCCGATGCGGCAGCGGCGCAGTTCAATGTTGCGCTCGTGCGTCTGGCGCTTGCCGACAGTCTGCGGCGGCGCGCGGCGGAGCTGCGCACGGTTCAGCAGCTGCAAGAGTCGCTCGGCGGCGTCGAGTCGGCCGTGTCTGTGCTGCGCACGGTGGACGTCGAGGCGCTGAACTTTAGTGCTGACGATGTTGAGGAGCGCGTCGACCACGCGGAGTCGACGCTGATTCCGCAGCTGCAGCAGGCGGTTACGGAGCAGGAGGAGTACGAGAAGCAGTCGGAGACGCGGCGCGAGGAGGCGCGGCGGCGGCGCGAGGCCGACGTGGCTGCGGCTGCGGCCGCGGCCGAGCAGGCGCGGGCCGAGGCAGCCGAGCGCGAGACGCGGCTTGCGGCGGAGCGGCTCAAGCTGCAGGAGCAGACGGCGGCGTGGGAGGCCGAGCGGCAGGCCGAGCGCGAGGCGGCCGCGCAGAGCGAGGGCCCGAAGCGCAAGAAGCAGCGGCGGAAGCAGGAGCGCGACCACAGCGACAGTGAGCCCGAGGCCGCGCCGAGCGACAGCGAGCCCGAGGCGCGCAACAGCGACGCCGAGCCCGAGCCCGAGCCCGAGGCGCGGCGCGAGAAGGCGGTTGTGGACGACGACAGCGACTCTGAGGACGATGCGGCGAACGGCGGCCCGAACGGCGCCCCGAACGAAGGCACGAACGGAGGCTCGAACGGAGGCTCGAACGGCGCATCGGCCGAGCCCGCTGTGGAAAAGGGCGACGACGCTGACGGCGAGGCTGCCGAAAACGGCGAGGCCGGCGAGAACGGCGACGAGGACCTTGATGAGCTCTTCTAGCCGTCTTGATTCTTTTTTTTTTTTAGAAAAAAGGTGTATATTATATTAGTTACGACGGCAGGACAAAGCTCCAAACAGCTCTAGTTCCCGTATAAATTAATCACCGGCTTTGGCGGTGCCACTGGCGCGCGTCGCGCACGGCCCGCAGGACCGCCTGGTACAAGGCCAGCTCGTACTCGTCGAGGCCCGGGTCGGCGCCCTGCTGCGCGAGCGCGGAGTCGAAGATACCGGCGGCCCGCGCCCGCACCGTCTCAAAGAGCACGTTCGCGAGCTCCTGGCTCTCGAACATTTCGATCCACTGCAGGGCGAGGTCCGTGAACAGGCGGTTCTGGCCTCGCAAGTCCAGCGCAAGCGGGTCCGACTTGAGCACGTTCAGCACGTCCTGCTGCAGCGCTGTGGGCTCCTCCATGGCCAGGAACGCGCTGCCGTTCTCGCCGACGGCGGCGCTGGCCAGCGGCACGGCCAGCCACAGCGGCAGCATGACGCGCGACCCGGCCGGGATCGCGTCCACGGCGGTGCCTTTCTGCGCCAGCAGGAACCCGAGGCCCGGCGCGTCGACCTGGAATCGGCACGGCACCTTTAGGCCGTCCGTCTCGATGTCGTTGATCCCGTAGTACGACATGTGATGCTGACGCGTCGCGCCGGCGCTTAATGTTAATAACCAGCGCGCACGTCGGGCCGCGCCAGCGAGCGGCCGCCCCTGCTAATTGCCGAACAACTAGTCTTTCATTTTGTTTTTGTTTTTCTTTTTGTGGCTATGAATTGCTATGAGGATAATTGGGTTTGCCTCGGTGCGAGCCGCGGCGAACTAGCCCGTACGCGAGGATGCTAGCGGCGGTGCGCGCCTAGCCGCCTGGCTTCTGTTTTCCGTGGCACGGCGGCGGCGGGTCGCCCGTCGGCGGCGCGTGGTCGACGTAGCCGACGTGCCAGTAGCGCGCGTGGTTCGCGAAGAACTGCTGCCAGCTCGCGACGGCCGCGAGCTCGTCTCGCGTGAGCGCGCGCAGGTCGTGCGTGAGGTCTGTTTGGAAGCAGCCCGTTGCGAACGCGCGCGCCGCGTCGCGGCCGCTAAAAAAGCGGTACGCGCCGAGCGGGCCGTACGTCTCTGGCCGCGCGCTCACGTCGAAGACCATGCCGTCCACAGCAAGCAGAATCGGCTTTGCCGGGTCTGCGCCCGTGTACGCGGCGAGCTGCGCATCCGAGAAGCGCGTGGCTGCCGGCGCGGGGTCGAGCAGGCGGTGTCGCACGTACCGCCAGTTCGTCCAACGCGTTTCGTACCCCCACAGCGGGCTGCCCGTGATATAGTAGCCCAGCACAAGCACCACAATGCTGAGGCTCCAGATCGTGCGCCAGATGCCCGGCTCGCGCGCCATGTCTAAGGTGCGCGCCAGTGCTCGCGATGGTCGTCGCTATGGCTAGGGCCGCTATGGCTAGGGCCTCTAGGGCTAGGGCATTTGGGCGCTGGAACTAGCGGCTAATTAGCTGCTTACGCGTCGCGCGCAGCGCGCCGGGCCCATAAACCGGGTACACAAACGGCACGCGCACCGGTTTATGCCCAGCATCCGCCTGCGGCTCGCCGACGCCGAGGCGACGACGACAAGCCTGCCCGAGATTCTGCGCACGCCGCACGGGACAGTGCTCATTGAGATCCAGGGCGTGCTGAACGTGGGCGACCGCCCGCTCACGCGCACGGAGCTCGACATTGACGGCGCGGCGAGCCACGCCGAGCAGTCGAGCGAGCCCATCACAATCGGCAGCCTCGACCTGTCGCAGATCGACGAGACGGGCCGGCCCGTAAAGCTGCTCGTGGGCCAGAACCAGCTGCTGGCCGGCCACGTCCAGAAGCTGGCGCTGCCGCTCGCCGTCCTGCAGATGCCGGCCTCGGGCAGCGACGCGCAGGAGGTGCCCGTCACGGAGATTGTCACGCATAAGCTTTTGTTTAACCGGCGGCCCGAGCCCGTCAGTTAAGCCAAGCTAAGCCGAGCCCATCAGCTCAGCTAAGTGCGCGCCTTGGCGGCCCAAGTCAGCGCCTTAGCGGCCCAAGTGAACGCTAGCCGTCGCCAGCCGTCGCCAGCCAGCACGCAGCCATCTCTGCAGCCCCGGCGCGCCCTTTTATGGGGCTCGGCAGTAGCATGCACGCGGCGCCGCGTTCTAAATACACTCTGCGTAGGCCGGACGCCCGCCGTGCATTCGAGTCACAGTAAATAAATAAACAGCTAGTACCCTAGGCGACTAAATGTCTATGTCGATTGCCACATTCAGCTGGGCAATCATGTCGTCGACGGCCGCGAGCGGTACAGACGTGTCGATGTGGTCGAGCTGCGCGGCCGTGGCTGCGTCCTCCGTCATTTGCGGGACCTCGGCGCTCGGCTCCTCGCCGGCCTTGTAGAAAATGCGCGCCGTTGTGCGCAGGCGGCTGAACGGGTCGGCCTTCTGCGCGGCGCCAGCCTTGCGCCGCTCAACCTGCGCCTGCACCTCGGCCTTGCGCACGGACTCGACGTTCGCGCGCCGGTTCCGCTCGTTCACGCGCACAAGCTTGTCCTGGTGCGTGTCCTTGCCGCCGTCGCTGCCGCTGCTGCGGCTGGCCGGCTGCAGCTTCGCGTCGATTTCGGCAACGGTTGCCGTGTCGCCCTGCTCGACAGCCAGCTCGCGGCGCTGCCGCAAATCGGCCATCTCGAGCACGGCGTTCGCGCCGCGCTGGCCGCTGAGGCGCTGCCGGCGCTGCACAATAGCGTCGACCTCCTGCGCCGTGAGCGCGTGCTTCGAGAGCGCGCGGATCTCGGCGAACTTCGCCTCGGCGCGGCGCCGCGGCGGCAGCGCGATGCCCGCATCACCCATGGCCGCGACCCAGAAGTCGAACTCGGCCGGCCGGATCGGCGAGTCCGAGCAGATGCCGAACTGCAGCGTGCGCTCCGAGCCGGCCATGGACGCCACAATCGCCTCGTCCACAGTGCGGTCCAGGAACGTGTACGGCGAGTGCGGCACCACGCGGCGCACCTGGCACACGCGGTACACAGGCTCGCCGCCGCGGCCGACGCCAATGTTCACCCGCACAAAGCAGCCCGGCACAGCATCGGCAAAGCCCGGGTGGTGCGCGAACTTTGCGAGCAGCGTCTTGCCCCAGCGAATGCGGTTTGCGTCGTCGAGCGTGATCGCCGCGTGCCGCTCTGCATCCTCTTCGTCTTCCTCGGCCCACTCGACGTCGCTGCCGCGGCGCCGCCGCCGCGTCTCGCCCTCAGACACGTCGCTGCCGAACTCGTCCGAGTCCTCGGCCTCAGACTCGGGCGCCGAGTACTCGTCGTCGCTCACGCTCGAGCGCTTCGACCGCCGCGACTGCGCCTCGCGCCGCAGCTTCAGCTCCTGCAGGCTGCTCTTTGTGCCCGTCGACACGCCGACGGTCCCGCGCTGCCGCTTCGTGGCCGGCGCCGCGTCGCCCGCGCCTTGCATGCGCCGCCGCCGCTGCGCAAGGTACCGCCGCTCCTCAAACCGCTGAACCTCCTGCGCACGCTCGTACAGAATCTCCTCGCGCTCAATCTCGGGCAGCTCGAGCAGCTCGGCGCGGTCTGCCGCGTCGCGGTACTTGCCCTCGAGCGGGTACGGATTTGCGGGCTCGGGCTCGGGCTCCTCGGCCTGCGAAATGCGCGCGTCGTCCTCGCTCTCACTTCCAACGTCGGCCAGCGCCAGCAAATCGTCGTCGCTATCACTCATCCTGTGTGGTTCGGGGTGGTTTGACCGTCGCCAGGCCTCGCTGACTTATGTTAGCGCTAGGAAGCAGCCACGCGCTAGCGCGCCCTAAGCGCGCCGCCATTTTGTGGAAACACGATTTGAACTCGTTGCTATGATGAGCTGAGGCCACATATCATAAATTAACTAGGTTTCTAAAAATCTTTTAAAATTGGGCTGACGCGGGCGGGGCTCTAGCGCCGGTCGGTTCGCACTGGCCACTGCTTTTTAAGTCTGCATCTCGAGGCCATATTAGAGCACGCATTACGACGACCATGCCCATAATTTACCGCGCCCGGGACACACCAAATAGAAGCCTTATTACTGGGCTAAACGCTTCAGGTACGCCTCCCAGCCGGCCTTCTGATACCGCTGCGCCTCGTGCACAGGGTCGCGGCCCTTGCCGTAGAGCCCGCGGCCAACGATGATGACGTCGGAACCGTTCGCAATGACCTCGTTCACGGTGCGGTACTGCTGGCCGAGCCCGTCGCCTTTGTCGTCGAGGCCAACGCCAGGGGTCAGAATGAGCCAGTCCTCGTCGGGCGTGCCCATCGCGTTCTGCGCAATGAACCCAAACACAAACCGCCGGTTCGAGCGTGCAATCTCGACCGTGCCACGCGAGTACTCGCCCTTGGCCAAACTGCCCTGCGAGCTGAGCTCGGCCAGCATGAGCAGCCCGCGCGGCTCGCTCGTGGCCTCGCGCGCCGCCTCTTCGAGGCCAGACACAATGCCGGGCCCGGGCACGCCGTGCGCGTTCGTGATGTCCGCCCATTCGGCAATGCGGTAGACGCCGCCCGCGTACTGCGCCTTCACGGTGGACCCAATATCCGCGAACTTGCGGTCCTCGAAAATGAGGAAGTTGTGCTTCTCGGCCAGGCGCTTGAGGCCGCCAATTGTGCGCGCGGGCTCGAAGTCGTCAATGATGTCCACATGCGTCTTGACCATGCAGATGTACGGCCCGATCTGGTCGAGAATCTCGAGCAGCTGTGCCGTGGAACGGACGTCGAGGCTCGCACACAGGTTCGACTGCTTCGCCACAATCGTGCGCAGCAGCTTCGCCGCAACCTGCGAATCGTGCGCAGCCGCCCGCTCCTCGTATGCCGCAGTAGCCACCATGCGTGCGTGCGGGTTGCAAAAGTTGAACGCGCGCGCCGCCTGAAATATTTCTGCACGTGATGCGTCGCATTCGGCAGCTGCGGCCAACAAACCTGGCGCGCGCGCCGCTTAGGGGGCGCTCGCGCAATTTTGCAGGTCTAAACTTGGCGCGTACACTGCCTAAACTAAAATCGTTCGTGGCGCCGCTTTGAGCGAGCTGCCCTTTCAAGTAGTCCGCTATTTGCAGAGCTACTTCTGCATTCTCTCCCCCGTTAAGACGTAAATTGCGTAATAACATATATACTCCCGGCTAGGGTAAGTAGGCCGCGCAGTGGGTACAAACCGCTTTGCCCAGCGCCTTTCGCTACGTGCATAATGAGTCTGAGCGCGCCCCTTACCCAGTGAACCGGGAAATGGACCTGCTTTTTAAGGCTTCCGCGGCGCTGCAGCCCACTTTGTTTGAAAATTGTTGTATGCACACTACACTTTGGGCCTGCTCTCGTCCAGCGTCTTTTTAATTTGCACCATGCCGTCCGCGGTTGCCCCATACGGGCCTCGGTGATAGGCCTCGCCTGCGGAATCGATGCACTTATCTATATCACGTGCATGTCATCGTGGGGAAAAGAAGCAAAACTAGGCGAGCGCCTAACCGCTCATAAACCGGACCGCCGTAACGCGTTAAGCCAGTGTATATCGGCGCGAGCGACTTCACGGCGGGGCTCACTATGGGTAGCGGGGCCAACGACGGGACAACAACGGCGCTGGCCACAATTGGCACCGTATGCTGGTGTATCCAGTTGATCCCGCAGGTTCTGCGCAACTGGTACGTGCGCGACTGCGAGGGCGTGCCGCCGACGATGTTCTTTTTATTTGCAGCGTCAGGCGTGCCCTTCGCCATCTACTTCTTTGTGCAGGACGCAAACACGGTGCTGATTGTGCAGCCGTACCTGTTTACGTTCTTCAGCATGATCGGGTTCTGGCAGAGCCTGTACTACCCGCCCGTGTCCATGTCGCGCCTGAACAGTTCGCTCGTGCTGGCGGCGCTTGTTGCCGTGAGCGTCGGCATCGAGGTCGGCTGTATCCTGCCCCTGCGCCACCTCTACCGCGAGGGCACGCACTGGCCGAACCTGATTCCGGGCATTATAGCCGCCGTGCTGCTTGGCGTCGGCCTGTTGCCGCCCTACTGGGAGCTGTTCAAGCGGCAGGGCCGCGTCGTGGGCATCAACTTTGTGTTCCTCATTTTGGACAGCAGCGGCGCCGTGTTCAGCACGGCGAGTGTGGCCGTGCAGAAGGGAAAGCTCGACGTCCTTGGCATCGTGCTCTACCTCGTTGTGCTTGTTCTCGAGCTCGGGATCATGACCTCGCACGGCATCTGGGCCATTCGCGTCCGCTACTTTGGTCTGCCCATAGACGACGGCAAAAACGAGGTCGAGGTCAGCGAGGCCGCCCAAACCGAAAGCTTAAACGGCTCGATCACAGAGCCGGTTCGGGCCGTGGTCAGGGAGAAGATCGTACAGCCCGTCGCGCGCTGTGCGCTGCGCCTGCGCAAGGACCTCAAAAGGCATCCCGGCGCCCACGACGACGCCGAGAGCCAAGTCGAAAAAGCCACCCCATAGACACGCTCCTTTACTCGCGGCTGGCGCGGAGGCCATCGTACAAGCAAGCAAAAAGGGAAGGAGAAAAGAAAACTAAGAATTTTGCCTCGGTAATCGAAACGCTTGAGGAAGCTTACCCCACATTTCTGGACGCATGCGGCGCTGCCCATAAAATAATGAAGCCCATGCAGCCGGCTCGCGATTATAGATGTCGGGGAGTTGTACTATTTATTACCGCCCACACTGGGGTGCCCATGTATAACGATATCTAACTCGGCTTAATGCAATTTTGGCACATACAGAGCCACGCCGCACCTGCAGCGCAGGCCGCCCCGGGGTATTTCGAGGCAAATTAGCCCGCGCCGACGCCCGATCACGTGCGCGGATGGCAGACGGGAATCGAACTCCCGATAATACCAAACAGTCCCGAGTAGGAAGCTGCGCCGCAGCAGATCCACCACTCACAATTTCCGCCGAAGCAAGGAGCCGTGTGCGCAAAGCGTGCCTGAACTGCCGGCGCCGCAAGTCACGATGCATTTTTAGCTCGGGAAAAGGCCCCTGCGAGCGGTGTGTGCGCGAGCACGTCGAGTGCCATGTGCCGCTCACAACGCGGCGCGGCGGGTTCGCGAACGTGCTTGCCGGTAAGGAGCGGCAGAAGCGAGAGGCCATGTTCCGCGAGGAGGCGCTAAAAGCCGCGCCGCATGCAGCGCCGCAGCAGCCCATTGCGCCCGCGGGAAACGGCCACGCAACGCCGCCGGCCGCGGCGTCGCAGTTCGAGCCTGCGAATGGCGCCATTCGGGATGCGCATTACTCGCAAGTCACACAGCCACACGCCTTCCATACTGTTCCAATACATGCAAGCATGGCGCCGCATTTGGCCACCCGACATGTGGCCTCGACGCCGCACGCGGCCACTTCGCACGCGGCCACTCCGCACGCGGCCAATTCACACGCGATCACTCCACACGCAGCACCGCCATACGTGACCGGTCCGCAAATGGGGCCGACGTCGCAAGCGACTGCACAGGTTGCGAGCCCGCAGGTTGCGACTCCGCTGGCCTCGTCGCCGCAGGGCGTGTCGCCAGGCACGCCGCAAGTTGCACAGCGCAGCGCGTCACACCCGCTGCCGTCGCGCGGCGCGTCGCGCCAAGCATCTCACAGCACGAAGCACAGTAAGGGCGCCGCGAACGCTCTGCACAACGAGCTGTACAACGTGAACGACGCGCTGAACATTTTGTGCTCCGTAGTGAACGAGCAGCGCCAGCAGTCGGCGGCAGCGCCGGATCCGCACGACCCGCTTGCGCGCCTGCCGCCCCTGGCACACCTGCGCAACGCAGTGCCGCAAAAAACGTTTCTGCCGCCAATCGTGCCGCAGCAGCTCTCGGAGAAAAGCCCGTACGTGAACAACGTTCTTGCGCAGGAGGGCCTCATCAGCGTGTCGCAGATCGGCTCGCTCGTGCAGTTTTTCTTCGACCATCTCGAGCCGTTCTTCCCGTTTGTGCACCAGCAGTTCTCGCTAAACGTGCGCCTGCCGCAGCATCCGCTGCTGCTGACGACAATATGCGCCATCAGTGCTAAGTACTCGCCGGACGTAAACTTACGAGTACTGCAAACAAAGCTGTGGGAACAATGCCAGAAGCTGCTGGCGAATGTGCCGTGGAAGACGGAGGGCGGCGGCGAGGGCAACGACGATGAGGTCGCCGCCGCAATTCTGGCCCTTCTGCTGCTTTGCGAGTGGCTCGTTGAGGGCCTTGACACAAACGAGCAGTACAACCGCGTGAGCTGGCTGCATGTCGGTAACGCCGTGCGCCTTGCGCAGTGCAGCGGCATCTTGAGCCACAATAAGTCTGTCTACATTGCCGTGCACTGGCTCGAGAACGTAATTGGGTGTCGAATCGGAGTGCAGCCGGCCCTGCACGGCACGCCGCCGCCGCTCAAAATCAGGCAGCGCCTCCATCTTCAGGACGAGGCGCGCCTCAGCATCATCAACCTCTTGCATCTCGGGTACCGCACGCTGTACTCGTCGCGCGAGGCGACGCGCGACGCGGTTGAGAACGGCTCGTACTTAATGTCCTTGCAGCTCCTGCACCCGCACTTCGAGCGCTGGCTCACCGAGTTCGCCGACGTCGTGCGCGACGAGGACTCGTGGGAGGCACGCTCGATCATGTTTGAGTTCAACCATTGTCGTCTTTACGTTTGTTCGCTCGCACTGGCTCAGCGCTCGTCCGGAACGGCCGGCGCGTCAGCGCTTATGGAGTCGCGCAAGTACTTGCCGTACGCAATCGACTCGGCCGTGGCCATAATCAACTTCGAAACAGACCCGCGTAATCCAGTGGGCCTGCAGCTGGGCCCGCCCATGCGTTGGATCGTGAGATTCATCCACGCAGCAGTGTTCCTGGCTAAGGCGCTCATGTTCCCGCCGCTCGTGCACCCAACCGAAACCATGGAGAGTCTTGTTGCAGTCATCTGCAAGGCCGCGGCCGCCATGGAAATCGTTGGTCCCGACAACTTCCAGCTCATGGGCCGGTACATTAAGATCATGAATGACATTAAGGACCATGTCATTGAGCATATGTCGAACGTGCGCGTTGTAACTCCTTCTAATGGACAAACGCCGGCCCGCCAGCTGAGCGGTGCCCCGTCGCCGAGTCCCGAGGAGAGCTTGCAGAATCTGTATGCGGCGGCCGTGGAGGGTTCTACACCGACATTCTCGTACTGGGACATGCTAGATGACTCGGGCTTGCTGGCCGGGGTCGACAACACAATGCTGTACATGCCCGCACAGTCGGAAGGCGAAAGCGATGGGCTCGTGGTGCCGTGATATTTATTTTTATTCTTTTATAATAAGGATTTGTTTCTTTTAGAACCACTTCATGAAAAAGCAAAGAGACAGTAGGCTCTGTACTCCTCTCGTCTCATCTCTCTCCCTCTACGTGTGGGTTCGGTGGACGATTTAAGTTTTGCTTCTCGCATGATGGCTCGCATGCCTGTGTCGGCGGCAGATTCTTCGTATGCATCTCACATTACCGAGCACTTCTCCTCCCGGTATTTACTAGCGTAGTCCTTGTCCTTGTCCTTCTCCTTCTCCTTCTCCCTCTCTCTCTCCTTTTCCTTTTCCTTTTCCTTGACCTTGTCGCGGTGGCGGCGGAAGAATCCGGTCTTCTTTTTGCGCTCCTTGTCCTTGCCATCCTTCTCCTTGTCTCGCTCCCGCTCTCGCTCCTTGCAGTCTTTGCTGACCGGAGACTCGGGGACCGGCGACGGAGCCCTCGAGGAGGCCCGCGATCCCAGCCGCGAGCCGGGTATTATGGACGCAGATGCTGGTTTCGTGGGATGCAGAGATGAGGTACTTACCGCCGGGTTCGAGTGGTTTATGATTGGGCTTTGCGGAGCCGTACTCGGGGCGGTCGTGGCATCGTCGAGGCTGACCATGCGGTAGAACAGGAGGTACGCAGCCTCATTATCGAAGGTGGTCGCGCAGTCGACCTCCTTAATGCGCTCGCCGCTCGTTTCCATGTCGTCAAAGAACAGCCACTTCCTGCCCCCGCCGTGGTCTATCATGGGCTGCGGTGGCGGTGGCAGTGCACCAGCTTCGGCTGAATCTTCGTCTTTATCTTTCTTGGGTTTGCCCAGCCACGAGAACCGCTTATTCTCCTGACCTAGTGTGGACGGTGTGCTGGGCTTGCGCGGCCGCGCCAGGTCTTCGGCTATAAGCGTGCAATAGTGGCCCGAATTGACGCTCTTGCCGCGATGGAAGACAGCAGCTTCAAGCAGAAGCTTGAACTTGCCGAACGCCTGCTTTTGGTCGCTGTCGTCGGCAACAAACGACGGAAGCGAGATCGTTTCGGGTACAATTACGGCGCGGTTGTTGCGCTGCAGGTGGCCCTGCTCGTCGACGTGGTATCGCTTCAGACAAAAGCCGAGCACAGGCCGCGTTTTGCGGAAGTGGTGGGCGACCTCCTCAGCCTCCAGATTCTCGAGCGTCTCGCTGCCACTGCCGGGGCTATCCGTGTAGAACGGCATAAGCTGCAAGAACATCCATGCCGGCAGGGTGATTTCGTTGTCCGATGTCCATAGTGACTGCTTCAGGTCGCGCGCGCGCGCCTCGGCCTGGCCATCGTCATTGAACCCAAAAAGCTGCTGGTAGGAAGGCAGCGAGCCCACGGCCGGCCCCGGGGACTCTGAGCCTCGTATGGTAGCGTCAGCGCCGGCGCCAGCGCCAGCGCCAGCGCCAACGCCGGTCGGCACAGCAGCGCTCGTAAACGGCACCTGTGCCTCGGAAGAGTCGTCGAGAGGGTCGAAACTATCGACGTCCTCCACGTCCTGATGCGAGATTGAGCCCATACGGCCGAGGCGCTGCTTAGACTCGATGTGTCGCGGGCGCTGCCGCGGCGTTTCGAAGAATGGCGACGCCGCGAGGTGGCTGCTGGCATGGCCAATGGACTTTGTGTCGAACGTATCCTCTTTGAACTCGTCGCTTCTGGCATCAGGCGCCACTGGCATTGGCGGTGGAGTCGAGAGCGATACGGCCTCGCTGCTATTGTCCTCCGTGAGCAGGCTGTGCGGTCCGGCGAAGCGGCGGCTTGTGTGCGAGCTCGGCGACGCGAGCGACATGATCGAGTAGGAGCGCCGTCGGCTGCCGGCGGGTGCATGGTGGGCCTGGCCCTGCACGGATGGGCGGGCAAGGTGCCGCGAGACGTTCACGGCGTTCGAGAAGTACACCTCAAGGCACTCCTCGAGCAAAATGGGCGGGTCGTGCGACGTGCCCGGCACGGGCAAGTAGAGCAGCTGCTCGTTGATGAGCTTGTGGTCGTCCTCCTCGACCTCGCGGCCGGCGTGCGCGATGTCGACCTTCAGCGCGAGCAGCGGCATTTTGAGCTTGTCGGTGATGAACACGAAGAACTCGGCCGCGTCCTGCTGGGACATGGGCTGGCAGCCGTCGGCCCAGCCCGCATCGACGGCTGTTGTCAACAGCGCCTCAACAATGTCTGGCGTGATGCGCTCGCCGTTGCGCAGGAGGTTCACGAACAGGCGCAGCCAGATGGCAAGGCGCTCGGTCGGCTTGTCCTCGTAGTGTTTTTTGTAGAGCAACGGCTCGAAATTCTCCATGCGGCTGAACATGGCCACGAGCAGGCTGTCGAGGTAGCACGAGATGCCTGCATAGTTCACGGCGCCGCGCAGGGGCAAAAACGAGCCGTTCCGCTTGCGCACAGAGGTGACGTAGCCCTGTACAGCGTCGCGGTAGAACTGGAGAAGCACGATCGCCCGCCCCGGATCGCCGTTTGCAAATTGACTCTCGAGCGCCTCAATGCAGCTCTGTTTCGTGACGTCGGCCCACAGCTGGCTTGCGTTCGCCATGACGAGATCGAGGCTAGCTGGTGTGTACTGGGCGGCCGCATACGGCTTCTGGATGTCCGGGCGACTCGGGAATGCGAGCTGCAGGTCGGCCGGGTCCATTTTGCCCTCCATCGGGCCCGCGAAAATTCGCGGTGCCATGCTAGCGTGTTCGTGGAGATAAGATCGGCCCCTGCCCTATAGCGCGATACATCGACACACGACCCCACACAGAGGCGTGTATCGCGGAGGCCAGCGAGCAGGCCTTGCCACGCGCGAGCCGGCATAGGGCGATTAAGAATTTGGGTGGTTTGCAACTGCTGGTGTCGTAGTCGCTTTGCCTTCGAAATTTGCTCGTCCTTTGGCGCCGGGGCATGATCAAGCACTGGCGTCAGCCACTGACGTGCTGGCGGCTTCTACGCGTCACAGGAGCATCGTTCGCCGTGCATTACGTAGAATTGACTCGGAAGCTTTAATTTGTGGACGGCGCGTGTTTGCATTTGTTTATAGGAGCGTGCGCGTCTCCGTCTCCGCCTCCGCCTCCGCACAGGCTAAGCTAAGTATCATACGAAAGAGCGCGACTCGCCGCTCGTGAAGAAACGTGCTGTAGCGTCTAAAGGCTAAATGTGCTTCTACAGGGGCACTGCGCAGGCGCGAGGGCCGGCGCTGCGAGTGGCCATCCCCACAAGCGTTCGCGCAGGCTTTTGTCATCATGACGAGTGAGCACGCAAAGGCGAGCGAGGCCGTACAGTTTCTGCACAGCCGTGTAACGCAGCAACCTACGGTCGGCGTGATCTGCGGCAGTGGTCTTGGTGGGTTCGCCGACGAGCTTCAGAACGCAACGCGCGTGCCAACGAAGGACGTGCCGCACTTCGCGCCGAGCACCGTCGAGGGCCATGCGGGGCTGCTTGTGTTCGGCACGCTGCGCGGCTCGGACACGCCCATCGTGGCCGTGCAGGGCCGGGTACATACATACGAGGGCCACTCGATCCACGCGACCGTGTTTGTCGTGCGCATCCTGGCGCTGCTCGGCGTGAAGACGCTGGTCGTGACGAACGCGGCCGGCGGCATCAACCCGGCCTACCGCGTCGGCGACCTCATGGTCATCTCGGACCACCTGAACCTGCCCGGCATGGCCGGCGTGAACCCGCTGAAGGGCCCGAACGAGTTCGCGTTTGGCGGGCCGCGGTTCCTGCCCACGAACAACGCGTACGCGCACGAGCTGCGGCACACGCTGCTCACCATTGCCGACGGCGCACAGCTCGGCCGCGCCGTGCACGAGGGAACGTACGCATACCTGACCGGCCCGAGCTACGAGACGTCGGCCGAGGTGCGCTTCCTGCAGCTGGCCGGCGCCGACGCCGTCGGCATGAGCACCGTGCCGGAGGTGCTCACGGCGCTGCACTCGGGCATACGTGTGCTCGGCCTTTCGCTCGTGACGAACGAGGCCATCACGACAGCGCCGCGCAGCGGGCGCCTGCCGCCGTCGCCAGACGCGCTGGCGCAGCCGAGCCACGCCGAGGTCATTGAGGAGGCCAGCCGCGCCGCCGTGGACGTGCAGTTCCTCGTGTCCGAGTTCATCAAGCGCCTGTAGCGGGCCGGCGGGTCCCGCGTCCTAGTTATGATGTATACTTACGTTTATTCTCACTTGGGTTCGTCCTCAGTAATGCCCGTCTTTTAGCGGAGCCGCAGTTTTGCAGACCATCCCTGTATCTGGACCAGTTTGGTTGTTTCTTTATTTTCTTGGTTCTTTTCATGGCTTGTCTCAGTTCGCCTGCTCCTTCACGTCGCCCGCGTTCTGCCACTCACCGTTCTGGTCCTCCTTCCACAGCGTCACCTTGTTGTCACCACCGCTCACGGCAAGAATGTTCCCAGACAGAGACCACGACAGCCGCCACACGACATCAGGGAACGGCTCCTTGCGCAGCGGCTTTGCCGTCCACTTGTCGCCGGCGCGCGACCAGATAAGCACCTGCTTGTCCTGCGAGCCTGACGCAATAAGGCTGCGCGAGAGCATAGACGGGCTCCAGCTCACGTCGCGGACCCAGTCGGAGTGGCCCGGCAACGCCTGCTCGAGCGTCCACGAGTTCGGCGCGTCCTGCTTCCACACCTTCACGAGGTTGTCGCCGCCGCCCGTGACGAATCGCTTTGTCGTCTCGCCGTCCTCGAACGGCGCCCAGCTGCATGCGTTCGCGCCAATCTGGTGCGCACTGAGTACCTGCACGGGCACAAGCGCGGCTGCGACGTCGTCGCCGCCCTTCAGCTCAACAACGGACACGCGGCCGTCGCTCGACGCGCAGAGCAGCAGCGGGCCGTACTCGACGGGCGCCCACGCGACGCAGTTCACGCTGGCTTGGTGGTCCGCGTACTGCGCGAGCAGGCGCCAGGGCCCGCCCGCGCTCTCCTCGCGCCACACGAGCACCTTGCCGTCGTAGCCGCAGCTGGCCAGCAGCCCCGCGCCGGACCCGCCGCCGAACTTCGGGTGGCCCCACTGCACCTGCCAAACGGGGCCCTCGTGCCCGCGCAGCGTCTCCACGAGCCGCTGGCTCTGGTCGTTCTCGCCGACCTCGAAGATCTTCACTGTGCGGTCCGACGAGCACGTCGCCAGCCGCCGCCCGTAGTAGTCCAGCTCCGCGTCGTGGATCAGGTCCGTGTGGATGTTCGAAAGCGCCACCATCCGTGCTAACTGTGCCTCCTCGTTTCGCGGCTGCTGCGGTGGTGTCGTGGTTGTGGTTATGTCGTCGTGCTGGCGCGATCCTGGGGTAAGCAGCTGGGAGCCGCATGCTACCCTTACGGGTCGTGGTTTCGCCAAAGCCGTTCAAAACGCCTTGCACACGCCAGTACAGGGCTTGAGCCGGCGCGTAAACGGCAGCTAAAGGGGCAATAAACGCCTGCCAATCTTGTTTCTTCTCCTTTGTTTTTCTTTTTTTTTGAGCCCACGGCGTGTAACTGATCGCAGGCGCTGTTTGCGAACTACTCACTAACCTGATTCATGCTCGAGTCATACCTGGAAACGCTGCCTGAAGCCGTAATAGCGCGCCTGTTCCAGTCGCCGGCGTCGTGCCTAGCATTGCTGCGGCTCATCCCGCCGCTGGCAAAGGCGATTGTCATGCGCATGCTCTTCAGCGTCGAGCCACTGCCGCTGGGCGTGCTCGACGCGTTTGTGAGCCCGCGGCACCGCCGTGTGCAGGTCGAGGCCGTGCACAAGCTGCGGAGCCTGAAGATCGTGCGCGAGCGGTTTACGTCGAACGCACTCGAGATGAACAGCACGTTCCAGGTCAGCTTGCGCGCGGCGCTGTCGGGCGGCACTGCGAACGAGAGCTTCGAGGAGCACGGCGATCCAGTGCCGCTGGCCACGCTGCGCAACTACCAGCAGCAGCGCTGGGAGTCCATGCTGCACTTCATGGTCGCGTCCGCACAAACAGACATGGCCATTCCCGTGCAGAAAATGAGCCCCATGATCCTGGCCCTGCTCAAAAAGAGCGGCTTGCTGTCACGGCAGCAGCGCATCACGTCCGAGGGCTTCCAGTTTCTGCTGCAGGACCAGCAGACGCAGGTCTGGACGCTGCTCCTGCACTACCTGAACAACGCGCCGGACCTCGACATGGACCCCGTCGACATCCTCAGCTTCATCTTCCGCCTCGGCACGCTCGAGCTTGGCCGCGGCCACTCGGCGGCCGAGCTCGCGCCACACCACCGCCGCATCCTTGGCGAGCTGGCCGAGCTCGGCATTGTGTACGTGCGCGACGACGGCCGCGTGTTCTACGCGGCCATGGAGCTCACGAATGACAAGGCCGCGAAGGTTGCGGCCGCCGCGTCGGAGGCCGCCTCGCCGGACAAGAAGGACGACGGCTTCATCATCGTTGAGACGAACTACCGCCTCTACGCATACACGGACTCGCCGCTGCAGATCAGCATTCTGAACCTGTTCTGCAGCCTCAAGTCGCGGTTTGCGAACCTCGTCATCGGCCGCCTCACGCGCCACAGCGCGCGCCGCGCCCTCTCAAACGGCATCACTGCTGAGCAGATGATCCAGTACCTCGGCGGGAACCAGCGCGGCGCACACGGCCTGCCGCCGACGATTGCGGACCAGATCAAGCTGTGGCAGCTCGAGATGGACCGGTTCCGCCAGGCGCGCGGGTTCCTGTTCCGCGACTTCGCGTCCGCGAAGGAGTACCTCGCCGTAGCGACCTACGCACAGGACATTGGCGCACTTCTATGGCGCAACGACCGCCAGCGCATGTTCTTCCTCGAGGAGCGCAGCGCGCGCGAGGTCACGGAGTACGTGAACCGAAAAAACCGCGAATCTGCATAGGCCGCGCGACGCCTACGGCGGTGCCAGCCTGCGCTCGCGCGTGTTTTTCTGTGGTGCGCCAGCGCGCCACTGCCGCTCCGAGACACAATGCTATTTATTGTATAATTCATTAGGAAAAGCGCGATCAGCAACTAGCGAAGGCCGAAGCGGACGCCAAAGGCCGAAGCGGATGCCAAATGTTCATCCGATATAGGTGAACTCATCATTGACGTCATATGAAGCTATGGCGTGGGCCGCCTGTCGAGCTCCTTGTGGTTCGTTTGCGTTTTGTGGATGCATTCCTGAATAAATATACGTAGATGGCGGCGAAGCATCGCTAAGCTGTAGCCGTGGCGCAGCCTACTGCCCTAAATTCGATTCTGCGCTCCGGCCCGCTAGCTGGTCAGATGCTGCTAATGTTCTCGGCCCCACTGTTCTTCCGACTGCTGCGACTCGTCTTCCGCGTACGGCCGGCCAAGCTCTTCTGCTCGATGCAACTGCTGCTCCAAGAGCCGCTTCTGAGCATCCTCCTGCTCTTCCGGTTCTGGCTGGTCGAGACCCGCGTGTGGCCGCTGCTGCTCATGCTCTCGTTGCGGCTGCTCTTGCTGCCATTGCTCTTGCTGCCATTGCTGATGCTCTTGACGCTGAAACTCCTGGTGCAGATGCTGCTGCTCCTGGTGCAGATGCTGCTGCTCCTGGTGCAGATGCTGCTGCTCCTGGTGCAGATGCTGCTGCTCTTGTTGCCGCTGCTCCTGCTCTTGTTGCCGCTGCTCCTGCTCTTGTTGCCGCTGCTGTTCTCGAAGCCGCTGCCGCTCCTCGTGCAGATGCTGCTGCTCTTGCTGTCGCTGTTCTTGCTGTCGCTGCTCCTGCTCTTGTTGTTGCCGCTGCTGCTCCTGCTGCAGCCGCTGCCGTTCATGGTCTTGTTGCTGCTGCTGCTCCTGACGCCGCTGCTCCTGCTGCTGGCGCCGCCGCATGCGCCTCTGCAACCACGCGCGAATCCAGCCCCGCAGCCGCGGGGTGACGTAGATCATGCTCGCAATAAGCGCCGCGGCCGTCACAAGCCACATGAGGTTCAGCTCAATCACTAGATCGTCGCCGTTGTCGGTGCTGCCGTCCAGAAACTGGATCTCAACGCGCGGCGCGCTCGCATCGACCTGCCCCGCCTCGGCGGCCATGCGCGCGTCGTCTTCGTCGTTGATATCCTCAATGACGATGGACGAGCGGAAGGCCAGGCGGTAGGCCTGCACTGCCTTGCGCCACGACAGCTGTACATGCGGCGACGATTCCGGCACCGGCAGCCCAAACGCCTTGTAGTAGAGCTTGAGCTGCGACAACTTCACGGGGATCCACGCCTCAGGCGTGGCCATGGCGCGCCGGTAGTGCGACGCCGCCTGTCTGAAGTTGTGCTGCACCGTTTCGTAAAAGTGCCCAAGGTACCAGTGCGCCATACCAAACCCGTGTGAGGCTAGGATCCGCAGGTACTGGATGTTCAGGCTCAGCGGCGCCATGTCGTACTCGACGGCCTTCATGAGCCCATCCACGGAGTCGTGCTTCGCGGCAAGCATGAAGTACTTGAATGCATACGCCTGGCGGCGCGCCGCATCCACAAACTTCGGCAGCGGCCACGCCGACAGCTTGTGCAGCCAGTCCCAGTTCAGCTTCGTGCCCAGGTACGAGTGCTTCGTGTCAAGCAGGTCCGCGAGGTTCAGCGGCGCCGCAGGGACGCCGAGCTCTGCCGCAAGCAGAAACGCCACGACGGCCGAGTCGAGGTCGCCGCGCATGTAGCTATAGTGGGCAAAGCGCACGGGAGAAACCAGCTCTTCCGACGCGTAGATGCCCTCGACGAAGCGGTCGAGCTGCCGCTCGGGCTTGTCAACTTCGGCCAGCAGCAGCGACACAATGGGCGTGCGGCCAAACGTGTCGACGACGGTCTTGCGCAGCACGCTGCGAGCGCGCCGTGTGTCGTTTGCCCATATGTACATGCGGGCAAGGACAACGGGCAGCGTGTAGTCGTTGCTCGTCTTGGACTGGTCGAACGCTTCCTGCAGTGCGGCGATGACGTCGTCGCCCTCGAGCGGCGAGCCGGCCTCGCGCCAAGCAATGAGGGCGAGGCCCGATGTGCAGCTGCTGCACTGTGCGAACCGCTCGGGCAGGTCCTCGCGCAGGGACATGGCCTTTTTGTAGTAGTGCTTTGCGAGCTCGAGGTCCTGCTCAAAGCCCTCGCCGCCGTGCATGATGCGCTCGGCCATGAACTCGCAGCACAGCGAATATACGAGCTTTGGCTGGTGGCTGAACTCGGCGCTCTTCAGCCTCGACACAGCTACGCACCGCTCCGCGTAGTAGCGCGCCATGGTCCAGTTCGGGTCGTCGACGCGGATCCCGGCTGCGTAGATGCGCGCTAGCGCGTACATGGCCGTTGTCTCATCCTCCTCGTCGGCGCGGTACGTGAGCGTGTCGATCGCGTCGTTCAGGTCCTCGAACTCGTCCTTGAATGCCGTGACCACGAACTGCCATGCCGAGCTCTGGTCGCCGAGCGCGACCGTGCTGCGCACGGCCGGCGTCACAATCTTGCGGTAGCTGTGCTTCCCGTACAGGCCCGTGCCGGCCTCGGCGCCGAACGCCCACGAGCGCTTCAGCGTCTTCGTGTACGGTACGTTCTCGGCATCGTACGCCTCGAGCTGCAGGTCCATAAATCGCCGGCCAACGCTGCGGTAGTACTGCAACGCGCGCGTCAGGTTTATGGGTACGTGGATGCCGTGCTTGTAGCGGTGGCCCATAACGATCTGCGCCTCAATGCTGCCTGCCTCGGCGGCTAGCGTGTAGAAGAGATGTGCGCGGGCTGGGTCCTCGTCAACAGCGCCGAGCAAGCCCGTCGAGTAGATCATGCCAAGGCGGAACAGCGCGTCCGGGTCGCCGTCCTGCAGCCCCGCAATCTCGTAGTGGTGTGCAGCCAGCGTCAGGTTCCGCACACCGCCGAGGCCCCACAAATACACCTCGCCCAGCTTGTAGTGGTCGTCGAGGTCGAGCTGCGCGTCACTGAGCAGCGAGCGCTCGGCACCATGCGCGGGGTCGCCCCAGATGATGCGCTTCAAGACCGGCCATAGGTTGAACCGTACGTACGCATAGAATGGCGTGCGCACGGGCGGGTCGGGCATGTACGTTATGAGCTGCGCGCTCGAGAGAAGCGGCACCTCCGGGTCGGCGAGCCACGCGCTGATGCCGTCGAGCTTTGACGTGTCTGCGTCGGCGCTGGCCGCGACGGTGCATATTTGCAGCGCAAGGAGCGCCTGTAGAAATGCCGGTCGCATTGTGCTTCGCTACTCGAGTCCGGGCTTAGCCTGCGCAAATATCCCCCCAAATATGACAGCGCACAACTGCGATGCGGTGGGGCTGAAGGCGGTTCGCGCCAGTGACGTACGGCGGCGGTTACTCAGCGCTCGCGAGCGGCGTGACTAAAGCGACGCTAGCGGCTAACCTATGGCACAGTAATTCGCAGGCGCGACCGTTTAGCTGGCTCGGCGTACGGCGATTAAATGACTGCTCTTGCGCCTAGTGCACATATATGACGAGCCCAGCTTCTGTGTTCTGTCCCTGCCGCGAGCCGGGCCCGCTCGATGCGGACAAGCTGCCGACGCTGTTCGGCCGCGCCGAGTGCTACTTCGGCCTGAACTCGCTGCTGTTCTGCCCGCAGTGCGCGTCCGTGCGCTGCCCGTTCTGCACGGCTTGTGAGCCTGTGTCCTTCTACTGTGCGGCGTGCCTCATGGAGACCACGAAGCAGGAGGCGCGAGCGGCGTCGAACCGCTGCATGCGCAACTGTCTGCGGTGCCCGCGCTGCGCTGCGAACGCCGTTCTGAAGCCTGCCACAGAGGGCGGCGCAAAAATGCTGGCCGTTGAGTGCGCGAACGCGGCCTGCGGATGGCGGTTTGCCGGGCTGTTCAGCGTGCCCACGAAGGACGTGCAGCCGCTGTCCGTGGCCCAGCAGTGCCGCCTACGGCTAGAGCACTCGTTCCGCCGCGTGCTAAGCCGAGTTGAGCAGGAACTCAGCGCAAGGCCCACTGCGGCTGCGGCCGACGTTGTACACGCCGTGCCGCCGCACCTGCACGCGCAAGTGAGCGATGCGGACGCGCGCGTCGAGCTGCCGCACTTAGTGCCCCTGCGGGCGAAGTGGGTGAAGAAGTGCCGCGTCTGTGAGACCGTGCTTGCTGATCCCGTGCGGCAGCCGTCGCAGCCGAGCTTTAAGCTTGTGTCGCTGGCGCGGCGGTTCCTGCCCGCTTGCGAGGCGTACCGCCTCGGAACCGTGCTAAGACTCGTGCTCCGCAACTTTGGAGACGCGGAGCTCGACGTGCAGATAGCCAGCCCCGACGCCGACACGGTTGTGCTGGCTTCGCGCGTCAGTGTCCCGCCGCTCACGGCCGAGGGGTTCGCGGCGCCGCTCTTTCTCGTGGAGCGCGAGACGACGGCGTCGCGCCAGGCGTTCATGGCGAACGCCAGCCAGGACCGAGGCCGCGGATGGGCCGCTTGTGAGCTCGAGGCGCCGCCAGAGCAGCAAGAAATTAGACTGTTCACCTCGTCTGTACCCGTGGGCTCCTCCAGTACGAAGGACCGGAATGGGGCGCGTCGCATCGGAGCCTGGATGAAAGTCCCCATTGTAAACTTGGGCGTGAGTGGTAGCGGTCCAAGCGCTTGATTGTTATCCTGGCGGCTGCAAACGGTGTTGTTGCATGCGTCGCATGCGTCGCATAAAAATGAGGCACATTTGTGTATGAAGCGGGTTGTGCACTACCCATAATCTGGAAGAACAATTCGCGTCACGAAGCTTTGAGCCGTGGCCACGATTTTGCTTGTATTATAGAGCGCCGTCCGCGTGTCGACTTACTAGTTTCTAACCGGCAGAGTATTAACCTGAGCTAGTTAGTGTAATTGAGAAGTTAGGCGAAGGGCCAGAATAGTACGAAAGTGGCAAATTGCGAATACGCCTAGGCGCAATTACGGCTTAATGTTTTCGGAGATGGCTCGCGCGGTCAAGCCAGCAACCTCGTTGCTCTCGCGGATGCAGAATGCGTGCCGCAGGCCGTCGACGATCAGCGTCGAGACGTTCGGCTTTGCGTCCGCGAGCTGCACAAGCTCATTGCGCGTTGTTTCCGACACCCAGTGGTCGTGGCGCGCGAACAGCGCCCAGATACGTGGCGTCGTGTCCCAGAACCCGCGGATGTCCTCGGGCTCCTCCTCGGGGCCGATGCGCTGCATCTCCTCAATGGCGAGCGACACAATCTGCTTCACGACGCCAGGGTTCTGCGCCAGCCGCAGCGATGTTTCGCGCGCGTACGCAGGCACCGTGGCGGGCGGCATGGCCCGATTCAGAAAGCGGCGCACAACCCACGCGCTAAACGGAATCCAGCCGAGCGACCACACGTACCAGCTCGCCGTCGATGCGCCTACGTACCTTGTGATGGACGTGAACTTTTGGCCGCGCTCGCTCAGCGCAATGCTGCGCACCGTCGGCATGAGCATGCCCACAAACGCGATGTCCGGCGCGCGCATGGCAATGCGCTGCGAGATCCACGAGCCCACAGAGTGGCCAATTATGGCCACGCGCGTCGTGTGCGGGGCCACAGACTCGCGGAACCACTTCAGAAACTCGACCTTTTGGTCGACCTGCTCGTCCAGCGTGAACATGTGCGGCCCGTGCGTGTCGTCAAGCCGGAAGCCTCGGTGCGACGGCGCCACAATCTCGGCCCCCGGCAGCAGCCGGCTCAGCGCCCTCATGTATGCCTCGTAGAACTCGCTTAAACCCGGGTTCCCGGGTACGACGTAGACAAGCAGCCCCGACGGCGTCGTTGGCGCGCAGTGCAGATAAGGCGTATTCAGCTCCTCATTGAGGCGCTTCGCAACAATGAGCTCGTCGGCGTCGTACAAGTGGTTCACGTTGCCGTCGGCGTCGGTCACGGTGGGCAGGCCCGGCAACAGGACCCACTGCCCGTCGACCTTGAACTTGTACTGCGACTTGCCATTGGCCGAGTGCTCGAGAGCAAGAATTGAGCTCGCCCTCGCCGCATACTGTGTCGACTGGCCTACCTGCAGCAGCTCAAGCGGCTCCCAGTGCGTGAGGTCGCCGTGCACCTCGACCGAGCCGTGCTCGGCCCCGTCATTGTAGGTGAACATGATTACAAACGCAGGCGATTGCGCGCCGACCTAACTGCGGGCCCCTGCGCGCCGCATCTCGAGACGCAGGCCATGCCCGCACGCTCGTCGCGCGACGTGGAGCAGCGCTTTAAGCTCGACTCGCTGAAAGCGGCCCGGGCGCAGGCGCTGCGCGACCGCCAGGCCGACAAGCGCAGCACGGCGAACGACGAGCGGCACTATATAGCTGCGACGCGCGCATACGAGCGCGAGCGCGAGCGCGAGCTGCAGGCGCACGCGGAGCCCGACGCTGGCGAGCTGGAAGCACTTCTGCGCGAGGCCGAGGGCTTTGAGCCATAAGAATAAGAACCGAAAAATAAGCATTTAGCCGCTAACGCGACACCTTTTTTCTCGCGCGCGCGCGCGGCGAAGTCGAGGAGGTGTACATGAACAAAGTCGGAATAAATAGGTTATGCATGAGAATAAATAGGCAGCCCGTGCTCACGCGAGCGCGAGCTTCGCGGCCAGCACGCCGGCCTCTACGATCTTGTCGTCGTGAGAGCTGCTGGCCAAAAGCAGGTCCAGCAGCTCTGTGTCGCGCTCTGTCTGGGCCCGCCGGAGCAGAGCGCTGCGGATCTGGCGCGGCGCGTCGGCCGCGCTCAATGGCACAATATGGAGGTCGCTGGGCAGCCTGCCGTCGCTGTGGGCCTCGGCAAGGTGCCTAAGCGCTAGCCACAGATGCGTGTCCTCGACAGGCACGTCCAGCGTGCGCACGGCCGGCGCGCGCGCGAGCACGGCCTGCGACCACACGACGTAGAGGCTGCGCCAGTTTGCGGCGAGCCGCGTCATGGCGTCGCCAAGGTCCACGGCCTGCGTGACGACGAGGGCGCGCGCCAATGGCTGCAGCGTGGAGCCGGCAAGCGGTGGATCCCGCGCGCGCAGCCTCTCGCTCCAGAACGCCGCGTAGTCGGCCTCGAGCTTGTGCCGCGCCTCATCGCGGCGGCCGAGCCGCCACAGCTTGTTCGCCGCGTGCAGCTGGAACAGCTCGCGCTGTGCGCGCGTCCACGAGCGCAGAATCGTGCCGCCCTGGGCCACGGCGCGCACGAAGTGGTCGACGCGGTGCACGCGCGCGTCCGCAAGCACCTTCGTCGCGAACTCGAACGTCGCGCGCCCGTGGTAGTACGCCTCGTTGAACGCGCTGAGGATCTCGGCCTCCGTATGCTCCGGCGCGAGCGCGTGGCTGTCCGCGCGCGCCGCGGGCGCCGTGATCGTCTCGAGCCCGCTGAACAGCTCGCTGAAGTGCTGCGTCAGCTCGGGTCTCGACGAGTGCTCGGACATGCGGTCGTCCAGAAGCGTGCGGATCTCGTTCACAATCCACTGGTTCTGCGGCGCGGCGGGCTTGCCCGGCTTAAGGAGCTGCTCGCCATAGCGGCCGAGCCGCTGCTCTAGTTTGTAGAGTCGTTTCATGGCTAGTCCTGGCGCGCTGTGCTTGTCAAATAGCGGACCGTAGCGTCTCAGTGTAGTGGCGCGCTGGCTCGTTAACCAGTTCTTGGGCGATGCTCGTTCCGGCTCCGATGACTGTTGCGTCACGTGCTGGCTCAATATAGAGCTGCGGCTATAGGTGCGTCGTTTGTGCCCCACTAATATTGGCAAGCTACGCCGACGGCGCCTGTCTGCCATTTACCTCAAAGAGAAAAAATAAGCATGCAATTCTATTATTTGGAACTCATGGCCAATTCTGTAGAAAGAGTCTAGTAATGGAGCATGCGCATATCTTGAGGCGCCTGATCGCTCGCTGTTCGTTTCCAATTCGGCATACATGATGTGATGGCGATGTGATGGCAGCCGGACCTGTCTGCCCCAATTGAGTTCTGCTGCAAAGATCTTGTTCAAATAGGTTGTTCATAGCTTTGTGCTCAGTTCATTCGGGGGCCCGGGCCCGAACGGCCGCTCGCGCGCTTTTAAAAACGACGCCGTCTTCTCGTACTGCTCTGCCCATTCAGGGTGCTCGGCAATGCTCGCTGCGGCCAGCCGGCTGTACCACTCACCCTTAAGGTTCAGCGAGTTCTCAACCGCGTGCACGTACGCTGTGTAGTCGACGTGCTCGCCAGGGAACTGCGGCGCACCCGTGCCTGCGCGCGCCAGACCCTCGAACAGCACGTCGTAGTGCGGGTGCCAGCGCTGGAATAGGCGGTCGCCCGTTTGCTGGCGGCGTTCGGCCTCCCACTGAGTGGCCTGCTCCGTCGTGGGCAGCGGCCGCGCGCCTGACCACAGGTACGACGACGCCTTTGCCTGCGCCTCCATGACGCGCCACGTAATGCCCTCGTTGATGGCCGACGACACGGCCAGCGTCGCGTCACCGGCCCACCAAGTGAACCAGTAGAGGCTGCGCGTTTGGCTGCCGTCGGCGCTCGTGATCGGGTAGCCAAGCGCGCTAGTGTACTCGTCGAGGAACGGGTACGAGAATATGTAGCCCGTGCCGAGCACGACCTTGTCCACGTCCGGCAGCGTTGTGCCGTCCGTGAACGTGACATCCACACGCTGGTTCGCGTTGACTGCGACCTTCGCGACGCCCGCGTGCGCCGCAATCCACGGCTGCGAGAAGTTCCGCAGGTTGTACTCCTCGATGCCGCGCAGCGACAGGTGCACGGGCAGACGCACGGCGTCCTTTATGATGTGCGCGACGTCGGAGTTGCTGAACGACGCGCCAATGAGCAGCACGCGCTGCTTGCCTGCAAACTCCTCGGGCCCGCGGAACGCCTTCGTGTGGATGATTGTGCGCTTCGGCAGCGCCGCCACAGCCGAAGACAGCCCGCTGATCTCGGGAATGCGTGGCGTGTTGAAGCGCCCGGCAGCCACGTACACATAGTCGAACTCCTCGGCCCACCACTTGTTCTGTGCGTGCAGCACGAGCGTCCATGGCGCCTGCGGCGACTTCTTGTACGCCTTCTCAACGGCTGTGTTCAGTAGCAGATGCTCGCCGCGGTTCGCAAAGTACTCGACGACGTAGTCGCGCACGACCTCGTGGCTGCGGAACGCGTCCTCGACGCCGAACCGCTCGAACGTGTCGGCCGGCTTTACGTCCGCAAATGGCTTGCTTGTGAACGCCATGAGGTCTGCCGTCACGTTAGTCTCGACCTGCGGGTAGAGTGTGCCGTCGTAGGCCGGCGCCGGCGCCGCGCCGGTGTCGTCCGCGCCGACGACGACCGGGTGCGCGCGCGTGCCCTGCTCGACGTCGGCCGGGATTTTGACTGCCGGCGTCTCTGCGGGCAGCCCGTCCTCATTGCGGCTGCCAATGACCTCGTCGAGCGACCACGTACCGCCGACCACGGGCCGGCGCTCAATGACAACCACGTCCTTGAACCCGCGGTTCAGGAAGCTCTCAAGGGCAATGCCGCCCGCGGGACCAGCGCCAACGATGGCGACCCTCTTGTCTTGCAGCCCGTTTTGTAGCCCCATTCGCAACCGCGGTTTCACCGTTCAGTTCCGTTGTCTACGCGGTGTCTAAATAACCTCGGCGGAACCCTAAGTGCGTCATCCCTCGTGCAATGATTTCAGCCGTCTGCTATCGGGTAAACCCTAACCGTGGAGGCCGGGGTTGCAGCAGTGCTGCTGCACGCGCGTCGTCCTCGTGCGCAGCGGCAAATTCGCAGCGCCGCGCGGCGGATGGGCCCGCCCCAGCAAACGATTGTAACCATAGAACTGAAGTAATTTTCTTTTTGGGGGAAGGGGCTCTAGGCTTTATATAAATATACATACATGTACGTGTACACTACAAACCGTGCCCGCTGCTCCCGCACTGGCTCTCGACGACGCGCTCCAGAAATGCGACGCCCGCGCTGAGCTCGTCTGGCCTAATCCACTCGTCCGCCTTGTGGGCGCGGTCGATAGAGCCCGGTCCGCACACGACGACGGGCAGGCCCTCGAACGCCTCCTGGAACAGGCCGCCCTCAGTGCCGAAGTTGATGCGCCCGGGCTTCTCCGACGTGAGCGCCGTGACGAAGGGCGCGTCGTCCGGCGTCGTGAGGCCCGGGTAGCCGTTCAGCTCCTCGACGTCGACGCGGCCCTTCGCGAACTTCGGCGTCGCAACCAGCCGCGCTGCGGCCGCGCGGATGCGGTCGACGTAGCGCTGTGCGTCGGCGCCGGCGAGGAGGCGCATCTCGAACTCGAACTCGCAGCGGTCCGGCACGATGTTCAGCGCGACGCCGCCGCGCATCGTGCCGACCTGCGCCGTGCTGTACGGGACCTCGTAGGACTCGTCGCGCAGGTCTGCCGTCTGCAGGTCTGCCTGCAGGGCCTCGACCTCGCGCACGAGCTCGCAGGCGAGGAGTACGGCGTTGCAGCCGCGCGCCGGGTTCGACGAGTGCGCGCTGAGGCCGTGGCACACGACGCGCACGGCGAGCTTGCCCTTGTGGCCGGCAATGACGCGCATCTGCGTGGGCTCGCCAATGATGCAGGCGCGCGCGCGGAACGCGCGTGCCTGCAGCTGCTGCAGGAGCGTGCGCACGCCGACGCAGCCGATCTCCTCGTCGTAGGACACAATGAGGTGCACGGGCTGGCGCAGCGCGCCGGCGCGCTCGAGGTCCGCCGCGCGACACGCCGCCTTCAGCATGCAGGCAAGAAAGCCCTTCATGTCGCTCGTGCCGCGGCCGACGAGGCGGCCGTCGCGCGCAACAACGACGAACGGGTCCGACGTCCACGGCTGGCCCTCAACGGGCACGACGTCGCTGTGGGCCGAGAACGCAACGCCGTCCGGCGCGTCCGGCCCGATGCGCGCGACGAGGCTCGCGCGGCCCGGCGCCGCGCCGGGCAGCTTCTCGGCAACAACGCCGATGGACGCGAGCTGCGCGGCGACCCAGTCAATGAGCTCCGCGTTCGGCGTGCGGCAGATCGTCGGGAACGCAACAAGCTTCGTGAGCAGCTCCTCGACCGATAAGTCTCGCAGCGACATGAAGGCGCGCCTTTTGTTGCAGAGGGGGGGTCGATGCCGTGCCCCGATTAGATCTGGCTCGCGCGAATGCGACCGAGCGGCTTCGGCTAATGTTGCCCCTTTCACGACTAAGCGACGGTCTCCACTTAAGCCGCGCCGGTATAGGCGCTCTGACTGGCCAGGGGGAAGTCTTATCAGACGCGAGCCCTGGCCCTTATCTCGAAAGGGGGGAAAGGGAAGTGCGGTTAGCGCCGGGCATGACTGAGTGCTGCGGGGCCCCTGGCCACTTGACCCCCACGAAACGGCTCGAACTTCTAGGCAAGATGGAAAAAACTGAAGTTGTTGTGATTGGCGCGGGCCAGGCCGGCATCGCGGCGAGCGAGCACCTGTCGAAGCTGGGCATTGCGCACATCGTGCTCGAGCGCGACCGCATTGCCGAGAGCTGGCGCACGCGCCGCTGGGACTCGCTCGTCGCGAACGGCCCTGCGTGGCATGACCGCTTCCCGGGGCTCGAGTTCGCCATAAACGGCGACGAGTTCGCGCCGAAGGACGCCGTTGCGCAATACTTCGAGGACTACGCGCGCAAGTTCAAGGCGCCCGTGCGCACGGGCGTCGAGGTCAGGGCCGTCACGCGCCTGGCCGGCCGCCCCGGGTTCGCCGTCGAGACCGTGCCTGCGCCGGGCGCTGCTGCCGCACCAGGCGCTGCTGCCGCGCCGGGCGCTGCGCCGCACCGCATTGAGGCCGCGTACGTGATCTCCGCCACGGGCGCGTACCAAACGCCCGTGATTCCGCAGATCGTGCCCGCGTCGGCCGGCGTCGTGCAGCTGCACTCGATCGACTACCACAACCCAGACCAGCTGCCCGCAGGCGCCGTGCTCGTCGTCGGCGCAGGCTCGTCCGGCGCCCAGATCGCCGACGAGCTCGGCCGTCGCGGCCGCAAGACGTTTCTGTCCGTCGGCCCGCACGACCGTCCGCCGCGCAGCTACCGCGGCCGCGACTTCTGCTGGTGGCTCGGCGTGCTGAACCTGTGGGACCAGGAGGCGACGGCGCAGTCCACGCACACGACAATCGCCGTGAGCGGGGCGAACGGCGGCCGCACCATGGACTTCCGCGAGCTCGCGTCGCGCACGAACGGCGTCACGCTGCTGGGGCGCACAATGTCGTTCGAGAACGGGAAGCTTCTGTTTGCGCAGGACCTGGCCAAGAACATCAAGGCTGGCGACGAAAACTACTTGCAACTGCTCGACGCGGCTGACGCCTACATCGAGCAGAACGGCCTCGACCTGCCCGAGGAGCCCGCGGCGCGCCAGTTTCTGGCGGACCCGCCGTGCGTCGCGCAGCCCATCCACGAGCTCGATCTTGCCAAACACAACATCACGAGCATCATCTGGGCCACGGGCTTCACGAACAGCTATGCGTGGCTGCAGACGCCGCAGGCGCTTGCCGACGGCCGCCCCAGCCACAACCGCGGCGTCTCCGCCGAACCGGGTATCTACTTTTTGGGACTGCCCTGGCAGACGCGCCGCGGCTCGTCGTTCATTTGGGGTGTGTGGTACGACGCGGGCTACGTCGCCGACCACATCAAGAAGCAGCAGCAGTATATGAAGTACCGCCCGGCCAAGAGCACCTAAAAGTAAAAGACACGAATTTCTGTATTCTAGCTGTCGAAATGCAGTTCCCATTTAAGGCGCAGGCGGGCGCTCATAGTGCGTGTCCGAGCGGGGCAGGCCAAGCCAATGTTTTCGGCTACGTTTACATACGAGTTTCTAAATAGATCGCCCAAAGTAGGTCTCATCTCTGCATAAGCTTGTTCCGTGCACGGCGGCGGAAGTGAACGACGAGCCGGTAAGGCGCGTTCAAGCACCGTGAGGCAAATGCAGGCCAAGGCAAGCTGCAACAAGACTGCGGCTAGTGCTTTAAACCACCTTCACGAAAACTCGGTCTTCGAGCCACGCTCTGTATTGCATGCTCCGTTTTGGAGCTCGCCGAGCCTGCGGGCCTAGTGCGCCTCGCGCCTATACACGCGTATCGCACAGAGCCCGCAGACGTGCCCATCGTCCTCGCCCTGCGCCCTGAACCTGCGCCCTAGCCCTGGCCCTGTTGCGCCGGTGGAAACCACGCGCTCGCCCGCCCGCCTTCTAGCGTCGCTAAGTCACGTCCGCCCCATAACTAACTTGCTCCACACGATGACCTTCTCCGTTGTGGCACGCTGCCCGCGCACGAACCAATTCGCCGTTGCTGTGTGCTCGTCGTCGCCGTCGGTCGGCGCGCGGTGCGCGTTCGCGCGCGCCGGCGTCGGCGCGGCCACGTCGCAGAACATCACGGACCCGCGCCTGGGGCCGCAGATGCTGGACGTCATGCAGCAGGGCGCCGGCGCGCACGAGGCGCGCAACGTCGTCGTTAAGGCGTGCGGCCACTCCGAGTTCCGCCAGCTCACGGCCGTCGATAAGCACGGCGGCACGACCGTCTTTTCGGGCGCAAAGACGCTCGGCATCCACGCCGCCGCCGAGCGCGCAAACGTCGCGTCGGCGGGGAACCTGCTCAAGAACACAAACGTGCCTGAGGCCATCGTCGACGCGTTCGAGAAGTCCGACGCCGGCCTCGAACTCGGCGAGCGCGTGCTGCGCGCCATGCAGGCGGGCCTGCGCGCCGGCGGCGAGGCTGGCCCCGTGCGCTCGGCGGGCCTCATCGTCGTCGACAAGGAGGCCTGGCCGCTGGCCGACCTGCGCGTCGACTGGACCGAGGACGGCCAGCCGGGCCCGCTCGACGCGCTCGAGAAGCTGTGGACGTTGTGGGCGCCGCAGATGCACGAGTACGTGACGCGCTGTTTGAACCCAGAGGGCGCGCCCTCGTACGGCGTGCCGGGCGACGAGTAACTCCCCGGGCCCAGTGCAGCGGCGCTCTGAGTGCCCTTTTCTCGAGGCCCGGCGCAGCCTAAAATAAACCAGTTCATCCGCTACCGTACATATTATTGACTCCAGCATAAGTCTTGAAGACCGCTCGTTTATGAATGTACATGCGCAAACAAAGACCGGCCAGGCCCGGCCCCGCTGTTACAGGGCCATATTCGCCGTTTGTTTACTCTGTGGCGTCCCGCAGCCGGCGATCTCGCTTATTCGCCTCGGCTGCACCTTCCCTTTTCTCGAGGCTTGACTCTTTCACCCCTCCTATCTTATCGGCGCATGGACGCCTGTAGCCGTGTCGCGGTTAGGGCGCCGTTCCCCCTTTCCCCCCACCGGTCCCCGTCATAAGTACGTGTCTCTGCGGTAGCTGGGGTAGGCACTAACCGTCACCCCCAGAATGGCCCACCAGCGCATCCGCCCATTCAACACGAAGGAGACTTATCCCGAGCAGAGCCTCGATAATGACCTCTGCCAGGCCGTAGTCACGAAGAACACGATCTACTTGCGCGGGCAGGTCCCGCAGGACCTCGACACGCGCGAGAACTTCGGCATCGGCGACATTGAGGCCCAGGCCGAGAAGGTCATGGACAACATCGAGCTGCTGCTCTCGGAGTGCGAGGCCAAGCTCACCGACATCTGCAAGGTCGTCGTGTACCTCACGGACATCCGCTACCGCGAACAGGCGTACCGCGTGCTTGGCCGCCGGCTAAAGGGCGTCTTCCCCGTGTTCACGGGCCTTGTTGTCGTGGCGCTGGCCCGCCCGGAGTGGTACATTGAGGTCGACGTCACGGCCGAGCGCGAATAAAAAGACAGTGAAATGTGTGGACCCTCCTAGGCCGTACATTGCTGCTAACTTGTATTTCTGGTTAAACTCCCTAGTACATCATTCTGGTTCGCTAAGGACGCCGTAAAACACTCGTTCAGTAAGTTCGTATAAAAATGGACTTCATATCTGTATATATCTTTATATACATAGACAGAAACATCGCTGCACAATAAAGCAGATGGCGACAGTCGTCCTTAATAGCACGGCTGTGCACCTCATTTGTGTGATGTTTATGTGCGAGTGGATGCGAAGAGAGACGAGACGGGTGGGGCATAGTCGTTGCGTTTTATCCCTAAGCGGTCGGATGCACCGTCTCGATTTCGCGCGTCTTGCCGATTGTGGACGGCGCGCTCGATAAGTTCACGTCTTCAACGAACTCGGCGCCGCCGTTGTCCTTCTCCTTGTCGTCGGCCTTGTTCACGGCACCCCACACGCTGTTCTCGCTCTCGTGCATCTGGTCCTCCTTCAGCCTCGCCAGCACGACGCGGTGCGCCCGCCACGCGGGCAAGCCGTCCTCGAAGAGCATGTCGATGCTCTCCAGGGGGATACCCTTTGTCTCAGGCACGCAGAAGAAGATGAACGGAATGGCGCTGAGATCGATGATGGCAAAGAAGAAGAAGACGCCGTACTTCATGGAGCTGATCATGCTGGACGTGGCCTTCGACATGATGAAGATGGGGATCCACGACAGCGCCGCGTTCACGGACTGTGTGAACTGGCGCAGGTTCTGCTCGAACACCTCGGCCGCCCACACGAATGGCCCACCGGACCACGCCAAGAGGAACGACGCGACCCACAGGTACATGGACCCAATGGCCGCGCGGCCACCGGGGCCGGGCGTGCCGCCATTGTCGAGATCCGCAATCTTCAGGTACGCACCAATGTACCAGAACCAGATCGAGCAGAACGCAGACGATACAATGAACGCCGGCCGTCGCCCGACCGTGTCGATGATGAACAGAATGTAGATTGCCGTGCAGCCAAACTTCATGACTCCAAGGAAGCCCGTCGAGTACATGGACGCGTTCTGGCCCTGGATGCCGAGCTGCTTGAACAACTGCACGGAGTAGTAGTTGATGCTCTGAATGCCCATAAAGTTCGGCAGCACCAGCAACCAAGCAGAGATGTAAAGACGCCTCCTCAGCTTCTTGTCCTTCCAGATGGCGTACATGGGGTCAAGAATGCCCATGCCGATCGTCTGCTTCTGTCGCTCGACGCTCTCGCGCATAGTGCGGAACTCCCAGTCTAGGTACTCGTCGCCGGGGTGCAGCTTGCGCAGCCAGCACAGCACGTTCAGCGCCTTCTCGTCGTAGCCGTTTTGCACGAGCCAGCGCGGCGACTCTTTAAGGAGACAGGAGCCGATAAAGAAGAGGCCGGCCGGAATGAGCTGCACGGCCACGGGAATAATCCACTGCCGCTGGCCGGCCGGGACGTGCGAGACAACACCGTAGTTGATCCAGAAGCCCGTGAGGTCTCCTATACGCCAGCCGACTTCAAAGATTGCCACGATTTGCCCTCTTATAGGGGCCGGGCTCACTTCCGACAGATACACAATGGTCAAGTTCGTGGCGGCGCCTACGGCCATGCCGCTCATTACGCGGCCAATGTACATGGGTGCCAAGTTGCCCGAGATGGAGCCGAGCATGATGGCCGAACCGACGGTTCCAAAGGCGCTCGAGAACAGCATGGCTATTTTGTTTCCCCAGTAGTACTTGAGCGGATAGACGACAAGCGCGCCGCCGAATGCGGCAATGTGGAAGCACGAGATGATGTTCGACGTCACGGTCTCACCATGGGACGAGTTCGGGTCGATGTTGAAGGACTTCGTGAAATTCACGTTCGCAACGGTCGCGCCGATGAAGCCACTGTCATAGCCAATGAGGATGGATGACGTTGTGGCGAGAAAGGCCGTGACGTAGATACGCCAGTTGTAGATGGCCTTCGGCGTTGGCCGCTCCTCGACCTTCTCGAACGGGTTGCGGATGTACTTCTTGAGGGCTGGTTTCATGGAGAAACCGGGTCTGGCCGCTGAGAAAAACGCGCTCTGCAGGTCCACGAATCTGCCCCTCGAACATTATATATGCACTCCGCGTTTCTCCGCTCTCTGACCTTGCATATTTGCTCGGATGCATCCTACCCTCGACCCTTTGTGCTGCGTCATGCACTCCGGAGGAGAGGGCCGACGGGCCAGATTAGCCTGGATCAGCCGCAACGGGTCTGGGCAATGATTGCAGATGCCATCGCGGCGAGGCCTGCGAGCGTAGAGCGCGGCGAAAGAAGCGCGTTAGACAAGGCAAGTGGGGCGGAATAAATTTTGCTGCGCCCTGTCCAAATTCTGGCCGCCTTGCGGGGTTTGCGTGGCGGATGAGCCGGCGGCGGTCTCTCATTTCTGGGCTTAGGTTTTCTGTGGAACAATAGACGCCTCATCGCTAGGGAGGCGCCGATGGCTGGGGTAAAATTCTGTTAGTCCGGGGAAATGATGTAATACGGACGCGTGTAGCGCAGAATTTGAGGGGAGGCATAAAGTCACATGCATCGATCGATGCAGAAACCTGCATGAAAAGACAAAAATGGGAAGTCGGCAGCTGCGAGCAGGCGATGGGGTGCCTGACCCCCCCGCCCCAGAAGGCGAGCTTGCCTCTAGGCTTAGACGTCTCCACAAAAGCGTTGGGGAGATGGTGTGAAGTCGTCTTGGCGGTCCGCGCGGAGTTGGCTGCGTCGTTATCAGCCGGATCTGCGGCATTGCCCTCTTGTGCCCAGAGCGCGGCCGTTAGCTTGCGCTCTGCCGCGTAGCGACGTGCTAATGCACAGCCTGTATGAAAATGGTTTAACTATGTACGTCACTAGTAGTGAGTAAGCGCGCGCGTCGAATAAGAAAAAAAAAATAACAAAAAAGAACAAAAACCGTCACGCAGGAGGAGGCGATGATGACAGGGCATCTGCACATTAAAGTGCCGCCCCGCAAATTTCGATTGATACGCGTCGCAAGTGTGGATCCTGGGCATCGGGCGTAGATAACACTGGGTTCGAGGAGACGTGTCCTTAGCTGGAGGAGACGTGAAGTCAGTGCATTTGCGCTGATTTATCGTGCACAAGCAGCGTCGGTCCGTGCGGTGCGAATGATATCATGCAAGGCGTTCTCAGCAATTTCATTGGAGCCCTGTCAGACTATAGGCGGCCGATTGCGAAGCTCCATTTAATATATATATACGTACAGCGTAATAAAAGCAAAACGAACGCCGAAGTGGAAAGTCGGGAGCTGCTCTGCACAGCGATCCTGTATCGCGCGATGTTAGCTTTTATCCAGGCCTAGGCGTGGGGACGGGCCACGGCACCGGTCTACCGAAGCTTGATCGCGTTATCACTCATTCACGTGAGCATCTGTACGCAGCTCCGGAGGGGAGGGCCCACAGGGGTCCGTAGGAACCCCTAGGCATCCCTAGGCATCCCTAGCCCCTGTTTGGAAGGGGCGCTGGGCAGTGTGTATGTACACGTGCACGCGGTTTGTTGACGTTATGTCAGCGTTCCCTATCCAGATCAGAAAGCAAGCCTTGTTCTGTTTAGTACTGATCATCAGTGTGCTGAGTCAGCTGCTGCCATCATCGCCGATAGTTCCCGCCCTTTGACATCCCCCCATACAATTTAACAGTGCAAGCGTTAAGCACCCCAGCCATTAACAACAGCACTGAAGGTAAGTAATCGGCGACTGACATGTGAGACAAGGTATGGCTGCACGCCGGAACCCGGAAGCAAATTGAAAAATGGGCTTGAATGAGAATGAAATGGCGTAGCAATTGTGTTCAATTGCGATGTTAGCGGCAGCAACGCGCCGCGTCGCCGGCGGTTTGCCGCTGCCAAGGGCTAGGCCGCGCCGCCGGCCCCGATTCTGCATTCACCGAACGTGTTCCTCGCCGCCTGCTCGCGTCTGCTCGTGTTTTTTTCGCGTTTGCACCCGTCCCGAGCATTGATACTAACTCCTCCCTCAGAAAATGCCTAAGGAACCCCGCACCCGCTCGACGCGCGCCAGCAGCACGCGTAAGAAGAAGGACCCCAACGCGCCGAAGCGGCCCATGACGGCGTACATGTACTACGCGACGGAGCAGCGCGAGGTTGTCCGCAAGGAGAAGCCCGACGCGAAGTTCGGCGAGGTCGGCAAGATCATCGGCGAGAAGTGGCGCGGCCTGTCCGACGACGACAAGAAGCAGTACGAGGCCAAGGCCGCCAAGGACAAGGAGCGGTACGACGAGGAGAAGACGGCCTACAAGGCCAAGGTTGAGGCCGAGGAATAAGCCCCTCGCCGCCCGTCTTCGCCGCGCGTCTTTCGCCGCGCCCCGTCCTGTACTCTACTCTTTTATCTAAGTATATCCGTTTCTATATATTTCTCCAAATCCTATTGACATTCCTCCTCCTCTTGCGGCGGCCGCGGCACGACTATGGGTGACCGTGTCTCGGTGCGGTGCTTGTGTGTGGTTTCGTAGAACAGGATGTAGGCCTCCGTCGTGCGGCCAAGCACTTGCCGCGTCGTGCCCAGCCGCACATGGTCGTCGCTAATGACCCACCACGGCAGCTGGCGGTCCTCGCTTAAGTCTGTCCTTCGCCGCGCGGCCGTATAGTGGCCGCGGTCGTGGCTGCCGCGGTGGTACACGACGGCACAGAGCTGCAGCTCCTGCAAAAGCCCCAAATGCAGCGGAATGTCGACGGCCGTCGAGTTCCGAAAGCCCGCGCTCGCGTACACGGACCGGTTAATGTGCACAGCCAAGATGCGCGGCACTTGGGCTACGCGGCTCGTCTTCTCGATGACCGTGCGCCCGCACTCGCTGCAATTGAAGTCGCTGATGAGCTCGGACTGCGGCTGCAGGGGCTCCTCGCCGGGCAGCTTCTCGAGCACGAGAAACTCTGTGTCTTTGTGCGTCGTGTGCCCGCAGCGGCAGCAGCGGATCGTGTCGCGCAGCACGCCCTTGAACGGCAGGGCTGCGCCCGGCGCTGTGTGCTCGCGCTCAAGCAGCTCGAGCATCTTCAGCAGGAGCTCGTGTGCATCCTGCTGGGCGCGGCTCATGCGCGCGTTATAGAGCCGCTCAATAAGGTGCAGCGCGGGCCAAATACTGTTCTGGCGCGGCGCGCTCGACTCCTCGCGCAGGTCCGCAAGCACTTGTGCGAGCGCGCTCGTCCAGGGCTTTGCTTCGTCCTGCTCGCTTGCGAGGAATGCGCTGAGCGTGGCCAGTGCGGCCAGCGCCTGGAACGTAGAGTTCGCAAAGCAGTCGTTGCCCGTGTTCACGAGGCCCGTCGTGTATCTTTTCTGCGGCCGCGACGGCGTGCCCGGCAGCACGGCCGGGAGAACTACGTACGCGGCGACGGCGCCAAGGCCAATAAGACCGGCTAGCCACGTCCGGCTATTCGCGGTCATTGTGCTCGCGGCGGTTCGTTACGTCCTCGTCCAAAGGCGCCGGCCCGGGCAGTGACCAGATTGCGTCTGTGTATCTGGATCCTCCTGCTTAAACGGCTATTCCGTTTTTTGAGCTTCGTTGCACGCGCGCTTTCTTGTTTCCCACGGCCTAATCACGTCTCACCGCCATCCGTAGGGACCGCTAAAATATGATGTAATAGGCCTTGCCTGAATAGAGTGAGCATATCCACAACGGGCAACTCGGCCTCGCCAGCTCAGAACAACCTAGAGCCTAGCAATTGAAGGCCGCCGCGGGCAGCAGTGGGGGTTGCTTGCGTGTGCTAGCTCCTCTGTTTGGCTGGCGTACTGCCTTCGCTAGCGCACCGCCGCCTTTGCTTTGGCAGCTGGACATGGTGCGCGTTTGAGTTTGCCTTCGCCCGTATTGACGAGTTCCCTATGCTATAGTGATGTAATGCAGTACGTTTGTGGTATACATTGGTCCGGTTTCTAGTCCTTGGTCTATCCTGCGCTGCGAGCACCGGCTCGGCTAGCATTGCCCACTCGACCGAACCCTTATTCGCCCTGTAATTGAGCTGAACCAGCTGTGGTTTCTAACATTTAATACCTCGTCTAATCCTGAATTTCATGCCTCTTCAGTTTTACATTTTACTGCGGCTTCATATTTGGTTCTTTGATTATGCTTCCTAAATACGTTTCGTAGCCTGCGATTTTTGGTCGACCTGCAAATCAATCTACAAAAACGCCCAGAATACGGCTACCCTTGGGCCGAGGCCCAGTCTAAGAAGGTTAGTGGCCAGTGTAGAAGCTAAGCGCCCAGCAATCCGGATAAACTATGTATACGGCACTTGCGCGGCTGCGAACAGTACGAGGAACGCCCTAAGGACAAGGGTGCACAAGAGGCCAAAGACTCATTGCGCGGCCGCCCGCGGACGACACTGGTTCTTCGTGCTACGCAGGGCACTAATAGCAAATCAATTAATTAATTAAATGCTAGACAATGAGACTAACGTGAACATGGGCGATTGCAGGCCAATGGCGTCATTAGCACCGGACTGCTTGCGTCGTGCCGCACCCTAGCTAAACGAGCCCGCCGCGCGCTTAGAGGCGAGCCCGGCCGGCACGCCCAACGCAGATTATACGCAGCCAGATGAGTGCAGAAACGAACGCCGTAGCCAATCGCACCGCGCCTGGAGGCGGCGGAATGCGCTGCCTGCGCTGACTTTTAGTCAAACACTGCAAAGCTGCAGACCGCGCACCACTCAAACGCGAAATGACAAATCGGCTCGAGGTGCGCGGGCGCATGCCCGCGGCAAACAAAAACGCCTTGGCGCGACGCACGGCGTAAGAAAGGACCCGAACTGCAACCAAAACGAGGAAAAAGAGGGCTGCTCAACACCATGCGCTGTTCTAACGTTTCGGCGAGCCTCCGGCAGCGGAAGACGGAGGCAACGGAGGTATCGCGGGCTCCGAGTCGCGCGCGAGGGTAGGGCGCGCGGACGGGCTTGCATATGCAAAACAGATCAACAGCTACGTCGGACGTACATGCCGCAAAAGGGATTTCACACTTGAGCACGGAACGGAACTATATAAGACCCTGCATCGGGACACGGTAACTCTTTAGACCAGTCTCTCTTTCGACACACTCTCTTTTATATCCGAAATGTTCGCCATTCTTGCTCTTGCTGGTGCCGTTGCCGCCTACGCCAACACGACGACCGTCGACGTGACCAAGTACACGACCATCCCCTGCCCGACGCCGACGACGCTCACCTACGGCTCCTCGACCTACACGGTCACTGAGGCCACGACCCTGACCGTCGAGGACTGCAGCTGCACGGCCAAGCAGTCCACGGCTGCCCCCACGCCGGCCGCCCCCGCCACCTCGGCCCCTGTTCTGGCCAACGGTGCTGGTGTTGCCAAGGCTGGCGCCGCCGCTGGTGTTGCCGCCGCTGTTGCCTACATGCTCTAAGCAGTTGGCATAGCCGGGCTTTAATGTATTTGTACTTTAATACCAGTTAATTTATCGCTCCTTTGAGCACATAATAACAATCAATCTGTACAGAACCAACGATTAGCGAAAGTGGCACGCCGCTAAGGCAGAAGAAATGAAGGTGCTTGTTTGGGTCTGCGTACCTTTATGAGCAGGCGCCATTAAGTACTCAGGGCCTTCTCTCCAGCTGCACTCAAGTGAGTTGGTAGGATCTGAAATGGGACCTAAGCAGGTCCTTACGAAGCAATAGTCCGGCCCGGGTTTGGTGAAAGGCCAATGGTAGTTTTATGAATATGCACCCAGACACATACGATCCGGGCTAGCACGTCTGCACCGAAGTGGATCCAATCCTAGCCATGGGCCGCTGCGGGGACATTGTAGCCCATAACTGCGATTGCAGACAATAAGCAGACGATGGCGGTGAACGTAAAGCTCCTGTGAATTCAAGGCCTGGCCGTCACTATTCAGTAGCCCTCCCTCGGAAGTCGCTGGCAGTGCCATCAGTCGCACTAAGTTACTACTTAGCAGTCATATTTTAGAAACTACGTAGCAATCAAACTGGTCGAAATCTTCGGCCGGCCTCTGTTCAAACTCCGCGCGAGCGTTAGTTCATGCCCTCCTTCCCCTCCCTCCACTTCCTTGTGAACCCTTAGGTAGCCAGCCGGCACACAGGGCAAGCCTTTGTCAGAAACCACGACGACGACCATGACGATGAAGGTCAGCATCGCGGCCGACATGCGGGCCGAGAGCTCGTTCCAGGCCAGCATTGCGCCGGCGCGGAATAACCGGCCCATGATCGCCTACCTCATACTGAAAAACCAGCTCCTCTACCCGCTTGCGCAGGGCTTTCTGTGGGCGCTGCTCAAGGACTGGATGGTCCTCCTCGGGGCGGCCGCGCGGACAAGCGGGACGCTGCGCGGGCAGCAGATGCGCCGCTGGCTCAGCGAGTGGATGCAGGTCGCGTCGATCCGCGGCACGGCTGTCGAGTAGTCGTTAGCATCAAGTACAGTACATCATAAGGGCATAACAAAACTATATGTAACACGCCGGCCACGCGGCCATTGGCCTCGCAAGCCTAGAGCGCGAGATTAGGAGAAGAAAGTTAGAACAGAAGTGGCCATGTAGCACACGTTAGAACACACGGGGTCCGTGTAGGCCTAGGAGAAGAAGCCGCCGGTCTGGCCGCCCGCAGAGGGCTGGAAGCTCGCGTAACCCGCCTGGCTGCTGCCATCTCCACGGTTGTCTCCGCGGTTGTCTCCACGGCCGTCTCCACGGCCGCGCCCACCGCGCCCACGGCCGCCACGGCCACTCGAGCCGCCGCGGTGGCTGCGCCGGTCCTCGCCCGTTACGCGCCACTCAGTGTTCTGCCATTCAGTGTTTTGCGATCCAGAGGCCTGCGTCTGCGACGGGCGACCCTGCGACGGGCGACCCTGCGACGCGTTCTGTGGCACATAGCCGCCGTCCTGGGCGCCGCCGCGGCGGCCACCGCGACCACCGCGACCGCCACGCCGCGGCCGGTGCCCACGCGGGCCACCCTGCGGCCGTGTGCCCTCCTCGCCAAACGTCTCCATGTTCAGGTTGCGCTCCTGCGAGAAGTAGTCAGGCCGGCGCGCGCTCTGCGACGAGAGGTTATCAAAGAAGGACGACTTCTTGTTGTATGCGACCTCAACATCCTCGCTGGGCACGTTTGCCTCGTCAGCGAGCCGCTGCGTGCGGGCCACGAAATCCTCGTCGTCATCGACGGGAGCAGCGGCGGCCGCGGCCGCCGCTGGGGGTGCTTCATTTGCTGGTTGCTGTGTGGGGTTAGTAAAGTTCAGAAGGAAGGCAACAACGTTTATCTCCGCATATGACACCTCAGGAAGGTTGAATCATCATTACTTACCGTTTGGTAAGGAGGCTGCGCGGGCTCGTCGAGCACCTGCAGATCCTCCACGTCTTTGCCCTTGAACTCGAGGACGGCCTGCAGCTTCGCGTCCGCAGGCACCTCGTTCGCACCGCCGCGCCGCCCCTCGGTACCGAACACCGTGACGTTGTTCAGGATCACCGTGCTGGTCTCGGCGCTGATTCCGGCCAGCACGCCGACGTAGCGCACGCTCTGCGTATCCATAAGGGATATGGTCTTCCCAATATAGGCTGCCATCTTGTTTGTGTGTGCTCGGCTGGGCTCAGCGACCGAGGTCAGCAGTGGTCCTGGTTCGGATGGGGTGGTGGGGTGGTGGGGAGTTCACAGAGGAACTGGCAAGTTTGGGCGTGCTTAGGGTCCTGGGTAAGTGGGAGGGTTTGTGGTGTGAGTGAGTGGGTCGACGTTGCCCGCGTGCGTCCAGCCAAATTCAGGCCGCGCCATACGGCCAGCGCGCGGGAAGCAAGCGGAGCCGGCTAGCGCGACGCCGGGCAGCATGGCGAGTTTGACGCCGTTCAGCGCGCTGGACCTGCTCAGCCTCAATGCCGTGAACCTCGATGCGCTCACCGAGAACTACGACATCGAGTACTACCTCGAGTACCTGCTGCGCTGGCCGTCGCTCATGTTCAAGGTCGACGACCCGCGCGGCAGGCCCATTGGCTACATGATCGGCAAGTCCGAGGGCAAAGAACTGGACTGGCACAGCCACATCACGGCCGTGACCGTCGACAAGGACTTCAGGCGGCTCGGACTTGGGCGGCTGCTCGTGGACCAGCTCGTCATTGCGTCCGAGGCTGCCGACCAGAACTGCTACTTCATGGACCTCTACGTGCGCACATCAAACAAGGTCGCCGTCGATATGTACAAGCAATTCGGGTTCTCCGTGTTCCGCCGCGTCGTCGGCTACTACGGCAACAAGGAGGATGCCTTTGATATGCGCCGGCCACTAGCCCGCGACATCCCAAAGCTGTCGTCGCTGAAGTGCGGGTCACATACAGGAAACGCGCCGTTCCTGGAGTACGACTACGAAAGGCTAACTTAAAAGAGCGGCCATTAGCCTAATTAGAAGACGCGAACTAAAACCGTACAAGTGCTGTAACACTCAGCAGTTCGCATATGACGCTGCTGCGACCGCATATACATGTGAATCACAAACGCTTAGACGCAACTATTCAAAAAGGTAATGTCCGCTACCACAGCCGCGGGGATCAGAAGTCACCCCCAGCGCATGCCGAGCTATATATTTAATCTTGTTTGCACTGAAATAGGAACTATCCATGAGCGAAGGCATAGAACCAGAGTGTGGCAAACTGGCGTTGATAGAAAAGAAAAAATAGGGGAGCCACCCTTTCGTCGAACATGATTCAAAGAATATTAAGTATACCGTTTTTACTCGGAGGGGATCTCGACCTCACCAGCGTCGATCTGGTCGATCGTGACGTGAGCAGGCTTGCCCTCAACGCGGGCGCCAATGCTCTGGGCGGTGCCCAGCACCTCCTTCACAGTGCCGGAGAGCTCCTTGGCGAAGCTCTTCGAGCGCATCTCACGGGCAATGCGGATGATCTCAGCAAGCGGGATGTTGCCGTTGTGCTTGATGTTCTTCTCCTTCTTCTTGTCCCGGGGAGGCTCCTTCAGAGCCGCGATGACAAGCGTGCTGGCCGCAGGAACAACGCTGACCTGAGCCTGACGGTTCTGGACAGTGAGCTGGACCGTCACGGAAATGCCCTTGAACTGCTTCGTCGCCTTGGCAATGTCCTCACCGACCTTCTTGGGCGACAGACCCAGGGGACCGAGCTTCGGGGCAAGAGCAGAGGAGGAACCAACCTCACCACCGGTGGTGCGCAGGTAGATAACCTTGACCTCGTTAGGATCGATCTTGGGAGGCATTGTAGTTCAATAAATAAACTGGCGAGTCCAGAAACTGTGTCAATATGAAAATTTACCACTAAGCCGAGTGAGCCCGGCCACAGACCCAGGGGCTAGGGGTTCACGGGACCGCGCCGTGATAGTATTAAGCGCAGTGAGACGCTCTGCTGAGACGTCCAGCGCCCGTGCGACCCAGAGCCCTGAAGCCCTATTTTCGAGCATACATGAGTAAGCAAACCCCCCAGCGGCGGTTAGTGGCAGAGCGCGGGCCGCACATCCGCCGCCCGACCCTGCCCGCGTGCCAAACGTGATTAGCGCTGCCGTTACAGGTCGCGCAGAAAGGGTCGCGTGACGCGCGCACGACCACATTAGTAGTACCTGTGGATTACAGCCTTGGAGACGCCAAATGTCCGTGAATGGCTGCTTGCGCCGAGCCGCCGAATTGCAAATAAAATGTTAATAAAATGTGGCAATTAGAATAGGCTAATAAATGAGACACGAAGATGCTAGGGGGTTGCTCTATCTAGTAGAGAAGAACGTGTCGCGGGCCCATGCCTCCTCGTCAAACGTCCACGCCGGCGCCGTTTGGCCGTCGTCCGTGCGCTTGAACCAGCGGTGCTGCCACTGCGTGCCCTCCTCCTTCTCTTTCTTGCGCAGCTCGCGCTGCGCGTTCTCAATCGAGCCCTTGTGCTGGCGCACGGCGTCGTTGTCGTTCGCGCGGATGGCGTCCGCGACGCTTTGCCACGCACGCTGGCTCTCGAGCTCGTGTTGCTCGGCGATGGGCACGACCTTGATCGGCGTGACGGGCGCGTTCGCGGCGTGCGCGACAAACTCCTTGCTCTCGCCCGTGCGCTCGTCCTTGATGAGGATCTGCTTGTCCCACTGGCCCGTGATCGTGTGCAGCACTTCGCCGGCCTGGTTCAGGATCTCTGCCTTCAGCGTGTGCGACTTGCCCGTGACCCAGCCCGCGCCAGAGTACTGCAGCACGCACTTAAAGCCGGACTCGGAGCTCGTGATTTCGGAGCTCTTGTCGAGCTCAATGTAGGGCGCGCCGTAGATGAAGCCCTCTAGATGCAAAGACGGCAGCGTCACTGTGTACGCCTCGCCGTCGCTAATGCGGTAGACCGTCTTGCCCTCCTGCTCGACGCACACCGTTGTCGAGAACCGCGCCTTGATGGCGACGTGGCCCTCTTGCTCGACGGTGGGGCCGTCCGCGCTGGGCGACACGACCTTGTACGCATAGGCCGGTGGGTGGTGGCTGACCTGCTCGGCGCGGAGAAGGTCGCCGCCGACGCGGCACACAAACAGCTCGCCCAGAAACGGGTTCAGCGGCTTCTTCTCAAAGCCGTCCGAGATGTTGCGCTGCGTGTACTGGCCCTTCATGATGGACAGAAACAAGTGTACAACCGCCACAAAGCGCTCCTCCGTCTGCGCGGCCGGGATCTGCGCGGGCCGGCGGATCTCGTCGTGGCCGGCGTACCAGAAGTGGCAGTACTCGAGCAGCGACGCCGGCGCGAGAATGAACGGCGGCGCCGTGAGACTGCTGAGGTCGCCGCGGAACGACGCGAGCGACTTCACGAGATCGCGCCACGAAGACGAGGACACGCCGGACGGGCCCGTCGGCTCGTCGCCGGCCGAGGGTGCCGGCGACGCCGAGCCGCTACTGTCAGATTTAGACTTCCACAACATTGCGCGATCTATCTATATCCGAAATGCGCCTAGTGGATGCGATTGCTGGCCCGGGAAATACGGTTAGGACGGAGCTGAAGTACCACCTCCTAACTTAGCCGGGATGATGTGCCGCGCGCAGTTCGGAGCTCCAAATCAGCCCGATTAGGTCATACACACACGTGATGATCGCAGGGCCGAATTGGGGCGGACGCGGCAAGGGGTGCGTCAGCATGCCACCGCGGTGCGTTGATAGCGCCTCTCGTCAAAGCCAATAAGGACACTCTACGCCAATTAGGAAGCGACCGTGTCACAATTACGCGCCGTGGCCATGATCGCTGCTGTAGCTGTGCATTGGGCCCCGACTATGGCCCACAAGGTTGCCGTTCCTCCAATGTTTACCCCTTATGTACGTACATAGGTCTGTCTGTAGGCGCAGTAATTAATTAAAGTGCGCCCGCCAGCCATATAAAAAGGTGGGCCCTCATCGCGGTCGACACGTGCACACGAGCCGGCCAGTGGCACGATTCGCTGCCGAATTTCCCATATGGAGCAGGTTTGGTGGCCAGATGCTGCAGTCGCGGTGACAGCTCTGCTTGAACCCAGGGCACGGGGTTTGCCACCAGCCGATCATAAATACGGGGCATGATGCCAGCGTAGCCGCGCGCGCAGCAGCCAAGCGCACTGCAGATGAAGGCCAAAAACTTGCTGCTCGCGTTCTCGGGCCTGAACAAGCTGAGGAACGTCGCTGCAACGCAGAACGCTATCTCCTCGCCGTCGGGGGACACGTATATCCATGCGGGCCAGTGCCTCGAGATCACTTGGGAAGAGCCGTCCGGCAACGTTGTGGACCTCGTGCTCATGAAGGGCGACCCGAACCAGCTTGAGACCGTGTCGACGGTCGGCATTGGCGTGCCGAACCAGGGCTCCGTAGCCTGGTCCATTCCGGCGGACCTGAGCCCGGGCAAGTACGCGCTGCAGATCCACTCCGACAACGCGCTCACGAACTACTCGCCGTTTTTCACGATTTTGGACCCTGTGTCGCCCAAGGATTTCGGCGTGGGCAAAAACAAGGTTGTGCGCTACGGCGCCTCGCGGCGGCGCTCGGGCCGCCGAAAAACCTGAACCGATAAATAATTAGATATAAATGCAAACGTGCCGCCTTTGGCACGGCCCTTCGGCACGGCCCTTCGGCACGGCCCCTCTCAAATCGTCCTTAGTATACAAGTGTTCGTTCTGGCGCGGTTTTGTGGCCTGTAGCCTGGCGGCTCGGAGTGCACGGCTGCGCGCGGTGTACGGCACTGCGTGCACTGCGTGCGCTGCATGTGCACTCATACACCCCATTCGCCATGGACGGTGATGAGGTACCACTCGACGCCGCTGGACAGGCCGAACGGGTTCTCCTCGTCCGCGCTCGACGACACGACGCGCTTTTCGATCTCGGCCGCCCGCGCAATGAGGTACTCACGGCCCTTCATGTGCTCGGTGTGCCGCGGATGCAAGAAGTAGTGGGGCGCGCCAGCATTGAAGGCGGCCCACGGATTAGGCTGGCGGCGCGGGTCTCGCGTGGGCAGAAACAGGATGAGGTCGCCCGGGCGGAAGTCGTGCAGGGCGACGCGCTGCAGGCAGTCGCGTTCGGTCCTGCTGTAGCGCTCTTTTAGTGAGCGGGTCTCGCTCTGCAGCTTACGGGCGAGGCGCTCGACGTCGCCGAACCGCTTTGTGACGGCATCGTAAAGAACCTGGTTGTCAACAAACGTCTGGTCCATGAGCTTCTCGACGGACGGCAATTGCGGCGGCTCATGCGCGGACGCGTTCGTGAGCTGCGATGTACCCGACGCAACGTCCGAGGACGTGCTCGGCGGGCTCATGCGGCGGCTGAGGCCCTTTACGCGGTTCACGCGGTACACGGGCTCGCCCGTTTCGGGGTCCACGCGCGACGTCTGCAGGCCCATAGCGTTCAGAATCGTCTCGAGGCCGGATGTGTACGAGCACAGGCGCGACGAGAGGTCGTTGTTCAAGCGCTCGAGCTCGGCAATGCGGCTCTGCATCTGCTCGGCCCGCACCTCGGCGCGCGCCTCGGCGCGGGCCTCAGCCCTCGTTTCGGCGCGGATGACGTCGAGCTCGCGCGTCTTACTGCCGAGTCGCGTCTGCATGAGCACGTTCTCGAGTTTTTTGATGCGCGACTCGTACGCGGCGACGGTCGAGCTCGCGCCCGGCGCCGGCGATGCGTCCCGTGGCGCCGTCTTTGGCGCGAGCACGGATGGGATGAGCGAGCTGATGGACGCGGACATGCTGCGCGCGAACTGGCGCTGCATGGCGCCGAGTTCGCTTTTGAGGTCGTCGTGTACCTCGGAGAGGCCGACGCTCTGCAGCGCGGCGAGGTACTCAGTAACGAGGTCCGCCGCGTTGCCAGCGGGCTTCGCAGTGTCGGCGGGCTTCGCGTCAGCATCATCAGTGTTAGAGCCAGCGCCGGCGCCAGCGCCAGACGCAGGCGCAGCGCCGGCCCCGTTCGACACGGCCGAGCCGGTCATGTCGAAGTCGCACAGCGCGCTTAAACGGCTCATGACCTGGCCCACGGAGCCCTGCGTGTAGCGCTGCTGCCACACGCGCTCGCGCTCGGCCTCGCGGCGGCGCAGCGGCTCAAGGTCGGACGCCCACTTGTCGCGGCGGCTCATCTCAATGAGCAGCGCGCCGCACAGAAACGGCAGGTCGATGACCTCGGCGATGCGGCCCTTCAGGCCGTCGACGGCCTTCAGGTCGCTAGCCACGGCCGCGAGCGGGCGGCGCAGCTCGTCGGCGACGCGCAGCTGCAGCTGGCCGACACGGCGCAGCGTGTCGATGAGCGCCGTTTGCGCGTCGGACTTTGCGTCCGTGCCCACGCGGAACTGGTCGTCGAGGTCTGCGTCTGCGTCTGCGTCCGGCGTCGGCGGCGCCGGGTACGTCTTGCTCACGCTGTCGCAGTCGCGGTCGAAGCCCTCGCTGAGGCGCGCGCACAGCTCGAGCTGCCGCGTCGCGCGCGCCCACACGGCGCTGAGCTCGGCGTAGTTGGCGGCGATGGCGTCGCGGTCAAGCAGCTCGCGCAGGTGTGCGCCGATGACGGGCAGCTGCGCCGTGGCCGTCCAGTAGCGGTCCCACTGTGCGCACGCTTGCACGTCGTCGTCGAGCTCCGTCTTGAACGCCTGCTGGCGGCGCAGCGTCTTGTTCACGCTGCGCAGCTGGTGCCGCACGTACGCGACGGCCACGCGCGTGGCCTCGGCAATGGCGGCCGTCTCGGCCTGCGTGCGGGCGATGTAGCTGCGCACGGCCGCCGGCGACGAGCCGGCAAAGATCTCGGCGTCGAGGTCGACCTTGTGCTCGGGCTGGCGCTCCGTCCAGCTCTTGTCGTAGAGGAACACGCGCGCGCCCGGCTCGTGGGCGTCGAGCGCGTCCGCCTTCAGCTGGTGGCCCTCTGGCGCCGCGAGGAGGAGCATGTGTGCGGGCTCAATGCTCTCGGCCGCGTGCAGCGCGCGCTTCAGCCCGTCGAGGCCGTCGCGGCCGGCCGCTACGCCCGGCGCAAGCTCGATAGCCTCGCCGCGGAACGCATTGACGATCTCCATGGCCGAAGTGCGAGGCAGAACGCTAGCTTCGCCTGCCTTCCCTATTCAGGCGGTCACGCACTTCCACCGCCCTAGGAACTATATAGTGCGGCCGGCGCAGTGCGTCCCGCGCAGGGCCATGCGGGTTTGTCATCCCCAGGATCCCGCATGGCCCGCGAACCGCAGCCCGCCACGGCGCGCCACGCCGCTCGCCACCGCCACGCGCACGGCCGCGTTAAGCCGCGTCAAGCCGCAGCTGCGAACGCCGGCCTGAACGCGCTGGAACTCGTGCGCGTGCGCGGCTAGCGCCGCCGCCGTTCGGCGCCGTGGCTAGGGCAGCCAGCGGGCCCGCCTGATTCAGCGGTACAGCAGCCTTGCGTTTGGCCGTCCCCCAGCACCACGAACCCAGCATGAGCGTTAAGTTCCGGTCGTTCGACGTCGCGCAGGTCGACGAGGACATCGCGCACGTGCACGAGCTCGTGTCCGTGGACCTGACCGAGCCGTACACGATTGCCATCTACCTCTACTTCCTCAAGAACTGGCCGGACCTCGCCGTGTTTGCCTACGCGAACGACGACCCCACGAACGTCGTCGGCGTCATTGTCGGCAGCCTGAAGGCGCACCAGGGCCGCAAGGCGCGCGGGTACATTGCCATGCTGGCCGTGCAGCAGAAGTGGCGCGGCCAGGGCATTGCGAAGTCGCTCATCAGCCGCCAGATCGAGGAGTTCCGCGCGCGCGGCGCCGACGAGATCGTGCTCGAGGCCGAGTCGTCGAACGCGGCCGCCATTAACCTGTACGAGAGCCAGGGCTTCATCCGCACGCGCCGTATGCACCGCTACTACTTCGTCATGCAGGACGCGTACCGCCTCGTCCTGCCTCTCACGGAGCGCGCACTAAAGCCGCTCGTGTTTCTGCCGCCCCTCGAGGAGCACGAGCTCGCGCGGCTGGCCGAGACTATCTAGGCGGCGCAGGGCCAATTCGGCCTTCCTTCCTTGTACATATAATACGCGAATCAAACCGCACGTCGGCGGCGGCTTCGTTTACCGTTTCTGCATTAGGTGGTTACTCAAGCTCACATAACGTCGCCCACAGCATTCTGGAGGTAGTGGGGCGTCATTAGGGCCAAGCTTGGCCCCGGACGCTTATGCTTTAATGACCTTGTTCAATGACCTTATTCAATGATCTTATTCAGTGATATTATTCAATGGTGGCACACCGTATACACTGCGTGCGTTGTGCACCACCGCGTGCATTGTACTCCACGGTGCCCACAGTTTATGGCTTTCATAGGTCCCTTGTGCTTATATTACTATGCAATACGTTGGTGCTGAGCATTCGAGAAGGTTTATACCCACTAACACCTACGCAACCCCAGACAGCTTTGTACCCTACTGTACCCTACGGGCCTTGAACCCTACTACGCGCTCTTATCCTGTTGTGTCGCGTCCTACACCGCGTACACAATAAATTGGATCCGCATAGACTCCGCTCCGAAGGCACAAAGAATACACTCGGGGCGCTCGCCGTGGCGATTGGCTCGTGGCGCGACGGCTGCGCGCTCTTGCCTATGACATGACGTGCGCGCGGCGACTTAGTAATATTGGTAATGAACGCGGCTGGCAGCGGTTTATTGGCGGCTCTCCCACCGCTCCGCAGCCGAAGTCCTCTTCGCCTATTACATATCTCTGCAGGCTCGTGCATGAACGCTGGCGATTTTCCGGCTCGATTTATAAGAGTGCATAAGCCGCAGATCGCACGAAGTATATAAACCATACACACGGCCCCCCTAAAAACCAGCTCCGCATCTACAACAATGGTCAGCCTCTTCGACCCCATCCGCATTGGCAGTATTGAGGCCAAGAACCGCGTGTTCATGGCGCCGCTCACGCGCGGCCGCGCCACGCCCGAGCACGTCCCCACGCCGATCATGATCGAGTACTACGAGAAGCGGGTCGGCGCGGGTCTCATCATCACGGAGGCGACCGGCATCAGCCGCGAGGGCCTCGGCTGGCCGAACGCGCCGGGCATTTGGTCGCAGGAGCAGGTCGCTGCGTGGAAACCCATCACGGAGGCCGTGCACAAGCGGGGCGGCAAGATCGTCGTGCAGCTCTGGCACATGGGCCGCGCCGTGCACAGCAGCGTCACGGGCCTGCAGCCCGTGTCGTCGTCAGAGACGTCGTACCCAACGGACGTGCACACGAACGACGGCAAGCAGCCGCCCGAGCAGGCGCGCGCCCTAACGAAGGACGACATTAAGCGCATCCTCGAGGACTACCACACGGCCGCGAAGAACTCGATTGATGCTGGGTTCGACGGCGTGCAGATCCACGGCGCGAACGGCTACCTCATCGACCAGTTCCTGCGCGACTCGGCAAACAAGCGCACGGACGAGTACGGCGGCAGCATTGAGAACCGCGTGCGGTTTTTGGACGAGGTTGTCGGCGCTGTCGTCGACGCAATCGGCGCCGAGCGCACGGGCATCCGCCTGTCGCCGAACGGCGACACGCAGGGCGTCATCGACAGCGACCCGGAGCCGCTGTTCAAGCTTGCGGCCGAGGTCCTGAACAAGCACAACGTGCCGTGGCTCGAGCTGCGCGAGCCGACGCCGACGTCCACGTTCGGAAGCACGGACCAGCCGCTGCAGCACGACGCGATCCGCTCCGTGTACAAGGGCCAGCTCGTGCTGAACCAGGAGTACACGCGCGAGCTCGCACTCAAGACGGTTGAGAACGGCACGGCCGACGCAATTGCGTTTGGCCGCCAGTACATTACGAACGCTGACCTCTTCGAGAAGCTGCGCGATAACGCACCCATTCCGCCTATCAAGCCGGAGTTCATGCGCTACTTCTACCAGCCGGGACCCGCCGGTTACACGGATCTCAGCGTGTACCACTAGGCGCAGCCTATCTATATATTCTTAGTTTATCTGTATTTGAATCGGCATTTGTATGAAGCTGACCGCGGCTAGCCGTGTTCGAGTGAGCGGCGCGCGGCGCGTCAGGGCCATTAATTTTGGTCGTCGTCGTGGTTATTAATTCATTTGAGGGTAGCGGCAGAGGCTCGACGCGTTAACTGCAGCTCGCCATGAGTAGCAAAAAGGACCCGCGCGCGCTCGAGCGCCAGCTCAAGAACTGGCGCGAGAATGCGTCGTACATGTACGAGCGGTTGGACACAATCAGCCTCGAGTGGCCGACGCTCACGGCGCAGTGGGCGCCCACGGACACGCGCGGCGAGCGCGCGTTCGTGGCGTCCTACACGAACGGCGAGGACCAGGAGTATGTGCGCAGCGTTGTTGTCGACACGAACAAAATCGGCCCCGCCAGCCACACGCTGAAGCAGTGGAACGTGCCGCGGCGCGCGGAGACGGACGCCGCCGCCGACGCGACAGACGAGGTGCAGAAGCTGCGCGTGTGTCCGCAGAACGCGCGCTACCTCGCAGGCATCTCGGCGCTCGAGGGCCGCATATACTTGTGGGACGCAGACTCGGCGTCACCGGACGTCGCCGCCACGCTGCAGGGCCACGAGCTCGGCGGCTTTGGGCTCGCGTGGCAGCCGAAGTCTAAGGACACAGACGCAGACGCAGACGCCGGCGCAGGCGCCGGCGCCGCACTGCCATCGTCGTCATCGCCGTCGTCGTCGCCGTCGTCATCGCCGTCGTCGTCGCCGTCGTCGTCGCTTCTGGTCAGCGGTGCCGATGACGGCAAAGTCTGCTTGTGGAAGGTCGACTTTGCGCAGCCGGCGCAGTCCGAGCTGCTCAGCGAGTTCCAAGCCGGCGCAGGCGTGAACGAGGTTTCCTGGGACTGGCCGAACTGCATTGTGGCGTCCTGTGATGACGGGAAGGTGGTCGTGCTCGGCATAAACGATGGCAAGCTCGCGCCCACGGTCACTGTGGACTGCCAGTCCGAGGGCGTGAATACGGCCGCGCTGAGCCCGTTCGCCAAGCATCTGCTCGTGACGGGCTCCTCCGATAACTTTCTGCGCCTGTGGGACACGCGCCGGCCCGGCGCCGCACCGCTCTACGAGAACCAGATCCACACGGGCCGCGTAAACGTCGTTAAGTGGTCGCCGCACCGCGACGGCGTCTTCGCGTCGGCGGGCATGGACGGCGTAGTGCTCGTGTGGGATATCTGCAAGATTGGGCTCGAGCAGACGGAGGAGGATGCTGAAGATGGCCCGCCCGAGCTCCTGTTCAACCACAGCGGCCACCTCAGCGGTGAGCAGGTCCAGGACCTCGACTGGCACCCCACAATCCCGCTCCTGCTCTTGTCTGCAGACGAGAGCAATACCTTGATGTCGTGGCAGGCTACGAACGAGGCGATTGGCGAGCTCAAGGTGCCAAAGATGCCGAGCTTCCTCATCTAAGCAAGCAGCACGAGTACGAGCAATGCTATTCTGTAGCAAATAGACAAAAACATATAAATGCCTAGATACATATTGGTTTGCTGGCAGGTTAACCGCTGGCGCCGCCGCTGGCCCGTGTGCGGCGGGCCGAGCGCGTGCCCGCGTGTGGCACTATGGACCCCTACCCTCCCCCTACCGTGAAGGGCGGCTAAACGGACTAAACCGATTCTTTGCAGCGTCGCACTCGAAGGAGCGGGCTTGTAGACGCAGAAAGGCCGCACTTTAATGAGCGACGTCGTGGAGCAGATCATGCGGCTGAAGGCTGCGCTCGCGCGCACGCCCGATGCCAGTGATTCGGAGGAGGAGCAGGAAATCGTTGCGCACACGAACCGCGGCCACAAGCTCGAGCATGGCGCGCGCTACGTCTCGGCGCGCACGCTGAACGTGCCGCTGCCGCCGTCGCCCGAGTCCGATACTGAGTTCAAAAGCGAGGATGCGGACCTGCAGATCGACGTCGAGCAGCTGCTGCAGCCCATTTCGGACCCGGCCGAGGTCCCGAACAACGCCGTCATTGCGCGCACGTTCCGCAGCCCGTTCATGCAGCAATTAGCCGAGGAACTGCTCGACAAGCTTGTCGAGGAACGCGCAACACTCGCGAAGGTCGCAAAGCTGCTTGAGGCCGTGCTCGGCGACGACGACGCGCAGGCCATGCCGCAGATCATGGCCCGCGTCGCGCCGCTGGACGCCGCGCGACCGGCACTTTCGAATGGGCACGCCGAGCTTGCGAACGGCGGCGCCGGCGCGGCGCCCGTGCCGCACGACGACGCAGCATCCTTTTTCGCTGTGCCGGAGCTGAGCATCGACAGGGACCTCGGCCTTCCGGCCGCCGAGGCAAGCGCCCTGCGCGACCGCCTGCAGATCGTGCACCAGCGCATGGACGAATACGTGCGCCATATTGTGCAAATACGGGCCGGCCTCACGACGGCCATGCGCCTGCGACGAAACGTAATGAACTGGTGCCGCGAGATCAACGGCGACGACTATGTAAAGCTTGATCTCGACGAGCAGAACGGCAACGACAACGCCGGCCTCGGCGACAAGCCGGCGAAGGACTACTACCCGCTGCAGAGCCCGTCGGATAGTGTGCAAACGGGCGCCGAGTACGAGCAATGACGGTCAGCACTCCTCGCTCGCGCGCAGTGCAGGGCGGCGCCCAAAGAGGAAACGGCTTCCTAGGGCCCTGCCTCAAGGTTCACACTCTGCCTCAAGGTTCGCACTCTGCGTGAATGCCGGCACTCTGCGTGAATGCTACCGCCCTGCTGGCGCCGAGGATCCTAGCTACGAACTGTCTATACCTTCCCATTCATATATACTCCTACACTTACGTTATTGCAAAGCAGACGCTGCTGACCGTCATTGTGGCACATTCGACGCTACAGTGAAGTCGTTCACAAGCCTAAGGTCCGTTTGGCTGGCCCCTGCAAATGCTACAGCCGCTGTGCTCTTGAAGAGGTTGTCCACGATATGGCGCAGCTTCCCGCCGGTCTGCTTGAAGTCCGGGTACGCGTTCACCTCAAGTAGGTGCACGCCGAGGGCATCGTCCACGAGGAAGTCGAGGCCGAAAAACTCGATCGCGTTCGGCAGGCTCGAGAAGTTGATGGGGTCGCCATGCGCGGCCTCGAAGAGATCGTGCACGACTTCACACACGTCCCCAAACACGCGAGCCGCGTCGGCGGCCGGCAGCTCGTCCTCGAGCGTGGACACCTTCGCGTTCTCGCCCTGGAAACACGTATTGGTGAGGTGCGAGTCGAGTCGGCTCAGGTCGCTGGCGTCGTACTCCGTGCCACTGAACAGAGTCAGAACATGCTTGTACACATACACCTTCAGCTTACCGACACACAGCACGTACACTCGGAGGTGGAACTTGCGGCCGTCAAGAAGGAGCGGGTTCGTAATGTACTGCTGCACGACGTAGTGGCGCATCTCGCTCTCGTCGCCCTCGTCCGAGCCCATCTGCTCGTCGAAAATGCTCTGCAGGTCGTCCTGCGTCTTGAAGATGCGGATGCCGTGCGCGCGCTCGCCGAGCGCCGGCTTTAGAATCCACGTCTTCGTGCTCTGCTCGAGCTCCTGCTTCAGCTCGAAGCTCTCGTCCAGTGCGTCGTCCAGAAACTCGGGGTAGTCGAGCTCGAGATCAAAGCTTTCTGGCCAGGCGCGGAACAGAATTGACCCTGGCCGCTTCGCCCGGTAGTGGAGGATTGTACGGCCCAGGTAGTTCTTGCGCGTGATGGCCTTGCGGTAGATGTACGAATAGACCCACTGTGCGTACGCGTCGCGCGCCTCAAAATCGTACTTGTCGTAGTCCTCGTACCAGAACAGTACGGGCGGCGCGGCCGCCGCCTTGTCGGAAACAACCTTCACGCCGAGCGGCTCAAGCGCGCCTGCCCACGCTTCGAACACATATGGATCAGTGGCTTCTATATAGGCTGTATGAGTTGCGGCGTGAGCCGGCTCACTTTCAGACATGCTCACGCTTGAAATTGCCGGACCTAAAGGCTCGCGACCGCTCGTCCGACGCACCTATATTTTTATAGCAGTATCGCGTACAGAAAATGGTGAGCGGCGGGACGCGGCACGCGTCTATAGCACCGCTCATCAAAATAAGGGGGAAAACGCGTTCGTATAAAGGCATTGAGTAAGGGTACTTCCCCCTCTACAATTTGATTTCTTTGGCGCCCACGTCGACTCCCTCGTAGACGGCCCTGATGGGCGAGACACTGACCTCGTTGTGCATGACGACCCACGCGTCCGAGCCCTGGCCCGAGGCATAGACGCCCTCGTCCACCTTATCGTAGTTCGGGGCCCAGCTATACTTGTCTGCGGAGGCCGTCTTCGCGAAAACTTCGGTCCAAGTGTTCTGGAAAATCGGCGTGTACCGGATGGGCGTGTCCTTCAGCGAGAGGCCCTCGAAGAGCGGAATGTTCACCGTGTAGATCTGCACGTCCTTGTTCCAGTTTGCTAGCAAGTACTTGACGAGAGCAACTGCCATGTCGCTGCCCTTCGAGATATGCGACTCCGGGTGCTTGTACTGCGTGTAGCTGTACGATAGGGCAATGCTGCGTACGCCGCAGATCACAGACTCAACACAGGCACCAACCGTGCCCGAGCTCATGATGTATGCGGCGCTCGTGTTGCGCCCATAGTTCGGCCCGCTGAGGACGAGATCGAACGGGCCCAAGTGTGTGACGCCGATGTTCGCGCAGCTCGCGGGCGTGCCCTTCAGCAGCAGCCACTCCTGGTCGCCAGTCAGCTCGGGGTAAGTGCGGGATTCGGCCTCGACGTCCTCGCCGATCATATGCGCCTTGCCAATCCACGATCTCTGCTGCCGCGGCACCGCAATTACAAGCTCCCAATCGGTGAGCTTCTTGACCGCGTTCACAAAATTCGCAATGTACGGCGAAAAGCTTTCGTTCGGAGGTCCGTCGTCATTTGTGAGTAGAACGCGCATTCTTGTTAGGCGTTTCGAGATTCGTGGTTTGAATATCTATGGGGTGTACCGCCCGTATAGGTTGTGAAATGGCAGCTGACTCCTTCCTCGACTGACTAAGGCGTTTGTTTACGAACGACTACATGACACTCGTTCACGCACATGAAGCGCATTCTCCAGCACTCGCGAGCAAAGTATACGGCACTGCACGACCACTGTGCAACGTTAGTTTAAAGTCTACGCCATCTGACAGCTGCCCAATCCAGAGCTCAAACCTGTTTGCCAATTGTGCGTCCCATGCGTGCCTTCGTTGGTTTCCGTTAATGTTTCATAATGAAGAAGATAAATAAAAATAAATAGGTCTCAATCCAACTTGTCAGACAGCCTTGTCGCCCACCCAGTGCGCAAACTGAATCACACAAAGGGCCGAGATCATCGCTCCTTAGAAGTCACAAAGACTTCCGAGGTTTAGAGTAGCGGCAATAGCTCCATTTAGAAGACATGCCTTTACAATTCCTCACTCTAGAGCAACAAGGACCTTCTATCATCAACCAAGTTGGATTGAGTGGCTATTTTTGGGAAAACCAAAAAAGCTGCGAACTATAAGAATATGATCCTTAGAGTAAATCGCTATGAAAAAGAAAACTAGGATGCGCCAAGCGCTTCTTTTATAGCCCTCGTGGGCTGGGTTAGGAGCGGTACGCTAACAGTATGTAGGGTACAAATTTTGGCGGAAAACCATCTGTCAGTAGTAAACCGTGTCTAGCTTAGTGCCCTAAGCCCTTGTGGTATCCTATGGGTGCGACGTACGGAAGCAGCCTTGACTATACACGGGAAGTGAGCGCAAGAATGGGCAATGCTAATGATAGTTCATGAAGCTTGTAATTGAGCAATTGATTGCAATACAGCTTCCTTTAGGCGTTAGCAATACATTGTTTCTGTGTTCCGCAAGGCCTCAGCTTATCTACCATGTAAACTGAATTGACTCGTACGGCCAGGCCAAGCGGCTGTAAACTATGTCTATATAATTGAGCACATGGCAGTTAGCCGCCGCGTACATGTACCAACGCGTCTACGCAATGGCTGGCACTGCTCTCAGCGGCGTGGAGACTAAGCGTATGGAGGTGCTCCACACGTGATGGTACCCACTCACGCGCGCGAACTTTGAAAAATCCTCAATCACCTTCTTTTGAAGCTCTCTATCACTGTGAACACAGGGAACCAACATTGACGAAATGGCCTCTAACACACGGTTGTACACGAAGGCACGCCACCTGAGCTACCAGCGCTCGAAGCACGTCCAGAACCCTGACGTGTCTCTGGTCCAGATTGAGGGTGTTGAGACGCCTGAGGATGCCCAGTTCTACCTTGGCAAGCGCGTGGCCTACGTCTACCGCGCCCAGAAGGAGAAGGACGGCTCCAAGATCCGTGTCATTTGGGGCAAGATCACGCGCACGCACGGTAACTCCGGCGTTGTTCGTGCCCGCTTCCGGAAGAACCTGCCGGCCAAGACCTTCGGCGCGTCTCTCCGTGTGATGCTTTACCCCTCCCAGATTTAAGAAAAGCAATGTTCGCAAAGCTGGGACCACCAAGGACGAAGAATGCATGAAGTGTCTCTTAATTTAACTATATATGAAACTCCCCAAAAACAGCGCCATATTGACTGACTCACGCACGCTGGGTGTTGTATATAGTGCTTGACCCAGGTACTGGATTTAGAGCTGAGAAAAGAAAAGAAAGCATACGATAAGCGCCACTGCTGTGCAGCGCCCTTGTCGGCGCCCATGAGACGTATGCGTATGCTTCAAGCGCTCGCCGTTTGTTTAGGCGAGGCACACCCACATTTCATCCTTGGCCGTATCGTGGGGCTGCTGACATGGCCGGCACGAAATCGACGCTCGGCCATAAACCAACCAGGGACAACCAAATTGTAGCACCCGACAATGATTCCGTATGAGATGCTGCTGCCCTACGGGGTGATGTTCTCGCTGCTGACGCTCTGCGGCGGCGGCCTCAGTGCCATCCACTTCTACCGCAACGACTACAAGCGCGACCGCTTCAACCTGGACAAGTTCGACACGGCGCTAATTGAGCGCGACTACCGGCTCACGGGCTCGTACCGCGGCCAGAGCGATAAGCCGACGGCACCCGAAACGTTCAAGCTGAACTCTATCTGGAAGCTGTCGAAGCCGGCTGCCAGCTAGGCTAAGTCCAACCCGACCCGGTAAGCGCTTTAGAGCGTGTTGCATTTTTTATTGCGTAGGCTTAGCTCGCTGCGCATGGGCGGCCCATACAAATAAAAGCCCACCCGCCGCTCCAATTACTCTAGTTTTTTGGGGAGGGGCCCACGAGTGCCGTTTAAGTAGTCGCTAAGTTACGTCAAGTTCATAAAGAAGTACGTGTGGGGCAGCACGCGGCCGCTAGGCACGACGTGGTCCCATGTCGCGCCGACAGAGAACCCGTACTTCTTGTAGAACTCGCGCGCGTCGGGCGCCGCGAAGAAGCCGATCTTCGCGGGCCCGCGCAGGTTCGGCGGGTCCTGGATCGTCATCTGCCGCAGCCGCCGAATCGACTCGTCCATCATGTAGCGGCCATAGCCGTTGCCCTGCGCGGCGCTCGTCACGCCGAACTGCGACAGCCGGTAGTTGTACGTGGCCGGGTACGCGACCTTGCTCAGCTCGTCGCCGTCCATGGACTCGAGCTCGCGCACGCGCTCAGGTGTTTCCTTCACATTACACATCTCGTAGCCGAGCTGGAACTCGCGCACAAGCTCCGGCGTGAACACGGGGTTCCCGGCGCGTCCGAACACCCACCAGTCCTGCAGCTTGAACACGAGCCTTAGGACCCACGTCGTCAGACGGTGCCACGCCGAGACCTTCGACGGCACATGCACGTAGTGCGGGAGCCGCCACAGGCTCAAGCCAACATCGAACGGCTTGCCGTCGCTGCGCGTCTTTGCCGTGTCTGTTTCGTTGAACAGGAAGGTCTGCGCGTGGCTGTCCGAGCGCATGAGGATGTACAACGTGCGCGCAGTCGCATCGACAAGCTGCTGGAAGGCGCGCGCCTTGGCAATGAGCTCATTGTAGTCGCAGATGTGCGGCAGCGGCCCGGCGAAGTTGTACTTGTCCGGATAAAACTCGGCGCGGCTGAAGTCCTTCTGGAACGAGTCGCTCACAACGAGGGCCATGCGCTTTGCCCCGGCCCAGGTGATGTTCTGCTGGGAGTAGTGCTCGACGGTGACCCTCATTGAGCGGCGCCAAGTCCAATGTCCGGCTGAGCCTGAGCCTGCTGGTGCGGCTTTGAGTGTGGTCGCTCCACGATCCAATCGCAGTAGTCAACCTAGCCCTGACCCTTCTGCCCGATTTGCGACTGCAGCACGAGGACGATACGGCACCGCAGCAGACGGGCCGCATCCCGCTTCAAATCCAATGCCTATTCATTAACAATTCATTTGCTGCTCGCTTATTCCTGTGTGCTGTCCCTGAATAGTTACTTTCGCGTGGTTTACGTATGCATATGGGCTCTACAGACCGTTTGCGTGCCCCTGACTTTGGCAAACCACGGTGAATATCTGCCTGCTTATGAGCATGCCCTGTAAATCCACTGGGCTTTGAGCAGCTTCGCGAATTGAAGCCGCCCTCCCGCAGTTGTGGCAGGCCAGCCCGCAGGTCGCTCTACTCAGGCTCTTCGTCACGTGGAAAGAAGCGTGGGAGGAAGGGTCAAAACTATTTCGGCGGCTCGACAGCCGCTCCAGCGCTGCTGCTGTACTTGGTCTATACCTCCGTCTCGCTGGCCCCATGTCGATCTTTGGAATGGGCCCTTCCATGATGGGGGGACTGCCCTTGGACCCCGAGAAAATCGCTGCTGCAGAAAGCGAGCTGAACATGCTCCAGACCCTGCACCAGGAGATCATCGATGGCTGCCGGGAGAAGTGCTTTTCAAAGCATTATGCGGACGCCGAGATCACGAAGGGCGAGATATGCTGCATCGACCGCTGCTCGTCCAAGTTCTTCCGGGCAAACCTCCTCATTGGCCAGCACCTGCGCGATCTGGCCATCACGCCGGACCAGCTGTCGGCGCCGGCGGCCGTGCTTCCCACGCTGGGCCAGCACGGCTCGCTGCAATGAGCCATGGCAGTCGGCTCTGGCCTTCCTAATGCCCCCCATCGTGTACATAACCTACGCTCTTTGAGCTGCGTTTTATGGGTCACTCCTGGCCTTCTTTCGTAGCCAGGCCTTCGTAGACTTTTTCCGTACTGAACCCTGTGTTTGTGCGGTATATATATTGCTGGACTTTGACCGTGGCGCATGAATGAATGAATAAAATAATAATAATAACAATAGCAGCTGCAGCAGGAATAATTAAGGGTATCATTCAGCCGACCATCGAGCGACGCTTGAAGAAGTTGATGGTCTTCCGCTTCAGCGTCGTCGGCGTCGTCGGCTCCTTCGTCGCCTTCACAGGAATGCCGCTCTGGCGCCGCGTCTGCGCCGTGCCGGCGTCTAAGGACGGCTTTTGCGAGTGCTGCTCCGGAATATGCGGCATCGCGACTGAGGCCGTGCTCATACGGCGCTGCTCGCGCGACAGCGACGTATCGGCCGGCGCCGCGCTCGCACTCTGGCGGCGCGACCAAAGAGTCGACGAGAGTCGGAACTTATTTTTCTGCGGCTGCGTCTCGGGCTCCTCAGCTCTGTACTGCGCCGATGCGCGTGCGTCGGCCCGCGCGTCTGTCCGTGAGTCCGCCCGCGAGTCTGCCCGCGGGTCTGCCCGTGCCGCCTGCGCCGATGACTGGTAGGCACCCTGCGCAGCTCGGCCGGCCACGGAGGGCTGCCGCATCGTGGGCGGCGGCGGCTCGCGGCGCTCTGGCGTAGGCGCGGTGATGTCGAACTCCGTCGTTGTTTGCAATGCGGGCGTAATCGGCGCATGGCTCGAGCGCACGGAGGCGCTGCGCGAAACGAACGACTGCAGCCCGGCAGAACTATCGGCAGGCGCGCCGGACGGGCCGCGCGACTGCGATACTTGGCGGATAGAGCTGTGGCTCTGATTGCGCTGGTGCGAAGAGCCCTGTGCATGCAGTGGTGGTGCCTGCGGCTGTGATGCGAACTGCTGCTGCTGTTGTGACGCCTGCTGCGGCGCGCCAGCAGACATGTGCCGCTGGTGGCGGTATAGGGCGGGATCGTCGTGCGCCTGCGATTTGTCGGCATCGCTGAGGTGCGCGCTATGCGGATTCGAATTTGGTACAAATGACGGCGGCCGGCTCATTTCGCCCGATTTGCTCGACTCGCGGCTGAGGGCAACGCGCGGCTGCGAGGACTTCGCCAAATACAGAGAGGACCCATTCACGAGCTCGAAGCTCGACGAGCTCGGCGGCTGGAAACTGATGGGCCGCGGCTTCGTCGTTTGCACGAGGCGCCGCCGCGCGGGCTCTTGCGGCGGAGGCGGCTTCGCGATGCCGAGCTCAGGCACCTCGTCGACCTTCGACGAGGTGCGTGCATGGTGATAGGGCGCCGCCTGCGGCATAGGGTGAGCCGACTGCCGCTTCGCGTTCACGCTGGCCGTCGTTTGCACTGGCACGGCTCCGGGGGACATAGAGCTCGAGCGCACGGGCGCCCGCGGCTGTCGCGAGCGATTATAAGCAGCCGACGCCGACGCCGACGCCACTGACACGGACACGGACGACCCGGACGACGCAGTCGACACGGACGAAGAGCGTGGGATGCGGGCTTCCGTGGGCTCGGCGCGCGCGCGCGAGCCCGAGACTGTCGGCGCTGCAGATGCACGCTTATCGACGGGCCGCGTCGCCTGCTGTTGCTGCTGCTGCTGCTGCTGCTGCTGCTGCTGTTGCTGCTTCTGCCAAGCCGTGGCGCCCTCGTGTTCGGCCGGCGTGATAGAGAGGAACGTGCGGTGCTCGGCCAGCCAACGGTGCGCCATGATCTCGGACATCTTCGCCCGTTTTTCGGGGTCCACGACGAGGATGCGGCGCAGGAGGTCGCGTGCTTCGCTGCCAATCCACTCGGGAAACTTGAGCGGCGTCGTCGCAATGTACTGGTACAGCCTCTGGATGTCGTCCGAGTCTGGGTTCAAGGGGTCGTCGTCAAACGGGAGGTAGCCCGCCAAAAATGTGTAAAGAATGATGCCCACCGACCAGATGTCAACCCTGCGGCCGTCGTAGTTCTGGTCCGAGTTCACGACCTCCGGCGCTGCGTAGCATGGTGAGCCGCAGGACGTTTTCATGAGCGTGTAGCCCTTGTTTGTGCGGAACGAGTTCGCGAACCCAAAGTCCGAGATGAGAATGTTGCTGTTCTTGTCGAGCAGGAGGTTCTCGAGCTTCAGGTCGCGGTGCACAATGCCCTTCTGGTGCAGGTAGTGCACGCCGCTGATGAGCTGCGCGAACAAGCGCTGGGCCGTCTTTTCGTCGAGCTTTCCATTGTTGAAGATGTGCGCAAACATGTCGCCGCCGCTCGCATAGTCGAGAATGATGCCAATGTACTGCTCGCTGCGCAGCACGTTCTCGAGCCGAATGACGTGCGGGTGGCGCAGCGGCCGTAGCGCATTGATCTCCTGGTATACCTTTGCCATTTGGGCGCTGTTCGCGCTGCCGAGCTTGTCCTGGCGCAGCAGCTTAATGGCGAAGTTCTGCTTCTGGCCGTCGGCGCCCTCCGTCCACGCGAGCTTCACCTTCCCGAACTCACCCTCGCCAATCGTCTGGCCCAGCACGTATTTGCCCAGCCGCTTCTGGCGGTAGTGCGGCCGCTGCTGGATGCGGCTCAGGGCGCTGAGCCGCGAGGCCACCGACGACGACGACGGCGGCGGGCCCATCTGCGCGCTAGCACCGCTGGGGCCATTCGGCAAAATTGCCACAGAGCCAGTACTCACAGGCTCTGTGGTTGTTGCCACTGTGAACGGCATTTGATCGCTCTGTCCTCCGTCGCGATTTACTGGGCCCGATGCTAGAAAGCGTGGAGATATCTCCCACTGACCAGGTGTGTTTACTTGCACACTTACCCAGCTTACCTTAGCCTGGCTTAGATACCAATCCGTGCACTCCCAAACAGAATTAAGCCTGCCGCTTAAGTCACGAGACAGATCCCCTGCGCATGCGTGCGCAAGGCTATTTTGTCCGCACCAGCGTCGCGTGCCGGGGGTAGTGTAACCGTTCGCTACGCGACAAAGGGTGTTCACGCGAAAATCTCGCTTTCAGTTTGTCTTTGCGGGCTGATCATGACCGATTGTAGCCGGCATTAGCGGGAACGTGGCCTGGCATGCTGATTCCAGATTTGTGTTCTAGGCTTAGGGTTGCGATCCTGGAAAGTCGCTTTCGCGCGTACATCAGTACTAAAGATAGCCGAGCATTGTTCTGGCCGCTGCTTGGGAGCTACGAAAGATTTGTGATAAAAGTTCGGGCCTGTATGGACCGTGGCAGCTCCGGTGCTCACAGTAAACAGCGTCTCCATACGCGTCTATGGGCCGTCCGTGCGACAGCCGCGCCGCACCCTAATTAGTCGCAATGACGCGCGCGCTCCATGCTCGACGCGGACGGGGCATGCCCCAACCCAGTGGGTATCTCACATGCCTCTTCCCCGCTGCGGCGTCCGACGCGTGTGCATGATCCTCACAGCTCAGTTCACGTCAAGTTTCAAGATTTGTTACACGTTTGAAGGCGCGAAGTTACTCTTGCCGCAGCTTGCGTCTAGCCTACGCGTATTATTTGGGCACCACACTGTTGCATCTCCTTGCATTTGAAAATGTAGGGTTTGTGTCACTTAGGTCAGCTGCTTCCGTTTTAGGCTATTACGGTCCTCGACGTCACCAAAATAGATCGTTCTACGCTATGATGCGCACGTGATCTGCGAGTCTTTAGGCGGCCGTGGCACCATGCATTGTATTGGGCGACGCGTGAGCTACGAACCGCTTGTTCAATTCGGGCTCGGACCCTAGTTACATGCATTGGGGTCGTCTTTTTTTTACTATATAGCTCGCAGGGGCCTGCTGCGTAAATGGGGACTAGCTTGGCTAGCCTTTTGTTTTTCAATAAGATACTTTTAATTCCGGCTTTCTCTCTCGTTTTCTCGATTAAATTTGTGCCGCGCGTCGAGAATGCAAATAGTGGGGGCAATTGATATAGACTTCTACTATTCGAAGTCGTCGTCGTGCTTCAAACGGAAGAACCAGCCCTCACTTGTGCTATCGTCATCGTTGTACGTCTGAGTTTCCTCGTTGTATTTGAGCGGGTCGCACTTCTGTGCCGCCCGCATTCTGCGAATGCGGTCAATCATCCACCCCGAGGACACCGCTCCTTGGCCCTGCTTCCATTCTTTGCTCATCTGGTTCAGTGCGCGGCCCCGGCGGATGCGTTTTTCCTCCAGCGAGCAGCGGCGTCCCTCCTCGAACTCCCAGCCGAGACAGGGCTGGCTCATTTCGCAGCTGCGCCTGCAGTCCTCCTTCGACGTGACTGGCGATAGCTTGCGGTTTCCGTCCGTGAAAAACTCGGCTTCTGTCTCGTTAGTAAACGTGTAGCCCTTGGCGTCGATCTTCCAGTCCTGGCGATCTTCGCTCATGAACGGAAGGTATAGGTCGATGTAGACCGCACTCTGCGTAGCGCCGAGCTTGCCGGCGTGTGGCCCGAGTTTGTGCTCCCACTCGTAAAGCACGGCGATCTCCCATGGCCGCACATGGTGGTACGACGCCAACGGCATGCACCAGCTCTCCTCCTTCAGCTCCGTGTCAGCTAGCGCGTTGCCCTGGAACGGGTCTGCGACCTGCATTTTGTCCGAGAGGCCCTCGTTCACGTTTATGCGAATGAGGTCGCGGAACATCTCGCCGGCCATGAGGTCCCCGCAGCACTCCCCGAGTGCGTTGCGCGAGTAGTTCGCGGCAATATCTTCGAGCTCGAACTCAGTGGCCGTGCCGAACGCCATGTCCAGCGCGCCGCGACTTATGATGAGCCCGGACCCGCCGTGCGCGAACAGGCGCTCCGAGATCATGGCACTGCTGCCGATGTACCAGGGGCGCTTCGGGTCCTTGTCGCGCATGAGTGCGGCCAGGCTCTCGGTGATGACATAGGTGTCGTCGTCGATCATGAGGAACCAGTCGCATGTCTTCGGTGCCGTCCTCCAGGCATGGATGAGCATGGGCACGTTCTTGAACTTATCGTTCGCCCAGCCGGACCGGTCGGCAATATCGCTGTTCGCCCAGCCCCAATTCTCCTTTAGGCTCTGCTGTCGCACGCGGTACGCTGTGAGCTGTGGGTGCTGCATGACGTCCGCGGGGATGTCCTTCAAGATGTCGATGACGTCGAAGTCCTCTATCCTGGCCGCCTCGTCCGCATAGATGCTGAAGTGCGAGAAGGACTTCAGCGTGGTCTCGAAGTGGACGGGCAGGCGGTCCCACATGACCTCGCCGCCCGTTTTGAGCATGAGAAACGTCTTGTCCTTGATAATACTGTCCGGCTTCGCATGGTGCTTGCGCCCGCGGTTCAGAACCTTTTCCCACCCGACCTCGTCGTGGGGCGTGGGTTCCTTGTGCCCAGCATGGTGGTACTGGCGCAGGCCGTGCCGAGAGAAGTCGCGCAGCGACATCGGCGACGCGGCGTAGTAGAGCTGGACCAGGGCGAGGACGATTGTGAGGGCGAGGACCGTGGCTATGGCCCCGTACTTTCTCGTGCTCAGGAAGGCCAGCATTGTGGAAGGGCGCGGTGACGCGGTGTCACTGGCGCGTGGGATCTCCTTTGTTGACGCTACCTTGGCAAAGACACTTGGCGATACACGGATCTTGTGCCTGGCGAATAGGGTTCTGGGCGTATCACATGTACGATTCAAGGGCAAGGGCGCACCGCGTCTCAGTTACTGCATCGGTGCATGATTCTTAATGACATCTGAATCATGATTATTAGTATCATGCGGCACGAACCGCACTGATTATGCACGGAGCCGCGGGTGGCCAGCAGCACCGATTGGGTTTTGTGGAGGTCCGTTGAACGCGCCCCACAAAAAAGGAAACCCCCGAAACATGATACATGAAACATGCGTGCTAGAAGGGGAGGCTGTCCCCTCGGCCCCTTCGGTTCGCGCTCGCGTTTCATGGCGCCTTGCAGCTAGCAGCGACTCCGTAATGAGAGAGAGATGGTGGAAAATTGACTGTGAGTATTTTACTTAGTGAATCATCGAGAAATAGTTTAAATCATTATGGATCGTTCGCTCAGTCGCTGTTCTGCGTGCTGTTGAGGATGCGCAGGATGTTCAGGAACAAGTTTAGGATGTCGAGATAGAGCTCGATCGTGGCCACGATCTCGTCCTCCGGGTGGAAACGGTTCATGATTGTCTGCGTGTCGACGAGAATGAAGACGCTGAACAGGATGACAGCAATGAACGAGTAGGCAAGCTCCATGCCCGACGAGTTCGTGAACATCGTGACGAAGCCGAAGCCTATGAGGGCCCAGAGCAGGGCACCTGCGTAGGGCTGCCAGCTTGTGAAGTCGTACTTTGTCTGCATGGCAAACAAGGACAGGCCCACGAACACTACAATCGTGATGGCGAATGCGTTGAGTACGATGCGTGTATCGAGCGCGCTCGTGGCCACGCCAATAAGGTAGCTCTCGGCAAGCGTGAACAGTGTCATAAACGCGAGGTTCCACGGGTACTTGCGGCGCATGACCATAGCGCCGATCATGAAGCCAAACGAGCCGATCACGGAAACCCACATGGCCCACGTGTGCTCGAGCGCCCATGCCTGGACCTTGGGCAGCATCATGATGCCGCCGGCGATGAGCGTTGTTGTGAACAGCTGTGCCGACAGCAGCAGGTACACGCGCTGCAGGAAGCGGAGGCGGATCTCCACGTCGCATTCAGCCACGATGTCGGAGTATTTGAAGTCGTCGGGCACATTGTCGCCCTCTGTGCGAGTGATGGGGTTCTCCCCGGGCGCAACGTACGGTGGCGGGGTTTCTGGAGTAGCCATTGCGAGTGGTGGCGGTGCTGGCAAAGCTAGAATGCGGGTAAGTTCTCAAGGTTGTGTGTGGCTGACAATATAATCAGCGGTCCCTCGCCCTATCGTGCGGCCGTCGTCGTCCTGTGCGTATCAGGCGGCATCCACGCGGGCGAGCTAAGCACGCGTCGCGCGCGCCATTATTGTGCGAAACCGTGAATATATTGGGCCAGTCCATGTCGCTGTGGGTTCACAAGTACCGGCCGAAGACGCTGGACCAGCTCGACTATAATGACCGGCTGACCGAGAATCTGCGGCAGCTGTGCCGAGAAGAGGATTTTCCTCACCTGCTCCTGTACGGGCCGCCCGGCGCCGGCAAGCAGACGCGCGTGGGCTGTGTGCTGAACGAGCTGTTTGGGCCCGGCAGCCGCAAGATCAAGATCGAGTCGCGTACGCTGGACCTTGGCGGCAGTCGCAAGCTCGATCTGAACGTCGTGAGCTCTGTGTACCACGTCGAGATCACGCCGTCCGAGGCCGGCAACCAGGACCGCTTCGTGATCCAGGAGCTGCTGAAGGAGATTGCGCAGACGCAGCAGGTCGATCAGAATGCGCGGCACCGCTATAAGATTGTCGTGATCAATGAGGCCGATCTGCTCTCGCGCGACGCGCAGGCGGCCCTGCGCCGCACAATGGAGATATACACGTCGAACCTGCGGCTCATAATGGTCGCCACGTCGTTGAGCCCCATCATGGGCCCGATCCGGTCGCGCACGCTGCTCGTGCGTGTGCCAGCGCCGCCGACGGACGCGCTGACGAGCGTGCTCGCCAACGTCGCCGAGCGCGAGAACGTGACCGTGGAGAGTCCCGAGACGTTCAGTACGATTGCGCAGGCGTCGTCGCGGAACCTACGCAAGGCGCTACTCATGCTCGAGGCGCTGTATGCGCAGAGCGAGACGATTGCGGCCGGTGCGCCGGCGCCCCTCGCCGACTGGGAGGCTGTGCTCGACAGAGAGGCCGGCGAGATTGTGCGTGTGCACACGACGCAGAAGCTTGCCGAAGTCCGCGCCACTAATTACGAGCTCTTGGCTCATTGCATTCCTGCGCAGACGATCCTTAAGACGCTCCTCTTCCGCATCCTGGGCCGCGTGGGCGCCGGGGTCGCTTCGCAGATCATTGAGAGCGGCGCGCAGTATGATCACCGCCTGCGCATGGGCTCAAAGCCGATCTTCCACCTCGAGGCGTTCATTGCGCGGGTCATGCAGATCCTCGAAACGAGCCGCGCTTGATGGCGACAGTAATGTAAATATAAACGCGTTTGCCGTGGCTAAGCGGGCTTTGTTATGAAAATATTAAAAAGAATACGAGTTTTGGCTTGTCTGCTATGTATTGGCTCATATTTTACGCTTAGTGCGAGTCTTGATTAAGTAGCGCAATTGTGAAGGTTGACCTTAGAACAAGGATACTACCATCGAGGTAATTTACACGACGAAGATGAAGCGCAGCAGTAATATAACACAATACAAAGCGACTAGATGGCACTGCTGTGGCTCGCTGCGGAATGCTATTGAGTGCTGCAACCCACAAGTCTCCGACGGCGAGATACAGGGGCCGCGCCTAAGCGCACTGGCGGCAAACACATAGCCACCGGGGTTGACTGCGAAGGAGTCACCGACAAGCGGCTCCTTAAGGCCCGCGGAGACACAGCTGCAAGCAAAACACAGACAGTTTTTACTAGCTATACGCTGCGGCGAGCCGCCGCGCACAGACATCTATATACAAGGCCAGGGACTACCGTCGCAGGTATTTCCTGATCTGCGCAGCTCTCGCTTTATGCAAATTAGCCCATTTAGGCGTGGGCTCGGCGTCGAGCTTTTCGACGTAGTTCAGGGCCAGGCGCTGCTCTGGGTTCGGCACGGGCAGGAAGCCGGCCTTCGGAAGCGCCTCGCGCGTCACAAACTCGTAGTTGCCCGGCAGCTTGTCCTTTGCGATGCGGAGCGCCTCCTTTGCGACGGGCAACGGCACGTTCTCGGCGCCAATCTCGAAAATGATCTTGCCCGTGGGAACACGGCACATCCAGTGGTCGAAGCCGCCCTTGCCTTTACCCATGCGCGTCTCATTTCCTTTCACACACACGGAGATGTTCGCGTGCAGGCGGCGGTACAGCTTTCCGCCGAGCGGGCGCAGTGCGCGCATGATCGAGTTATCGGCCTCGTCAAGCTGGATGGCCTTGAGGCGGACGCCCTCGGACTTGAGGCGCAGGCCGTACGCACCGAACGCGAGCGTCGAGCCCTTGATGCTGCCGCCGATGCGCACGGGCACACGGCCCTTCTGTTTGCGCGCGCGCGGCGCGTGCCGCGGCTCGTAGTGATGCTTATGACGGACCTGCTGAAGCGAGCGGTTCAGGACGCCATACGCGCGCGGAGCCACGCCCTGCCGCAGACTCTGGAATAGCCCGCCAAACAGCATTTCGACCGAGTGCGAATTTGGTGAGTTCGTTAATTGCCTGGCGCCATGGTGCTGCCAGCGCTGGACGCATGTAGTAACTAATCTGACAGGCAACAAACTGGGGCTACCCAACCCCCAAGAGAGGAGGACCACGGGACTGCGACACAAAAAGGACCAAAAATTAGAAATTGGGACGTGGGGCGTCACGCGCGAACATTGGGACCAAAACTACAGTCAGGGCCGAATTCGGGGCAAACAGGGCGCGGCATGCAAAAAAAAAATGCGAACAGCAAACGGCAATTTACGAGGGTAGCAGCGAGCCCGCAAAATTACCTATGGCGCCAGACAAGAACTAGACCCGATTAAGCAGCAGAAAATACATATTAAGAAATCTGGACACATGTGCATAATTTAAATTGACCAAAAGCGCATTGAATACGCGAAGTAGCCTTGTTTGTTTGGCTAAACTGAGCGGGCACCGGCCGCTTAGCAGGTTAGGTTTAGATCAGTGATGAAAGCTAGTGATCATCACTAACTGACTAAGCCACCGGCTTCCCAAGCGACTCGACCCCACACTCCTATATAAAGAGCGGTGCCTGCTCCCCTAGGCGAGCAGGCTGTTGCTTCGAATCAATTCATAGAAATGGCCCGCACAAAGCACGTAGCTACCCCCGCCAAGACCACCTCTGGTAAGGCTCCCCGCAAGCACGCCGCGTCCAAGACCCCGCGCAAGTCGGTTGGCGCCGGCGTCTCTGGTGGTGTGAAGAAGCCCCACCGTTATAAGCCTGGTACCGTTGCCCTGCAGGAGATCCGCCGCTACCAGAAGTCGACGGAGCTGCTCATCCGTAAGCTGCCCTTCCAGCGCCTTGTGCGTGAGATCATGCAGGACCTGCGCGAGGGCTTCGGCGACAACAAGCCGGACTTCCGCTTCCAGTCCTCGGCTCTGGGCGCCCTCCAGGAGGCCGCCGAGGCCTACCTCGTGTCCCTGTTCGAGGACACGAACGCCTGCGCCACGCACGCAAAGCGCGTGACCATCCAGGAGAAGGACATCGAGCTTGCCCGCCGTCTGCGTGGCGAGGTCTTCTCCACGAAGGAGTCCAGTTAAGCACGGCCGCATGGCCTGGTCTAACAAAACCTCTATTTATCTTATTTAACTCAATGTTAATGTCCGTGATGGTAATGAATATCGGGAAGCCAGACAGACGACAGGGATGTATGCAGACATGCCTATATGTTGATCGGGGAGGAGGAGGTTACGCACGCCGGCATATCACGTGCAGCGTGCAGAGGCGAGCTGGGCTCGAAGCAGGCGCCTGCCGCGTAAACCGCACGAACCTGGCTGGCCAGCAGCGTTGCAGAGATGAGAACGTGCTGTGCCTTGCGAACTACTGCAGCGCCCCGCCTGTTCAAGCGGCTTGCATCCTCGATCAGCGTTGGTGGAAACTCGTACGCCGCCGACGATTGGACGAACGTGCCGCCGCAGATCGTGGACCTGGTTGGCCGCGAGCTGCACTTGAACCGCGCGCACCCCATCGGCGTACTGCGGGAGCGCATCGAGAAACGGCTCGTGCCGCTCGGGTTCACGCCGTACAACACGTTCAAGCCCGTCGTGTCCGTGCACGATAACTTCGACGCGCTCGGCTTCCCCGCCGACCACCCCGGCCGCCTGCGCTCGGACACATACTACGTGAACAAGGATACGCTCCTGCGCACGCACACGTCGGCCCACGAGATCGAGTGCTTCCAGACGTCGCCCACGCCGGGCTACCTTATCAGTGCCGACGTCTACCGCCGCGACTCTGTTGACCGCACGCACTACCCTGCGTTCCACCAGATGGAGGGCGCACGCACATGGAGCACAAGCGAACCGGGCCTTGTTGAGCGCCTGCAGCAGGACCTGGCGGCCATTCCGCGGCCGGCGAACTTCGTTGTTGAGGACCCGAACCCGCCGTTTGACGCAACGAACCCGAAGCAGGCGAACCAGAGCGACGAGGTATGCGACCTCATTGGCCAAAACCTGAAGCGCACTGTTGAGCTTGTTATGGCCGACCTGTTTGTGGGCGACGAGCCCGTGAAGGCGCGCTGGGTCCCGGCCTACTTTCCTTGGACATCACCTTCGTGGGAGATCGAGATCTGGTGGCAGGGAGACTGGCTTGAGATGTGCGGCTGCGGCGTCGTGCAGCACCAGGTCTACAAGAACGCGGGCATCCCCGACAGTGTTGGGTGGGCGTTTGGCATCGGCCTCGAGCGCGCGGCCATGATCCTGTTCGGCATTCCGGACATCCGCCTGTTCTGGTCAAAGCATCCCAAATTCCTATCCCAGTTCCGCGCTGGGGAAATCACGCGGTTCCAGCCGTGGAGCAAGTTCCCGGCTACGTACCGCGATGTCGCGTTCTGGAACACGGCCGACGTGCACGAGAATGACGTGATGGAGATCGTGCGCAACTGCGGCGGCGACCTCATTGAGAACGTGAGTGTCGTGGACGAGTTCACACACCCGAAAACACAGAAACAGAGCGTGTGCTACCGCATCAACTACCAGAGCATGGAGCGCACGCTCACGAACGAGGAGATCAACAGCATCCAGAACGACGTGACTGGAGCTCTGCAGAAGCTAGGCGTCGAAATCCGCTAGCCCGGCGCGGCAGGCTAACCGCCAAAGATTGAGTCCTTACGGCTTGCCTGAATGTATATATATATGAAGTTAATCCGAAAAAAGTAAAAGAGATCGACGCTTAACAACAAATAAGGGACAAGGAGCGGGCGGGTCAGATAAAGGAAATATGTGAGGCCATTTGGATAGCGGTTCAAATGAGAGGACGAGCCAAGCCAAGCGAAGAATAGAAGAGAGAAGGAACGGAAGTGCGGTTGCCTTAGGCGGCGGCGCTGTTGTGGCGGCTGCGCACTGAGTCCAGCGTCAGGGCCAGTACATTCTTACGAGCATGCTCGCGCTGCGTCGCAGCGTTATGATCCTCGTCCTCACCGGCGCCATCGGCGTCGGACTCTGACTCCTCCTGCTTCGGGCAAAGTTCGCCTAGTGCAGGCGGTTCAGCACCTTGGGACTGGCTGCGCGCGTCGCCGCGTAGTGAGCATTCGAGCTGCTGGATCTGCACGCGCAGGTTCCGATTCCGCTCCTTCAGCTCCACAATCTGCCGCTGCGTGGACGCAATCGACATCTTCACGAGATTCTTGTCCTCGAGGCACACCTCGGCCGTGCACACAAGGCTGTCAATGGCCTCGGCTATCGTGTCGGCCGAGTGAATCTGGTACATCGGAAACTTGCGCCTCATATCCTCGACGAGCTTGCAGAATAGCCGCTCCGTGTCGGCGTAGGGCTGTTGTACGAAATTGCGAATGCGCTCGCGCGAATCGCTCTTGTCGATGCGCTCCTCGACTTCTTGGCACAGCTGCCAGCGCCTCGTCTCCGTGTCCGAGCCGCGGAACTTAGCAATGTCTTTGATAATGTCTGCCCGTTGACGTCCTAAGTGGTTCGACCACCGCGAAATCTGGATGCGCTGCGCAGACAAATGCCGCTCAAGCTCGACCGTCCGTGCCAGCGCGCGCGCGCGCCTGGTTTGCAGGTCTGCATAGTGCTGATTCTGGGCCACGGGACGGGCCAGCTCAAGTGAGAGCTCACTTGTCGAGTCGGCTATCGGCGGCTGGGATATGTAGCTTGTGTTTACTGCGTTCACAGCAGCCGCAATTGGCATCTGCGCGTGCGAATCCTCCATGGGGAGGCCAGGATCTGACAAAAGTTCCGTAATTGTGTACTCAGCCCGATGGTACAATGCAGGGCGGTACTTGTGGGAATGCACACCTTTAAATCTAGAGGTCTCTGGTTATGTGATCGCAACGACGGCGCAAACCACGGCGAACGCCTGCTTTCTTGGTTGGCTCGTCTCCGCTTTCTACACTGGCAAGACAGTGGGTACTCAAAGCATACCTTAAAAACCCAGTGGCTTTAATCTCGCAAATGGTCTAGGCGGCTAACTTCAGCGACATGGACGCGGAACCGCCGTCGCTACCGCCGAAATTGCGCGCTTTTCTGTTCCCAAAACAGATAAAGCCCTTGCCACTGCATAGAGCATATATTGTTCCCACTGCAGAGATCGTTCATATCGAACTCCGCAGATCTGATAGTAACTGAGAACTAAGCTAGGTCAAGGCGGGTATACGAAGTTGGCCTTCACGCCTGCCAAGACTTTTTAAAAGAGGGGAGCATTACAAGGGTTCACCTAAGAGCACACGGTGCGGCCAAAAGGTTCATGCCCAGCAGGAAAGAGCTCACACATCAAGGTAATCAGCGGCCACTAAGAGCTCAATTGCTGTTTCTGGAGCTACACTGTACTCAGTCTCGGGCTGGCCCTCTGTTTCGCGGTATCGTAGATGGTAGAACAAGTAGTCGATGACCTTTGCCACAATCTCGGCGCGCTCATCAAAGTAGAGCTCTCCCGTCTGCGACTCCTCGTAATTTTCGGAGCTCAGCATGCGCCTCCAGGTGCCGGACACCATCGCCGCCTCGCGGCTGATCACGAACTGATGGTTGTCCGCAGAGCGCACTTTAATGAAGCGTGGCGCCATTTCAACGGGTCTCACAAACGGTAGTGAGTGGAACGATTCGCTTGTGGCACGAAACTCTACCTAACAGAGAGCTCTGGCTGCTGCAGTGGTGGCGCCAAACTTGAAGAAGACGCCGTTTCAATTTCGAAAGGTTGATGATTAAGAGGCCGCCAAAGTGAGGCGAACGGCCTCCTCGCCGCCGGGCGAATGGCGGTGACACGGCTAAGACTGGATGTGAGACTTAAATAGACATAAATTCAAAGTGGTGGTGGGATCATACGGATGTGATTTAATATACTGCTCCTTATTACGGGGCAAATGATTACGAAGGCGAGAGTCTACAGCTCCTCCTTCGAGTCGGGCTTCTTTTCGGCGCCCTTCTTAGCGTCCTTGGCCGCGCTCTTCTTGAGCTTGCTCACGTCGACCTTGTGCGTACCCTTCTCCTGAATGAACTTCGCGAGCTCCTCGACCGTGCGCGAGCCCTCGTAGACAATCGGCTCATCCTTCTTGCCCGCAGGGAACAGCTTGATTGTAGGGTAGCCGGCAATCTGGTCCGGCACCTCGTTCTGCGTGTGGTCGAGCTTCGCCACCGTCACCTTGTCGGAGTTCTCGTAGAGCTGCGCCAGCTCCTCGTAGTGCGGCGCCAGGTTCTTGCAGTGGCCGCACCACGGCGCGTAGAACTCGACGAGCACGTCCTTGTCGTTGTTGATGACGACGTCGTCGTACTCCTTGCCGACAAGCACGTACACAGCAGCGTCCTGGGTCTCCGGGATGGGCTCGCTCTTCACGTTAGCCGGGATCTCGCCGGCGACGTACTTTTTGATGAACTCGGGAATGGACTTCTCCGAGAGCGGCACGTCCTGCGAGTGCAAATACTTCTTGTTGCTGACGGTGTCGTGCACGACCATAGCCGGGAACTCCTGCTTCAGGTTCACGTTCTCGGCGTGCATGCCGTACATGGACGCGTCGAGGAAGACGACGTTAGCCTTGCCCTTCAGCTTGGGCAGAAGCGGCTCAACCGCCTTTTTGACAAGCGCGCGCGATGCGTCATCCTCGACGAACGCATAGAGCATAGGCAGGCCGTTGCTGATGTACGCAGAGTACGTGAGCGGGCCGAGCTCACCGAATGCGGGGAACTCCTCGGCCTTCACGAAGTCGGCGATAGCCTGCTCGCTGAGCTTCGTCGTCTTTGGCAGCGGCGTCACGGCCTCGTTCTTCTTCAGGACGACGAGGTCGCCGCCGAACTTCTTCGCGAGCTTCGCGTCGCTGCTCTGCAGGAACGCGAGGCGCTCGCGGTTCTTCTGCGCGACCTTGCGGTACGCCTCAGCATGCTCCTCGGGGCCGAGATACAAGAAGGTGATCTCGTTCGCGTCGTGGTTCGCAGCGAGCCACTCGTTCAGGGCGGCCTCGTTCGCGACGGGCGTCACGACGGGCGCCGAGCGCTTGACCATAAAGCGCGTGATATCATCGGCCTTACGTTGGCCATTGTAGTTGCCCGCGGCCTCGCCGTCCTCGAACACAATGAGCGTCGGGAAGCCCTGGATCTTCTGCTCCTCGCAGAGCGGCTGGTTCTCCATGCAGTCGATCTTCACAAGCGAGATGTCGTCGGAGCGGTTCTTGAGCTCCGTGGCCGCCTGCTCATACTCGGGCGCCAGGTTCTTGCAGTGGCCGCACCACGGCGCGAAGAACTCGGCCAGCACGAGCGAATGGCCGTTGATGTGGTCCTTGAACGTCTCCGTTGTGAGATCCACAACGTCGCTAGTGTCCTTTCCGAGCACCGGCGCCACGGCTAGAGCCAGCAGCAATTTACAACCAGAAAACCTCATGTGTGTGAATTAGAAGGGACTAAGGCTTGTGTTGGAAAGATCGGATCTCTTAAGGCTGGCCCGTATATATAGATATGTAAGCCGGCGCGAGAAGACACGTCAAAGGCCTGATTCTGACGTAACGAGGCCGCCAGCCAGGGCAGGGCACAGAGGTGTAGCTCGCGGGCCATCTCTGGCCCAAACGCAATCTCGCCTGCGCATCGGCTGGCACATGGTGGCGGCGCGGCAGCACGAGACCGAACCTAAAGCGCGCAGTCCGGCCGCACGCACAAGAGAAATGAGGGCCCAGATAAGAAAAAAGATAGCTACGTAGTAGATTAGACACTAAGGAAGCGCGCATAAAGCGGCTCGTGCCGCTCACATTGCGATGGCCTGCTCGGTCACGCGCCACACGGGCCCACACGGGACCCACACGAGACCCACATAAGACCCACACGGACGCACATCGCCACACAGGCACCATCACGACGAGCCCACGAAAAAAATAACAACATTGTAATATAATCGGCTCGACTCTGCCCTTGGCGCGGCGCGCGGCCCACCGCCGTCGCTGCACAGGCGGTTTGGCTGCGGGCAATCCCCACATGGCCGGCGGATCTCGTGATCGACTAGTAATCAGAACCAACCCCAGGCCGGGCCAGAAATCGCGCGTGAGAGGGTGAGCTAAACTCCGGCAGCGAGCACGACGAGCGCACGGCAGTGACAGGGGACCGCCAGCAAACATGACTAGAGACCAACAGAAGCATGCGCTGTGGTCGATACGCACGTTCTTGGACTCGAAGACGTGCTACGATGTGCTGCCCGTAAGCTTCAAGCTGGTCATGCTCGACTCGACCCTGACACTGAAGGGCGCGCTGCTCACGCTCCTGCAGAACGGCGTCGTGTCGGCGCCGATGTGGGACTCGAAGCAGAGCCGCTACACGGGCCTCATCACGGCGAACGACTTTGTTAATGCCCTGCGCTACTACATCAAGCAGCCGCGCCTGCTCGACGAGCTGAACATGCTCAAGCTCGAGGAGCTCAATGGCGTCGAGGAGCAGATGGGTGCACAGCCGATCGAGGCCACGAGCATCACGCCGCACATGTCGCTGCGCAAGGCGTGCGACTGCATCGTGAACACGAAGGCGCACCGCGTAGCCCTTGTAGACGAGGACCCTGTCTCGAAGCGGCAGATTGTCGTGTCTGTGCTCACGCAGTACCGCGTGCTGCGCTTTGTGGCCCTAAACTGCAAGGAGACACAATTTCTTAAGACGCCCATCAAGGACACGAACATCATCACGGCGAAGGGCCTGGCCACGACGTCCATGGACACGCCGCTCAGCGACGTCGTGAAGGCGCTCAGCCAGTCCGGCGTCTCGGCGCTGCCCGTTGTCGACGCCGAGAACAAGCTGCAGAACATGTACGAGCTTTATGACGTGCTTGCGCTCATCAAGGGTAACGGCTACGGCGACCTGCAGATGACCGTTGGTGAGGCACTTATGCGGCGAGCTCAGGACTTTGAGGGCGTCCTGACCTGCCGCGGCACCGACACGCTTGCCGACATTATGGAGACGATTCGCCGCAGCCGGCTGCTGCGGCTGTTTGTCGTCGACGACTCCGGCAAGCTCGAAGGCGTCATCACGCTTTCGGACATTTTGCGGTACATTTGCGAGGAGCAGGCTGAGGACGTCGATGCTGTTGACCAGCTTTGAGCCGCCCGCCTGGCCCGCCTGAACCCCGCATGTACTGACCATCTACGTATTTAATAAAAGTGAAGGACCAGGTGCCTCGCGCTTCGTTATAATCAGCTCATCCCCGCCTCATCCACCTAGCACCGCCTTGCACCGCCTCGCCCCGCCTAGCATCGTGCCGTGGTGTGCGTGCACATTAATGATCGTAATGGTGCGGCGGTCAACGGTGCTACAATCGTGTGAAGCCGTACACAGGGCAGCTCTATCATACACAACAGCACTAGACCCCCCCAAAAGTAGCTCTTTCCAACCAGCCGAGCCTGATCAGAGGGGTCTAGGATCTACACTGGCTTATTTTATCGCCTTGGCTGCTCCCATGCTAAAGAAGCCTACGCTGGCTAAGTTCTGGCCTTCGACAGAAGGCTAATACAATAGTGCTAAACCGCTATCATTTGCGCGCGCGGGCGTTCGCGTTCGCGTTCGCGCTATATGTTCGCGTTCGCGCTATGCGTGGTATTGGCCTGGCCGCACAGCGACACAGACCCACACGGCTGTGAAGTACTATGCTATAGCACAAATACTATATTCCGGTGATTGTTTCCGGATCAGTGGGCTCGACCTATTTGCGATGCGCACTTGCTTCGAATTGGACGCTGAAGATGCTGCCAATGAAGTCGAGCAATACTATATTGCATATTCCAGGTTCGTAGCAATAATTTGCTAGTCAAAAAGCCACGCAAATAGTCGGAGCCGCCTTGAGCGGTTCAAGACTCGCGAACCACACTGGGGAGCTAGGGGGCTAGGGCTCGAGCGGTGCGATTGTCATGAATCAGCGGCGCATTGTTCGCTACGGCATGAACCGACTGCGGCCAGTTACGCTTTTGGGTGTTCCGCCGCGGGCTGCGCGGCTCGCTGGCGCACCAAGCAGCTTCGGCCTGTCTCTGCAGGCCCAGGTCGCGGCCACCAACGCCGCGCAGACCGAATCGGTTGTCACGGTGAATAATGACGCGCAGTTTTGTATACTCAATGGCGGCTGGGCCATAAAGAGCCCCGCATTGGTGGCCCAGTACGAGCAGACGGTGGTTGTGGCGGCCAATGGAGGCGCTTTCCGCGTGGACGTTGGCGAAGACGCGCACTTTCTGTGCGAACCGCGCAAACTCATTGGCACGCTCGGTGTCGTGCAGTCGAGGCTTGTGTACAACGAGAGCCGTCTCGACGTACTACGCGCATGGACGCGGCTATTGTGGCATCACACGTCGCGCGCCGCCGGCACGACGTACCGCTTTTCAAAGCACTGGCTCGGCAAGATCCCCGTTCCAGCGCAGCTGCGATCGCCCGATATGCGGCTGCGGCTGCCTGAGCTGCCCGCGTCAGTAATGAGCTCGTGGCACACTGTCAAGAAGCAGACGCGCCGCCTTTGGAACGCGGGCGCCGAGCGCAGCTTCGAGTACACGCACCCGCCAAAACTCGAAATCAAGGGCCCCTGCAGCGTCCTCATCAAGCCGTAGCGAATGGCCTAGCAGTCTTTAGTTACCGCTGAAACTAATGTTAGCTGAATGCGATAGATGATGTTATTCTAAGAGGTGTCACGGCCCAATTGGGTTCCATTGGATCCAATTAGATCCCATTGGGTGCCACGGCGCTGTCTACATTTACATTGTCCTGCCGCCCAAATTTCAGAAGCCAGCAGCGACACCGCTGCGTGCGCCAGAAATTTAGCGTCAGGAGCCTTCAGTGCAGCGGCAACGACACAGGTGTTCCCGGTCATAGGCAAGCCCAGAGGGCCGAGGAACGGTAGAACAAAAAGTCTCAAAAGAGTAAGTTATGATGCGCGTGGCATCGTTTCAGCTGTTACACTGAAAAGAACAGATACTACACATGATCTTAGCCAAAAGGCAAAGAGATTGGTGAAGAGCTAAGGTTTGACGCGCGCCGTCTTTTATAGGCAGTTCCCGGGGCCAAGGGTTTGCGCTTCTACGGGATATTGGCAGCGCAGGGGGACGCAGGCTGCAGCGGCTTATGCCACCCATTCCCCGTGCCGGCCGCGGCGGGGCGCGCCAATGCGGCGGCGGGCATTGCGTGATCGCACGTTCCGGCTACTGACTGAAAAGTTTCAAGCCCGGCATTAATCGATTCCCGACCCCCGCAAGTAAACAATGGCGAACACCCCCCACGGCGGAGTATTGAAGGACCTGTTGGCGCGCGACCTGCCGCACCACGACAAGCTGCTCGACGAGGCGCAGCGCCTGCCGTCGCTGCGGCTCACGGACCGCCAGCTGTGCGACCTCGAGCTCATTGCCTGCGGCGGGTTCTCGCCGCTCGAGGGCTTCATGAACAAGAAGGACTACGACGGCGTGGTTGACAACATGCGGCTCGCCGACGGCACGCTGTTCACAATGCCGATCAACCTCGACGTGACGCAGGAGCAGATCACGGAGCTCGGCATCAAGAGCGGCGCGCGCATCACGCTGCGCGACTCGCGCGACGACGCGCCGCTCGCCATCATCACCGTGAGCGACGTCTGGCGTGCCGACAAGGCGCGCGAGGCCTCGAAGGTGTTCCGCGGTGACCCCGAGCACCCGGCCATCAAGTTCCTGAACGAGACGGTTCGCGAGTTCTACGTCGGCGGCGACATCGATGCCATCCAGCGCATCTCGCACTACGACTACGTGGCGCTGCGCAACACGCCGGCCGAGCTGCGCTCGCAGTTCGCGAAGCAGGGCTGGACAAAGGTCGTCGCGTTCCAGACGCGCAACCCCATGCACCGCGCGCACCGCGAGCTGACCGTGCGCGCTGCGCGCCAGCACCAGGCGACCGTGCTCATCCACCCCGTTGTTGGCCTCACAAAGCCGGGCGACATCGACCACTTCACGCGCGTGCGTGTGTACGAGGCGCTGCTTCCGCGCTACCCGAACGGCATGGCCATGCTTTCGCTGCTGCCCCTCGCCATGCGCATGGGCGGCGACCGCGAGGCCGTGTGGCACGCAATCATCCGCAAGAACTACGGCGCCACGCACTTCATTGTCGGCCGCGACCACGCTGGCCCGGGCAGCAACTCGAAAGGTGTCGACTTCTACGGGCCCTACGACGCACAGGAGCTCGTTGAGAAGTTTAAGCCCGAGCTCGGCATTGAGGTCGTGCCCTTCCGCATGATGACGTACCTGCCGGACTCGGACGAGTACCATCCTGTCGACGAGGTGCCCGAGGGCGTCAAGACGCTGAACATCAGCGGTACGGAGCTGCGCAAGCGCCTCAAGCTCGGCACTCACATTCCGGAGTGGTTCTCGTACCCGGAGGTCGTCAAAGTTTTGCGCCAGAGCAACCCGCCGCGCGCAAAGCAGGGCTTCACGATCCTGCTGTCGGGGTACCACAACTCGGGCCGCGAGGCCGTTGCGCGCGCCCTCGAAGTCACATTCAACCAGCAGGGCGACCGGCCAGTCACGCTTTTGCTCGGCGACACGATCCGCCAGGAGCTCAGTGCCGAGCTCGGATACTCGCACCACGACCGCCGCATTAACCTGCAGCGCATTGCGTTCGTCGCCGCAGAGCTCACGAAGGCCGGCGCCGCCGTCGTGGCTGCGCCGCAGGCCCCGTTCGAGGACGGCCGCGAACTCGCGCGCAAGAGCGTCGAGAAGAACGGCTCGTTCTTCCTCATCCACATCGACACGCCGCTCGAGGAGTGCGAGCGCACAGATCGCTCGGGCTACTTCGAGCGGGCCCGCAAGGGCGAGATCACGGGCGTGCCCGGCGTCGACCTCGACTTCGAGTATCCCAAAAAGGCAGACCTCACATTCGACCTATCTAAGGTTAGCGTGCGCACGGCGATCCACGAAATCGTGCTCATGCTCGAGGGCCAGGGCTTCTACGGTAACTAACCAGCGCTTAGGCTGCGCCGTTAGCGGTCCGCAAAATATGAACTCCATAGAGGCCGCGCAAACCTAAAACCTAAGAAAAGAGCTCCTTCTATCCTTGGCTGTGATTTACGTTAGCCACGGCCGCTCATAAATGTACATGTACAAACATCCTAAGTTGTTAGCTCCCTCTCTGCAAATAGCCGGGGCGGGGCCAAGAGCTTAGCGGTGTGGCGGCCGCGCTGCAGCCCGAGCTCGAAACCGCTCAGTCCAAGTTGAGAATCACTTGCGCAGTCAAGCATGAATATAAACGGGGTAAACACGGGCACACTCTGCCTTGAACTGTTCGAGACTTTGGCGGACGTCCTTACGCTAGAGTTCGACTCAGGCAAAATAACGGCTCTTGACCTCACGGGAACTATCTTCCTTACTGGCTCTTTGCCGGGTTGGCTGCCCATTTTCGATCTGGAGGTTCCCGGAGTGCAAGAGCTGGCATAATGCACACGGAGCAGCAAGGTAAATCGGGATTTATGAGCCGTCCTTACGCTGACTTGTGAGCCGTTGAGTGCATTTGAAAAGTCGCCCTTACGCTGATTTTGGCTCAGGCTTCGGGTGCGATACCAGAGCACGGTAACTCGCCGAGAACCGCACGGTGATTAGTGGTTTATACTACTCGGTAAGCCGCGACGCACTAATGAGCCTGGACCAATATCAAAGAATTGAAGGGAATCTACACTTAATTGCTCTGCATATAGCACATCAAATCATCGTGTGCGTTGGATTCCAAGATGATATTTCTTGCTAACTCTGAGTTCCGATCTCCAATTAAGCAGCCATAAAAAGGCTACCCACGGAAAATAAAGAGCCAGGCTGCCAAAGATTATGCCCACCACCATCACAGCTTTGAAACCTCCAGAGGCCGTGTCCCTGACACTCGGAATCGCTAGCAAACTCAAAACGGCAGCAGCCACAATGACCGCTACTAGGGAGGCAATGCCATAGAAAATGGTGTTTTTACGGATCGATCGCAAGAGGGCCTCTGTGTTCGCCTGCATGCAATCACTTACCATTTGTAGTGCCAGCATACGATCAGCATATGGCGCGTTCTCATTCCAGACTTCGTCGCTCGGATCGAAGTGAGGGCAGCGGTCGGCAAGCTTGATCTGTGCTTCGCGTGAATGGGCCTCCCAAAATACTTGTACTTGCCCGTAAGGGGTTATCACGTCCCTATCAACGAAGTCGGTCAGTTCATCCCAAAGCTCTTTCTCAGAAATGGCGCCTTGTCGGTATCGTTCTACCCAACTGTCAGCTGCATTAGCGAAGGGAATATCTTCTAAGACCATATCTTGGATGGACCTATCTTTGGAACGCAGCAGCCGCGTAACTGTTACCAGCCATTCGTTCCAATCCTGATACTCACCGGCTTCGAAGATTCCGGGGCGAATGCTTGTGAGATAGTCAACCACCTGGGGCGACATGAGGCCTCGAAAAGTCATGATGCGGTCACTGGCTCCATCTTTGCCAGGGAAAATAATGCTGTGATAGCGTAGCGTCTCAGTCTTATGTACCCTCCAACCATAGAAATCATATGGCGTGGGTCGGCGCACGCCTACATCCATGCTGGATGCGTTAATCTCATTAGTCTTTTCAACTTCGACGGGATTACCCATGGGACTTAACAGGCCTAAGCGCGTCTGGCCACCTTATATGGGTCACCACGCGGCTAAAAAGATCGGCGCTGCACTGGCGCCCCGGCGTCATGCGATTGCATATCGGATTGAGCCATTGTGGTAAGGGCGCTTTCGTGACGCCTAACCAGTGCCTCGATATATGTCCACGGTCAGCCGTTGCAGAAGAAAATAGACCGTAGAATAATAAAAGCAAACTTACATCCTTCCAGGGATAAAGATGCTAAGTGAGTTTTGTCGCATTGAGCGACTGTCTCGCATATGGGCTCGGCGCAGACGCAGCAGGTGATGCAGATGGACACCTGCATTGAGAATGTGGGCCTCTAGGGTATCGGCGGTCGGTTAATGCACTCCGAGCTGAGTCGTGCCTAGCAGCTATACCCCGCTTCTAGGGACGACGTCAAACGGACTGCATGTCAAAAGACATACAAGAATGAACATCAGCCAGAGAGGATACGGCCCGGGGGGTTAAGCTGATTTTAAGTACCACCCCTGATGCTATGGTCCTGGGTCAGAGCAATCCACCCGTGCACAAAGCAGGGCTTCCTGCTATGGGGCTAGTCAATTGAAACCACGCTCATGATCGGCGACACCATTCGCCAGAAGCTCAGTGCTGAGCTCGGCTACTCGCACCACAACCCGTTTCAACCGGCAGCGCATCGCGTTTGTGGCTGCAGAACTCATAAAAAAAAGACGGCGCCGCCATCGTGACCGTCCTGCAGACCCCGTTCGAACACAGTCATGAGCTTGAGCGCAAGACCGTCGAGAAGAACTGCTTGAAGAACGGCTCGTCCTTCTTTACACGGACCGACACGCCGCTCGAGGCGTGCGAGCCCATAGACCGCTCGAACACGCCGCAAGGGCACTATCAATGGCATTCCCCCATGCGCGGCGTCGACTTAGAGTATCCTGAGAATGCAGACCTCACCTTAAACTTTTCTAAGGCCAGTGTGCGCACGGCCGCCCGTCCGCGAGATCGTACGCTTGACTCCACACGGTACGCCTTAATTACTGCACGAGGGCTAGGGTGTCCGTGGAAACTCGGCAGCGCGTTCAGGCCGCACCGCACCGTTGGCGGCAAGCAATATATAACTTTATATATTCCAATAGGCCTTGCGAACCTAAAGTGCACTAAGCTTGCAATAACCTTGGCCCGAGGCTCATGCCTTTTGTAGCTCATAAATTAAAGTCGTAACAAGACGCATATAGACTTCTTAAGCTACTCGCCGCTGTTCTGCACATGGCAAGGAGCGAGGGCGAGAGCCTGGCTGTGCCGAGCCCCTGCTTAAGCACCAAATTATTGAGTCCAATTCTCGAATCGCTCGAGGAGTCTAGCGAGGACCGCGACGGCGATAGCGCGACAACGCAAAGCCTCGAGTCGCCTGAAGGTCTCGCAAACCTTCTTGCACTGGCGTTCGACCCGGGCAAAATCACGATCCTCGACATCACAGACGTCCAAGAGGCTCTACAGGGTATCTTTCTCACGGGCTGTCTGCCACACTGGCTCCGCAACTTCACGAGCTTGGAAGTGCTAAAAGCGGCGAAGTGTGGCCTGGTGGTTGTGGATCCATGGCTCGTCGACATGACTACGTTGCGCGAAGTATATCTCGAACATAATCTCATCTCGACATGGCCTCACTTCCTACAGAAACTTCCAGCTCTGGAATACGTCTGCTTGGACGGGAACCCTTGCTTGGAGAAGGCGTTTTGCAAAAGCCCCTCCCTGCGATCCTTGTTCTTTAACTGGGGTCCCAGCAAGGACGCATATAAATCAATCCCTCGCTACGTGCGGGGGCCAGAGTGGCCTGTTGCAGCAGCTGCCCGCATAGGCCTTGGTCTCAACATTGGTAACCTCGGGTCCTATTTTGGGGGCATCTACACGCTTTCTGCTCCACTGGAAACGTCTAATGACGGTCTATTGACACCAATAGAGCCGTGTCCTTTGCAAACCCGCCTTCTGGCCTTGGATTCAAGCCCATTGCCGTTGTCCAAATTGATTGTCAGTTCAGGCGCTGAGAAGGGCCCGCATGTACCACCCGATGTGCGCAAAAAGCGACAGTCTGAGATTCTCATCAACATTTTCAGTGACATCAACGAGCTGCTGCAACGTGGGGTCGCTTTTTCTACTAAACAATCTCCAACGGATCACTATATTCCGGTTACTGGCAACGTTGATATTGGCATTATGAGCCCAGAAAGCGCAGAGCACGGCAGCAAAAGGAAGATCGACACTTATGGAGTACTTTGGGACCTACTGAAAGAAGAGGAGCATTACTGCGCAGAGTTACGGCGCGCGGTTAAGCAGTTTTTTTCTTCGAGCATCCGCTCTTCCACCGTGACGAATTCCCTCAGCACGATATTCGAATGGTTTCCGTACCTTTGCAGTTCACACCATAAAACCATATATCCGGCCTTGAGGTTGCTCGTGAGCGCAAGCGCCGGTAAGTCCAGACGCTGTGTTCGTAAAGAAGTCGATTACCTTTGCAATGCCTTGCTCGAGGCGCAGAATTCATACGAGTGGTACGCAAGAAGGCTTAACGTGTCAGAGTGCTATTTGGCTCTACCCTCGAGCCGTGCTGGCCTATACCGTGACGTCGAGCTTCAGGAGCGTGTGCGAAAACAAGTAATGAAGTTGGGGGAATGGGCGCGTACTTATCAATCCAGTTCGCGAATGGGCCCAGTGTGAACACGATGGACTACATTAATCGCCGCCGCAGTTACGATGTGTTTAGGACGCGAAGAGAGCAAGGCCCCGTCGCGGCATGGGCCGAAAAGGAACTTAGCAAGCCCGACTCAAAGATCGACAGGCATCCTAATGAGTACGTGTTTCTTCCTCTATTTCACATTGTGCGCTACGAGCGCGTGTTCACAGTCCTCTCCTACATCGACTCGTATTACGACAAGCTAAAGACTACGTGTCGCGAAATACGACGGCATGTTGCGTATAGAAGACGCACGTCACTGATAAATGCAAGGTCTAAACTGCTAGCGAGCAAGTTCCGAACCTCTGGTGATGCATTCAAGGGCTATCGGTGGGATGCAGTGCTGTCAATAGCGTCCAGAAGCTATTTAGAAAAAGGACTTCTCGAACCGAAGACAGTTGACGTCTTTGACGACGCTTTGGGAGAGCCTGCATCATTCGTCACGGAAATATTCACCGATGATAACCAACGGCTGTTGAGACTAGTTTGCTGCGGATCCCTCATTCAAATCTGGGACGAGGTGTTCGAGCAAATCATAGGAACGGTAGCAAGGGATGATATTATCGCCACGGAGACGCAAAACGATTCGGTTCAGCTCATCTTCGCTGAGGTCCGCGAGATATGCCACGCCTCTGTTAAAGAGTTCTCAGCTCCATATGTCTCACTCAAGACTGACAGGCAGGAGTTCATCGAGGCATTCTCGCGCGATAAGTACATGTTTTAGGTTCGTAGCTATAGGACGTGATTTAATGAGAAATCAATTAAGTACGCGCATTCGAGTACGCGCATTCGACCCTAGATAACTTCCGTTTCTCATGTGCAGAAAGAATGCCTGCAGCACGCGGCTCGCTCCACCCCACGCACCCTCGCCCTAACATCGCCATCTGGGCTTCGTATCCTATTTAAATCACTATCAGTGCACACTCGTGAGTGGAAAATCGTTGAACAAATGGCTAACGCTAGCGCAAAGAAGCTCGCTGCCGCTAACAACGAGCAGCTCTCGCAGCTGCACCGCATCTCCGCCGTAATATATTTGGTGACCTTCGTGTTTTTCCGGTTCTATCACCGGTCGGTTTTCATGCAGGCGTTCATGTGTCTTCCGGGATTAGGCTCGGAATACGTGCTCGAGAAATGGTGCCGTCCCACCTACGGTAGCAAAGGCGAGGTTGTGCGATCGGGACATGGTTTCAACCAAGGCGGCGTCATTGAGTACCTGAAGGACTTCATCTACCTTACGTGGGCCTGTCTGCTCGTCTCGGTGGTGGCAGGGTTCAAAGCCTGGCTCATTATGCTGGTGGTTCCTGTATATGGGTTTTACCAGGCTGGAAGATTGCTCCGCGCCGGCAAACAGATGCTCTCCGGCCCGAAGCAGACTCCTGGCCAGGTCACCGAGCAGCCTCAAGCTGCGAGAAAATAACCGTTGAAGGTATAACGTTCATATATATTGAGATGCTCTACAGCACAAGCATGCGCCCTACCTTCACTTAAGCACCTGTAATGGCGCCAGACAGAAAATAAGCAGAGCGCGAGAGAGCATTTCATTGCCTAAATCTTACGATGACAGAGCGATTATGGTGTTGCGTTGTTGAAATTGAAGGCAAGTGGTTACACTATTGCATGGGAGTTTAGACGATGTTCGACTTTAAACATACGATGCCTTAGTCTGTATGAGCTATAATGTGCTTCTGATCGCATCTCTGAATGGCGTCGGCACTTTGGCTGCCCCTATCCACGTTGCAGGAACTACTAAGAAAATGAACATAATGATGCCTGCAAGAGCATCCACACCGGCTAAACGCCATAGGTTATTTCGCACGTCGAAATCAATAAGACCGCCTGGTTTCATTGAGTAGCCTTCGGGCCATCATACGATCAGCATAGGCTGCGTTAATTCCAGCTCTTGTCATTGGGATCGAAGTAAGAGCAGCGATTGGCGAGCTTCATCTGTCTCTTGCGTACGTGGGCTCCCCAGAGTGCTTGGGTTTGTCTGCCAGAAGTGATTGTCTCCTGATCCACAAGGTCATTCAGCTCCAACCAGAGAGATCCCTTTCAGAGATAGTGCTATCTCACAGGGTGCCACCCAGCTCTCTGTTGCACCATCGAACGGGTTGTCCAGGAAGGCGGCGATGATCACGTCCTCAACACACAGCAGGTTTTACAGCTACTAGCCATCGGTTTCCGACTCATCGGGCTCAAAGATACCTGGCCATTTGCTCCTGGGATACTCAAGTGCCCTTGACGACCCAAAACAGCGGAACGTCGCGACGCCATCATCGAATCCACGTTTGTCGGGATACACAATGTTACGGCAGAATTCCCAAGTGATACGCCCTCTGCGCCTTGGACACCTTTGTCCACTTCAAGATGTACACAAGCAATACAACCATGAGGAACAAATCCACGGTGAAGCAAAGCAGCCCGACTCCAGCACAAACTGCATAAGCTACATGATCGTAATATGTCGAGAGGGTCGGGATCGCTTGCACAGCTAGTAGGACAGTGCCCGCGCACGTCAGCACCATCGTGATGATTCCGTAGGTTATCGCCAACTTGCGATACTTGAGCGCGTAGCCGTCTATGTCCGACTGCATGAAGTCGTTGAGCGATCTTTGTGCGATCATCCGATCTGTGTAGGCCACCATCTCATCCCAGATTTCGGCATTCGGATCAAAGTAAGGGCAGCGATTCACCAGGTGCTCTTGTTGTTCTCCCGAGTGGGACTCCCAGAATATTCGGATTTGTTCGTCAGTAGAGATCTCATCTTGATCGACAAAATCGTTTAGCCCTAGCCATAGTTCCCGTTCGGTAATAGTACCTCCTTGATAGCGTCCAATCCAACTTACTGCCGTGTCATCGAAGGGGCTTTCTAATAGATATCGGGTGGAAGAGTCCTTTTCCCGCAGTAAATGTCTCACAGCTGATAGCCATACAGTCCAAGTCTCGAACTCACTAGACTCAAAGATCCCTGGACGTTTGCTTCTGAGGTACTTGTCGACTTTGGACGACATATACTTGCGGAAGATCGTTAGGCGGTCATTCAGCTGGCTTTTTCCGGGTGATACGATGCTAAGATAACGCAGTGTATCGTTCTCGAATAGGAGCCAATCACGGAAGCGGTACACCGCAGGTGGCCGCACATCGACGCTACTCACGCGTGCGCTCACGAGTCTGGACGATTCACTCATTTTTTTATAGCCAAAATCCGTGATTTAGGACAGTACAGAACCGCTTTATATGGTCTCCATGTCGCGCGCATGGTCTGAAAGAACCCTAAGCCACTTCTTCGGCGTCATGCGTGTGCATACATCAGCCTCATTGTGGGCCGTCGTGGCTAGGGCACTTTCGTGATAGAGCCCGCTGCGTAAACCAGCATTTCAACATTGGCGGTTAGTGACCCGCAATCCCGTGTACGGAGGCACTGATTTATGTTTCACAACACCTTCCGACAATGCGTACAATGTTCAGTGCATCCCTCGTTGCAAACCTCGGTTCAGGCTCCGGCGGTGCTGCCACAGCCGTAAACCGCGAGCAGAGCAGTTACAGTATTCAGCCGAGAACTCGACGGTAGGCGTTGAATCAGATACTAGACGAGCGCAATGTCGAGAAGCGCTTAAATATTGTAATCGGCGGTCAAAGAGACCGAGCGAAGGGCAATCATCCTGCAAGAAAACAACACCCTGATATTGAGAGGGTCCCACTTAGAGGATGCCACTCTGAGCCATAGAATGAGCCACTATAGCCGGCTCTATTTGCTGGAGTCTAGCTCGATTAACCCTCACGTACTACCCAGACAAGCAACTAGGCGAGAGCAGAACTCCAACAAAATACTGAGGGAACCGCTGTCACATATGTTGATGAGATATGTCATGCACATGAGGTGCACGCATGTGTGAGCCTTAAGGATGTAGTTTCTTGCGCTGCACGCGCGCATATTATCGCGTTCATCCCACCGGCCGCATGCTGTGTACTGTCATTGGTACTTGACCTTAAGCCATTCTACAGGTTGAGCAAGTCCCACCATTTTTCCTTAGTGATCCGTGTGGCTGCGTAAGTGGTAAACCACCATTAGGTAGCCTCAGTGCACCGGCCCGCTGTGGACATGCCTAGTATGACCAAGCGAAGTCCCCAAGATCCATGAACACGACTAATGGTGAGAATACAGTTGCCGAATGTGGCTAAAACGCGTTCCAACAAGCAAGAAGCTTAGGCGCTCGATGACGCCGGCCTCCCTTCGGTAAAGCCTAACCCCACCCTTACATCAGTAAACAAGTCGCCTAAACAAGGCAACGAACTATAGCGTATAGTTGTTCGGTCCCCTCCAGACTTCTCGACGGCAATGGCGTCCACCATCGGCAGCCCCTCGCAGATGAACTCGCGAATGGGGCGTGCGTCGCTCAAGGACACCACCATGGACCGCTCGCACGCGAGTTCGTTCATGGGGAACGGCTCGACGACCAGCATGGCGACTCTAGGGCGCGCCGCGCGTCAGGAGCCATACAAATTCGCCGCGCCATCTCTAGAGCGGCCGAACAGCAAGGACTCGCAGCGCTCGGAGAACCGTAGCCCCGCGAAGCGCGCCGACCGATTCATCCCGCAGTCGCATAACGGCGTTGCCATGTCCGGGGCTCTGGCCGAGGCCTGCGGCATTAAAACGAACCGCATTCTAGAGTTCCGCAGCATGCCACCAAAGCAAGGCTCATACGCCGACTTTGTGAGCCAGTACACGATGCGGAAACCGCAGCCTGCGGTTGCGAAGCGGCGCATCGCATCGTCGGCCATGCGCATCCTCGACGCGCCAGGCATTGTGAACGACTTCTACTTGAACGTTTTGGACTGGTCCGCCGTGAACAACACGATGGCAATTGGGCTCGGCAGCGCCGTGTATGCTTGGAGCGCGAACACGGGCGACGTCGACGTCATTGCTGAATTCAACAATGGCATCACGGCCACGTCGGTTAAGTGGTCCGACGACGATGCGTACGTTGCTATAGGCACGGCCGCTGGCGACGTGCAAGTATGGGACGCGCAGGCAGGCGTGAAGCTGCGCACGCTGCGCGGGCGCACAGACCGCGTGGCCTCGCTGAGCTGGAACGGCCCCATACTGAGCAGCGGCGGGCGCGAGGGCTCGATCTGGAACCATGACGTGCGTATCAAGCACCACAAAACGGCCGAGATGTCAGCGCATTCGGGCGAGGTGTGCGGCTTGGCCTGGCGGCCTAGCGACCACCACGTCCTTGCGAGCGGAGGCAACGACAACGCCGTAATGCTCTGGGATGCCCGTGTCGCTAGCGTTCCCCGTCATGCACTACACCAGCACCAGGCGGCCGTGAAGGCGCTGTCTTGGTGCCCCTGGCAGTCGACACTGCTGGCCACTGGCGGCGGCTCGGCTGACCAGCAAGTACACTTCTGGAACACCACCACCGGCATCAAGCAAAACACTGTGAATGCAGGCGCCCAGGTCATGGGACTGCACTGGAACAGCGAGTACCGCGAGATTGTAGGGGCTATGGGGTACCCGACAAACTCGATTGCTGTGTGGTCGTACCCGTCCCTCGAGAAGCAGACTGAGATCATGGGCGCACACGAGTCGCGCATTCTCAACGCCGCGCTCTCGCCGGACGGCCAGACCCTCGTGACAAGCTCTGCCGACGAAAACATCAAATTCTGGAACGTTTTCGCATCGTCGGCAGGGTCCAAAAACAAGTCTCGCGAGTTCGGACACTCCAGCTTCATCGGCCTCGGCCGCGTGTAAAGCGCGGCGCAGCAGGCCCAGCAGGGCAAAAAAGAAAAGCATTTTACCACTCTCAAACAATTTCAAAGGGACGCAGCCCCACTCGTAGTCCCTTGTAGAGCATTTTAATGGCTACATTGTCAACAATATGTACACGTTATACCGAATACGCAATATGAATACACGGTGCCGCGCTTAAAGCGTACGCTAGCCACACTGTGCGCGTGATTACGCACGCATAACGTCCCTGGTGCCATCACAGAACCACAATCGTGTGGGTTACTAAAGGATCACGCCACTAAGGTGGCAAAGGGGGGATTGCGTTAGCTGGCACGGGGGCGACTTCGTTAAAGACGAGGACATACCACACAAAGAATTAGCTAACTATACGAAGCCCGTAGTTTTCGAGAGAACCTTGGCGCCTCTCTGGCCCTGGCCTCGTAGCTAAGACTGTACATCGCCGTGGCGTTTTGCTGGACACACACACACGTGACCAGAACAACAATCTCGACGAGCGTCTCAGGATTCCAGAAATATAGTTGTTCGAACACGAGCTCGACGCGCGGTTCGCAATGTCTGACACCGAGGGCATTGGTTCGAAGCGGACCTACTCGAAAGTCGCAGCTTCGCCTGAGCAAAAGGGGGACGATGAGCGCCGGAACCGCATCAGTGAGGAAATGGCCAAGCCCTTCGACAAGTACACTCTCGTAGACACGCAGTGGCTGAACCAATTTCACGCCGGAGAGGACGCACCTGTGCTACTGGGGAAGGGCGAGGCTGCGTCTAAGGTAGCTGACGAGGCATTTGTTCTCCTCAAAGAATGGTATGGCGTACGAACAGATGCGGTGTCCGTGCGCGTAGCGAATCTTGAGCGCAATCGGCCAGCCGAAGTGCTCGTCCTCGAGACTTCAAAGTCTCTTAGCGATGCACTGAGTGTGCCGTCGTCGTATTGGTTTTATGGCGCGAAGGTGCACTCTGCGTTTGCGGATAAGGATGCGCTTGATCACACAGCACGCCCGTTCGAGCCCACGCTCTTGGTTGACGAACTCGTCCTCGAGCGCGACGAGACTCTCGTTCTCGAGAACCCCAACAGCCACCCGCTGGGCCGCACGGGCCTCGACAACATGTGGAACACGTGCTTCATGAACTCGTCGCTGCAGTGCCTCCTGCACATTCCGGAGCTGCTCACGTACTTCGCGAACGACGAATTCAAAAACGACCTGAACCGCGAGAATCCAATTGGCTGCGGCGGCGAGGTTGCTGATGCATTTGCTGAGCTCGTGCAGCAATCGTACAGCGAGCGCAGCTCCAGCTTTCGTCCTGTGCAGTTCCGCTCGACGATTGGCAAATTCAACCGCTCGTTTGCCGGACGCATGCAACAGGACTCGCAAGAGTTCACAGCCTTTTTGCTAGACAGCCTTCACGAAGACTTGAACCGCGTGCACCAAAAACCGGCAACAACGGAGCCTGAGCTCGGAGACAACGAGCAGCCGACCGAGGCAGTCATCAAAAGGCTCGCTCACGAAAGCTGGGAAACGCACAAGAAGCGCAACGACTCGAAGATCATGGAGCTTTTTACGGGCATGTACAAGAGCACGCTCATTTGTCCAGTCTGCGCCAAAGTGAGTGTGCGCTTCGACCCATTCTTTGACCTTACTCTGCCGCTGCCCAGCTCAACTTACTGGCTGCATTCAGTTACGTTTGTGCCTTGGGATACAGGGCGGTCCCCAGTGAAAGTCGACGTCGCGCTATCTCCTGCGGACTCCGTATTTGCGCTGAAACAACAAGTTGCAAAGCTCATGAACTCCGATGCGGAACGCATAATCGCTGGCGATGTGTTCCAAAAGAAGTTCTATCGATTTGTGAAGGATGGCGGAACAGTGGCGGACACAATCGAACCGTCCGACGTCCTAGTTCTGTATGAGGGGAGCCCAGACGCCAAGCCTGAGGAAACCCAGGCGGACGCCAAGCTTGAAGAGAATACTGATATTCCTGAGCGGACAAATGTGCCAGTAAGCGTGCCCGTATACGTATTGTCCCCCGCTTACCAGGGTTACCCGTTCTTCATTTCACTGACGTATTCTATGAGTGCCGAGGAAATCAAGGCTCAAGTGAAAAGCAGACTCGAGCAGCTTGTTGGCGAATGCCCAGAGTACCGGGTTAAGGTGTTTGACGGTGGAATCGATGACTTGGCCTACTCAGTAGACGAGAAGCGGACTTGGTTCCTGGATGGGCCAAGCTCTCCCGCGGACGAGCAGGTGTCGTCAGGTCCGCAAACACCGCCACAGGAAGAGGAGCCGTTTGTGACTGTGTCAATTCAGAGGCCTCGAGAAGAAAGGGCAGAACAACTTCACAGCCCCGCACAGTCACCAGGATCATCGTCTATATCGCCACTGTCTGACACGAGCTCGCCGCCAGAGATTACATCTGAGCATGAGCTTGCTGATGAGGACGTCATGCGCATTGAGCGCCATGTGGATCCGCACAACAGCGTGCTTCTAGTGGAGGTCGAGTCGGACTCAGTTCTTGAGGATGCGGTGCCTGCGTTTCAGGTCGCCGAAAACCCATCTGCCCTACATGCGAAGAGCGTGAAGGAGGAGCACCGCACGACGACTTTAGAGGGGTGTCTCGACAGATTCTCGCAACCCGAGATTCTTGGCCAGAATGATTTGTGGTACTGTCCTCGATGCAAGGACTTCCGCCAGGCACAAAAACAGATTGAGCTGTGGCGCGTGCCGGATGTACTCATGATACACCTCAAGCGGTTTGCTGGGTCCATGGCTTCCTCTAAGAAGATCGACGATCTAGTTACGTTCCCGCTTAAGGACTTGGATCTTAGCAAGCACCTGAGCGAGGGGGCCAGGAATGATAACCAGGGCCTTGTGTACGATCTCGTTGCCGTGGACAATCACTACGGTGGGATGGGAGGCGGCCATTATACGGCGTACGTATGGGACGCATTCACCGAGCAGTGGCTGAACTTCAACGACTCGTTCGTTAGCGAAGCCAACCCCGAGAGCGTTGTGAGTGCCGCGGCGTATCTCCTTTTTTACAAACGTCGGGCCCCAGGAACAACCGCCCTTGAGTCCGTGCGCGAGGCGATAAACAATCTGCGCATGCGTAAGCGTTATGCTCCTCAGGCTGCTGAGAATGCCCCGGCCGTTACATACCACGAAGAGCCCGAGGAGATTGATTTGTGCTCAACTCAAGTCGCCGCCGAGTCATCGCCGTCGTCTGTGGGCTCAGGAAGAAGGCAGGCAAATGATGACGTATTTGCTGGCGAGGGGCACCGGCTCGGTAAGATATCCGACGAGGATGACCCGAAGCTGCCGTGGTCTTAGGTCGACTACATTTGTACTCTTAATAGCGCTGCGACACGACGGATTGAGTCATCGCCGTAGCCTCGATAATAGCTCCGCTAAGTGCCATGTATGTGTATCATATGGGAGGGTATAAGTTGTGAGTGTTCGAATCTAGAAGACCCGTTCGGTCTGAGTATGTACGAGGGAAGCAAAATTCTACAGGTGGCGTATCATCTATGACGCACGAGAGATAGGAATTCGTCGCGCGTTTTCTGACGATCGCGGAAGCAGCCGAGCATACAGCTCGTCACGGTCGTTGCCCCCGGCTTCTGCACGCCGCGCATTTCCATGCACATGTGGGCGGCTTCCATAACGACGGCTACGCCCTGCGGCTCGAGAGCCTCCCACAAGCCCATGGCGACCTGTTTTGTGAGGCGCTCCTGCACCTGCAGCCGCTTCGAGTAGAGCTCGGCAATGCGCGCGAGCTTGGACAGGCCAATGACCTTGCTCTTTGGGATGTAGCCAATGTGGATCTTGCCGTGGAACGGCACGAGATGGTGCTCGCAGAGGCTCTGAATGTCGATGTCGCGCACGATGACCATCTCGTCGTGGTCCTCCTCGAAGATTGCGCCGTTGATTGTTTCGACAAGGCTCTCTTGGTACCCCTTTGTGAGGAAGAGCAGGGCGCGGGCGTAGCGGCCCGGTGTGTCCTCGAGGCCCGGGCGGCTCGGGTCTTCGCCGAGCTCCTTCAGAATCGTCTCGACGGCGCCGGCGATGCGCAGCTCGCGAGCCTTTGCGTCTTCAGCAGACTCGGATTGCCGCTCGGACGCGCCGATGCTGGGGAAGCTGAGCTCCTTCACGGCGGGCGGCACGCCGGAGGGCTGCCCGCTGAGCTTGCGAAGGTGCTCAGAATACTTCGGGTAGCCCTTCATCGTACCGTGGCCCTGGTTCATCCCTGAATAGACTGGCTCAGCGGCTGCTGCTGCGCCGTTCGTATCCGCAGGTGGGAGGAGATTGTCGATCTGATTATGATGATGCATAAGAGTAATAATGCTTTTGGGACGAGGCAGGGCAGGGCGCGCGACTAGGGCTCGAGGGTAAAGACCACAAAACTGGCGGCAGGCAGGCTGGCGGCAGGCAGGCCGGTGGGTGGAAGACCGCGCGCGCGTGCTCAGAATACGCGCCCGACGCCGTGACACACGGGACACGTCTCCTCAAAGATGAATAGGTCATGTATTATACCTGCGCCGCGGCAGCGACCGCACAGCGCGCCGCCAATGCTGGGGTCGCCCGGCATGACGACGCGCGGCGCCACAGGGAACATGGGCATGACTCCGGGCGGTAGGTACTGTGCCTGCGTGCGCACGCCGAATTTTTCGTAACAATCTTTGCACGTCGTACCCTTCTTCACCTTCACGCCCGTGTTATGGCACTTCTTGCAGAAGTACCCGCGCGGGTAATTCAGGTGCGGATTTGCCTGGGCCGGCGGCCACTGCGGCGGTAGGTTCTGGCTATATGGGGCCTGCCAGTTCCCGCTGTTACTTGTGCTGGCGGAGCTGGCGCTGTGAGAGCTATGGATGCTCGACGGGCGCCCTGACGACGGCGGCGGACGCAATTGTGAACTGGACGGCCCCGAATGGCTGGGGCGGTGTGATGGCGGTGGGCCCGGCGGTGGCCGGCTCTTTTCATCTGGCCGCGGTCGGTTGGCGCTGGGCGGTGGCCCCGGCGGAGGCCTGTGCCTCTGGCCCGGCGGTGGCCCCGCCGGTGGGCGATGCTCCGCAGGTAGCGGCGCAGGCGGCCGGCTCGAGGCCGAGTTCGGCATAGTGCTCGATGCATCGGTGGTACTCAGCGGCCGGTTCGTCTGAACGTCCCAGCGCCGAATGTCGTGTACGCCAGCACCCTCGTCCACGGAAACATTGCCGCCCTCGGCCACTTCGCTGTACGGGGGCGGCTCTTCTGTCGGCACATCTGTCTGCGCAGGCAAATTGTGACTCATGGTTATGATGCCCGTGCTTGCTGGCTCAGAGTCTCGGCAACCGTGTGTGGAGGAGGTAAGGTGGCTAAGCGCGTCTATGATGTGGGGTGGGTAAGCCAGTGGGCCAGGTTTACTTAAGGTGGTCTCCCACCACGTCTGGGGTAGAGCAAGAGAGTGAGGCCAAACGAAGCCGCGGCGGTTTAGCTAGTCGGCTCAATGCGTCTGCATATCTGCTAGCCCAATAGAAGCAGATCCATGCGTCAGAGAAATTACTGCGCTCTCATCGGGTTGAGTCACAAGAAGTGGACAGCCCTCCTGCTTCCGTTCATGAACGTGCACGGCGATGTTCATGAGCTGTATTCGGCCAACGCGACTCAATATGAATCGATCTCGTGCTAAAAACAGATCCGCTCATAATACAAGACCAAATTGAGCCCGTGAAGTGGGCCGTCACGTGGTAGAGTGAAGAAGCCGTCAATAACTGCTTTGGGAAATTCGTTTAGGGCGGCTGCAACGCGCGATACACAAACGTTTCGAGATCAGAATTAAAGATTAGCCAAACAGTATCGTACAGATTACCAAGGACTTTCAGACCCATAATAGAGCAATAAAAAGAAACACGAAAAAAGTCGGTTAATCGGAAGCTACCTTAGACGATGATCGATAGGGATGACGGACACCTACCTATACGAGGTGTAAAGAAAGGATGCTGAGTATTTACACATTTTGTACCGAGATACAAGTCTGCAGCAGCACACTACTGCGAGGCGTAAACGCGTTCCAGCTCGGCGCGAATTTCGTCAAGACTGATGCGGCCCTTCGCCTCGAGCTGTTCAGCCAGTGCGCTCACCATTTTGGGAGTCACCGCCACAGCGTACTGCTCGTTTTCGAGGACAATGGCTCCCGTAATACTCTCGGCGATCTCGACATCGAGGCCATCCTCTTCGTCCAGCGCAGCGGACCCCGTTTTTCTCAGCGCCTCGCTAATTCGCTCGCGGCGTTCGCGGCGGTCGTTGCGGTCTTCCTCCTCTAGTTGCCGTCGATACGTATTGTACTGCTCAAGCTCGGCCTTCGCGGCGTCGATCTTGCGCTGGCGCTCCTCCCGCTCCTTCGCGATAAGGTCGCCAAATGCCTCTTCGTAGATCTTCACCTCCTCTCGTCGCTGCTCGGCTTGCTGGCGAACGTATTCGTAGTACGCGCGGCGCTGGTCGCGCTTGGCCAAAGACTTTGCCTTTTTCGTGCCTACTTCTCCGCGCTGCTTCCACGCATTAACCCGCTCCGGTTCCTGCGCCATTTGGGCTGCCTGGCGCTCCTCGAGGGCCCGGCGCGCGCGGTCGTCGTTATCCCACGCTGCACCCACATCGCGCACGGCGTCAGGCGCGTCCTCAGGCGCGTCCTCTGGCGCTCCTGCACGAGCATCGGGCTCGAGTACCGCAGGGGGCACCTCCTCAGCTACATTAACCTCGCGCTGCCTGTTTTCGTCCCGCCCGCGGTCCAAAAGGGCATCGAGTTCGTGCTCGGCTTCGCCCACCTCTTCTATGGCGCCGTCCCCCGGCCGCTGGAAGGTCTTAATCGCAATGTACACTGAGGCAGCCGCCACTGCAGCGGCCGTCCACAGCAACGCACTCTGGTGGGACATCTCAACCTATCAATCTGCGCCTGCGTGAGCCTAAGCAGCTACAAAGTAAGTGTAGCGTTGCGAGGACGATTAGGTGATCGGACCCGCCCGCCACAGCGCCAGGGCATACGCACACGCAGCACCGCGGCTTAGAAGCACCAAGACGAGAATCTCCACCAGCGGCAGTGGTGGAGCACGCGACATGAATGCTGCGGATCTCGAGCCGATGACTCGGCGCCTCCTCGAGTCCACGCGCGACCTCACAATGTCGTTTGCACAGTGGTCTATGGGCAAGGCCTCGGAGGAGAACGTGAGCGACAGCTACGTGCGGCTCGGGAATGAGTACGTCCTCGCGCGCAACCGGTTGGCCCAGTCCGGAATTTCGGCTAATGATCTGCCGGACGTGCCCGCCGAGCTGCGCCAGATTCTCGAGCAGGCGCTGGCGCAGGAGCCCAGTAAGGCTGTGCACGCCATGTACGAGCCCCGTCTGAAGGCAGTAATGGCTCAACTCTTCCGTCTCCTCAAGTTGAAACAGCTTCAGCTGGCGCCAACGCAGTCTCAGACGGCGAACGGCGCGCCGCGCGTTGCCACGCCTCAAAATCAGAGCCACGCGCACGCGCACACACAGACCGCGCCGCAGCCAGCGCAACCACAGCACGCACAGCATCCTCCTCATGGGTATACTCAGGAACACGCCTATGCGAATGCCGGGCCGAAGGCCCACCATGTCGATGCAGGCGGCGCGTCGGCGCGTCGCCCGCCGCCACCGAATGCCATGCGCGAACGAACGACGTCTCAAGGATCCCAAGGATCCCAGACGTCACACTCAAGCTCACCTGCAGAGGCTGCGCAGTTTCTACCGGCCCAGGCGCCAGGCACAGCGCCCGCCAGAGCACCGAACTACCGCCAACCCCCTCAATATAATGCTGCCAGTAACGGCGCGCCGCGGCAACGATTAGGAATTCCGGATGACGCCCTCGCGCAGCTCCAGAGCCACGGCGCTCTGGAGCGCCAGGCGTCAAAACGGTACTCGTCTCACCAGCTGGCTCAAATCATCAATGGCTCACCGTCGGAGAAGTCTCCATTACCCACTACCGCCGTGCACAAAACATCAGCAGCTCCAGATTTCACGGCTCGCAACGTTGTGCGCCGCACAGGCGCTCCAAGTGAGCTGCCTCCACAAACTCCGGAGCAGAGCATTCATCGGCGCATTTCGATGCGCCAGCGCCAAAGTTCTCTTCACAGCAACCACAGTGCCTCGGGATCGGCGGGATCACACGAGGAATCGCCGGAAGCTCAACCGGAACCGGAACCGAAGCAAGTCGCTGTGTTTCTGAGGCTTGACAACAAGGTGCGCAAGGTAATGCTAGAGCAGCCGCCGAGCCTCGGCGCAATTCGGCTTCGCTTCGTCGACGTGTACGAATACATCCACTCCGGAGCCAACACGTTCCCGGAAATCGTGATGCAGGACGAGCAAAGCGGCATTGAGTACGAGCTGAACGAGTCTACGGTTGGCGACGTTAAGGAGGGCACTATGCTGACCCTCAAGGTAAAGGGCGCCAAGGAACAGACTATTGAGTCTGAGATTGCGGCGCTGCGGGAAGGGATGAAGGAGATTGTAGCTAAACTTGACTCGAAGCTTTCTGCTCCGCCATCTTCTGGCTCCGCTTCGGCTGGTTCGAAAGGAGCAAACTTTCAACCACAACAGGGCCGAGCTTACCCTTCTCCTGTGCTTACCGGGGATGGTCGATTCAAGCTTGACAAGCCCATTCAGAAGCAACCCCCTAGGGGACAATCTCGCGATGGGCCAGCGGCGACTCATGACGCGCCACCGCGCGAAGCATCGTCGCTGACAGCTGACCAGGTCGAGCAAATCCAAAAAGAGATCGCATCGATTCGACAGACTGCCAGCAAGGCTGTTGGCACGATGCAAGATGAAATCACTGCGCTGAGAAAGGAGCTTACCGTGTTGCGCGACGCGAAGGTCACCACCGATGTCGGCTACATGGATGATATGAGAGAGAAGCTGGAAATCGAGTCTCAGCGCCTCGTTGTGCGAATTGAAGATCTCTCAGATATCATCGATCATCAGAGAGTTAACGTGGCTGACCGAGGCGTTCTGTACACACCTCAAGAGCTTGGAAACGTGCGCCGCGAGCTCGCCAACTTGACGGCGGAGTTTGAAGAGGTAGATACCTTCCTGCGGAAGGAGAAGCCTGTGCTTTCGAAGACTTGGGAGGCATCTCTGAACAACATTATCAGTTCGCAAGAATGGTACAAGGGCCAGGAGGCGCTCGTGCGTGACCTACGTCACGATTTGGACCAGTGCTTGAGCGTAGTTGACCTAGTTGAGGAGGCGAACGAGAAGCGGAGACAGAGACAGGAACAGAACCCTCAACTGAGACAACTGCGACCCGCCTTACCTCCTCCTCTCACCAAGGAAGAAGAAGAGGCCGCCAATACAGCCGTGCTCGCGGAAATTAGCGCTCTCAATCTTGACCATGAGCAGCGGGCAGAGGCGATGAAGCGCGCCGAACGCATCCGCCGAACGGAGCTGGCCCTCCGTCCTGATGAATTTGCTGATGAACTCAACCAGTTCGTTTCCGACGCAAAGCTGAAAGAGAACGGGGGCTTTCAAGCACTCGAGCTCCAAAGGCAGGAACGCGAGAGGCAAGCGCGCCTTGACGGCGAGAAGAGCGAGGCATTGGCAAAACAAAATGCCGAGGCTCTTAGAGAGCAACGACGGCAAGAAAGACAACAGCGCAAGGCTGAAGAAAAAACTTAGTTCCGAATCTGTAAACCTGCATATGCAGATGAAAGGAACGTCAAGGAAGCTTGCTTGATCACATTCTTTCTGTGTACTACTACTACAAGGTGCCACAGCACTCTTTAATAAATACGATAATCATAAAACGGCGGTAAGTGTGCGAGAAAGCCATTTTTACTCGGCTTGCTCGAGAAGCGGCGGTCACCTTTGTGCGCGTATGAGGAACATATTCTCAGCCGCCTTCAATACAGAAGGTCGACGACTCGTGGCTATGAGTGGTAAAAGCTTCATACGCGCAAGCTTCTGGAACACAAACCGCGGGTCAGTTGAATCTACAAGTGCACTGCAAGCGGCAAAGCTGTCAGCGACAAACTTACCGAACGCTCGTGCAACTTTCTTCTCCAACGCTGGTGATGCATCCACACCGGCGCGCTTATAGGCACGTAGCAGGCCTAAAAGAGATTCAAATTGGAAATTCGCACGCCAAACAGATGCGGCCTTATACACAGGTTTCGGCGCTGCGGATGCGCACAAATCCAGCCTCCTGGGATAGATATCCAGCGTGTCAGGATCAAACTCATAGCCAAGGTACTCCATTTTTTTCCCTTTCATACCCTCCAAGTTGGACTGCTGCTTTTCCTTTTTACAAAAGACGCCATACTCCTCCACAAAGCCGCGCAACATAGTATCCTGGTAGCTCTCGGCCATCTCCTTGCTGGTGCTCACGAAAAGGAAGTCATCTACGTATCTGAGCAGAAGACATCGCGAATCGTCAACAAAGGCACTGAGCTTTGTATGCACGAGGTCATCGAGCAACAGATTGCACAGGTCTAGTGAGCAGGAGGAGCCCTGAGGAATCCCTGCATTGAAAGGAATAACCTTAGACGGGTTCACTTGAATTCTGAGTCCATGGAGCAATTTTTCCATATCATCTAGGACCTCGTCGCCACTGTACGGATATCCGTGCAGCATCAATCTTTCCGGAGGCAAGCGAGTCCCCGGGCCCGGTAAGTTCCCAGTGACTTTGCTAAAGTATACGAGGGGCGGCTGCTGAGGCCCTCTGTCCTGTTGAACAGGCATCACTGGCTTGTTCATACTTGCGGCAGCATAAAGCTCTTCAGCAGGAGCAGCTGAAGGTTTCTCTTTGATGGAGCTACTCCGAGAATCTAACACAAAATGGGTCTGCAGCCAGAATTCTTTGTCGCCATTTGAAAGCTGCTTGCGAACGATTTCTTCAAGTTTCTGCTTCTTCACATTGTCGTAGCAACCACTTATATCGAGTTTGACAACGTAGTACTTCGCCCCTGGTGCGAGTTGATGTTTGGACTTGAATGCTTGCGCGCGCAAACACCAAGAGTGCCAGGTTTCCAGCCGCGTCGGTGATCGTGGCAGTGATTGAAGCACAACGTGAGCAGCCTTTAAGGTTGTGTTAAAGTCCTTGAGATTCACGATCGGCCTTATACCTCCGGTCCGTTTCGGAACGAAGCGCAGCCGTTCGCCATCATCACCGACATCCATCTGCTCTGTACCACCATGCTGCTCAACGAAGGCCTTAAGGCCAACAGCCTTGATCTTCCTCGTCCATACAGACAACTCATAATAATACAAAGATGTCGTATCGCCAGACATTTCTGTCATGAAAAAGTGATGCCCGAGCATAGGCTTCAGGAAATGGTCGAACACCCATTCCCAAAATAGAAGAAGCACTCTCGACCTTTTGCTTGAATCTGCTGGCAACTGATTAGACCACGGCATATCCTTGAGTTTGATACCGTGAGCAGCGTGCCCCAGCGGCATGCGCGCAGTGGCGGTCATGTTAACGAATCGGCGCACCGTGTTCTCCAGCGCCTTATCATTAGCAGAAGACCCGAGAATGGCCCTGGGGAAGAGCTTCTTGATGCAAAGCATAAGAAACTGTGCCACCTTTTGACGCGGCGTCCAACCCTCGCTGTTTACGTTGATATGCTTAAACAGGAACCGCATTGGTCTGGCACGCTTCTCTACGAGACCGATCAGTTGCTTGAGGTCGCGAGGAAGTGACCTTTGCATCTCCAAGCTCAGCGGCGGTAGCCGCAAAAGCTGATGGTGCCCAAGCTCCCGATAAACGATATCTCCCTTTGTCACAAATTTGGTCGGTTGAGGGGGCGAAAGACTCCGGTTCGGCTGGTAGCGCGGTAGGGTCCCCGAAATTTGGAGCCATTGAGACTCACCAACGGGCTTGTAAACCTTTGTGTACAAAAGAAGGAAGACAATCATGAGCCTGCCAACGATGTCAGATAGTTCGCTCCATGGCCCATAAATGATTTCAAGGTCCACGAGAGTATTCTTTTGCCGCGTTCGCATTTCATACAAGAGGTTGTGAAAGAATTTCTCAGTAGACACAGAGCCGTCGTTAGCAAGGTCTTTATGCCGCCCTTGCATTTGACGCGGGCTTTCGACCTCCGATTCATGGCCAACTACATAGCCCGAAAGTACCTCTGTAATCCTTGACGCTGGATCCAGTTTGATCTCGAAATGATGATCCAGGAAGTCCGGGAGCGTATCTGCGCGCAGATTCTGTTTAAACTGCAGCCACCGAAAGAACTTCTTTCTTGAGCGCCATGGGCTGAAGTCCTGCGTTCCGGCACTGAGAGCAGAAGGGGGTGAAAGGCCAGTGAACGCTTCGGTCGTTGTGTTCAGTGCGCTGAGCAGGGCGCTCTCGGCAAACACAAGCTCACGCGTAGCGTCAGGCGTGTCTGCGCCAGAAGTCACACGCGAAATGCTCGCGTTCGGCTGAGAATCGGGCACAATGCTTTCATCAATGACCATGAGCTCTTCAGAGACGCTCGGGGCAGCTGCGCTGGTAGGCTGCGCCAGCAAAGGCTGCTGCTGTTCCTGGGCGGGCTCTACGACGGGGCTTTCCTTCTCCGCCGTGGGGACCACTCTGAGAAGCGGATCCGAGCTGTCGCTACCAAAGTCAGACGAAATTCCCGCCGCACCTTCGTCCAAGTCACTATCAGCCTCGGTCTGCGGACGCCGCCTAGCGGCAGCTGTCCGGCTCGGTGAGGACGGGCGGCTAGACGGATCAGGGCCAGAGCTTTTGAATCTTGGCCGCTTGTAAGGAGGCTGTCGTGTTGGATGGTGGCTCGGCTCAGCAAAGCCGGCTCTCTGACGCTGAGGACTGTTCGAAGGACTGCTCCTGGCACTGGAAATCTTACTACGGTGAGGCGTCCCGGGAGCGCTGCGCTGTAGTGGCGGCCTAGCCTGGGTGCTTGTCTCATGCGGCAGTTCAGCAGCTTCTGGACCCGAGCCAGCGCGCGCTTCATTTGCACCTAGCGCCGGTGGAAGGTCGTAGGTGTCCTCAACGAACAGCGAAGTGTCATCGTCGTCGTCTGCGCAGTACGACAGAATACGTGCGCGTAAATTTTGAAGCGGCGCGTCGTCGCGTCTATTTTCTGGCTCCCGCGCACTTTTGTCGCGTGCACCGCCGGCCACGGCTTCCTCATTAGCACCGCCAGCACTGGAGCTAGTGCGACGTGCCCGCTTGCGCCCAAACAACAAGTGCATCGGCTTTTATAGTGCTACACCAATGCGGGGCAATTGAGGCCAATGCGGCGTAATTCACCGGCGCGGCCACGGAACAACACCAGCCGACAACGCAGGGTGCTCGCGCGCGTAAACAGGACTCACCATTTATCACGTGCAGTGTTTCGGATTTGCTGACTTAGCGAGGCCAGTCGAACGGCGCGTGAAACGACGACTTAGCTCGACGTGCGTGGTAGGCAGACGTCATCTCACACGCACTAAACAGCGGCTGGCATTGGTTTTTTTCTAGTCGTGGTTGTTGAAATAGCAGCATGACATTCATAACGTCGGCTGCCGAGATCCCGCAGGCCCTGCAGACAGGGTACTCGTCGCGGCTGCGGCTGGGCAAGGCGTCGCTGATGATTTCGACGGTCCCCGCGCCGCGCAAGCGCGGGATTTCGTACGCGGACCTAGACGAAGAGCTTGAAGACGATGAAGAGGACCCCAGCTTTCGGCGCTCGGAATCCGTGCGTGCGTCGCGGTACGGGCGGCACGATCCGAACGCGGCGAAGGTCGAAATGAAGCGCGAGCCGCCGCGCACGATGCCCGTACCATACAGCGAGCAGCAGCTCACGGCATTAGCCGAGACGGAGGAGGTGCTCGTGCCGATCCGGTTGCAGTTCGACGTCGAGAACTACAAGGTTGTGGACTTCATAATGTGGAACTACCACGAACCAAGTCTCACGCCCGAGCAGTTCGCGATCATGACCTGCAAAGAGCTAGACCTTCCGGTTGGATACACGTCGAACATAGTGAACGCGATCAAGGCGCAGCTGCACGAGTACGCGGAGCTGGCGTCGATCAAGATCCCGAGCGACACGGAACTGCACGTCATTATCAATCTCAGCATCAACCTGCACAAAGAGCTATTCGAGGACAAGTTTGAGTGGGATCTCAGCAACCAGGTCATTACGCCCGAGGAGTTTGCGAAGTGCGTCGTTGCCGATCTCGGGCTCGACCGCGAGTTTGTTGTGGCCATTGCCCACGCACTATACGAGCAGATTCTGCGCATAAAACGGGCAATATTCGTCGAGGGGCGGCTCATTGATGTGGATAATGAGGTCGCCGGTCATGCGAAGAGCCGTGAGGCCGGTCTGCGGTACACTTCCGAGGTGAATGCGGAGGACTGGATCCCCACAATGGAGACGCTGTCGCAGAGCGATCTCGAGCGGCGCGAAATGGAGCGCGAGCGCATGATCCGCCGCATGAAGCGCGAGTCGGCGCGGTCGATGAACGAAATAGACGTGGGGTCAATGCTGAGCCGGAAGCGGCGGCGGCACGTCGAGTTCTAAAGCGAGCGGGGCTTTCTATTTTTTGTAGTATTTACGATCTTGTACATGACAGCCACAAAGCGGTGAAGTGCGCCGAAGCACTATCGTGGAGTAATAAGTGCGCCGAAGCACATCACAGATACAGATTCAATTCTAGAGGGTGGTGCCACAGCGCACAATGCGTCGCAACGCATAACGCTTAGCAGTGGCCAATGCTCGACAATGCTCGACAATGCTCGACAATGCTCGACAATGCTCGACAATGCTCGACAATGCTCGACAATGCTCGACAGTGTGCAGGCAGCGTTAGGCAATGCTGATCACATAGGGGAATGGCGCAGCGTTCGTGGACATGATCGGGGGAATATGGTCGCGCTGCTTGTCCATGGTCACAACGACGTCCATGATGGCGTTGCTGATCTCCTGCGTTACCTGTTTGCGGCCGGCGTCGCCCTGCGCGTCGGCGGCTGGCATGAGCACAACGTCAATCTGCCAGGTCTCCCAGCTCTTCTCCTGCTGGCGCACGAACCAGCTCTTATTCTTGGACTTCGGCTCGTAGAACTTTACGTACACGGTCTTCGCCTTCACGTCCGGGTCGCGGAACTGGCGCAGGAGGTCGCGCGCCTTCTCGGCCACAAGCGCCTCGGACTCCGTGTTCATGGCAATCGGGTACGTGACGCCGGCAACCTCGCCGCATTGCGGCGCGAGCGTGCCGAATAGCCGATGGAACAGGATTGTCGAGAGCACGGCGCGCGCCGCCTCGCTCGCGTGCTTGCGGTCCGTCAACAGCGTCAGATTGAAGCGCCCCGTGCCCTTCGGGGCCTTCAGAGAGGGCGCCGACTGTGGCGCCGTTTCCATTGCTCAGAACCGCTCAGGCTTGGCCACAACACAGGAGCTAGCGGTACGGCAGTGGCTGTGGGGAAGTCCGAGCTCCCAGCAGTGAGTAAGAGTGACTGACTGACCGGCGGCGTCTCGCGACAGTACCCTCGCCCTACAGAACCGCCGGATGGGGAACTTGACGGCCGCTGCGTGCATTCGGCAAGCGGGGCGCGCCTATCACAAAAGAGGCTTTGGCGACGGGTTTGCCCGCGGCCGCGTCGGTGGCTTCTTTTTGGGCACCATGGCGAGCGCGATGCGCTGCATCATTTCCTCCGCCTGCGGGAACACCTCGTTCTCGAGCTGCTCGCGTTCTTCGCGCGTGAACTTCTTAAGCACGTAGCTGGCAACGGTGCCATGATTGCGGTTCGGTGGCGCGCCAATGCCGATGCGCATGCGCGTCCACGCGTCCGGAAACATCTGCGAGATGCTGTTCAGGCCGCCGTGCGCGCCCATGGCGCGCGACTCGAGCTTGAACTTGACAACGCCGCGCTCGGTGTCGATATCGTCGTGGATCACGCACAAACGGTGTGAGTTGTGCTGCGCGACCTTCATGGCCGCAACGACGGCGCGGCCGCTGCGGTTCATGTATGTCTGGCTCTTAGCCATGTAGATGTTCGGGTGCCGAGCCAGCGGCGCCATATGTACGTTTTCGTTGCGCATGATGAGAGTCGGGTCTGTGGACAGGCCGCCAAGCGCCTCTATGAGGTGGTCCATGACGATGTGCCCGGCATTATGCCTTGTGTTCGCAAACTGCGGCGTCTGCGGGTTACCGACTGAGACGATGACGAGCTTCTGCGGCTTTGTCTGCGCCAGCTGCGTCACGAACTTGTTTATTGGAAACGACGCCATGGCAGCAACAACAGTGGCGGGCAGCGAAAAGTGTGGTGCAGTGCTCAAATTGAGCCGACTGCGTGACTAAGGCGCTCCACCGAGTGGTTCGCGGTGGAAAGTAAACACAGGGGGGTAATACCGTAGTACACGGACCAGCGCGAACTGAAAATATAGTCATACGAATCTATCTAATTAGAGACAGCCCGTATAGTGGTGTATGCTGCGCGGAACCTGTGTGGAAGCTATGCGGATACGAAGTAGGAAGAAGTCGTGACTCCTACGGGTCGCGGTTTTGGCGGTTTTGGCGCCAGACGTTTTTATAGCGACCGCTGCGCAGCCACAATGTTTAGCGCCCAAGAAACCTACAGCAATGGGAAATGCCAACAAACCTAATGAGCCTTTTCCGGCAGGTCAAGCAGGCCCGAGCGGTTGCGGTCGCTGTTCACGCCGCGCTTGTGCCCGAAGAAATTGTCAAACGCACGCGCCGCAAATACGACGCCGCCGCCAATGTTCGCCACGCGGCTCAGCCAGTCGAAGAAGGACATGCGGCTGTCCCGCACGCGCACGGCAATTGCGTCGAAGTCGTACTGGAAATGGATGCCGGGAGGGATCCCTACACTGGCCACTGGCCGCGCCGCATCAGTCACTGTGTATTGATTTGTTTCGAGCTTCACACCAAGCGCTTCGAACGTGGTCGGCACAATGCTCAGGAAATACGAGGCGAAGGTCGGCTCGGAGAAGACCTTCTCCGTGTGGTCGAGCGGGTTGATCTGCGTAGGGTAGTAGTCGCCAAAGCTGAGCTCCGTGATGTGGTGCGACGCATTGAACTGCCGGCGCGCGTGGCGCTGCGCCGGCGAGCCGCCAAGTTCGCCTGGCCCGCTAATGGAAAGACGGCCTTGTACGCGGTTTGTATCAAAGATACCGGACACGCGGCACCACTCGACGTCCGAGTCGAGATACGGCCGCACGCGATTCGCAGCCACGAGCTCGTTCACCATGAGCCGGTCCTCACTCGAGTCCTGGATGTATATGGCCACATTATCGCATGTTTCCTCGACCGTTATGTCAAGATTAATCTGAAACCGCTCACTCACACCCTTGTAGACCTCGAACGAGTGCTTTGGGTGCGCGCCCATCCACGTCGACGTCTCCAGGTACAGGATGAACACGGCCACGAACATGAATACGTAGCCCATGGCCCTGTTCGGGGCCTGCTCGACGCGGTAGCTGCGCTCGACCTTAGGGAATGCGTCGAAATGATGCAGCATTTTGAAGCCGAGCCCGGAGTTGCACGAGCCGAAGTGCACGAGCCGAAGTGCACAAGCCGAAGTGAGCCGAAGTGTGGTGTGGAGGCCGGGGTCGCGTGCAGACCATCCTTCCGTCGTAGCAGTATCGGGCGTCTCACGAAACCAGGGCCATGGCAGCATTACCGAAGTAAACATTTCAAGGCTAAATGAATGCCTGCTCGCTTATATTTGCCATACGCTCATTACACGACCCTTAAAAGATGCGTTAGCCGTGACGCCCGACTCTGTAGCGGCTCTCGCATCATCATAAATATAGTTAGAAGATACGTAATAGGCATTGTTGGAATGGGCCGTTCCTCCGCACTAAAGGTGCTAGCGATTATAAGGCCGAATATGGTCCTCAGAAATAGTGAACTTACGCCTGTAGGGACTCTGCTCTACTCGTTGGTTCATGTTTGTCCTTCTGGACCTCTGCAGTGGAGTCGTCTTCAGGGGTCTCTACTGCTACGCGCGTTGGCACATCATCCAAATTGATGGCGTATTTCGACCAACTACGAATACGAGCACCGAACAGGTAGAACAAGATGGGTACGGGGAACAGTAGTGTGGCAAGACAGCCTAGTAGCGTGCCGGCCCATTGTATCCCGAGGTTGATAAACAGTGGATGTGCGAACAACGGGAACGCACAGCCGAAAGCGCTGCGTAACAACGTGTTCGCAGCGAACGCAGTACCGGCCTGCATGAGGTAAGTGTCCAAAATGTAATTGAAGGCTGATACAAACAGCCCCACCATGCCAAAGCCGAGTACACCGGCACCAAACACAGGCGCGAGCCAATGCACATGCGCGGGGTAAGCGCCTGTCCAGCACATCCAGAAGATACCAATGGCAAAAAACCCACCGCTTGTGATCATGAGCGGGAGTCGGTTCTCAGGCAATATCTTCTTGTTTCGCCTCTTCAGCTCGCGATTATACCAAGGCTCGAACGTGACAATGTTCAACACGTTGACGGCAACTGAGCCGATCATAAGCGATAAATAGGGCAAGTACACGTTCGCCCCGGGCCACCTGTAACCGGCCCAAATAATGGGAATCGCTTCCAAACAGAGATACAGTATGCCGTAAATGAAGCCGTGGTAAAGACTGACCAGTAATAGAATGGGCTCCGAAGCGAGCATCTTCAGCGGCTTGAGCAACAGACGCACGGCGAGCTCTTTGTAGTTAGCGTTCTCGTGCTCCCCAGGAGCTTGGATTGCCCAGTTCCCAGTTCGCTCACGAATTCTTCGCGCACGCTTCATCAGTATGCTCCCTGTATGAGTCTCGGGAAGACAGAACAAGATCAACACCAAGTCCAGCGCGCTCATAATGGCCGTAATGTACATGGTCCATCTCCATCCAAGGAAAGACTGCGTAATGTACCCACCCACCACGGGAGCTATCATAGGCCCGGCCATAACGCTCAAGGTGACGGCCGACAAGGCCGTACCTCGTGAGTGAGTTTGGAAAACATCGCCGGCCATGGCCGGCCCCACCGAGGTACAGGAGGCGCCAAATGCACCTTGGAAGAACCGCGAAAGCAGAATGGTTTGCAAGTCTTTGCCAGTTGCTGCAGCGAACATGAAAAGCATGATGCCAAACGTACCCAAAAGAAGAGGCAACTTGCGACCAATCTTGTCGCTCAAGGGACCCCACAGGATAGGCCCCACAGCAAATCCAAGAACATAGAGTGACACACTCAGTGTCGCAGCTGGAAGCCCAACGTGAAACTCTGCCATGAGAGGAGGCACGGCTGGAGCGATAACGGCAGAGCCCCAAGTGGAAATCATGATAGTGTACGAGATCACGACAAGCATGAGCACTTTCTTCCAAGAGGGAAAGTTCAATGCCAGTTCAGGATCCTCGGAGCTAAGCGGGCCCACGCAATAAGCACTGACGTCCCCCGGGTTGGGTGGGAACGGACGGTTCTTTGCAATGTTGGATTCGCCAGTTTGAAGCTCGGCTTCCTTGGACTTTGCATTTGGGCACGACATCTAACACAAAAAGGTGAATGATTTTTCTCGCGTTTGAGACTAATATATATGCTGCCTAGAGTCCAGGTGGCGCCAGCGGAGGGCCTGCTGCATCCTGATTCAACTGCAGGTACAACGTCATCAGTCTGCGCCGCAGTACGTGAGATTCAGCAGAGAGTTGGCACGGCATGAATGCGCATGTGGTTGATTGTGTTCTGTTGATGTTCTGGATACAATACCGTGCCAATTTTATGGGTAGTTTAACTGAAGGTACAAGGCGTCACCGTGAACCGCATACAGAAGCTGTTTTATCAGCGACAAAGGAAGATGCAGACCTTGCCCTCATGATGCATATTATATGCGACGCGGTCATCATCAGTCTGCGTTGGGTTCCGGCCTTATCGACACCTCTACTGTTAGCCATCCCGTTAGTACAAATCGCACTTTTGATCATTTCGTTCCACTTGAAATTAAAGCGTGCACTTTGTGAGAGCTTGAGTCCTCTTCGTTAGCTTGTGTTGCACACACGTTCAACCCCTGCATCATCGATTCGAATCGGAATCGCTAACTAGTGGCCCTAACCGCGGACCGCGCGAGCCGTGAGTTCTACTCGATCTTATGGTGCCGACGGCAACAGACCTTTTGAAGAGGCGCAAGTCTTGGCACAAAAGGCCTTTGACCCTCAGGTTTGGGCTCTTTGCGATGAGCGTTGCTGTGTGCCAGACGTCCACCATTTTCAAGGACGCTTGAATTATCTGCGTCTTCTATCTAACGCGGGCGAAGATGCGAAAGAAGGCCAGTTCTGTATGGCCATCTTCATGACAGAACCCAACTAAGAATGCACACTCTGCTCGTTGGTTTAGAATTTCAGCTGCGCGATGACTTCGTCAAAAGGCCACACAGCCCGTCGTGGCGCAGATAGCGCTCACGGGGTAGCACATAAGCCTCAAAGGCGACCCAGAAGGCTTGCGCTCGACTTAAACCAGAAAGTCAGAACGTCTATACAAGGATTCCCAGCGACCTCTATGACATTTCAGAGCGTTCGACTAAAATGTATTATATGTTAATGACGCCTCTTTATGCAGCCGGAAGCTTTTGAAGACGCTGTCAGCGCAATTACATGTATATGCTATACTCATGGGAGGGTCAGGATTTCTCTGAGCTGAGGTGACAGGTATGCGTGCCGATCTGGCCTTGAATATCCGCGAACTTGCGCGCAGATTCGTCCCGGACTGTATCACCGCTGGGCTTGAACCGTTCCCAGACTTCCACCGATATATGCTCGGAAACCGTCGTTCAATCTGATTACGCTACGATAGCTTTCCGAAGAGCGTGCCCTGCGGGGTGCCTCTCGGATCTGAATAAACGCCAGCAGACGGTGGTGCCGCAATTAGCTGGTGCGAGCGAGAATGTTTGCAGTGCTTATAAGTCCAGTAAGGTTTCGTTGCAGCCGTGAGGGCTATATGTGCTCATGCATGCCTTTCTTCAATGAATGGCGACATATATTTCGAAATATATAAGGGCTCAGGAAGTACCGGGATTGAGCGCGCTGTAGCGCACACGCAATCAAGGATAAGAATCATAAAGATTTTAAATAAGTGCTCATGGGCGATAACGAAGGCGTCGTGCTGCCGCCTGTGCGAGTGTCCCGCTGAAGTAAAATGTTCACGGGAGGAGAGGGGTTCAGAACTTGTAGAAGCACTGCCGCGTCCAGCGCCGTCTCCTCCACGTATCGCTCAGCGAGGCCGTGTCGGTGTCAATGGCCCAGTCACCATCGACGCGGACCTGCGCGACCTGGCGATCGTGCGTCCACTGCGCGGCGTCGGCGTCAAGCGTCCATGGTGCACTTGCGTCGAACGTCCAGCCCTCTGGTGGCAGAATGTCTACCAACTGCGAGACTGATGGAGCAAGCTGCTTCTCGAGCCGGTACCTAGTATCTGGCGTGTACATGGAAGACGAGTAGACGGCCTGCAGAGAGTTCCACTGCCGCGGTGTGAGGCCCTGCGGCTGCAACTCAAAGGCCTCGACTGTGCGCTCAAGCGGTGCATCGTCGACAATGACGTGGTTTTGCGCCAGCTGCTTAATTGACCCGACTGCCTCGTGCATGTCGAGGCTCGACTGGAACTTGACGTGCTCGAGCTTCTTCTGCAGCTGCTTCACGCGCGGGTGCTTCGCCAGTACAACGGTCCAGCCCGTGACCGAAAAGAATGCCGGCACGGACACGTATGTGAGGCCGACGGCCGATGCGACGAGCGCGAGCGTTGCGCCCACGAGCATGAGGCACGACGGCTGCGGGTCGGCGAACTTCGCAGGGCCATCGCGGAACTGGTCTACCTTGTCGAGTGTCTCGACGATATGCGTGAGCGAGTGCTGGCCCTTGCGCACGGCGGCGAGCAGGCTGCGCGCCTGCTTCTTCTCGTCGTCCGTCTCTTGCGCGGCCGTCTCGCCCAGCTGCACAAAGTCGCCGTCCTCGTACTCGGAGTACTGCAGCTTGAATTTTGCCGCATAGTTGGGCACAAGCACGTTCACAATGAACAGGAATAGCGGCAGCAGCACGAGCCACTGCGGCCGATAGCACAGCGTGCTGTAGGCCATGAGGATCGAGACCGTCATTGCTGGTCGCTGCCAGCTCATGAATTCGGCCACACCGAGCTCGAGCTGGCCGAGCCGCCGCACGCGTCCGCCCAGCGCAATGAGCGACGTTACAAACATGTACAGGCTGAGCGCCGGCATCGCGTCGACCTTCGCCTCCACGGCGGCCGACGACATCCCCTTCTGCGCATACTCGTAGAACTTGTCGGCCACATGCTTGCGCGCCTTCGATTTCAGGCCATTGGTCGACATTCGCGGCTGGCTCGCGACTTGGTGGCCTTCTGCGAACAAGCTGGGCTCCGCGCCGCCAGCTCGGGAACGATGACCAGGGTAGGGTTCGACAACCAGGGATTGTGTGGGGTACGAACGAAGCGTAGGTCGGCCATCTGCGCAAAGGCGCGTTTAACTTTAGGACCCCCCCTCCGGGCTGGCCCAACTTTAATCGATTAGGCACAGGCTATATGACCAGGAAGTTCGTTTGGGCCGATGCCTTTATAAAGCACTAGTTATTTCGATGAAAGCCGTCCAAATAGTGTGGAACCTAGAAATGGGCCCTACTTCATGCAAACCAAAACAAAAATAGGGAGACAGTCATGGCGTTAATCCTATATACGGAGTGGGGTTTTCATCAATACATTAGCCCATATTAGCGGGCCAAGGCTGGCCTCGCGGCGGTTCAGAACGGGTTAGACGAAGTGCATGATCACGTACGTCATGAGAATGGTCATGGAAATCGGCAGCAGTGCGTACTGAGCCATGAGCGAGACGGCCAGGCAGTTCAGCTCGAGGCTCTCCTTTGTGGGGTCGATCCATGCGAGCGTGAGATAGATCTGGATCGTGGCCGACGGCGTGCCCGAGGCCACGGCAAGCACGATCGGCGACATAGCGTCGTTTTTCTCGAGCCACCCAATGGCGCGCAGGCGGTGGATCCACGCACAGGCGATGATTGGCAGAATGGCGAGTTTCAGCAGCACAATGAGCACGAGCGTCTTCCAGAAGCCCTTCACCATGCGGCCGAGCTTCAGCGACGCAATGGTGCCGCCCAGTAGCATAAGGCCGAGCGGTACCTGCGCGCCGGCAAAGAACGACAAGAACTCCATGAGGAAGTCGAGCGGCGGGTTCCCGTCTGGTGCGTCGTGGAAGTTGCGGATGTACTGGCCCTTCACGAACACGCGGCGCACCCACGGAATCATACAGATGATGATACCGGCAATGAGCGCGAGCATTTGCGGCATGAAGATGTCCTCGAGTGCATTACCCAGGTATTCGAGGGCGAAGTTCTTGCTCTTCATGTGGAACCACTTGCGCTTGAACGCGGCCCACGCGCGCCAGCGGCTCTTCTTCTTGTCGGCCGGCGCCTCGTCGGGCACGCTCTTCGAGTCCGTGCTCAGCGTGCGCGAAATGAGCTCCATGTTCTGGAACGCAATTGGCGCCGACGGGTCCACGTCGATGCGCGACTCCGCGTCCATGAATAACTCGCCAGAAACGACGGACGGCCGCCGCGCAAAGTAGACCTCGCTGCTGCCGTAGGGCCGCTCCTCGCGGGCCCGCAAAGGTGCCTGTGAACCCGTGTTTGTGTCGCGCCGCGCCAAGTACTGTACGTGGTCGTCCTCGTGGTACGGCTCGTGCTGCTCGTGCATGGAGCCTACGGCGCTAGAACGGCTCTCTGGATCGGACTTGTGCTCCTCGAGGCTTGAGTTACTGGTCGCGCGCTGCAGCGTGTTCTGGTTCGTGACCTTGTCGCGGACCCAGCGGCACGAGTAAGTGAGGGACTCGACGGATACGGGCGGTACGGTTGGCTGCTCGCGCAGCGGGTCCTCGCGCTTCGCGTCCCAAGCTACAAGCCGCGTCCCGCCAAGGTTGAACGTGAACACGAAAAATATGATGACGATGAGCACGCAGTAGGCCTGGCCGCGCTGCGCAAGGTCGCTTGGCAGCTTCGGGTTCTTGCCGACCGTTTGCACGTACGCAAGGGGCAGGTCGCTGCAGTTGTTGACCATGCAGCACAGCAGCAAGCCGCCGAACCACGCGCGCGGAATCGGCGACACGAGGCGGATCATGAACCCCCAGCCAAGGCCGATCGTGTAGTATATGAAGCCCGAGAACACAATGACGCCGAACAGCTTGATATCCGTGTCCTTGATCTGCGAGACGATGTTGTTGAACACAAGGCACGGCACAAACACGTTCAGCACGAGCACGCTAATGCCCTTCGAGAGCTGCGGCGTGAGCACCTTTTTTTTGGAGAGGAGGAAGCCCGTGCCAATGCTAAGATAAATCTTTATCATTGGCTTGAACGCCATCCAGATGGCCTCATTGAGCGCGAACGTGTACGGCCGGTCCACGGCTCGCTCAATCATGGCGCCAGACAAAGAGGTGCGCTGAAGGGACCAGATGGGCGCAGATCTTCGGCGCTTAATTCGTACTTCGATAAACCTGCGTATTCCAGGGCTAGGGCTCGATACTGGCCGCCGTGTCTAGCGCCCGCATGAGAGAGCCTATACCGCACATCGACTAAAAGCGGTAGTGCACAGTGGCGCGGCATCGAACTCCGCAGTGCCTCCAACGACGAGGCCTGTTTACACATTTAGGTACGGGCGCTATATTTTTCTGCGAGGTTTTGGGAACAGCAATGGTTTCATTTTTTTTCCCCTTTCGCTGTGACCCTTAGCAACGGCCAACCCCGCATTGTCGTAATCAGCGTGTGCTGAACCGCCGGGCGCTGCTGCCGTTGCAAAGAGTCAGACCGTACCCCGGTTCCCCACCCTGACCCGCGATTTCATGCCGCAAAAAATTTGGCTGTTGGGTCTGCGCGGGCCGGGACACGGATTAAATCACTAACGGCTTACGCACGCGAATCGTGAAATTTACTGATTTACGTGCGAGGCCGGCCGCACGCACCACAAGACCGCGCGACCGGTGCTTTCCATGCCTGCAACGCATCTGCGGGGTCAGAATGCGGACATTCGGGACGTGAAGCAGAGGTTGGCCGCGTATAGTATAAATGCGAAGGTAACTAGAAAAAATAACGAGACGCACCTGTTTGTGGAGGCGCCCTCTGCGGCGCTGAGCGACTTCTGCGCCGCCTCGAGTGCGTCCTGGTCGCTGTGTTCGAGCTGCGAGTTCTGCGGAAGTAAGAAGCCCGCGAAATCGCAGGCCACGAAACGCGTCGCCCTGTACCCGCCGCTCGTGCTGCTGCCTACGGGGTCGCAGGCCGACACAGCGCACGCGCGCAACGTGCTGCGCGACTACCCAGCATTTACGCATGTGGCCGTGAACGCGCCGATCCAGGCCGGCGACCCCGTGCGCCGGCCGAAGCTCATCCCGCTGGCCGGGGACTTTGGCACGTTCACGGATTCGGCGCGGCCGAGCGCCGAGGACCTGCGCCGCGCGTTCTGGTGCACATGCGTGCAAAACGGCATCCACCAGACGTGGGCGCCCATGTACACGATGTTCAGCCGCGGCAATATCACAGAAAAGAAGCGCGTGCTCACAGAGTTCAGTCGGCAGGCGCCCATTGCCGGCTCTACCGTCGTGGACCTGTATGCCGGGATCGGCTACTTCACGCTCGCGTACGCGAAGAATGGACCGAAGGTCGTCTACTGCTGGGAGCTGAACTGGTGGAGCGTCGAGGGCCTCTTGCGCGCAGCAAACCAGAACAAGTTCCGAGCGCGCGCCGTGCATGCGCACGAGCCGTACGTGCCCGAGCCTGACGACTGCATTGTCGTATTTGTGGAGGATAACCAGCGGGCTCTGGAACGGCTGCCGAGCCTCGACCTCGCTGGCCTCAGCCATATTAACATGGGCCTGCTTCCGGACTGCCACGCCGCGTTCCCCGTCGCGCGCGGGCTAGCCGCAAGGGCCGACGGCGCTCCTGTGCTTCATATCCACGAGAACGTGCGCACGGCCGAGCTCGAGAAGTGGCAGGCAGAGATGTCTTTGCAGTTTGGAGCGTGTCTGCACGTCGAGAAAATTAAGAGCTACTCGCCGGGCGTTGTGCATGTGTGCGGCGACTTTGTGCGGCGCTGACAGTCGTGCACGAAGCTACCTTTTCATTCTCTCTTCTCTTTCACTAGACAATTAATTAGACTAGACAGGTATCAAGAAACGACTGAATTATTGTAACATAAATAAATAAATCTCGCAGAACAAACGTATGGGACGGCGCACGAGCTCGAGACGTGCTCGGCGTGCTCGGCATGCTCGCCCCGAACCTGTGTGCTGCTGGGCTCTCTTTCGGGAGACGAACAGCATGCTCATGCTGCTCATGGCTTGCTCATGGTCATAACTTCGTCATAGCCTGGTCATAGCCTGGTCATCATGCTCCGCTGGTCATCATGCTCCGCTGGGGATGCCGCCGTCGCTAGAGAGCTGGCTGCGCCCGCTCATTAGCATGCCCTGCAGCTGCTCGGCTACTGCGGTGACGATGACTGTTCGCCGCGTGTGGTCCTCGCGCTCATGCTTCTCGCCGGCGGCGTCCTTAGGCCCCGTGAGAGCGACCTGCGGCTCGCCGTCTATGATGCCTGTAAACAGAATGCCCTCCGGCGCCGAGTCCTTCTTGTCGCCGTTCGTGAAGATGCGATCAATGAGCGGCCGCAGACACGCCTTGCCAGCCTCGGTGCGGAAATGCCGCCCCAGCGCGTCCGCGCGCGCAAACCGCTTCTTGCACCCCCACGCCATGTCGCTGTACTCGCCGCAGCACACAAATCGCTTCTCACCGCTGTGCAGAGCCTCGTGTCGCTTGCGGTCGTGCTGGCGCGCAAATGCCTTGCCGCAGTGCTTGCACGCGAATGGGCGCTCGTCCGTGTGCGTGCGCATATGGCTGCGCAGGTTATATGCGCGCGTAAAGCGCTTGTCGCAGAGCTCACAGGCGAACATTTGGCCGCCCTTCAAATCGTTTGTTGGCTCGTACGGACTCGAGTGCGAGCGGTGGCGCGTCTGCGGCACGCCGAGCTGCGCGGCCTGGCCGAGCGCGGGGCTTGCGTGGTGCACTTGGATCTTTGGGAACTCCATCGCGCCCTCGGCGTTCTGCGCCTGCGCCGCCAAAGTGTCAAGGAATGCGGAGCGCTCGCGGTCGCCCCAGTTGTCGGACAGCGCCCGCGAGTGCCGCAGGGGCACGTCAAGGCGTTGGAAGCCCTCAAAGCCCGCTGCGTCCTGTAAGGGGTCCTCGACCAAAGGGCTAGCGCCGCTGTTCGAGTAGCCGTGCGACGACGAGTCGTTTGAGCCGTCGAAGCCGCTGAGCGGGCTGCCGATCATGGGGCTGGCCAGCGGGCTTTCGAGCGGGCTCTCGGCGCTGTGCACGCTATGCGGCGTGCCGGGCGGCATTGTATCCGTTGTCATGAGCGGGCTCATGTGTGGGCTAGTGTGGAAGCCAGGCCCGTAGCCTCCCTGTACGTTTATGTGCGGGCTAGTGTTGGGCGGGCTGTCGTAGGAGCCCGAGAACTCGTCCTTCATGGCCGAGGACTGGAACATAGGCGCCTGCGCGCCCTTCAACGGCACGCCCGACGCCGAGTACATGGGATATGCATCGTCGACGTAATTGTAGGCATTATTCGAGCTCTCCTCGGGCTCGACGACGTTGATGACGGGGTCGACGCGGATGTTCGGCGCGGCGTAGCCGTACGACGACGGCGAGTCCACGCCGGCGGCCAAGTGGCCCGTGCTGCCGTTTTGGTAGCCAGCGTGCGGCGGCGCGGGCGGCTGGCGCCCATTAAGTGGCATCCCGGCGGGGCCATGCGGGCTGCGCGGCGGCGCGCCAGATCTGCCCATGGGCGCGGCGCCGAATTGGTCTGACGGGCTTGGTTCGAGCAGATCAAACAGATCAAGCTCGTCTAGTGAGCTAATTGGCTCCGCCTTGACCTGCTGCTGTATTGGGACGCCGTGTGGCAGGGGCGCCGCGTAGAGCATGTTGCCGTGGTCTGGCGGCACGCGGGACCGCATCAGGTCGGCGTCGGACGAGGGTATGTGCTGCCGGTCGGCACGGTGCAAGTCGTCCTCAAACGAATGGATGAAGTCCTCCATATTGAACCGATCCATGGCGTCCAAACTAAGCTCCGGGCCAACACAAAACTTATATTTAACCTGCTGACAAACGATCTCGATGTCAGTCCACAACCGCACTTAGGGTTCCCACAGTGCGGGTAAAATCCGCTCGTAACGCTTGGTTGTGCCTTATTTTGGGCTAGCTTCAGATATACTTGCAACAAGGAGCTAAAATATATGTAACGGGAATTTTTTTTTGATACACGGGCGACGGGACCCTTTGCCAGCCGGCGCAGGCGCATGCGCGTCGCAATCGTCGCGCTCGATTAGCCGTTAGGCACCCTTCCGATCGCGCATGCTTTCTATACACACCCGAGTGCAGAGGAAGCGCGGTGATCACGGCGGACGTGCATGAGATGACGTAGGGGACACATCCTTGTCGCTGAGAGCTCCGCGTAGTCAGCGCGCGGGACGCGAGCCGGAGGCCCCGAAACCGCAGCAGCGTTGCGCACGATCGCGCGCGTGCCGCGGGGCCGGTGCGCGCGGCACCACTGGCGATTTCGGCCACGATTGGGGCCCGCGCGGTCTCGGCCGCGCAATTCGCGGCCCTGCAGGTGACGTCCGCGATCGCCGCCCGCGCCGTTGTGCCTGGGTGCTGGGAGAATAAGGCTGGCGTGGTGTGGCTTTTGCTTACGCTGCGCTAAGCCCCGCGCCTACGAATGTCCCAAAGCTGAGGCCGCACCGTCGCAACTCCGACGCGAGCTCTGGTGCTGCGGCCCGCAGTAGGCAGAGGGGATCATGAGCTTCAGCTAGAAATGTAGTCTTTAAAACGTAAGGGCAGGGTATTCTGCGCTTTACGCACCATTAAAAGGAGGCTTCGTCGAATGCACTCCGCCGCGCGCGGGCCCTAGGCGGAGTCGCGTGTGCCCGCCCGTAGAGCACCGAACATTAGGCGCGGCGCGCTGCGGAGCTCGTCCCGCGCAGTCTGGCGCGTGCGGTGCGAGAGGCACGCAGAGGTGTTTCTGGCGATAAATAAATAAAGTGAGGGCGGCCGACGGAGGGCGGCCGCAGCGTCGCAGCGTCGGGGCGTCGGGGCGTCGGAGCGCCGTCCACAATTGAGAGCACGCCCTCCACGCGGCGCAGCGACGGCGCGGCGCCGTTGGGCTGCATGCAGTCGTGAGATGGAGAAGGGGTGGTTTCGTGAATTAGGGGTCGTGAATGCAGAGGGCGTCGGTCCGGCGTCTGGCCAGGGGTAGCAGCAGTGCTTATGCCTGCCCATCAGCGGCGATCCACGTCCGTGAGCAGCAGCTTCAGGGCCGTGGGGAACGAGATGGCCGCGGCCGTTTCCGAGTGCGGCGAGTCCTCGCCGGACCACTCGCCGCGCTGCAGTACGCCGTCAATGAGCTCGAGCAGGCCCTCGCGCGTGACCTTTGTTGTTTCCTGGACGGTATGCGTGACGCCGTTCACATTGTACACCTCGAAATCAGGCATGTTGCCGGGGCCCACAACAGCGTTTGTCTTGTCGAGAATCCCGATCTTCACGTTCGAGGTGTCGAGCGGCAGGAACAGGAGCATGAACGAGTTGCGCGCAATCGTACTCACGCGCACAAAGTCCTCCCACTTCACGGTCACGACCTGCAGGAGGCAGTCCGAGCGCACATCGACCTCGACGCTGCCAGCGAAGGCCATGAACCGCATCATCTGCATAATGCGCAGCGCGTCGGCCACATAGTAGTAGACAACGGTCGGCACGAGCGGGAACCGCGCGTCCACGTGCGCAAAGCTGCGGAACAGCTGCCCGCCGGACGCGGCCGCCTGCTCAATGGCCGTGCGCAGCAGCATATGCATCTCGCCGCTGCACGACCGGATGTCGATGCAGCGGTTTGCGGCCGCGCGCACGAGCCGCATCTTCGCAATGAGGTAGGACGGCCGCAGCGGCGTGAGCTGCAGGTTCTCGCTCTCGGGCACGCCCGTGTACGACTCGGGGTCGCGGTGCGCCTTCGCGAACCCGATCTGGATGAGCGCCATGTGGTTCTCAAGCAGCTGGATAGACGTAAGCGCCGTCTCAACTACGCGCTTCAGATCGTTGACCGTCGTGGCCACGGCAATGTCGCTCAGCGCGCGCTGGTAGCAGATGAGCACTTCCATGAGCGGGCCGCTCGCAATGATGTGCGGCGAGAAGTCCTCGGACCCGGGGCAGCCCATAATGTCAAAGACGCCGCTGCCAACGCCGTTCGCGCCGCTTGCGTCGCCGCCGCTGCCGTCGCCACCGCCGACACCGCTACCGCCGACACCGCCATTGCTTCCGCTGCCGCTGCCGCTGCCGCCACCGCTGCCGCCGGCTTCCTCCTGGTGGCCAATGTCGTACGAATCGCAGACGTTGTGCACAACGTCGGAGAAGAAGTACGACAGCTGTGACAGCGGCGCGAAGTTATTAACGAGCATGTAGGGCAGGATTGTGATGGCCGCGATGTGCAGCACAAGGCGCTCCTTCGCAAACTCGGTCATCGCTCGTAGCTTGCGCATGAGCGTGACGCTATTTGCGTAGAACTGGAGAAGCATGCTGATGCCACGCTCGTTGTGCCACAGCGAGAACTGGCACACGACAGCCAGCGCCAGGTGCTGGTCGAAGCCGCTCGGCGAGTCCGCGTCGCTGCGCATGATCTCGTCGATGTAGAGCTGGATCTCCTTCTGCGGCTTCGACGCCGAGTTCAGGGCCACGACGCACACAATCGCCATGGCCAGAAGCGGCCACTTCTCGTCGAGATCGACAATGGCCATCGGCATGCGCAAGAGCCTGAGCGCCGGGAACATGCTTGGGCTCGAGCGGAAGCGCGTGTAGAAGCCCTCGGCCTCTTCGACGGTGAGCAGCTTCGCGGCAATGGCGCGGCGCAAGGGCGAGATGCCAATGGCCCGCAGCTTCGTCTGCGCGTCGCGGATAATGTGCTGCAGGTACACGGCGTGCTCCTCCTTCGCGTGCGCCTCGTCGAACACCTGGTCTTCCGGCGCCGAGTGCGCCTGCTCGTCTTCGGGCGACTCGCCGTACCGCGCCGCCTCCTTTCCGCCCGCGGATCCGCCGCCGCCCTTCTTCTTGCCCTCGCTCGTGATGCACGGCGTGTGGCTGCGTTCGCATCGCACGCACGTCGTCTCCGTCGGGCTTGCGTACTCGCAGCGCACCTTCAGCTGGCGGCACCGTACGCACGCCTGCCGCTTGCGCCACACAGAGTTGAAATCCATTTCCCGCGAATCAACAACACCTCGCAATGCGGGTTATGTCATGGCCAAGGCCGTCAATATTTCTACCGCTCGCGCTGATGATGTAATGAGGCGACGACTGACAGGCCTGGCCCCGCCCCATCCACAAATACGCGCAGGGCGGCGCTAAAGGGCCATGCAGCGGCGGCCGCAACCGCGACGGACACCGAATGCGCTCTCAGATCGCCGCAATTCTTATTGCGGACTCGAGCCGTCGCTTGCGAGTGCGCGCGACTAGATATCGATAATGCCCATGAGCGATAGCCATTTAGCGATCACTTAATTAGACTCCGCGCACGCCTTGCACGCTCTCTCAGCTTCCCCGCACTCCGGCATCTCGCATACCTACCTCCCGATATCAGTAGGGCCTGTGCCTGCGTCCAAAATCCGCCATGCTGGATTAACCCGCTAGCGCCCGACGCACTCTTTACGGCACGGGGCTTGGCTGCAGCCCGCCGCCGCCCGCGCCACCAATCACCAATCGCCGTAACCCGCGGCCCCGCGGCGGCGGCGCGATGCGGCACGCACGGCCGCTAAACAGAGTTAGCCGCGGCTGCGCGCGCCGACGGCCGATAATTGTGGTGGCCGGCGCAGTCTGTGCTTTTGGCCTCGGGCCAGCTATGGCAAACTAACCTGTCTTGTCTGCCGCGTCGCATGTGTGCGGCTGGTTCACACGATAAGCCTTGAAAAGGCTGCGGCGCGGGCCGCGTGAATATTTGCGGGCTTAGCGCGAGCACGATGATGCGATCGTGGATACAGGCGTCGCGATATACGGCGAGCCCGCTGGGCCAGCGCTATTTCAGCACAACGCCGGCGGCGCTCAAGAAAAAGGCGCCGGCCGCGGCCGCGGCCGAGGCGCCCGGCGCAGCGTTTGATGCCGACGAGATGAAGGAGCGGCTCGAGAGCGTGCTGAAGGCGTTTGGCGAGAAGGTGAAGGAGGCGAAGTCGAGTGCCATCAGCACGGAGAAGTTCCAGAACCTCGAGGTTGATCTTGGGCACGGCGCGACGTCGGCGCTGAAGAGCCTGGCCGCGATCGCGCCGCGCGGCAACAAGATCAACATTGTTGCCTTTGACCCGAAGCAGGTGAAGCACATCCAGACGGCCGTTATTGCGAAGATGGGCGTGCCGGCCGAGCCGTTTGGCGGCGACAAGCAGACGCTGAGCGTGACGATGCCGCAGCAGACGGACGCGAAGAAGGCGGCCAGCGCGAAGCTCATCAAGGAGGCGTTCGAGAACCTGCGGAACAACGCCGCGAACAAGCAGTCCATCGCGAGCATCCGTGCAAAGTACATAAACCCACTAAAAAAGGCGTCGACGAAGAGCGGCGGCGTGTCGCTGACGGACGTGCGCAAGCAGACGCAGGAGATCGAGCAGCTCGCAAAGACGTACACGAACAAGCTGCAGGAGCTGTTCAAAAAGAGCTCGTGAGCTTGCGACTTAATTGCATATCATATTAACTCATAGCCTTCTCTTTTTCTTCTTCTCTACACATACAGCCCAGCGAAACCAGCATGGCCCAGCATAGCACAGCCCGGCATGGCTCAGCATGGCCCAGCCCAGCATGGCCCAGCATAGCCCGGCATGGCCCTGCATGGCCCCGGGCAGCCCCGAGCAGCCCCGTCCAGTGGATTAGGACTCGCTGGATGGGCTTGGCGTGTGCTTCATTGTACCGAGCAGGCGGCGCACGCCGCGGAACATGGCCCACCACGACGCCGAGTAGCCAACGTCGTTGAACGAGCGGACCATGACCCACGCCTTACTGACGGACGGGATTGGGTAGTCCAGCGCGCGCGGAATGAACGTGGACATGAACGGCACGCGGTCGTAGCACACGGATTTCTCAAGACAGAGACCGCGCAGGCCCTCGACGCCGCCAAACTTGCCGTAGCCGCTGCCGTCGACACCGCCGAATGGCAGCTGGCACAGGTGGTACGTGGCGAAGTCGTTAATGGCGACGTTGCCGCAGCGCAGCGCGCGCGTCACGCGCTCGAGCGTGGGCTTGCTGCGGCCGAACACGGACGCGCCGAGGCCGAACTCAGTCGAGTTTGCGAGCTCGATGCAGTCGTCGGTGCTCACGGCTGCGCGCATGACGAGCAGCACGGGACCGAACACCTCCTCCTGGGCAATGCGCATGGCCGGCGTGACGTGCGTGAGCATTGTTGGCGCAAAGTAGATGCCGAGCGGGTACTTCGGGTGCGCGTAGCGCTTGCCACCACACACGAGCCGCGCCCCGTTCTGCACGGCGTCGGCGACGAGCGCCTCGAGGCGGTCCATGTGCGCGGCGTTGCTGAGCGCGCCCATGTCGATGTTCGCGACCTCGTCGATGGAGCTGCCAACGCGCAGCTGCTGCACGCGCGCGGCCAGCGTCTCGACGAGCGCGTCGTGCACGCGCTCGTGCAGAATGACGCGCTCAACGCCGATGCAGTTCTGGCCGGCCGACTGGAACGTGCCGCGCATAATGATGGACGCGACGTCGCCAATGTTTGCGTAGTCCTCGAGCACAATGAGCGGGTCCTTCCCGCCGAGCTCGACGACGACGGGAGTGAGCGGCTTCGCCGCGGCCTTCACGACGAGGTGCGCGACGGGCCGCGAACCAATGAACGTGATGTGCTTCACGAGCGCATGCGTCGTGAGCGCATCGGCCTGCTCAGGCCAGCATGCGACGAGCTGCACGAGGTTCGGGTCGAACCCGTGCAGGTCGAGCGCGCGCTTCGCAATCTCCACAAAGAACTCGGACGACCACACGACCTGCTCGCTGCACTTCACGACGACGGCGTCGCCCGCAAACAGGGCCGCCGCGACGGGGCCCAGCAGGTTGTGCAGCGGGTAGTTCCACGAGACCATGGCGCACACGACGCCAAGCGGCTCGTAGCGCACCTCGGCACCCTTGTAGGCCATGAGCCAGCCCGCGCTGCCCGCGCGCCGCGACGGCCGCAGCGCGTCGCCGCCGTTGCGGATGATCCACGCCAGCTTCTCAAGCGTGACCATGACCTCGCCGAGGGCGGCGTCGATCATTGTTTTGCCCGTGTCGCGACAGGCGACTTGGCAGACCTCCTGTTGGTGCTCGGAGATATAGCGCAGCATTGTGAGCAGCACGGCTGCACGGTCCTTTGGCGTCGTGGCCCGCCACTTCGCGGCCTGCCACGCCGCGTGCGCGCGGCGCACCTTTGCGTCGATGTCGGCCGCCGACGCGGCGCGCACCTGCCCAAGCAGCTGGCCCGTGGCCGGGCACAGACAGCGGATCACGCTGGCGTCCTCAGGATCGTGAATGCTCATGACGTTCACGCGGCGGCCCTTCCAGTGCGGCTGCGCCGGCTCGGGAATGGGCAGCGTGAACGCGCGGCCGCGCCCGCGCGCGGGCTTTGCGCCGCGGCACGCACGCAGAATCACAAACAGGCTCGCAGCCACAACAGCCGCGACCGTGCTGAGCGCGCCTATCGGCGAACGCGCGGCTAGCTCGAGCCCACTCTGCATCCAGGCCATGTGCGGTTCAGCAAGACGCACCTTACTAAACGGGCCAGTTGTGGATGCGCCGCCCCAAATGCACGCGTGGTGGGGAGAGGGCGGGTTAGAGGCTACGACCGTTACGACTAACGCAAAACTATACCGAGTTTGTATTTGATTATTGTCTAAATTAGGGATAGCGGCACTGCTGCGGGTGCTGCGGGTGCTGCGAGCACAGGGACCGAGCTAGGGCGAATGAAAGACGGCCGCGCGCGCACGAGCTTGCTTGCCCACTCGGCACCTGATACGACCGACTAGTACATTGAGCTGGTTTCCCGCTGCTTCGAAAGCTCTTGCGGCAGGAAAAGACATAGATTGTTCTGCAAATGGCATTTAACAGCCTAGACGCTACTGCTCCCGCTGCACACTAGTACGCGCATACGGTGCGAGCGCGCCGCAGGCACACGCAGAGGCATGAGCTAATAAAACAAATTAAACGGCTCGCACGCACGCACGTTCGTTCGCCGCATATGCGGCTGCCGGCCGTCTACTGGCTGCTCACGCACTGCTTCACGAGGAACTCGAGCACGCCCTGGCGGCCCTCATCGGCCTTCTTTTTCTGAGCGTCAATGTCGCCCTGCGCAGCATCGCTCGTGGCAGACTCGGCCTCCTTCTCATTGACCTCGAACTGCGACGTGCTGTTGTTGAACTCGTCCTCCTTCTTCTTCTTGTACGCCTCGATCTCGGCCGCCGCGTCCGTCTTCGAGGCCTTGATACGCTGGCTGCGGTACGCACGCGCCTCCTGCACAATCTCCTGCGCCTTGTTCTCGGCGTCCAACAGCGTTTGGATTCCGCTCGAGTTCGAGGCCGACATGCTTGCGTTCAACTGCGTCCACACGGCAATGTCGTGGCCGATCGCGCAGTCAGCTTCCATAAATGGAGACCGGCCCGTCGCGGGACACGTGCGGCTGAGTCAGTATCAGGCGGTCCCACCTCCCTCTAGAGATAGGCCTGACCCGCGACCCGCCGTCAAAACCGCTGCTGCGTAAACAAATTTATTCTTGTCTCATGCCACCCCGGATCTGTGCGAGCTGTGGTCGCGATGGCAAGTACCGGTGTCCGGCCTGCGAGACGGAGTCGTGCTCGGCGAATTGCGTTAAACAACACAAGCGCGCGACGGGCTGCACGGGGCAGGTCGACCCGACGCGGTTCGTTCCTAAACCAGAATTATTCACAAGCCTAGGCCTAAACCGAGACTATAACTTCTTGCAGCGTGTAGGTAGAGACATTTCCGTCGACAAGAATGCGTCGCGGGCCCACCGCGTCTTCAAGCCGCGCGACCAGTGGCGCGCCGGCGTGCGCGTGCGGACCATGGCCAAAGGCATGTCGCGCGTGCGGCGCAACCGCTCGCGTTGGAACAAGGCCACGCAGCAATTCGAGTGGACTATTGAGGTTTTACAGGCTGGACAGCCGGCCGTCTTTGTGCAGGCCGGCGACAAAACGCGCGTGCACGAGCTACCCGAGCTGGCCGGCGCCGCGGCGGCCAGTGACGTCGTGCTGCGCGACGCTGACGGTGAGCGCACGCTCTTGCCGCGCGACATGACGCTGGCCGAGGCGTTAAAGGGCCGCACTGTTTTAGAGTTCCCGTGCGTCGAGGTTGTGCGCGAGGGCAGTTTTATGACGCACGGCGATTCGAGCGACTCAAGCGATTCAAGTGATTCAAGCGATTCAAGCGATTCAAGCGATTCAAGCGATTCAAGCGATTCAAGCGATTCAAGCGATTCGAGCGACTCAAGCGACTCTAGCGACTCGGAAAGCGACGCAAATAGTGCTGCGAAGGCAAGCGCCGGCAGCGCAAACACAAAAACTGAAGCTACGGAGATTAATAGGGAGCCTACGGGGAATGCACGCCCAGAAGATACTTCTATCGAAATTGCATCTACTGGGGATACGCCTGCAGGCATTGCTCCTAGCGACGCAGGACTAACAAAGGCTCCAATTGAGGCTCCTACGGGAAGCGTCCCACTGGAGAGCGCCGCTACGGAGGGCGCTATAGAGGGCGCCACTACGCAGAACGCTATCGAGGGCGTCCCGGCGGAGAGCGCTATAGAGGGCGTCCCGGCGGAGAGCGCTATCGAGGGCGCCGCTACGCAGAACGCTACAGGGAATGCTACAGGGAATGCCTACGCTCACCCTGCTCCTATGCCTGCTCCTATGGAGGACTCGGACGGCGAGCCGCCCGTTGAGGAATCTACGAAGACCGCTTAGCATCCTTGCGCGCTGGCTTGTGCACATGCATGCTCGACTCGAACGGGAACCCCGGCACCTGCGGCTCCGGGAACGCGGCGTCACACTCGATAGCCGAGATTTTTGTTTCGGGCGACGCGTCGCGCTGCTTCTTTGCGCGCCGCCGCTCGCTGCCGTTCGGCGCCGCGCGCTTTCCTGCGCGCGGCGGCTCGTCGTCGGACGACGCGCTCAGCGCGGGCGCCGTACTGCGGTCGTCGTCGGCGCTCGCCGCGATCTGCGCCTGCAGCTCCTGCGCCTCCTCGGCAAGGCCCTTCAGCGTCTCGGCGTCGAGCATCCAATTCTTGCTCGCAGCACCGGGCGCCTGGGCCGGGTCGTCGACGAGGTCCTTTGCGTCGTCGAACGTGCCGGCCGGCTGCGCGGGGCACGCCGCGGCCGACAGAATCATGCCGCGGATCATGGGCTCCATGTGCTCCTGCTTCAACTGCGCCAGCTCGGCCCACGTGAACTTGTCGCACAGCGTCTTCATGAGGCGCATGCGTGTCTGGATGGCGCCGGGCTCGCCGCCGGGCAGGTGCCGGCGCAGCTGCATGCGGAACTGCTGCACGTTGCGGATGGCCGCCGCGAACTCGAACTTCGCGGCATGGTTCGCGAGCTCGTTCAGCACGCGCTTGGCCAGGCGCGGCGCGCCGGAGCCTGTCGAGACCATGACCTTTAGCGGGCCCTGCTCGAAGTTCGCGCCGAAGTAGAAGTCGCATAGCGGCGGCACATCGGCCACGTTTACGGGGATGTGCCGCCGGCGGCAGCTCTCGGCGATCTTCGCCGATGTTGCGTGATCGTCGATCGCCGTGAGCACGAGCGACCAGTGCTCGCGCTTGAGGTCGGCCCTTTCGTACGTGCGCTCGAACCAGCGCACGACCTTCTCGTCAACGAGCGTGCGGATGTACGGCGTGAGCTCGGGCGCCACAACCGTGACCTGCGCGCCAGCGCCGGCGAGCTTGCGCACGCGCGTCTCGGCGACCTCGCCGCCGCCTACCAGCAGCACTGGCTTGTCCTGCAGGACCCACGCGACGGGCAGGCTCATCTTGGCAGTAATGCGACTTTGAGGCCCGGCCGGCGCGAACCTAACCCGCGCCGCCCGCGACCGGTTCGGCGAGGCCGGCCCTCAAAATTAGGCGGCCCCCTAATTTAGTTTGTGTAAAGTAAAGCATCGCTGTAAATTTAGTGGAATAGCATTAAATGTGTAAAATGCGCGGAGCCCGGGCGCGCCGAAATGCTCAGCCGTCCGCCGGCAGTGTCTGAGGCATGTGCACGCAAGCCCAAGGCACCGCCGCTTACTGCGTGCCCTCCTTCGCCTGAGCCTGAGCTTGGGCCTGGGCCTGAGCCTGAGCTTGCGCCTGCGCCTGCAGCTGGCGGCCGGCCTCCTGGAGGCGGCTCTGTGCGGCGCCCCACTCCTCCTTAAAGATATCGGACTTCAGCTTCAGGATCTCCTCGTCGCTCTTCGGGCCATCGCGCTCGACGGTCTGCTTGAGGCGGTTCTCCGTGTTCATCATGCTCATGGCCAGCGCGTTCTGCACAACAGGGTGCAGGGGCTTGCCGTCGGGCCCGCGCGCGACAAGACCCGGGCCCGGAACGGGGCCCGTCGGCATTGCACTCGCGCCAGGCGGCGCTGCCGCTGCGCCGGCGGCTACACCGGCAGCCGCACCTGCAGCCGCACCTGAGGCCGGCGCAGCCGCCGGCGCCGCCTTCCGCTTCTTCAGCTTCTCCTTCTTGGGCAGCGTCTTTTCGCCGCTCCACGCCCATAAGGGCTTGAAGCTCTGGAAGAACGACACGTCTGCAAACAGGTTCGGGAAGAGCCACACGCCCTTGCCGGGCACGACGAGCGTCACGCCGAACAAAACAAGGCGCAGCACCGTGAGCACGAGCAGCAGTGCTAGGAAGCCCATGGCCAGCAGGCTGCCGTAGTACGCGAGCTTGCGCAGCGGCGCCGGCCACAGCTGGAACAGGGCGAGCGTGATACCGCCGAGGAGCACGCCGGCGCCGTAGAGGTACGTCGACAGCGGCACGGGGTTGTAGAACCACACGAAGTACTGCTCGTCGCCAACGCGCTGCTGCGGCGCCACGAGCACGCACGGAACGCCGCTCTGCGGCTTGAGGCCCTTCGCGAGCGCGTCGGCGACCTCGAGCTTCACGACGTTGAACGCAAACTTCTCGGTCGGGAACTTCGCAAGCACCTGCAGCGCGGCCTCCTTCGACGCGACGGGCGGCAGCAGCGGCTGCCGCTTGCGCGCGGCCTCGTACGCAGGGTCGAGCAGCGCGCGCACGGCGCGCTTCATGCGGAACATGTCCCAGCGCTGTCCGCCCATGAGCGCCGGCCGCTGCTTCAGCACGGGGCTGCGGCGTAGGTACCGGGCCACGGCCAACGTCTGGCGGTCGCAGGTCTTCAGGTCCGGCGGCGACGGCGTTATTTGCACAGACATCCTCTCGTTTCTGGCGGTCGTCAAGGTGCAGCCAGCGCTTAGGTCATGGCCGGACGCGGACCTAACCCGATATGTGCTGGCGCATACACGCGCACGCGCAACCGTTACTTACTTAGTTTCGAGGCAAAATGGGGAGACATTAGGGGAGTCGTAGAGATTTCCCGTTAGAACTATATATTTACTACTTAGTTGCAGGCAATTGCACTTGCATTTGCATTTGCATTTGCGTTTGGGATCGTGTTCTGTTGTGTTGTGTTTGTTTGAGATGTGTGTGTTTGTGTGTAGAAGGGGGGAGGGGATTCAGGATCAGAGAAGTCCGGTAAGACAGGTCGTAAGTCGTGAGTCTAAGCCGATGGCGTGCCCGCAACAGAGTGCACGGCCGAGGGCTGCTCGCCGGCGCGCAGAATGCGCGAGCCGTCGGACTCGACAAGATCGACGTCCTTGCGCTCGACGTGCGCCTTCTTCCAGACCTCGACCTCGCAGCCACCGCGCACAACGGCAATGCGCATCGTGGCCAGCAGATTGTGCGCCGCATTGTGGTGCTTGTACACGCCGCCGTTGAACACGGCCGTGCCGTCCTTGCCCACGGCGGAGCGGATGAGCGTGCGCCCACCAGGGTGCCGGTCAACAAAGTCCGTCACGTCGTGCACAATGCCGGAGATGACAATGAGATCCCGCTCCTTGGCGGCGCCGCGGAAGTCGTCGAACTCGATGACGGGCAGCTGGTCGATGGGCACGCCCCAGTTCAAGCGGTTCCGCCAGCGGTCGAGCTTCTTCTGCTTCTGCTGCACAATGCCCTGCTCAATCGCGTTCTGCGAGAAGCGCTGCAGATTGTAGGCAAGGCCGAGCTGCTGGCACACATAGATGAGCACCTTCGTCGGGTCGTACTGGTACCACTTCAGCGCGTTGCGGTAGTCGCTCGGGAACTCGTGGTGGAAGTTGTGGTAGCCCTCACCGGCCGTAACAAGCGCCGTCAGCAAGTGGTCGCGCGGCGTGTGGCGGTCATCAAACGGCTGCTCGCCGATCCAGTGCGCCAGCGAGTTCACGCAGAACGTGGCCTGGTGCACAAAGAACAGGCGAATGACGCCAGCATACAGAAGGCCGCCCTTGTAGTCGCCCCAGCCTAGGCCCGCCACGAGCATGGGGATTAGGTAGGCCGTGGCCAGCAGGAACCACACGTAGTGCTTGTGCTGGAACACAATAAGCTTGTCCGTGAGGAGGTCGCTAATGTCTGTGCGGCCCTTCAAGCGCGGGTTCTGCTTCAAGACCATCCAGCCCAGGTGCGAGTACCAGAACCCACGCTTCGCGTTATAGGGGTCCTTGTCCGTGTCCGTGTAGCGGTGGTGCGTGCGGTGGCCGTTGCTCCACCACTTCACGGAGCCCTGCACGGCGCCGGAGCCGGCAAGCATGAGCCCGACCTTCAACGGCAGACGCGCATCGTAGGACCGGTGCGCAAACAGCCGGTGGTAGCCGGCCGTAATGCCGAACGCCGTGACGAAGTAGTAGAACACGGAAAAGGCGACCGTCTTCAGCTGCAACGGCACGAACGGGATGGCCATAAAGCCGTACAGCGGCACGAGCAGCACGAGCGTCGTGTTCAGCCAGTTAATCTTCTGGAAGAAGTTGCGGAACGTGAGCGGCTGCTCGGAGATGTGCTTCTGCGCGCGGTGCACCTTGCCGTCCTGGTTCAGCTGGCGCTGACGCTCGACGGCACGATTGATGCGCGTGCGCTCGCGGACCTGAGCGCCACTCGCGATGGCCTCGAGCTCCTCTGGCGAGAGCTTCTCGATCCTCGACATCGTTGCTGCAACAGAACAAAATTCGGAGGGCCAGTGCTTTTTTTAAATACGATTCTCCAATTGGGATTTTGGGTTGGGGCCTCGACAGTATCCGACGCCCTTGCCCTTGCCATGGCCCCAACCGAATAGCGCAGGTTCTGAGAGGTTCGCAAATCGCCACTTAGAAAGCGGGCTGGCTTAGCTGAGTCGCGCCCACACGCGTTCATGGCCAGCGTGGCCCGCATTGCGCGACAACCGCGCATGCCACGAAAGAGCGGACAATGCTGAATTTCAGTAGCGCCTACGCATGGAATCAATCAATAGAAAACGTGCCATTTTTTTGTTGCGGCCGCCGGGACCTAGGCTGAGGCCAAGCACGCGGTAACACTCGCTTATCGCGGTAAGGGTTTGCACGGGCTCATTATCGCATCGTGCCAACAAATTCGGAACCATTTTCGGCCGGCGCTGCGCCAGATGCTCGGCGCGAGCTACGTCCCTGTCGCTGGCTAAGCCATTAGACACAGTTTTAACATATTGTAGTCGTGTCTTACATTTTGTAGCGTGTCAATTCGCCCTTTAGCACGCTTGCTAGCAGCTCCCAACTCTCGCGCGCCTAGCTCCACAAATCCGCGCCCCAACCCAGCCCTTGCAAAATGACACTTTGGGGTCGCGATATATGGCCTGCATGTGCGTGCATGACGGCTTTGCGTTTAGGCGCGGCTCGCGGCGGCGGTTAGATAGCGAGTGTAACTATGGAACACGCCCCACAAGTTAATCGAATTTGGACAGCTATGGAGTATTTATGACGTTAGCAGATTTTTCAGTCTTTTTTTTTGTAATAGCTGCAGCCGCATTCGCAGCGCGCGGTTTGTTGCTGCGAAGATCCAATAGGATCGAATCGTAGTAGTTGCTCGTTGCCGAGGCTGGACCACGCATCACGTGCGCAAAAAAAAGCAGCAGGAATCCCGAGGCCCGCTCGAGCGCGCGACGCCTGCGCGCACACACGCCCTATGGTGGTCCCGCTTGCGCGCGTGCTGGCGCAGCAGCCACCCCTTGCGGCCGTAGTTCCATTATTAGACAGAAGTACGAGTTTAGAAGCCCAGCTGGCAGTATTACAAGCGTTGGACGGCGTGGACGACCGGTTCCGGGACGCCGTGCTGCGGCATCTCATTAAAGTTGTCGAGCGCGAGGGCTCGGACCGCGAGGTTGCCGAGGAGCTGTGGGAGGCGTACTACGCACTGAAGACGCCCGCGGCCCTGCGCCGGCTGCGCGGCGCCACGCAAAGCGTCGTGCGCTACGACCTGCCGCGCGGCGAGCACGTCTGCATTCGCGAGGACCGCAGCACGCTCGTGCAGAGCGGCGGCACGGGCCACCGCACGTGGGAGTCGTCGCTCGCGCTCACGGAGTATTTGTGCAGCCATGCCGAGGCGTGGGACGAGGTTCTTGAGCTCGGCGCCGGCACGGGCCTCGTCGGCATGGCCATTGCGAAGCTCGGGCGCGCGCGGCGCGTACACATTACGGACGGCAGCCCGCAGCTCGTGGCGAAGCTCGAGAAAACGATTGCCGAGAACGGGCTCCACGGCGTGCAGGCGTCCGTGCTGCGGTGGGAGGATGTGGACGAGGCGGCACGGTTCCCGCCGGGCGCCGTCGTCGTCGCCGGCGACGTGCTCTACGGCCTGACGGGGCTCTACGACGTGCTGCTCGACTGCCTTGCGGCGCTGGCGCCCGCGAAGGTGCTTCTTGCGAACCCGATCCGCAACGCCGAGGCCTATGCGGCGTTCAAGGCGCTCTGCGCCGAGCGCAAGATCGGCGTGACCGTTCTGGCGGCGTACTCGGCGGCAAGCGTCGAGGAGTCTAACTGGATGTTTCTCGTCTCGCTGCCGCCCATTCCGCTCGAGATCATTGAGCTGCGTCTGCCGTAGCTGGACACAAACATTGCCCAAATAGGTAGGGCTAAAAGAGGCGTACTTAGCAGGCACTATTGTATTAAAATAATTCAGTGTATATGTCCAGGAATTTGCTGCCTTGTCGTGGCGTAGGTGTGGCGTGCGGACGTAGACAATGTGGGGCGCGCGGGTTGTTGTTCGTGCACGAGTTAATAATCGCGGCTGCAGATCCACAGCGGCTATGAGTTCGCCAGGGCCCAGCGACGCCGGTGCGGGCGAGCGGAGTGAGGAGATGCACGAGCCGGGTCAGACTGAAATTAACGCTCAGTCTCGCGAGGCGCCAGCCGACACGCGCAGCGTCGACGACTTAAGCAGTGTGCCTGACGAGCGGAGCGAGCCTCACGAGGAGCCGCTCGAGCTTCCCAAAGAGCCCACCACGAACTCCCTCGAAGAGCCCCTCGAAGAGCCCATCATAGAGCCTCACGAGGAGCCTCACGAGGAGCTTCACGAGGAGCTGCCGGAAGAGCGGCAAGAGGAGCTGCCGGAAGAGGAACCAAGCGAGCTTCAGGACGACGCGCGCGAGGAGCCGCAGGCCGCCGACGGCGATGCTGGCGAGAATGACGGCTTCGGCGAGGACGACGAGTTTGGCGGGTTCGACGAGTTCGGCGAGTTCGAGAGCGGCGACGAGGCCGGTCTCACGCAGGCCGTTGCGGCAACGACGCTCGAGCCAGCAGCTGACCCAGCAGCAAAGCCAGCAGCAGAGCCGGCAGCAGAGCCGGCCGAAAGTGCTGCGGCGAGCGAGATTGCAAGTGTGCCCGTGCTCGAGTCGTCGCAGATCGGGCCCGGCGTCGAGGACAAGGTCCGAGCCCTGCTCGGCCCGCCGCCAGAACCTGTTGAGACGCCTGCCGGCGACGGCAGCACGTCGACGAGCCACCAGCTGTGGCAGGTGCTCACGGAGCCGTCCTGGGTGCCTCTTCCCGACTGGAGCGGGTCGCGCATTCACAAGCGGCTAGCCGTGAGCCTCGGCGTGCCGCTGAACCTGGACGAGTCGCTGCCGAAGGTCGCGACGCGGCACATGGTGCTGCCGACGACGAGCGAGGACAGCGTCGAGGGCATGCAGAAGGTGCCCGAGTGGAGCCTCCTGTCCGTCGTGAGCCCCGAGGCGCTGCACAGCATGAGCGCGGACGAGCTGCGCGCGCACACGGCGACGCTGGCCGCGGCCATTGCGGCGGCCGAGGAGCTGAAGGACGCCATGGAGTCGCAGGAAATGGACATGCTTGGCGAAAAGAACATTCTCGAGGGCATGGTCGAGAGCCTGCTTGCGTACTCGCAGCGCAACCAGCGCGAGAGCCTGCTCCGCAAGGCGAGCAAAAGCAAGCGGTGAGCTATTTATTTATTCGAAGTAGGCATTATATCGCTGGGCGGAATGCGGCTAGGCGGGCCGCTCAGCGCGACGCATACAGTGTGGGCGCGGCGCGGCTGGTTTTAGTTCGCGCTCATGCCGTTAAGGCTAAGCCGATTAGCGATTTTTAGTTTCACAGGGGGATTAACTGCCTAATTGTAGTCGTTTATGCGAGCCTAGCGTGAAACCCGGCTGCTGCCGATCGCGCGACTGCGGCAATCGGATTATGGCTCGCAGCGAGGAAGCTGTTTTTCTTATTGCGGGGCCGCGCTTGCTGCAAATCTTTACGCAGAGGACTGCGCTTGCCGCCAAGCCGCAAGGTCGCACGTCAAGGGTAGCCCCCCGTATTGAGTGGCGCACTTGGCGCGGCACGGCGGCGCAGCACGGCGGCGTAGCGGCGCACCGTTTACATATCTGCCGGCGCCGGAGTGTGCGCGCCGAGTGAACTAAACATATTTGGAACTACTTATAATATATAGTCCGCGTGCCGGCGGCGCCGCTGCTCCCCGCATATATTTCTCGCCGCGGGGCGGCGAGCGGGAGCACGGCCGCACGCGGCGCGCAGCCTATACGACTAGCGCACTTCAAGCGGCCTCGGCCGGCTTATCGGACGCCGGAACGGCGGCGGCAGCCGCAGCAGCGGCGCTCGAGTTCTCGGCGGGCTCCTCGCTGGCGGCCGTCGCGCCGTCCTGCGGGGCCTCGACGGAGCCCTGCGCGGCGGCGTCGTTCATGTCGCCCGTCCACAGCGTGAGGTTGTCCTTGAGCAGGTTCATGATGAGGATGGAGTCCTTGAACGACTCGTCGCTGAGGACCTCGACCTTGAGGATGGCCTGGTCGAAGGCGTCCTTCGCGAGCTTGCAGGCCTTCTCTGGGTTATTCAGGATCTCGTAGTAGAACACAGAGAAGTTCAGGGCGAGGCCAATGCGGAGGGAATGCGTGGGCGTGAGCTCGGAGTTGGCGATCTCGCTCGCCACCTCGTAGGCCTTGAGCGACTCCTGCGCCGCGTCCTCGCGCTCCTGGCCAAGACAGATCTCGGCCAGGTAGCGGTAGTAGTCACCTTTGAGCTTGTAGTAGAACACCTTGTACTCGCCGGTCTTGGCGCTGGGAATGAGGTACGTGTCGAGCACGTTCAGGATGTCGTGGCAGATGTCCTTCAGTTCCTTCTCGATCTTCTGGCGGTAGTCGCGGATGAGCGCCACCTGCTGGCTGTTGCCCTTCGACTCCTCACGCTGCTCGATGGACGCGACGATGCGCCACGACGCGCGGCGCGCGCCAACGACGTTCTTGTACGCGACGGAGAGCAGGTTGCGCTCCTCAACGGTCAGCTCCTTCGACTGCTCGACGCAGCTCTTCATGAAGCCGACCATCTCGTCGTAGCGCTCCGCGTGCTCGCTCAGCTTCGCAAGATACGTGTAGTCCTCCCGGGATGTCATGTTCGTCGGTGCCGATGCCGTGTCTGTTCGTCTTTGTTGCTGAGATGGGAAGGATGGATGGGGCTTGGGCGGAAACAGGGTCGCCGCGCGGTGCGCGGCCGGGCTACGTAAGCCACCTCCCGGCTCTCCTCCCACTGCCGCGTCAACAAGTCGTGCCCAGTGCTAAAACCTGCGCTTGAGGCGTGGACCCGCTGTACACGTGCCCTCACGTGCCACAACTGTAATCGTGGCCGTTCGAGAAGCTTGGGCCGATCCCCGCCACCGCGCACTAGCGCAGCTCGCGTCGAGCCAAGCTGGGGAGGGGGGTGCGCGCGCGGCGGCCGGGCCCGTCGGCGTCAAATCGTGGCGTAAGGGGCGTGCCTCAGCGCTGCCGCAGTCGTGCCCGCGTGTAAAATGGAACAAAAAAAGGCAAATTACGATTTTCTTATGCTAGGATTTTAGTGGCCCATAATCGTCGTCGTATTCCCAATCGCCGCAGCAAAGGTCTGCATGGCGACGACCCGCTCGACGCGGATTATCTGCGTTTGTTTGTGCGTTATGTGTGTCATTATGCGATGCGCGCCCTGCTGCTGCACATGCCCGCCCTTTCCAGGGCGCGCCGGGTTGCGGTTCGGCGTGCTCGCGCATGCCGCTACAAGAAAAAAGAAAAAAAAAAAAAAAAGGCCCAGCGTTACGGTTTACCGCTGGGCTAGCAGTTCAGGGCCAGCCGCCTCCACGCCAGCATCCCGGCGCAGCGGGGCGCCGCGATGCGCGTAACCCGCAGGCGCGCATGACGTCGCACTGGCCGTACCTGTCACACGCAACCCCACTGCGGCTGGCATTCGAGAGAGCACGCTGCCTCACGGAACGACTTCACTGCATCTGATCTGAACTTGGGATGGACGCCCGCTCGCCGACCGCGTCGGCGCAGGGCAGCCCCGCGCCGCCGCTGAGCGCGCGCGAGCCGCCGGACGACGCTGCCGCGAAGAAGCGCGGCCGGCCAAACACGGCGAAGACGGCCGCGCCGAAGGAGAAGATGCGCAAAATGACGGGCACGGCGCGGCAGCGCGTGCAGTCCGTCGACGTCGACCGCCAATGCGGCGTGCCGCTGGCCGACGAGACCGGCAAGCCCACGGGCGGCCTCTGCGCGCGCTCGCTGACGTGCAAGACGCACTCCATGGGCGCGAAGCGGGCCGTGGCCGGCCGCTCCCAGCCGTACGACGTGCTGCTTGTCGCGTACCAAAAGAAGAACCAGCTGAAGTCCGCCGAAAAGGGCCCCGGCGGCCGCGCGGCCGCTGCTGCTGCGCGCGCCGCCGCCGCGGCGAACGCGCTCGAGTCCGACTCCGACGACTTTCCGAAGCTACCGGACAGCGAGGAGATCACGGAGGTCCTGCGCGGCGCTATGCACTCGAGCCCGCAGCCGCTCGAGCGCGCGCTGCTCGTGCCCACGCGCCTGCGCAGCCAGCGCGTGAGCCTGTCCGAGTTCCTGTACAAGGCGACGACGCAGGTATCGCCGCCGCCGGCCTCGGCGTCGCCGCTCGCCGCCATAATGGTCAGCACGCAGTCCATTGTTGGGCGCTGCGTCCTGTTCGAGCGCCACACGCACGCGCAATCCGTACGCCCGTCGCTCGCATTCGCCTCCGAGCGCCTTGCGCGCCAGCAATTAGACGCGCGAGCCCTGCAGCGTGCTAATGCCGCACGCGCGAGCGCCGCGTTTGCTGCGTCGCCGCGCGACACGCGGCCCTCAACGAGGTAGGCGCATTGCGCGCGCAGCCACACGCTGTGACTCGTTAGAACCCGCTGGAACCCGCTAGGACCCGTTAGGACCCCGTAGGACCCCCTGAGACCCCCTGGGACCCGCCAGAGCTAGGCTGCGGCCGGCTGCGCTGCGCGGGGACCGTGTTATTTATGTTATTTATTATTTTACTTTATCCGCGATGTGATTTGGCTTTATATAGCGCCTTAGCAGCGGCCCTAGCCCCTGCGTGACCGGCCTGGGCTGCCGAGCCCGTGCGCGGCCGCGCTGGGCGCCAAACGATCCGCCTGCTTGCTGGCCACACATACACAGCCTACTTCTGGCGTCCTCATAACGAGCCTTAGCGCCGGCATGCGGGCCCCCCGGTCCTGGCCTATGAGACGCGCGCGTGTAACTGCCGCATACTAGCGCTAGCGCCGCCGCCGCCGCCGCTGCGAGTGCTGCATGTGACCAGGGTTCGGGCCAGGCCATCCCCAGTGCCCACTCACAAAGCAACGACCGGCACCGCCGCATTTCTTCCCCACGTCAGTCATTTATTTCGTTTTACAACATGATTGCCCTTCGCCGTGCCACTTTGCTCCGACAGCCGCAGCGCCTTGCCCGCTTCTACAGCAAGGACAACTACGACGGCTCGCCGACCGGTCTGTCTGGCCACTCCGATAGCGCCTCTGGCTTCGACAAGCGCGAGCGCGCGAACGAGGACTGGTACGTGAAGCAGCAGGAGAAGCAGCAGCTGAAGGCTCTGCGTGAGGAGATTGCGAAGCGCGAGCACGAGCTCGGCCAGATCAAGGAGAAGGCCAAGAAGCTCGACCAGTAAACCGCGCAAAAAGCACTATGTTTCGGCCGTATTTTGGACGCTCGTTCCTATAGCCACTATATAGGTACATAACCCCGCAAAACGGGCTTTATCTCATGACCTGCGTATTTTTGGTGGTTGCGTGCATGCGAACGAATCGTAGTTGCGTGCGTGCATGCTTATAGTCTTTAAATACAAGTGCACTAACAAGGACAGGTTGCACGCGATATACATTATATATACTGGGGCTGCATTGCGTCTATCGGCGAGTCAAACCGTTTTTACATCTCCACGTCCATGGCGGCGTCCTCGTTTGCAGCCACGACAAGCTGCGCCTTTGGCGCGGCCTTGATCTCGACGTACTTCACACCTTGGTGCACGGCGAGGCGCGCGTTCAGCGCGTCCGCCGCGAGGCCCGGCCCCACGGCGTACTCGCTGTGCGTCCACGACGGCGGGAACGAGCGCCCGCCGCAGAGGCGCAGAACCTCGGGGAACCCGGACAGCGAGTCCTCGCCCTTGATGAGCGAGACCGTCGCCATCTCGCGGGCCACGTTCACGCTGCGCTGGTCCTTCGGCCGCGACGCGACACAGAACACGGCCTTCAGGCGCGGCTCGCCAACAAGAATGTGCCGCTGCACACACTCGGCCACACCGAGACGCATCTGGTTCATGCTGAGGCCCGAGCGCGCGGCTAAATGGCCGAGCTTGAACGGGAACACGCTGAGGTGCTTGTCGATGGCAGCAACGAGCTGCCGCGACGCGGACGTGCGCGGCGCGTACGTGACCGTGAAGTCGCGCGCATACACGGCCGGGCCCTCGACGGCGCTGCCGATGTGCGGGACCTCGACCAGCTTCACAAAGCCGCGCTCGCCGCTAGCCGGCGCCATGAGAATGTCCACGCAGTACGTGTGGCCCGGCGTCGGCACGAACTCGGCATCAAGGCCCTCCACGAGCCGCCGCTCGTCCTCCTCGGAGTGCGGGCGCCACTCGACAATGGGCAGCGAGTCGTGCACAGTGGCCTGGCCGGCCACGAACCGCTTGATGCGGCGCACCTTCGAGCCGGGCACAACAACAAGGCCGAACGTGCGCGCAATCTCCTCGACAACCCCTCGTACGGTCGCGCCCGTGACGGGCGTGCCGTGTAATGGGTGGCTCTCGCTGAGCACGCTGCTCAGCAGGGCAATGACGGCCTCCGTCGCCAGGTACGACCCAATGACGGCATCCGCGTCCGCGCCCGTGTATGGCGCCGTGGCGGGCTCCTCGCCGACTATGACTGTGTGGCCAAACAGGACGCTGTAGCCGTCGATGTGCACGCCGAGCGTAACTTTAAGCACGTCGCCGTCGTTCACAATGCCGCCCTGGAACGTGTCGCTCTGCTCGGGCGCAATGCCGTTCACAAAATCGTTCTTACAGATCGCAACGGGCCGCGCCAGGCCCTTCTCGGCCACCGATTTGAAGCACGCGCGCGTCTGCTGCTCTATGAACTCGTCGCCCAGCCGGCACACCTCGCCGACCGTTCGCTCGCCAATGGCCTCGTGGAGCAGCACAATCACATACGTCATCGCATTCTGGGCGATGAGCCCTGCCTGGCGGTACTTCTCGGTGTTTTTCGGCGCCATTTGTACAGGCGTGTTCGGCGGTCCCTGAGCCGATTTTTTTCAGCCAGCACGAATATTTATTTTCTGCCTAACCCTGCGGATCCTCACGTGTGGTGGGACCCGCCCACCAAAACTCACGATTACGCTGGGGCCTAAGGGTCAATATCGCGACGGCCGGCAGGTCGTTCCATGTGGCCCAAAGCTTTTCGTGTTTGCGTCTCCCCTATTTGTTTTTTTTAAAGGTTCGTCGCAGTGCGTGCTGCTGTAGTGTATCGTTTATTATATCGTAGTTGTCTTCGTTAAAGCAATGAGTGTAGCGTCGTCCCTCGCGGATATGTACTTTTTTTGGCGCAGCGGCGCGCGACCGTTTACTTGCTTTCGTCTTCGTCAAGCAGCCAGTAGGCCACATCCTTGCCCTGCGGCGCCGCGCTCTTGTCGGCGCTCTCGGCCACAGCCGCCTTCGAGCCTTCCATGACCACGGCCTGCACTTGCTCCTTCTGCTTCGCGCGGTTGCGCATGCGCTCCTCGATCGTGCCGCGCACAAGCAGGCGGTACACCGTGACCTGCCGCGTCTGGCCGAGGCGGTGCGCGCGGTCCATGGCCTGGCTGTCGATCGTCGGATTCCAGTCCGAGTCGTAGAAGATGACCGTGTCCGCGGCCGTGAGGTTGATGCCGAGGCCGCCGGCACGCGTCGACAGCAAAAACACAAACAGCTCGGGCCGCGTCTGCCAGTCGTTCACAAGGTCGCGCCGGTCGCCGAGCTTCGAGCTGCCGTCGAGACGCACGTACTTGTACTGCCGGAACGTGAGGTACTCCTCCATGAGGTCCATCATGCGCGTCATCTGGAAGTAGATGAGCACGCGGTGGTCGTCGCGCTTCAGCTGCACAAGCAGCTCGTCCAGCTTCTTCAGCTTGCCGCTGTCGGCAATGAACTTCGGCATCGACGGCACGCTGATCGTGCTGAACCCGGCGCGCCCGTTGTCCGGGTAGTATCCCGGCCCAGCCGGAATGCCGGCCACGCTGCGCCGCCACTCCTCGTTCAGCGTGAGCGGGAACAGCGCCTGCGTGGCCAGCGGCCGCAGCTCGAGCTCGCGGTGCGTGTAGAACGAGCGCTCCGGCACGAACAGCGACACGGGCGGCGCCGTCACGCGGTCGTGGAACGCAGGCTCGATCGCCATCACGTAGTTCTCGGCCAAGTAGCTGTCGAACACGCCGCAAATGGGCGCATCTGGCACGATCTTGAGCAGGTCCGGCGCCGAGTCGACGGCGCGCTCGTACAAGCCCTGGCGGGCCAGCCGCACAATCTCGCCGGCGGCCGTGCCGCTGAACTTGGACACAGACTTCACGTAGTCGTTCGTGGCGTCGACGACGCTGAGGTCGCGCAGGACGCGCCGGCGCAGCGCGTGGCTGCTGTGCGGCCCCGGCACGTCGAGCATGCCCGACTCGGTTACGAACAGGCGCGGCAGGCCGAGCTCAATGCAGTTGCGGCTCGTCGCGGCCACGCTGAGGCTGGACTCGCGCGCAATGTCCATGGTCTGGCCGAACGTGGCGAAGCTGAAGGCCGAGATGACGTCCTGGCGCTCGAACAGGTCTGGGTGGTTGCAGACCTTGCGGAACTGCATGACGAGGTTCATGAGCGACGCCGCGTCGTCGCCGGACGAGCCCTTCTCGATGAGGTCGCGGATGCTGATCTGCGACTTGACGAGGCGGTACAGCACCTTCTGGCGCGGCGTCAAGTTGCAGTAGAGGTCGAGCTCGATCTTCTCGCCGAGCTCCTGTTGGACGTGGCGCTTGATGCGGCGCAGCATGAACGGCTTCAGGATCATGTGCAAACGCTTCAGCTGGGCCTCGTTCAGCTGCGAGTTTTTGGTGGCGTGACTCTCAATGTCCTTTGAGAACCAGTCGCTGAACTCTTCGTGCGAGTCGAAGAGTGTCGGCATGATGAAGTGCAGCAGCGCCCACAGCTCCTGCATGGAGTTCTGGATGGGCGTTCCCGTGAGCAAAAGGCGGTTACGGCACTGCAGGCCGAGCAGGCTCTTCCAGCGGCTGCTGCTACTCGACTTGATGGCCTGCGCCTCGTCCAGAATCATGTACTGCCACTTAATGCGGTTGAAGTACTGTGCGTCGGCGACGACGAGCTGGTAGCTCGTGATGAGCACATGGAACGGCGAGTCGCGCGAGTAGCGCAGCTGCTTGCGGTCCCAGAACTTGCGCAAAACCTTGCGGTCCTTGTTCGAGCCCCAGTACGGCAGCACCTTGAACTCGGGCACGAACTTCGAGACCTCCTGCTGCCAGTTGTGCAGCGTTGATGCCGGCGCCACGACGAGGAACGGGCCCCAGATGTCGTGCTTCTCGGCGAGGTACGCCATGACGGAGATGGACTGCACGGTCTTGCCGAGGCCCATTTCGTCGGCCAGAATGCCGTTGATGCCCTGCTCGTACAAATTCGCCAGCCAGGTCAGGCCCTTCAGCTGGTAGCCCTTCAGCTGGCAGCTGAGCAGCTTCGGCTGCGCGATCGTCTCGCTGCCGAGCGACGTTGGATTTTGGAAGTCGTCGTCGCTTGACGGCTTCGGCCGGTCGAACGCCTGCGCGCGGCTGCGCGCCGTGGCGACGGCCTTCTGCGCGTTCGCGGCGGCCGCGCGCCGCAAATCCGAGTCGTCGGCCGCGTCGAAGTCGAGCGCGGCCGCGGCCGTGGGCTCGCCGGCGGCGTCGATCTTCACGTTTGCATTCATTTTTGCGTCGGCAATCGCGTTGGCAGTGGCGTTGGCAGTCGCGTTGGCAGTCGCGTCAGCCGCGGCGTCGGCATCAGCATCGGCCCCAGCATCGCCGCTCTTGTCTTTGGACCCGACGAAATGCGAGTAGAGCTCTGTTTGTGTGATGAGGAAGTTCAGCTTGCGGGCCTGGCGCCGCGACTCGCGCTCCTCCTCCTGGCGGCGCGCGCTGTCGAGGGCCTCCTTCTCGGCGCGCTTGCGGCTGTCGCGCTCCTCCTTCTCGTTGCGTTTCCAGAAGCCGAGCATCTCGCGCATGGCGCGGCGCGCCTTTGTCTGCATGTCCTTGACGTGCCGGTTCGTGTTCAGCTGCCACTTGCGTGCCTCCTTCGCCGCGAGCGTGGCCGTCTTGCGGCAGTTCGACAGCTTCACGCTGTTGCCAATGCCGTAGAACTTGTAGGCCTTCGGGATGTCCTTGCGCGCGATGTCGCGCCAGATGCCCTCGTATGTGTTTGTGTACTGGCGCTCGCGGCGCTGCGCGGCAAGCGCCTGCTTCTTTGTGGGCACCTCGGCCTCGGACGCGGACGACGCGTCCGGCTCGGGCGTCACGGGCGCGCCCTTCTTTGCGCGGCGCTTTGACGGCGCCGGCGCGTCGTCCGCGCCACCACTGCCGCTCGCGGCGGCCGCAGCCGCCGCCGCCGCCGCCGCCCTACGCCGCTTCGACGCGGGCGCAGCCGAAGCCGAGGCTGCGGTCGCGGCCGGTGCAATTGGCACGAAGTCCGTCTCCGGCTTCGCCTCGAGGTGCGCGCCGGCCTTTTCGCGCAGGGGCCGCCGCGGCCGCGCGCGCACGCGCGGCTCGTCCACGAGCACAACGAAGTCGTCGCGGCGGCGCTTGCGCCCGGTTGGCGCGTGCTCGTCGTCAGCAGCGCTGCCGGCGCTGCCGGCGCTCGTGCCGCGGCGCGCGGCCGCGCGCGCCTCGGCGCGCTCAACGAGCGCCGGGTACGCGTAGGCCACAAACACGTCGGCCTCGTCGCGCGCGCGTGCGGCGCCGCGGTTCAGGCGCTCGGCCAGGCGCTGCGTCTCGGCGGCTGCGTCCGCGCGCTGCACGGCGTCGAGGCGCGCCACGAGCTGCTCGGCGCAGGCGCGCGCGCGCGCATCGGCCGGCGGCGCGACGCGGGCCAGCACGGCCGGCGCTCGCGCCGGCGCTGCTGGCGCTGGCGCTGGCGCTGGCCGCGGCGCAGCATCGGGCTCGGAGTCGGGCTGCGGCTCCGCGAGCAGCGACGAGATCGACATCGCGTCTCGGCGGGTCACGTCTGCCATCTCGTGCAGGAAGTGCTCAGGCGAAGTGTGCGTCTCGTTTTGGCGGGGCTGCAAATCGCCGCGCACCTTGCTGCTGACCAGACGGTGTCTCCTCCCGACGACCCTACGGGGCGACCCTAGTGCGAGGGGACCCTAAGATTTTTCGGCCCAACAACGTAACCGCCCAGCGATTAGGGCCCGCACGGGTGTGGCTGCATTCGAGGCTTGGAGAAGCGAGCGCGGCCGGCGCGCCAGCGCAAAGCCCGCAGATCCCGTGCGGTTCAGTCGTAGTTTAAATTGGCGGCCGGCCGCGCGCGTTTGCGCGCGCGCAGGCGCATATCGCGCAATTGTCGTGAATGTGCGTCGGCCCGCTTGCATAGAAATCGCGTCCGCGAGCTTCGCGCGCAGCCTTATGTAGATGAAATAGGCAAGTACTGGCGGGGTCTTAGAACTAGGTGCAGGCAAGCGTGAGTATATTTAGGCGCGCGCGGCGAAGTTCCTGGCTGCAGTGCACTGCGTTCGTAGTGAAGGGCTCGCTAGAGCGGCTAAGCATGGAGGCCTCAGTAGTAGTAGCGGGTCTAGCGACTAATGCTATAGTTTATGACTTGAAGTATAATGGTACAATAGTTTACGCTGCGGCTAGCAGCGGCTCGCCGCAGGGCGGCCGCATGATTCCGTGAGTAATCCCTCATGCTGCTTGATTAGCATGCGCATGCGCACGCGCACGCACACTACGGGAAGACACTTTGTCCGCGAGCCAACACTTTTGCTCGCGCCCGTCTGCGAGGCCTTTGCAATTGTGCGGCACGCCCGCCGTAAACCGCTTTTGTTCAATTTTAGCACGACGATTTTATACTGCGCTCTGCACTGCGCTCCCGAGTTACGTGACCTAAACCACGCACCCCGCCCCCACGCATGTCGATTTCGTGGCCGCTCGAGCGCAGCAAGGACCGCAGCGCGCTGGCCGAGATGACGCGCGCGCAGCGCCTGCGGCTGTGGCTCGCGCAGTGGGGCGGGCTCGCTGCGTCGAGCGTGCTGCTGGCCGTGCTTGCGAGCACGAGCTCCGTGTTCTCGAGCTGGCTCGCGTCGGCGCGCGAGGGCGTCTGCCGCGAGCACTGGTACCTCGACCGGCGCGTGTGCAGCGACTGGTACGACTGGCGCCCGGCCTACGGCTGGCTCCTCTACCTGCTTCTGTCGACCGTGTACGCGCTGCTGGCGGCGCTGAGCGTGGCCCTGCTCGCGCCGGGCGCGGCCATGAGCGGCATCATCGAGCTAAAGAGCTATGTGCAGGGCTTTGACCCGCACGCATTGTGGGGGTGGCGCCCGCTCGCGGCAAAGCTGCTCGGCACGGGTCTCGTGGCCGCGTCGGGCCTCTGGCTCGGCCAGGAGGCGCCGCTCGTGCACGTCGCGGCCATGCTTGCGCACGCGTTTGCGCGCGAGCTGCCCGTGAGCGAGGCTCGCCGCCGCGACCTCGTGACGGCCGCTATGGCCGCGGGCATCTCCGTGGCGTTCAGCGCGCCGCTGGGCGGCGTGCTCTTTGTCGTCGAGCTGTTCACGCCATCGCTGCCCGTCATCTGGCAGGGCTTCGTGTGCTCGGCCGTGGCCACAATTGTGCTGCGCCTGCTCGTCGCGCCCTCGAACGCGCTCGGCGGCATTGTCGTTCCTGAAACGGGCATCTTCCGCGTGAGCTTCGACCGCGTCTGGCAGGGCATCGAGCTCGTGCCCTTCGCGTGCCTCGGCCTCGTGGGCGGCCTCTACGGCGCGCTCGCGTCGCGCGTGTCCGCGTCGAGCCGCCTCGCAAGCCTGCACACAAAGTGGCCGCTCGTGTCGACGCTGGCGACCGTGGCTGTGACGGGGCTCCTATCGTACGCCACGTCCGTGAGCCGCATGCCCGGCACGGAGCTGCTCGCCGAGCTGTTCGCCGAATGCCGCGCCGAGTCGCCGCAAATGCTCTGCCAGAACACACACGTCGCGGCCCTCGTCTACACGTTCGCGCTCGGCGCCGTGCTCATGCCGCTCTCGTTCACGCTGCGCGTGCCCTCGGGCATCCTGTTCCCCACGATCGTGCTCGGCGCGCTCGGCGGCCGCATCGTCGGCCTCGCCATGCAGTCCGTCCTCGAGCGCTTGCCAAGCATGCTCAGCACGTCCTTTTGCCCGGACGAGGCCGACCACTGCATCACGCCGGGCGTCTACGCGCTCGTCGGCGCCGGCGCGTTCCTCACGGGCGTCACGCGCCTCACCGTCTCGTCCGTCGTCCTTGTGTTCGAGATCACGGGCGCCCTGTCCTTCGTCGTGCCCATCATGGTCGGCGTCATCGTCTCGAAGTGGATCGGCGACACGTTTGGCGAGAGCCGCAGCATCTACTCCATCTGGCAGGACCAGCGCCACCTCCCGTCCCTGCCAGACTCGTCGGCCACAATCGCCGACCTGTTCGCGCGCGAAATCATGACGCCCGTCGAGTCCCTCGTGACGATGCGCCGCACAGACCCGCTGCCGCAGAACGCGTCGGCGCGCAGCGTGCCCGTGCTCGGCCCAGACGGCGAGCTGCTCGACTTCGTGGCCGCGCGCACGGGCAAAACTGAGCCGTTCCTTGTACTGGCGCCAAGGGCGTCGCTGCAGCTCATCGTCACGGGTATGCGCAAGCTCGGCGTCCGCGCCGTGCTCGTCTGCCACCACGGAAAGTTGCGGGGCCTTCTCACGGTGAGCGACGTGATCAGGGTTCTGAACGAGGAGGCCCCAAGGGGCGCTCGCGTGTCGGCTTCGGACGCGGCTGAGTTCGAGCTCGACAGCGACTAGTCGCCAATAAAAACCAGCTGGAACCAGCGGCTGAGAGCTGTATTGGTTTGTAGCATTATTTATTCATGGTGGTTCTCATATAGGCCTACGCATATAGGACTACGCATCTACATGTAAGTGCAACGGAGCACTTGTTTGTGTCTGGGCCCGTCCTGCAAATGAATCGACATTGAGAACAAGCAATTGGCGGCCTTATGGAGGTATACACGCGCATGCATCCACGCGCATGTATCTACGTAATCTGTTGCATAGCCTCAGGCGCTTGTAAGTTTTGTAGTCTACGAGAAAGCGTGTGCGGCTCTGGCACGACTCAGTCACCACTGCAAACCCCTCGCTAAAGCATGCTAGCAAATTGTTCTCGACACTAACTTATCTTGCCGCTCTCTGATAGGCCATCTCAAGAAGTTCCTCAGATGATGCTCACAAGATGTAATGCGCAGCTATATATACACGACGGCGTAAATGTAGCAGTAAAGCAATGTCTAACTTAATTAGCCACCAAAATCCTCTGTTCGGGCCCGTCTTCAAGCCTAGCAGCACCGGCAGCGTTGCCGAGCCGGCGCGAACGCCGCCCGTCTCGAATCCAAACGCCTTTGAGGCGTATGCATTCGGATCCAGCTCGCCGCCGGCCTGCGTGCTCAAGGGACTCGGCATTTCGTTTCAGGACTCGACACAAGAGACTCTAGTCGAGCGCGCACGGAGCCACGGACGGTCGGCGTCGCGTGCGTCTAACGATTTTGTATGGTCTGAGCCGGCCGAATTAAACTGGGTGCCCACTTCCTCGGCGCTCGAAGCAGTGTTCGACGCGGCATTGCGGGCCCAGTCTCACAGCCCGCCAGCGCAGCTTCGCTTGACCGAGACCGGGACGGGCCAGGCTGAGCTCGTCATGCAGACGAGTGCAGAGACCCTCGGTCTTACACGCACTGCCGGGCATGCACCGCTGCCTTGGCAAGCGAGCAGCGAGCTCTGTTCGGACTACGATAACACGTTTGTCTCGAGTGTGCCTCAGTCGTCGTTGTCGTTGTTGTCGTCGTCGCCCGAGCGCCTCGCCCAGAAGCTGAAGCGGAACGCGACGCGGCTCTTCACGGAGGCAAAGCGGCGGCGCCGCGAATGCACGCCCTGGAGCGAGTCGCCGCGTAGTGACGCGGTGCTAAATACAGATGCTCTGTTTGCGAACTCGGCCCTTGATCTGAGCGACTCGTCTCTGCACAACTGTGCCGAGCCAGAAGCCGATGCGCAAACGTCTGACGACGCGACGAGCCCCAAAGCCAAGCCGGGGAACCTGGGGACCGACCTGGCGTGCAGCCCAAGGGCGGAAATGAGCTCTGAACTCGGCACGAGCGCAGAAACTGAGTCTGCGTCCAGCCCAGGCCTGGAAAGCGACTCTGGCGATACTACGGATACGCAAACGCCGAGTCCAAGCTCAGACCCTCACACGTACGTGAGCACGCCGCCCACAACGCGAGCTCGACGACACAAGCTCAGTGCCGAGGAGATCAGGGCTATTGTGGACAACTCGTTGATACGCGCCTACAAGGAGCCGCTGGCGCTGCAGCCAAAGAGAACCGCCCTCGACAGCAGCTTTTCTCGAATAAACATGCTGCGCAGCATGCGTCCCAAATCTGCACAGCTGAGGCAGTGCGTGAGGGGCCGCCTCCACTGCAGCGGACAGTGCGGCAAGACGTTTACGACGGTTGAGGGGCTTGCGCAGCACCTGGACAAGGCGCACGATGCCGACCCGCGCCCGATCAAGTGTCCTTACGTCCATTGCGAATGGTGGGTCCTCGGTTTTGCCAGTAACTCGCAGTGTCTGCGCCACATCCGGCAGAAGCACACGACCTTGGTGCACGAATGCGCCATATGCAAGAAGCTGCGCGTGAACCACCACACGTTCAGCCGCGCCGACGCACTGCAGCGCCACCTAAGGCTCATTCACGGCAGCGAGGATTAAACGCCGCCGGATTGAACGCCACCGCGGCGCGGATCGCGCTCGCTAATACACAAGCTGTTCATAACCGTTCAGAACCCATGTTTGTTACAATAAGTTACACACATTTGCCCCGCATTAGTAGCAGAGGCTTATTAGTGGCGTTTTAAAAGTGGCGTTTCTAAAGTACGACCTCCTTGGCCAGGTTCCTGCGCAACAGCCATGGGATCTCGGTGGGCCTGTACCCCGGGTGCAGCACCTTCTGCCACTCGGGTTCCTGCATGGCCTCGGCAATGAGCGCGTGGCTCTTCTCCTTTGTGGCCTCGCTGGACTCGTCCCACTCGGACAGCGTCTGCATCATGAGAATAGACGTCTCCGTCGTGACGACGGCGCCGCTCAGGTCTCCGGCGAGGGCAACGAGCAGCGGGTAGAACTCGAGCCGCTGGATCGGGAACTTAAGCAGCGCACTCAGGTTCGCAGTAATGCCCTCAGCATCCTCGTTCTGCAGTGCGTCAAGCAGCTGTACGAGCACGGCGGCCGGCGCGAGGGCGTCGCGCACGGCAAGGGGCAGGCCGAGCTCGCTGAGCTGCGACGGCTCGCGCAGCACGTCAAGCGTGTATGTGTCGCCAACGGGCTTCCGCGCGACAAGAACCTCCTCGAAGAAGTCGAGCGAGACGGTTTTCATAGCAGCAAGGTCGCTCGCCTCGTACAGGTAGTGCACGGCGCTGGCGTAGCGCTTCTCGCTGGCGGCGACGTCGGCCGCAATGTGGCAGAGCTGTAACCGCAGGTCTGGCAGGGCGAGGCGCTGTGCGAGGTCAATGGCGAGGGGCGCTGCGTCGAACGAGCGGCGCACGAGCTGCGGCAGCAGTACGGCGGCGGCGTCCTTCGCCATGGGCGTGGCCACGTTTTCGAGCAGCTCGATGCCAATCTCGACCAAAGCCGGCTCGGCCAGACAGGCGCGTGCGTACTGGACAGCTAGGCGCTCGCGAATGCCGCCACCGGCCTTGCCGCTCGCGGCCGCGTACTTCTCGAGCCCGCCGTGCTCGCTGCAAAACTCGGTTACGGCGATCGCCGAAGTGAGGTCCAGTGTACGCAGACAGCTCAGCGCTGCAACGACGCGCGACTCGAACAGAGCCTGGCAGCCCTCCTCCCAAGTGATTTCCGTGCTCACGGCGTGCTGCGCGGCCGCGGCCGCAAAGTGCTGCCCCAGCATCTCGGGCGTCGGGTCGTTGAACAAGTAAAGCGCGGCCACGCTCGCCATCCAAGAGTCCGCAGCCCTATTAATGGCGTCGACGTCGCCGACCAATATGCCGGCCAGTGCGCCTATGGGCCGCAGCGCGTCGTCGCGCTTCTCCCGCAGGTTTGTATGGAGGGCCAGCGCATTCTGCCGCCACTGCATAAAGGACGTGTATCGGCTCGTTACTGGGTATGCTTCGAGCAGCCACACAAGGTCCTGGAACTCGGGCGCGCTGCTGGTTGTTGTTTTAAGCACGAGCTTGGACGCGTCCTCAAACCGCCCGCACAGCACGCAGTTCTGCACAAACTCCCAGAACCACGGCGTTGCGGCCGGGTCCTCCAAAGCAATGACCTGCTGGAATGCGTCGGCGGGCCAGCGGCCGACCGCATTGTCAACAGATTGGATCCAGTCCAGGACGCTCAACGTGTGCTCCGACTCCTCGGGGCTGGCCAGCACCGTGGCCGCGAAGCACTTCACGAGCAGCAGCGTGTCCGAGAATGCAGCCGCTTCGACGCTCTCCTCGCTGGCCAGCGCGAGCAGGCGCATGAACTCGCCGAGATACGTGTATGTCGCCTCGGCCTCGGCAAGGGGCTTCGCCAGCCGCTCGTCCACATAGCTCTCGAGCAGGGCATGTGTGTTCTGGGCGAACGCAATCTGCGGCTCGTCCATGGCCGCCGCAGGCAGGTCCTCAAACGGCCGGTCCTCGAGCATTTGCTTGTTTACGAGTGCGGGAGGGCCCAGCGTTCAGCGCTCGCGCGGGTTAGTCAGAATCCGTTTAGGAGGAGGGTGCGCGCCTAAGGCCCGCGCGCGTCGCCCGTATCATTGGCGCAGCGGCACGGTCTCTGCACGGTATCTGGATGCCCCGGTACTCGCGCATTCCCAATGGGCCTGAGCTCGACTCCGATGCCGACGCGGACTCGGTTGCGCTCATGCAGAGCCAGGCGCCGCCGCGCAAGTACGGCTTTGGCCACGGCTCGAACGAGTACGTGCCATTAGACGACCTCGACGAGCAGGGCCGGCAAAAGCGCTTACCGAACCGTGAGATTGCTGCGCAGATGAAGAGCTCGTCGCGCCGGCTCCTGTACGTGGTCCTTGGCGTCGGCATTCTGCTTGTGTGCGGAGGCCTTGCCGGCAGCGCGTACCGCCGCACGCACACGGCGCGCGAGTCGCCCGAGCAGCATTTGGTGGCGCCGCTGCCGCAGACAGAGCTGTCGAACGGCACGCACACGTTCAATCGCACGACACTCGTGCTGTCGCTGGACGGGTTCCACCCGCACTACGTGTCGCAGATGCGCACGCCGCACCTGCACAAGCTCGTCACGGGCGGCTGCGCCGTGCCGTACATGGAGGCGTCGTTCCCGACGCAGACGTTCCCGAACCACTGGACATTGGTTACCGGTATGTACCCGATCAACCACGGCATCATTGGTAACACGTTCTACGACCCCGAGATCGACCTTGAGTTCAAAAATACGGACCCCGAGAGGTCGCTGAACCCGTTATACTGGGGCGGCGAGCCCGTGTGGGTGACGGCGGCGAAGCACGGCTTGCGCTCGGCCGTGCACATGTGGCCCGGGTCGGAGGTGAATCTGACGGAGGGCAAGCCCGACTACATGACGAAGTTCGATGCGGCCGAGCCGCTCGACAAGAAGGCCCGCAGCATCATTGAATGGCTCGACATGGCACAGCCGCCCGAGCTCATGCTTGCGTACGCGCCGACCGTCGATACTGTTGGGCACCAGGTCGGCATTTCCGGATCCGAAATGGTGGCTGCGTGCATGAAGGTCGACAAGTTTGTGGGCACAATAGTCGATGCGCTGCAGCAGCGGAACCTGACCGACGTCGTGAACCTTGTGGTGCTGAGCGACCACGGCATGGCGCCGACGAGCGACGATCGTCTTGTGTTCCTGGACGACGTTGTGTCGAACTGGGACAACGTCACGTCGAACCGCGGCTGGCCGCTGGCGGGGCTGCGGTTCGACGACGCCATGGGCGTGGAGGACGCGTTTGAGTCGGCGACGAAGGCGAGCCTTGCCGAGCACAAGTTCCGCGTGTTCAAGAGCGAGGATCTGCCGCGGCGGTGGAAGTTCACAACGGCGCCGTTAAACTCGCCGGATCCGGACCGGCCAAGTGGGCCCGGGAACGACTATGACAAGCGCGCCGCGTTGCTGCCCGGGCCCGCGTCCGAGCCTGGGTCCGAGCCTGCGCCTGACTTCGATCCGGTATACGGCCGCTACAAGCACCGGCTCGCGCCGCTGTACCTCGTGCCCGAGGTCGGGTACGCGCTGCTCACGCACGACGAGTGGGACGAGCTCGGCCACCACTATAACCTGGCCGGTGTGCACGGCTACGACAACCGCGAGCCGCTCATGCGGGCGCTGTTTGTGGCGCAGGGCCCCGCGTTCCCAAGCGGGAAGTACAAGGCGTTCCCGAACGTGGACGTGTACTCGGCGATCTGCCGGTCGCTAGGAATCCCTGAGTCGGCGGACTCGGACGGCGACTTTGCGCTGTGGCCGCTGCACGAGAAAGTGAAGGAGGTATACCCCGGCGTTGGCTTCCACGCCGTGCCCATGGCCGGGTCCACGTTCGAGTCGTTTTAGCCCCGTTCTAGCCTATGCTTATGCTTATCATTGTCATTATATATTCACATTACTCGCATTGTTTGCCAAGCGTGGCTCCCGCCATGCGGCGGCGTCTTTGCGCTTCCACCGCGGCCCGCGCACGCGCACAAAGTGCAGCTGCTGCGCATTAGTCGAGCGGCTACGAATTAGTGGAGCTTCGCACGCATGCGCACGAGCGCCTCGCGCGTCGACCGCGTGCCGCGCCGCAGCGGCCACTTCGGGTTCAGCACGTCGTACAGCGCCCGTAGCCGCGAGCTCGGCCGCAGATTATACATGTAGCGCGCGAGGTACGTGAGCCAGAGCACGTTTGTGACGGGCGTGAACTCGGCCGCGTCCTTCACGACCTTGCGCATAAGCGCAAGCACGGGCGTACGAGCCTCGTAGAACGCCGGGTGCTCGAGCGGCGTATAGACGACGCGCGCGCCGGGCGCGTGCGTGCGGGCCAGCGCGCAGCCGAGGATCGCGACGTGCGTGATGGCGCCCGTGCCCGGGTCGCGACTGAGCATAATGTTCGCGGCATGCAGGTTTCGGTGCTCAAACTCGACGGCATCCTCGGCTTTGGCCAGTGCCTCGGCTACGCTGAGAAGGATCTGCACGGGCTCGTGCTTCGACTCGAACGTCGTCTCGCTGAGCCGCGCAGTGCCACCGCTCATTTCGAACACGCAGCGGAACTGGCGCTCAGCCTCGCTCCCGGCCGGCAACATGTGCACGTCGAGCACGCGCGCAAACGCGGCAATGCCGGCGAGCTGTGCGTTGATGCGCAGCGTCTGCAGGAGCTCGGCCGCAGGCGTGCGCGCCGTAAAGAACTCCTCATAGTACCGGTCCGGCCGCATAGCGAGCTCGTGCTCGGGCATGCGTGCGGATGTATGGTGAAGCAGCTCGTCGATGCGCTCCTGCTCGTACTTCGAGGCGAGCTCGGCGCCGCGCGCGTGGATGCTGAGCATGGACGGGCTCTGGCGCACCTTGTTGCGCATCTTCTCGCGGCTGGCCTCGGCCAGCGTCGGCTGCGAAATGATGAGCGATGGCGGCGACGCCGGCAGACGCTTCGGCGACATGAACGACTTCAGCGAGCGCAGCGACGGCGATTGCAGCGCGCGCTTGCGCGCAGCGCCGCCATTTTCGCCCGCCGTGTCCAGAAGGTGCGTGCTCGCGCCGCTCGATTGCATTGACTCGGCCGCTCGGGGTTGCGTGGCGTGGCTGGGTGCGTGGGCGCGGGTGTTGTTATGATTTAGATCTTTATTATTTACGTACGCGTCCGGCGATCGCGGCCCCAACCCTCGTCGGCTGTGCTTGGACCTATTTGGGGTTGGGGTTCGCATGCAGGTCAGAGCACCCGTAGTAGCGCGCGCCCGCGTCGTAAATGCCGGCAATCGGCACGCAGATTAGGCACGACCTGCGTGGGGCAGCGCGGGGAGGACAAGGGATGAGAGGGGGCTGTGCGATAATAGGATGCGGCTGGCGCCATCGATAAGCTCATGCGTGGAGGCGCAGACGACCCCAGGCGGGCCTGGCTGACGAGCCTGGCTGACGAGCCTGGCTGGCGTGGGCCCAGCCAGCCGACGGCGGCGCTAAAATAAGCAATAAATTAGCTAGGAAAGTCTATAGTTTGGCGCTGGCCATCCACCCGAACTCGAGCTTCTTGTCCTTGGCCGGATCAATGATGACGTTGATGAGGGCGACGTGGTTCGACTGCACGGCCTCGACCGTGGCCCGCCGCACGTCGTCCAGCGTTGTTGCGAGGTAGCCCTCGCCGCCGAGGCTCTCGGCCAGCTTGTGGTACTGCGTGTTCAGGCTGAGGGCCGTGGATGGCAGCGGCTTGTCTGGCGCGTTGTAGATGGCCGGGTCCACGCCATGGTAGACGCCCGAGTTGTTCATGACGTAGATGACCATGGGCAGCTTTGAGCGCACGGCCGTCTCGATCTCCATGGCCGAGAACCCGAAGGCCGAGTCGCCCTCAAGGGCGACGACGAGCGCTTCCGGCTCGGCCGCCTTCGCGCAGATCGCGTACCCAAGGCCGACGCCCATCGTCGCGTTCGTGCCCGCATCGAGGCGCGTGCGCGGCTCCGTCACGGAGAAGCTCGTGCGGCTCGTGTCCATGGTGTTCGCGCCCTCGCTCACGTAGATGATCTTCTTGTCCACGAGCTTCGCCAGCGTCTCGCGGATGACGCGGTAAACGGGCTGGTACTTCAGCACACCGCCATCGTCATGCTCGAGCGCTGCGGCCTTCGCCTCGTTCGTGCGCCGCTTCTCAAGCACGGCCGCCGGTAGGGGCGGCGCGCGCCAGCCCTCGAGCTCCTTGGCAAGCTGCTCGGCAACGAGCCCAACGTCGCCCTGGATGCCGAGGCCCGAGCCGCGCAGCTCCTCGGCCACACTGTCGACCTGCACGAACCTCGCATCCGCGCGCCACTTCGGTGCCATGCCGTAGTGCAAAATCCAGTTCAGGCGGGCGCCGAGCACGAGCACGACGTCGGCGTGCCGCAGCGCCTGCGAGCGCGCCGCGCTCAGGTTCTCGGCGCTCGTGTCCGCAATGACGCCTTTGCCCATCGGCGTCGGCACAAAGCCGAGGCCTGCGCGCTGCTGCAAACGCCGCACGGATGCCTCGGCCCGCCCGTAGGCGGCGCCTTTGCCCACAATGAGCAGCGGGAATGCGGCCTCCTTCACGAGCAGGGCCGCCTTCGTCACGCGCTGCGGGTCGCCAAGCGTGCGCGGCGACGGCCACGGCGGCAGCACAGCCGGCACGGGCGCGTCAATGCGAGTTTGAATGAGGTCCGCGGGCAGGTCGATGTAGGTGGCGCCGGGCTTGCCGTAGAACGACACGCGGTACGCCTGCTCAACGAGGCGCGGCATGTTCACAATCGAGTCGGGCTGCTCCGAGAATTTGGCGCCCATGCCGCGCAGCACGCTGACCTGGTCGAGCTGCTGGAACGCGCCAAGGCCCTTCTGGCCCGTCTCGGCCGAGCCGGCCAGCAGCAGCAGCGGGAACCGGTTCGCAATCGCGTTCTCGACGCCCGACAGCGCATGCACAACGCCAGGCCCGCCCACAACGAGACACACGCCGGGCTTGCCCGTCATGTACCCGTACACGGACGCCGCATACACGGCCGACTGCTCGTTGCGGAACGAGAGGAACTCGATCCCCTCAGCAATGCACGCCTCGGCCACCTCGATCACGGGAATGCCCACAATGCCAAATATGTGCTTCACGCCGAGCTGCTTCAGCGTCACGGCAATGGCCTGGGATCCGGTTGCCGGCATTTTTTTGGGCGATCGGTGTGGGGTAACGGCAGCACAGCGCCGGCAACGCCGTTAGCCATTACTCGCGGCCAAACCCTGGCCTAGGGTTCAGCACCGCGCGCAGCTCGGCCCTGCCCGCGAATGCTCGTGCTCGGTGCGGCCGCCGTTGCTGCTGTGGCCGCTGTGGCGCGCGCAAACACGGAGGTCACCGTGTTCGAGACGGTGGGCGGCTCTGCCGACGGCGTGCTTGCGCCGCTTGTCCCGTTCACGTCGCAGTTCCGGTTCAGCGACGCGAGCGTCGAGTCCGTGACCCTGCCCGTGGCGAATGCGTCCGCCGGCCGGTACATGGCTCGCGTGTGCTGGCCGGCCAGCTTTCCGGCTGACCTCTCGGTCGAGTTCGACCCGCAGACAAACGCCGTTGTTGTCGTGGGCTCGAAGGAGGGCGTCGTGGCCCTACGCGCCAGCTCGCGCGAGGTCCCTTTCGACGTGCACCTGAGCCCTATGAAACTGGGGTTCATTCCTGCAGATGTGGTTCCGGCTATTCAGAGCACAGTCGGCGTGGCCATACTCGCCAGCTGCTTAGCATACACGCTGCTCAATATTTAGAGCGAACAGGCCCGTAAGGCCTTGTCGACATATTAATGCAACCGGCGCCGAGCGCTCACGAGCTAGATTTTCATGAGCTTTTTTTTTTTCTTTTTTGGTGCTTCATGGTTTTGTTTGCGTTTGTGTGTTTCTTTTCTCTTGTTAACTTATTTATCCGCGGCTCGTCTACGGGAACGAGCCCTTGCGGGGCCCAAAGTACCCGTTAGGCGGGACGGTCAAGCGCGGCAGGCCCTTCGAGTCACCAATGTTGAAGGGCTGCTCATTGCCCCACCATTTCACACTGACCACGGTCTTGTACTGTGTCGAGAAGAACATGATCAGCCCCGAGTACGCGACGCCCACGTCCATGGCGTGGCCGAACGTGTACGTGTACTTCTGCCACCACTGCGGGAACCGTGTTTTCACGTACCAGTTCATGACTACGTTCACGTACGTGACGCCGAGCACGTACTGCAGCGACTTCGGCGCCCACGAGATGCCGCTCAGGATCGCCATCTCGTGCACGCTGTGCAGGAGCCAGTCCAGCCGCCGCGTGTACCGCGGTACGTACTTACGAGCCAGCCAGAACGGGATGGGGAAGAGCACGCCGGCAATGAGGCACCACTTCAGGGCCGGGTAGAGCCCGCCGAGCAGCCGCCGCGGCCCAATGACGCCCCACTGGATCGCCGCGTTGAAGAAGCTGCGTTGCGTTAGGCAGTTGAACTTGTCGACGTTGTTCGGGTCGCACAGGTCCCGAATGGACCCGGGCGTCACGACCCACCACGTTAGGAGCGACTTCACCAAACAGCTCGCCGCTACGGACACCATCTGGCAGCGGAACAGAGCCCGCGGCGCTATGCCCGTGTAGTGCGCGAGCACCTGGTTCGTTATGTAGTTCTCCGACTGCGAAAAGAAGTTTGCCGCAAAGACTTTGGACACCATGAGCGCGTTCGGGTTCCCAGGCAGCGCTAACCCAATAATCATCTCGAACAGCGTGTTGATCTCGAGACTGATTGACGTTGTTGCGTAGAGATAGCCGAACGGAACGCTGAACACGAGCGACAGGCCAATGCCGAAAAAGATTGTCCATACGGGGGTTTTCGTGAACGCGTAGTACTCGACCATTACTATGGCCAGCGCAATGGCCGCTAGCATAACGGCAATAAACCACCACTCGGGCACCTCTTTATACTTGCACTGAGCGCGGCTAAACCTGTCCGTACACCGCTGCAGGCTTCCGCGCTGGTTACCGCGCTGAAAACTGCCCTTCAGGCTGGCGTAGAATACTTTGAATGAGCGCATTATCGATACGCCGTAGTTCAAGATGGCATAAACAATCATGGCTGTATAAGTCATGAGCGCTGCCCCCTCGTTCGTGAGACTGCCAGCGCTCCAGAATGGCGGCGAGTACTGCTGATACTTTTCCTCGTTGAGCAGGTAGTTTGGCGTGTCGAGGACTTTGCTAACGTCGAACGCCTTGCCATCGTTCGCGTGGAGCGTCGTCGTGTTGATGGGGAGATACGCAGTCCAGCTGGTGTTTGTGTACCACAGAGCCACGAGCGGCAGCATGCTCAGCAGCATGCCCACGGTCGTCATGGCCTGCGCGAAAACAGGCGTCACGACGGACGCCGCGCAGATGTTATTCCAGTCAAGCGTATTGAGCGGGTTGAAGGCAAGGCCATGCATGCAGCCCGTCACGGCCTGCAGGCTGATATTGTTCGGCGCAATCCATGCCGGCCAGGCCAGATAGCTCAGGGCCTGGAACAGGAAGTTCGTCACCCAAAACCACGCGAAGCTGGCGAGGACTATTATGCCAAAGAATTCGACGCCTTTCAGTCGCCAGCCATTAACGGACATGCGTGGCTCGTGATTAACGAGTGCACGGTTGACCGCAATCGTGGGAAGCACGCTGAACCAGACGCACCGCGTAGGATATACGAGGAACGTGCGCATGATTCCGGCAATGCCGAACCCCATGAAATTCGACGCGAACACCATCATAGTGATGTAGCCGAAGCCGCGCGCCTCAGGAATGCCCAGAAAGTGCGGGTTGCTCTGGGCCACGACGGCGCGCAGCGCGTAGGGACTGCCGATGGACACGGACATCGTTAGTGTCGAGAGCATCTGTTCCTTGAACGTCCATGGCCCGGGACAGTTTATGTAAATCCTCTTGCCGTGTCGCCACGGAATATAGAGCGCGGGCAGCTTCGCAACGAGTTTGCCCGAGTATACAAGCATGATCAAGACCGAGCCTGCATGCAGGCCTATGCTAGGATAGCGGGTAGCAAAGAACGTGTCGATTGCCGCGCCGAGGCAGGCCCACAAAATACCAAGAAAGTAGACTCTAAAGTTTTCGTAGCCTTCACCTGCCTCGTCGAGGGGCCGCGTCACGGCGCGCACCTCGGGATAGATAGACCAGTCATGAATAAGGAATGCCTCGAGTTGCAGCGACGCCCGGGTCTGAGGGGCTTCTTTTGAGTCCAGCAGGTCCTGCAGTTCCTGCAGTTTACCCTGGCTTAAGCAAGGATCGTTTGCGTGCTCAATGATGGCGGCCTCGATAATGCGGCAGCATTCGTCGATGGGCCGCGAAAGAATGTGGTCCTGTAGAGCCACGATTTCGTCCTTTGGCAGCGCAGCATACTCGGCCTTTTGGAAGAAGGCATGCCTCGTTATATCGCCGTCGAATGACAGGTCGTTCTTCTCTCCATTGTTCAGAATGTATTCTTCTTTGCCGACATTGGCCGAGCATGCTGTCGACTCAGTCGAGACTGAAGACGACGAGAACGTGCGTTCGTACACGACGCTCGCGGGCTGCTTGCTGTCTTTGTTTGAACCGGATAAATACATGTGCCGCGCCCTCGATCTCGAGCGCGCGAATCTATATCTATATACGGCGCGCTGGCCATGAACTCAAACAAGTTAAGCTTACGACGGGCTCTGAGTCGCAGCTTCAGCCTACCATCCCGAAGCCAAGCCTTTGACGCCGAGCACTATATACAGTTTGATTAGCTGCCTAGTCGAATTCGCAGATCTAGGCTTTTTCCTTAATTTTTTGGCTTTACACCGAATGACGCAGAGCCAATGAGCTGCTGGCCCTGATTGTGATAACGGCGCTGAGCTTAACAAAAAAGGTAAAGCTTATTTCGCGGCCCAATTCTTGCAGCGTTCATTGGCTCTACCTGGCGCCAAATTGGCTCGGGCCTAGCAGGTAGCTCGCTCGACACGGTAACTCAACGTAGCAGCAACGAAATTGGCCCGCCATGCTTCAGCATGGCAGCTGGCCAAAGCCTCTAACGAAGCCTGTTGCGTCACGGATATTCTCGAGCCCCGTCGCGTACATAACGAGCCGCTCGAAGCCGAGGCCGAACCCGCCATGCGGGAAGCTGCCGAACTTGCGCAGGTCCAGGTACCAGCCCATGCTCTCGGCGTTCATGCCTGCATTCACAATGTTTGCCCTCAGCGTCTCAAAGTCGTCCTCGCGCATCGAGCCGCCGACGATCTCGCCGATCTCGGGGATAAGGACGTCAAAGCAGGCGACTGTTTGCGGCCCGGACTTCTTCATGTAGAACGGCTTTAGGCTCGTCGGGTAGTCCGTGACGACGACGGGCCCACCGACAATGTTCCCCGCCAGCAGTTTCTCGTGCTCGGACGGCAGGTTATCGCCCCACGTAAGTTTAGGCAGCTTGTTTGTAGCGTTAATCTTGTCCACGGCCTCCGTGTACGTGAGCACCGTCCAGGGGCCGCCGAGGCTCTTCCAGCGCTGCTCGAGCCGGTCGCGAGCGTCCTTGTCGCGCTTTGACGCGAGCAGGTCCTCGGCCATGGCGCCGCTCGGCACGAGCGACTTTGCCATGTCTTCGCAGAACCGCGTGAGGTCCGTTAGCGACTCGAGGAACGCGAGCTCGGCCTCGACCATCCAGAACTCGGAGAGGTGCCGGTTCGTGTCGGAGGCCTCGGCGCGGAACGCGGGCGTGAAGTTCCAAACGCGCGAGAGCGCGGCCGCGTAGATCTCGAGGTGCAGCTGCGACGAGACTGTGAGGTACGCGGGCTTGCCAAAGAACTCGGCGCCCTTCGCGATCTCGAACACCTCGCCTGCGCCCTCGCAGTCGCTTGACGTGATGAGCGGCGAGTTCACCTGCGTGACGTCGCGGGCCGCAAAGAATGCGTGCAGCTGCGCAAGGGCCCAGCTGCGGTAGCGCAGGATCTGAGCAGATTGCTTTGTTTTCCAGCGCAGGTGCGGCAGCTGCCGCAGAAACTCGCGCGAGTGGTACTTCTTCTGCAGCGGGTATTCGCTGCCCGCGGCGCCGAGAACGTGCACGGCGCTGGCCTGCAGCTCGACGTTCTGCTGGCCCGGGCTGTCGGCCATGACGCCGTCTATCTTCACGCATGCACCCGTCGAGAGGCTTGCGGCCGTGCGCGGGTCCGCGAAAACGACGTTGAGGGGCGCCGGGCCGGATCCATCCGAGACGTCTGCGAACGCGACATTTTTCATCTTGCGGACGCTTTGGACCCAGCCATACACGCTAGCTTGTTTACCTGGGCTTACATGCTTTAAAACTGTCGAAATCAACGGCCGCATTGCCGTATACGCAGTGCCCGAAGCGTGCAGGGCGGGTCGACTCAATTTTGGCCGAACCTAGCCCGCGCCCGCTCGGCGCCAGGCCCTAACATCGAACCCTACCCGGCCTGGGCGCGGCAGTGGCGCCACCAGCACCGCGCCATTTCCCCCCACTCCCCTTAAACGGAAGCCCCCACAGCAGAACCGCGTCACTTGGCAGGACCTCCCCGTCACCCGGCAGACAATAAAGAGACGCATGCAGAGTCGCTGGGTGTTCATTGAGCAGGATGATAACGAAGGAATTGAGCGCGACATCGACATGGCCTCCGACAGCGACGACGAAAGGCCCGAGAACCTCCCGTTTGGGCCAAACGACTCGGAGCTGGATGCGCCGCTGGCCGAAATTGTAGAGAAGCAGCGGCGGTTGAGCGCAAGTAGTCTGCCGCAGGCCGATGCAGACGGCAGCGACGGCACGCCGCGGCACCCGAGCATCGTCCTCGTTACCGTGCTCGGCGTAGCCGCCGCGCTGACGCTGGGCTATTTATTCCGCAACTGATTAACTTAGGAGTAGAACTAGTATTTTAGAAGCATCTTTCGTATGCGGAGCAACGCGCCGGCCGCCTCCAATTCGGCTCGAACCGCCGCCCTAGTCGCTCGTGGGAAATGCAAATGCGGCCGCGCATACGCGCCCGCACTTTGCCTGCTCTAAAAGCGCTCATATTGGGCTGCTTTTCTTTTCTTTTGCTCGTTACTTTAAGACACATACCGAGTTAGCATAGCATACCTACATAACATTACAGCGTCGCGCGTCTAAGGCTTGCAGCGGCCCGTGAAGCGCGGGTACAGGCTGCAGTCGCGCACCGTGAACCGGTTGCACACCCATGCCAGAATGCGCTCGAGGCCGAGGCCGTAACCGCCGTGCGGGAACGTGCCGTACTTGCGCAGATCAATGAACCAGTAGTACGGGGCCGGGTCCATTCCCTCGCGCTTGAACGCGGCCATGAGCTCGTCGTAGTCGGAGATGCGCATGGAGCCGCCGACGACCTCGCCGACGTTCGGCAGCAAACAGTCGACGCTGTCGGTGACGCGCGGGTCGTTCACGTCCTTCGACATGTAGAAGCTCTTGAGCTCGAGCGGGAACTTCGTGAGCAGAATGGGCTCGCCGATCTCGTCCGTCATGCGGCGCTCCTCGGCCTCGGAGATGTCGTCGCCGAACTTGAACGCGGCGCCCGTGTCGCTGTTCACAACGCCGTGCTCGTTCAGCCAGTCCAGCGCCTCCACGTACTGCATGCGGCGGAACGGCAGCTGCGGCGCCTTGAAGCCCGGGTTCAGCTTCTGCACAATCTCGGCCATGGCCGGGTCCGCCAGCAGGTGCTGCACGACGTTGTAGATGAGCTGCTCAATGTGGCTGAGCAGGTCGTCGAACGTGAGGAAGCCCATCTCGGCCTCAATGTGCGTGTACTCGCTGAGATGCCGGCGCGTGTGCGAGCGCTCGGCGCGGAAGCTTTCCTGGACGCAGAACACGTCGCCGAGCGACGGCACGACCGTCTCGAGGTAGAGCTGCGACGACTGCGTGAGGTACGCAGGCTCGCCGTAGTAGTTGAACTCGAACAGCGTCGAGCCGCCCTCAACCATGGACTGCACCATGCACGGCGGCGTGACCTCCGTGAACTGCGTCTGCTCGTAGTGCTTGCGGAATGCGTGCAGGAGGCCGCCGCGCACCTTCATGACACCGCTCAGCGTCTCGCCGCGCAGCGTGAGATGCCGCATGTCGAGCAGCAGCGACGGATCCGCGTCCTCCTGGACCTTGTTGCTGAAGGCATCGGCACCGCCCGGCGCCAGGCCGATCACGCGGTAGTAGTCGGCAACAAGCTCGTGGCCGCCCGGCGCGCTCTTGCCCTCAGGAAGCGGCTTGAGGTCGCCCTTGATCTCAATGGTCGACTCAAGCGTGAGCTGCGTCGTCTGGTACGCGTTCGCGAGGTCGCCGCCAAGCACGCACTGTAGGTACCCGCTGCCATCGCGCAGAACAATGAACACAAGGTCCTTCTGCGAGCGTATTCTGTGGACCCAGCCGCTCACGGCCACGCGCTTACCGCGCACGTTCTCAGCAACGCCGATCTTCGTCCGCGTCGCCGGCACGTCCGAGCGGTCCTCGATCTTAATGTGCTTCGACGCCTCGATGCGCTGCTGCTCGGCCTCCTCTTTCGCCTTGCGCTCCTCGTCGGCCTTCGCCGCCTTCGCCGCCTTCTTGACAAGGCTCTCGGCGCCCTTGCGCGCGCGCTTAATGCCGCTCGGAGAAATCAGCTCATACTCATCAGTGAGCTTGCCGTCCTCGTCCTTCTTTGGCGTGAAGATCTGCTCGCTCTTCGTCGCGTACAACGCGTACGCGGCCGTCGCGAAGGGGCTCGCCTCGGTGCCCTTCGCCTCAGCAGAGTCCTGTCCCTTAGTCTCATGCACAAAGACCTTGTCCGTCACGGACAGGCCGGCCGTCTTCTCGTCCAAACTCATATGGAACTAAGCTGAGTTAAGCGCGTGAAATATACTATTGGGTCCGGTGATGACTCTGTGGTTTTGGCTCCGACTCATTTTTGGTGTGTGACTTTTCATGCGCAGCTCATGCACTCGGGCCGCGGGCGCTTATGAGCCGGTTTACTAGCGGCGAGCTAAATTAAATTTGGGAGCCCGTTGTGCACAATGCTTGACGCTTACAGCTCGTGTGGCAGTTTGTAAGAGATGGTTTTGGAGATTGTTTTTCGCGCCCTAGTTTAGGCGCTAGTGACAGACGGCTCCTGTATTAAATGTGGTTTATGCCGTGCGCACAGAGCCAATACTCCTGGTATTTTTAAATTGAGTCATGTTCATAGCAAGCAGCTAATAGTCGCTGTTGTCGCGAACGGCATACCATTCACCCTATTTAGCCTCTGCAGATAAAAACGTTATTAGTGAGAACCAAATAAACCATCTGCTCGATGAAGCATTCATCCCGCAATCTGCAGATCACAAGCTTGAGCCCGGTAATGCTGTGATGTATTAAAGACCAGTCTGCCTTACTGCGCTTCTCGCTCGTTAGGTCCAAGCTGAACAACGCCTACACGGGCGGCCGCAGCCGCAGGCTGGTCAATAGCTTGCACGATGTACACCGTATAAATAGATTTCAAAATTGAGCCTCCCGGAACAACTCGGCTCACTTCAGCATCAGAATCTGGCGCTGCTGCTTCCCGTTCAGGCTCGCATTGTGTTCGGCCTTCACCTGGAAGCCGTACTTCTTGTACAGCCCCAAACCAGCTGCTGTGGACCACAGCGAGAACTGTGTTGCAGGCGCAGCGTCCGTGATTTCTTTCATGCTTTGCTTGAGAAGGCTCGAGCCGACGCCGCGGCCCTTATACGACTCGCGCGAGCACAACAGTCCAAGATACGCCGTGTGCTCCGGGAGCGGCGCGACCTCGTCGAAGTACTTCGCAACATCGGCAAAGTAGCTTGAGACCTCCTTCCCGCTCACAGGACGCGAGTTAGGCGGCTCCACGATCGACGCATAAAGGTCCACGAGCCAGCGTGCGGCGTCGGCAAGCCAGATCCACACGCGGCTGACACCGTTGTAGGCATTGTCCAGCTTCTCCCACCGGCAGAAGCCCACAACCCGGTGGTTTTCTACGGCTACCCAGCAACGCACATCGTTGCGCCACAGTTTCGACGCCAGAAGCAGCGCGTAAGAGAGTCGCGCGCGCGGATAGTGCTTGTGCCCGTAGTGCATGTTCAGCGCTAGGTATAGCGGGTCATTTCGAAAAGCGTCCAGCGCGACATCCGCAAGCTCAATGGCGTCGGTGAACGTGAGACGCGTGGGGTCGACTTTTCGAATTTCCATAGTTGGTGCGCTGGAATGAGGCAAGTGGAAGGGCAGCAGCAGTCTGAATCAGCCGCCGCCACACGAAACAGACCGTCATGAACAATAGAGCCCTACGGGAGTTGTGCCATCATAATAAGCGCAATCCAGGCAGTCTTAGTTTTAGCTATCAACTTCACTTACATTTATTGGATCATGCGCTTCCATAAAGATTGTCTTTTGAAGAATAAACCCAAGGCTTAACACGATCTCCAAGGACCCGTGATCTGCGGGTTGTGCAAGCTGAATTAGCATCACACCAAGGACCAGAGGCTTTTCGTGGAGCATTGGAATGGGCTGGTTTAGAGAGCGCACACGCGTTAGCTAATTTGGAGTGTGCTTTCCAGTGGTACACCATCTTAGCTGCACATGCCGTGCCGAGTGCCCTGGCCAGAGACGAGTTAAGCAAATTCGGCCGTGACTCAACCGTTTTGGCAGCCTAACCAAGGCACTCCAGCTCAGCAGCTACCGACGTGATTTTCCCGGCGCAACTTTTTGTGGTCGCAGAGGTTTACGCAAAATGCTGCGAACATATGCGTGCCAGCTGATACTGCATGTACGTTGTTGGTATCTCACATAAGCGAGACCTAGTTTCCTGAACCTGACTGAGGCAGACCATCGAATGCTCAAGGAGGATGATAATCCAACCTGAACTTTTTATTTACATACATTTCCGAGTTCGGTTAAAACCTCGATCACATCTTCCTCGAACACAGTTAAAGCAAAAACCTTTTCTAAAACTCTTCTAATAACTTGAAGGTGAGAGTATTTACTGCGAATGGGCTTTCTCTCCCTGTTTTGCGGCGTATTCCCCAGAGTAGCATACCTTAAGCTGCACCTTAATGAGCCATCCAAAAAATACAGATCAGGGGATGTGATTAGCGGGCGTATTGAGCTCGATGTCCCTGTGACCGCTGAGTGTCAACTTGGCACTTGGGACCGGAACGTGATCGTGCAGCTCAAGAGTGTTTTGAGGCTTGACCTCGGTGGTACTGACCGAGTGAATCACATTGAATACGAGCGTAGGATTACGCTGCAAGATTATAACACAGCTTTGAGCGTGATAAATCCCGGCCATCATATGATACCATTTCAGATCGAGCTGGACGACGCACTAAGCCACCACGCGCCAACATTCTCATTAGAAGATGCTGGTTACGCGAATAGCGGGATTGAGTGGGTGGTGGCAACCTGGACTGAACTTATATACGGGAAGGAATTTGTTGAGGTGAGCCATTCCATCAGTGATCAGCAGGTTGTCGAGATTTACCCTCGTTTACCCTACGATTTCGGAGAAGAGGAAGTTCGTGGCTGGCTATTTAGCGACCAAGACGAACGCACCGATTGTAAAATGGGGTTCTTCAAGGGCCCTAACTATCTGCCGCAAAACCCGGAGCAATTCAATTTGAAGCTAGTCGTCACTTCCAGCCACAGTGTGCACGTTAAATACTTCGATCTGGAGCTTGAGATGGAGCTGACGCTGTTTGCAGGCAAACGAACAGTCGTGCATAGGAAGGTTGAGAGAATCGGGTCCGTTCCCTATAATGACTACGTGACTGGGAGGTCCATACTGCTTGCAACTGGTCTCATTCCAACTCGACGAGTGCCAAACTTCTGCACACGAAATGTGCAAGTAGCACACAACCTTTTAGTAACAGTTCGCGGACAAGAGAATGCACGGTTCCGACTACCGATTGACGTTTTATTGCCAAAGCCGATTGTGTTTGATAATAAAGACCCAAACCGCGGACGATTGCCATCTTGGTGTGCAGTGCAGTGATTGCTCATTAATTCTAACGTAGGACTAATAGCAATCCATATGGACCTATAAAGTAGTTCTAGCAGTCGTTTCAACCTCTGCAGGTGTACCTTCATACGGACGTTACGTGCGTTCTCAGGTCGCGCACCTGTGGCCTTCTCAGGATCGTCAACGGCATCAACGTTCGGCAAATAAAAGGTCACAAATTCTCGCAACCACACAAAGACAAGCCAATAAAGCAGAGAAGCAGCGCTGGAAGTGACGTACAAAAATGCAAGGCAACAGCAGAGATAGGGAGGCGGTGGGCTGTCGCAGAAAATGTATTCAGCGTACAGGCACGCGCCTAAAGAGCCTACGATGTTTCCAGCACAGAGTAAAAGAGCGATCAAATGTTGAAACGGACCAAGTTCCGTGTTTCGCATGCAGATGACCGTGAAGTCGCATATATATCGAATGTTTGCGGTGAATAGAACCCCAGCAAGCAAATCCTTCTTGACAAAGTCCGCCCATTCATTCTCAGGTCCATACTCAGGTTCAGTAGTAGCCTCTGCAGAAGAATTCATGGTGCGGTTTTCATCTGCGTCTTGGATCAGATCTACAATGTGAGATGGACCGATGCCCGTGTCCCGCGGTTCGGAAAGGAAAGACATGGCTTGTGATACGGCCAGGGATTGGGACGCGTGGTGGGACGCATGTGGATGGGAAACAAGCGATTGGAGCGGGGCGATGCTCGTGGTTTGCGAAGGATAGAGTAGAGGCGTAGGTTCTGACACGGTCATCAATAGAGTTGCAGATTGTGAAGTATGCAACAGAACAGTAAGAAACTGAGGCAACGTGGTGCACGTTTTCTGTGAAGCATAAACAACGGGACTAGATTGTGACGTGCCCAGCAACACATCAGGAAGTTGGGAGCCTCGTAACAACGTAAGGTTTCCGGCCTCGTCACAGCACGCCATAATCAAGATGCGGTACTCGGGGTACAATGAGTCCTTTTATATTGGGCGCTGGCGGCGGTTTGACGCCAGAGAACCCCTGACCACGTTTGGGCGGGCCGTAGAGAGAGTAGAAGATTGAAGAAAAAGCTCAAGGTGTCTTGAGTTCTCGTACCTACGTTACCAGATCACGAATACATTAACATGCGATTCTAGTTTACATCCCATGAATCCACAAGCCTCTAGAGCCGAGATGCGCAATTGCGCACATGATACGAGCAGTTGATTGGAGTGCCGAAAAGGGAAATCGGCAACCGTGCTGTGCTTTCATAGTTCTTTGCCAGTATATCACGATAAAATGAAGTCCGTTGGCAGTCGCTCGTCAGAATTTCCACGCCTATCTCAAGCTATCGGCAGACTTTGGATATTAGATGTTTCGGCGGTTCAAAAAACCAACGAACCCTATACCCGCTTATACTAACGAACCCTGCAGCCGCCTATACCAACGAGCCGCTTATACATAAGTCACACAGGAAAGGAACAATCCTCGCGACGCGAGCGACTCAAACCAAGGCTCACAAGGAAGTGCCGGTTCTTAAATCAATGGAAGGCAAAGTGAGATGAAAGGAATTCTGAGAGGATGATATTACCATTCAACACGCCCCAATTATCACACCTCAAAAAGGAGCTCAGATTGTTAGCTAACGCTCATCCTCGCGAACTAAGATCTCGCAGATGATACTCAACCTTGACTCAGCCAACTCCACGCTTTGATCATGACATTTCTAAAACAATAACTGACAGTCGACGAGTGACTGTGTTACGGTGAAAGATGGACAAGCAAGAGGCACAAACTAGAGGAATAATAATAGAGAGACTGAGGGCAGGCACGAACTGTAGAACTGCTCACACAGGGTAGGGGTATAAACACGCTCTTTCGACCAAGTATTAGCCAAAACACTAACCATTTCAGTATTAGTTTGCGTGCAATTATTTTAATAGTTCATTAAACCACATTCGTTGCCAAAGGCAGCTCAGAAAGTTGAAATTTGTGATGATTGTGGACAACTTTATTTTGAAGCATAACTCGAACAGGGCTGCGTGCTCTCGCTGAGATGTTGCTTGCAATTCAGCAGCCCAACTCTGACACCATGGCGACATTTATAAAAAGAAGTCGAGTTCAATGGAAGGATTCGTTGACTTCGGTCAAAGAGAAGCGAGACATACACAGATTTAGATCTTATATCCACGAGTGCCAAGCCAGCGTTAACAGGCAGCGTTAACAGGCAGTGGCTTCCATGAACAACCATGGTCGCAAACAAGAGTCCCTGGCACGTGTTTCACCGTGTGACCCGTACCGATACAGGAAGGCTTCTGGGCATGGTTATCCTGTTTAAGCAGTTTTTGGTAACAGGATTCAGTCAGTCCTTATACCCACTTCCGTTTGGATATCGTTCAATATAAATAAGCTCGTGAAGGAGGACTTTAAAAAACTATCTGGTGAGCCAACAAGAAAATGGTAACTTTTCTGCCGCTTGGCTATTTGGTTCCATCAGTCCCGTATCTGAAGCTGCATGTGAACGAGCCACTGCGCGAATACACGTCTGGAGATGAGATAACCGGTCGCATTGATCTCAGGTTTCCCGACAACGATTTCATTTCACAGCTAAAAAAAACCCATAAGGCGTGCAGCGTAGTATTGCAGCTCAAATGCACTTTGAAGCTTAACCTCGGCGACAAGGACCTTTCAGAAACCATCGTACACGAGCGCAGAACAAAGGTGTTAGATTCAAATTATTCGATGAATATAATGGCCGCTGGTCGCCGTGTAGAAGCTTTCAAACTCAGGCTGAATGAGAGACTTAGTCGGCAGCCGCCAACATTAACGCTTAGGGAAGGCGCATACGCGGGCAGTGGAATCGAATGGAGTCTAGCGGCATGGATCGAAGGTAAGAATAACAAAGGGTACATTGAAGTCAATCATCGCATCCGGGATGAGCAAATAATTAAGTTCTACCCTCGTTTTGGACAGCGCATCCAAGAACAGTCTGACCGGGAATTAACCAATCAGAAAGGGTGCAGCAGCTGTCAATTGGAGTTGACAGCGCTACCGGCGTATCTTCCGCAGAGTCCAGAGCAGTTCAATCTGAAGCTGGCTGTCAGCCCCAGCCGTGGAGTATTCATTTATGGGGTCGATTTTGAACTCGAGATGGAATTGACATTTTTCGGCAGCCGGACAGTAGTGCACAAGAACGTCGAGAAAATCGCGTCGATTGTCTATAATGATTGGGTACTTGGAGAGACTGCACTGGTCGCGGGTAGCTGCGTCATTCCTACGCGGCGATCACAGAACATCTCCACACCAAAAGTGAAGCTGGAGCACAACCTCTTAGTAACATTTCGGGGACAGGAGACGGTTCAGTTTCGTACCCCGGTGGACGTAGTGTTGCCATACCCATTTGTGGCCGACATTGTTAGTGAGGACAAAGGGCTATGCTCAAAGGTTCTGGGATGGCTTGAACCGATGCTTTTCGCAAGTTTGAGTCCCAGTTATTTATATTAGCTGACGCGTTAGTGGACGCTAAGGCCCTAGTAAAGACGGCGAGAGCACGTAATTCCTACTACTTAGTTTGCATCGAACGTGGACTTCGAGCCTTGCTCAGCTCCACAAAGCTGAGGTACGTTCACGTTCCAAGCACTGAGCAAAGTTGAGCCAAATTGGGATGACCAAATTGGGATGTTTGAGCAGCCGCACTCACGGCGTATCTAACACACATGCAGAACTAGCCACTACGTAGCTTATCGCGAACGCATCATGATCATGCCTGCCCTTCCCCTATCCCTCAGGGTCCTCTTCCTTCTTCGCACCTTCCCCCCCTCCCCTCGCCCTTGCCCTGCGGGCTGTCTACATGATTACCATATTTCACACCCGTAATTTTGATTACTGACTCAAGACAGATGTCGCTGGACGAGAAGGCCACTGAGCTGAAGATAGCCGAGGGCGCAGAGAAGCCTGCCGCTACCAAGAAGGCTCCGAAGGCGCCCAAGAAGCCGAAGGAGGCGAAGCCGAAGCCTGCGCAGGGCGGCGGCAAGAAGGGCGACGTGATTATTGGCATCACGGCCGACAAGGAGACGGACTTCCCTAATTGGTATCAGCAGATCGTGACGAAGTCGGAGCTGCTCGACTACTACGATGTGAGCGGCTGCTACATTCTGCGCCCCGCGTCGTACAACGTCTGGGAGAACATCCAGCGTTTCTTTGACGCCAAGATCAAGGCTATTGGCGTGCAGAACGCGTACTTCCCCATGTTTGTCTCGAGCAAGGTCCTGGAGAAGGAGAAGGACCATGTTGAGGGCTTTGCGCCCGAGGTGGCGTGGGTCACGAAGGCCGGCAAGACGGACCTCGAGGAGCCCGTGGCCATCCGCCCCACGTCGGAGACGGTCATGTACCCGTACTACGCGAAGTGGATTCAGAGTCACCGCGACCTGCCGCTGCGCCTGAACCAGTGGAACTCGGTTGTGCGCTGGGAGTTCAAGCACCCGCAGCCGTTCCTGCGCACGCGCGAGTTTTTGTGGCAGGAGGGCCACACGGCGCACCTCACGAAGGAAGGCGCCGTCGAGGAGGCCGAGCTCATCAACCAGTTCTATAGCGAGGTGTACTCGGAGCTGCTGGCGGTGCCGATGATCAAGGGCCGCAAGAGCGAGAACGAGAAGTTTGCCGGCTCGCTGTTCAGTCTCAGCTGCGAGGGCTACATTCCGACGACGGGCCGCGGCATCCAGGGCGCGACGTCGCACTGTTTGGGCCAGAACTTCAGCAAGATGTTCAACATTAGCGTTGAGGACCCGACCAAGCCCAGCGAGAAGCTGTTTGTTTGGCAGAACTCGTGGGGTTTGTCCACGCGCTCGATCGGCGTCATGATCATGGTCCACTCCGACAACAAGGGCCTTGTGCTGCCGCCGCGCGTTGCGCAGACGCAGGCCACGATCATCACCGTCGGCCTCACGAAGTCGACGGCCGAGGACGTGCGCGCGAGCGTGCAGCAGACGGCGAGCCAGGCCGAGTCGCAGCTGCGCGAGCGCGGCGTGCGCGCGGCGGTCGACACGCGCGACACATACACGCCCGGATTCAAGTTCGCGGACGCGGAGCTGAAGGGCATTCCGCTGCGCATTGAGATCGGCCCGAAGGACGTCGAGAAGGGCCAGTGCGTGGTTGTGAAGCGCCACAGCGGCGAGAAGCTGTTTGTGGCGCTGGTGGACCTCGCCGAGCGCATTCCGGCGCTGCTCGACGACATTCACCACGAGCTGTACAAGAAGGCGAAGGACGCGTTCGACAGCCACATCATCACCGTGTACAAGGTCGAGGACATGGTGAAGCCGCTGAACGAGAAGAACGTGCTGCTCGTCCCGTTCTGCGGCGTGCCGGACTGCGAGGACGCGATCAAGGACGCGACGGCCCGCCAGTCGTCCGGCGACGAGCCCGTGGACGAGCGCGCGCCGTCGATGGGCGCGAAGTCGCTGTGCAGTCCCTACGACCAGCCCGAGCTGAAGCCGGGCACGAAGTGCGTGGGCTGCACGATGGACGCGAAGCAGTGGACGCTCTTCGGCCGGTCGTACTAACCGCCACACATATAATGATCTAGTACAAGTAGATAGATTAAGCGGTTCGCGAGTTGCCTGATTCGAGCCGTACGACCATGGCGCCGCCGAATACAGGCTCGAATGAGTACAAAAGAAATGTGTGTCCGTGTACATGAATGAAGTACATGAGTAAAGACGTGAAGCACACGAAGGCATGACGGCGTAACGGCATAGCGCTCGAACAGCGGTGATGCGAAAAAAAACATAGTAATGGACAGCAGCGCGAATGGCCGCCACTGACGACGAGGCGGTCTGGGCCGGCCTACCCTGCGAAGCCATCGTCGATAGGTGGCGGCGGGAAGCCCGAGACGGCGCGCCGCACCTCTTCGTTACGGCTCTCGAGCTTGCGTACGAGGTCGAGCCCGCGGGCGACCTGGCTCTCGAACGAGCCCTGCAGGGACGGTACGTCCAAGTTCTGCCGCGCGCCGGTGCCCGTGATGCGCAGCAGGCGCGAGCTCTGGTCCGGCCCCGGCGCGAGGCTCGGGTTGTTGTGCGTGCCGCCCAAAGCCTGTGTCTCGAGCGTTACGTTCGTGACCTGCCAGTCCGGCGAGATGGACTGGCAGTTCCGGATCTCGTGCGCCGTCTCGTCGAGGTCCACGACGACGGAGATGTCGCCCTCCTGCCGCTCGAGCGCGTCCAACTCCGGTGCAAACGCATCGTCGCTGAACACGTAGTGCACCTCGGGGTACACTGTTTCGGGCCCGGCGCCGTTCTCGGCGTCCTGCAGCACGACAAAAAAGTGGTCCATGGGACTGTGCGACTCAATGCAGGGCAATGATGCGTCGGCCTCAGGTGCACATGAATGCACTCAATCGAATTACGGCCCCAGAACGAAAACCGAAACCGTTGCCGCGGCGCGTGCGTGTGTTATGCGTTATGCGTGTGCGCTACAAGCGTGCGTTATGTGTGTGCGTTGTGTGCGTGCGTGCGGGCGCGCGGGACGAGCCGCGCTGGGCGTAAGCCGGGGATGACGTCTGCGGCCAGCCGTCTCCGCCGAGTCACGCATTAGTCACGCAGGGCCGCGCGTGCCCAAAATTGTGTCAATAAATACTGGCCTTCTTTCGAGTCACGCAGTAGTGCTAGGCGCGACCATGTTGGATATTTACGACTTCATCGAGGAGAAGGGAGGCAACCCCGAGGTCATCCGCAAGAGCCAGAAGGCCCGCGGCGACCCCGTGGAGATTGTCGACGAGATCATCGCCGAGTACAAGGCGTGGACGAAGCTGCGGTTCGAGCTCGACGAGATCAACAAGGCGCAGAACAAGCTGCAGAAGGCCATCGGCCAGAAGTTCAAGGCCAAGGAGGACCCTGCCGAGCTGCTGAAGGAGAAGGAGGAGCTTGCTAACGAGAAGCAGCGGCTCATTGAGCGCGAGCAGGCCGCCGACGCACAGCTGCGCGCGAAGGTGAACACGGTGGGCAACATCGTGCACGAGAGCGTCGTTGTGAGCGATGACGAGGCGAACAACGACGTGGTGCGCACGTGGGGCGAGCCGGCGACGCAAAAGCCGCGCTTGTCGCACGACGAGGTGCTCACGCGCCTCGACGGCTTTGATGCGGAGCGCGGCGCGAAGATCGTCGGCCACCGCGGATACTTCCTGAAACAGTGGGGTGTGTTCCTGAACAACGCGCTCATCCAGTACGGCCTCGACTTCCTCGTGAAGAACGGCTACACGGCGCTGCAGGCGCCCGTCATGATGAACAAGGAGGTCATGGCGCGCACGGCGCAGCTGTCGCAGTTCGACGAGGAGCTGTACAAGGTCATGGACGGCCAGGACGAGAAGTACCTTGTCGCGACGTCGGAGCAGCCGATCTCGGCCTTCCACTCGAACGAGTGGTTCGAGAGCCCGGACAAGCAGCTGCCCCTGCGCTACGCGGGCTACTCGTCGTGCTTCCGCCGCGAGGCCGGCTCGCACGGTAAGGACGCATGGGGCATTTTCCGCGTGCACGAGTTCCAGAAAATCGAGCAGTTCTGCATCACGGAGCCCGAGAACTCGTGGACGGAGTTCGACCGCATGATCGACCTGTCTGAGAAGTTCTACCAGAGCCTCGGCATCCCTTACCGTGTCGTCGGCATTGTTAGCGGCGAGCTGAACAACGCCGCGGCCAAGAAGTACGATCTTGAAGCGTGGTTCCCGTTCCAGCAGGAGTTCAAGGAACTTGTCTCGTGCTCGAACTGCACGGACTACCAGTCGCGGAACCTCGAGATCCGCTGCGGCATCCGCAAGATGAACGACCGCGTTAAGAACTACGTGCACTGCCTGAACTCGACGCTCTGCGCCACGGAGCGCGCGCTGTGCTGCATTCTCGAGAACTACCAGACCGAGGACGGGTTCCGCGTACCGGAGGTGCTGCGCAGGTTCATTCCGGGCGAGCCCGAGTTCCTGCCCTACACGAAGGAGCTGAAGGTCGAGAAGAGGGACAAAAAATAAATAAATACATAGCGAACGCGGCGCGCCGAAGCCTAATCTACAACGCGCAGGGAAAGCTGGTTGCGGGCAGCGCCCGCGGCCTGCGGCCTGCGGCCTAGCAAATGATTTATTCATTTCGGCGGGGACGAACTGCTTTGAAATTCAGGAAAGGCCTGCTAAGAGATGCGTATAAAGCGAAGTTACGGGCAAACTAAACTACAAACTAAACTACTGAGTAGGAAACCGTTGTTCTCGGCCATATTATTCTTACTCCACGTAAAGGCATTTCGTAATGAGCTTGCCCGTTGCTAGCACAGCCACTGCACAAACCTTAAAACTTTTGCGTTTACTCTCGCCCTTGTGTAATTGATGAGCGCGACCATATGGACGGCGGTTCAGCGCAGTTAAAGGCACTCACTTATGTGCCATAATTAAGCAAACAATTCTTTATGTACTTTATTAACCGAAAAATTATGAAACACAAGCGCACTTGGCTTCCTATAAGCTCGCAATGGTCGTCATTGTGCGCCAATCAGTTAGGATCTGCCAAGCACCGATTCTGGCCGCGCCGCCGTAAGTGACCACTACCCTACGCCGCTTAGCCCGCCATTGCGGTCCACATCGAGGACGGAATTGAGCCTAAAGCAGCAACTACCCCGCAACTAGGCCAGCCAAAAGCCTTTTCATTTTTTTGAAACTTATCAGCAGTAGTAGAGGCTTATCACCCTAGTCACGGCGGGCTGTGTGGCTTATGCGAGCACCTGCCCTGCACCGCTGCACGTAATCGCCTCTTAATTGAACCACAACCCCACGTGGGACTCTCCAGCAACCGTTAGAGTCTCCAGCACTGGACCGGCCACAATGGACTCCAATGAGCGGATGTCCTATGCGGAAATCGTCCGCCTCACGCTTGAGGCCGTGCTGCAGACGGTCATCATCTGCATCATCGGTTTCTGGGCCAGCTACCGCGGCTACCTGAACCGCACCGCGCAGAAGGCGCTGTCGAACCTGAACGTTATGGTATTCACGCCGTGCCTGATCTTCTCCAAAATGGCGTCGAGCCTGAGCGTGAGCGCGCTCGTCGACATCTCCATTATCCCCGTCATATTCGCCGTCTCAACGCTCATATCGTACTTCTGTGGCCAGGTCTGCAGTCGCTGGTTTGGCTTCTCGAAGCGCGAGTCGAACTTTGTGACGGCCATGGCTGTCTTTGGCAACTCGAACAGCGTGCCCGTGTCGCTTTTCCTCGGGCTCGCCTATACGCTGCCAGTCCTGCGGTGGCCGGATATCCCCGACGACAACGCCGACAACGTTGCATCGCGCGGCATCTTATATCTGCTCATCTTCCAGCAATTGGGCCAGCTGCTGCGGTGGTCTTGGGGGTTCAACACGCTGCTCGCGCCGGAGCAGCCTATTCAGCCGCTGTCGGAGGAGCCGCGCGACGATGGGGCCCTCGACGACGAGCAGCCGAAGCGCTCGCTGGCGCGGCTTATTGTGAAGGAAGTGCGCAGCTTCATGAACCCGCCGCTGTGGTCTATGCTTGCGGCCATCATCGTGGCGTCCGTACCCACGCTCAAGTCCGCGCTGTACGGCCATGCCGGCTTTGTGAACAAGACCGTCGGGACTGCCATCCAGCAGGTCGGCGCCACGGCCGTACCGCTCATCCTTGTTGTGCTTGGCGCGAATCTAGCGCCGCCAAGCCCCGAGGAGGCGCACTTCCAGCAGAAGTCGCCGCGCCACGCGCAGATCATCATCGCTAGCCTCGTGTCGCGCATGATCTTCCCGTGCTTGCTGCTGCTGCCGCTCATTGCGCTGTCCGTGAAGTACTTGCAGATCTCGATCCTTGACGACCCGGCGTTTCTCGTCGCCTCGTTTATTCTGACGGCGTCGCCGCCGGCCATCCAGCTCACGCAGATCTGCCAGCTGAACCAGGTCTTCGAGGCCGAGATGTCCGGCGTGCTGTTCTGGGGCTATGCCGTGCTGTCGCTGCCCTCGGCCATTGGCATTGTCGTGCTGGCCCTGAAAGTGCTGGACTGGACGAACGTGTCCAAGTTCTGAGCCCAAACCAAGAAAAAAAGACCGAAAAGAAACCGCTCTACAAAATGTAATGTCCTTGCGTCCGCGAAGCAGCGGAGCATGTAACCGCAAGCTAGAAGTATTAATGCACAGAATAAATAAGCGACGACGACGACCACCGCCAGCTCTGCGGCGGCGGTGGTAGCAGCAGCAGCAACAACAGCGCTGTCGAGATAAATTAAGGGGCGGCGCGGCTCAGCTCTGCAGAGCCTCGAGCACGCGCGCGCGCGTGCTCTCGTCGAGCGTCAGTCCGGAAAGCACTGTGGTTGTGGATATTGGCTTGCTGAAGTCGCGGTGCCGTAGCCCCGGAATGAGCGCCGACTCGACGTACGATTCCGTATCGGAGTCGGACTCGAGCAGGAGCTCCTGCGCGGCGTCGTCCTCGTCGTGCGAGTGCGCGCTCGACGGCTTCGGATGCGGGTCTTTGAACTCGTCCATGTACCGCACCTCGCGCGTGAACCGCTGCGCATAGCGCGTGTCGAGCGAGCTGATGTGCGCGAGGTGCATGTCGAGGCGCGACGCGTCGCTGGGAATCGGAAACAGCTCCCATCGCAGGCCGTGCAGTATGACGTCGCGGCACAGGAACGGCAGCGGCTCGGGCTCGAGCTCGAAGACGTACTCGTCGAGCAGCACCGGGTGCGCCTTTGCCACGCGCGCGACGGGGGCCGTGCTCGGCGTGATCTCCGCAGCAGAGCCCACGTCGTACATGCACTCGCCGTTGCGGATCTCGACCATGTCCATCGGTACGTCCTCGGCCGTGTCGGGGCACACGCGCGCGAACACGGCCAGCGGCGGCACAAACATGTACTCGTCCACGGCGGCCGTGTAGTTGAAGCACGTTGGGTTCGAGCACATGAGCGGCTTGCACAGAGCCTGGCGGTGCAGCAGATCCGCGTCGAACAGCGTGCGCACCGTGTTTGCGCCGAACGCGTCGAAGCGGTGCTCGTAGCCGTCGAAGCTGAAGTGCTCGAGCCCGCCATTGAAGGGCAGCTCGTGCGCAGGGAACCCGTCATCAAAGGTCGCAAGCAGCGGCCCGATCTCCGTGGGCTGGAAGTCCACTGTGTTCATAATCACGTTCCGCGACACGCGGTTCGCAATGAGCCCCGCGTAGTGCGCAAGCACTTTGCCCGCGTCGCCGCTCTTCTTCAGAATAGGCACTTCAGCGAGGTCCTGGAACCGCTGCAGCATGAAGTACCGCTGCGGCTTCGACGCGCTGTCCCGGTTCTGCTCGCGCATGGCCTTCGCTATAGTATCGGCCTGCCTCATTCACTTCGCGCATGCAGTGACGTTCAAGCCGTTCGTGACGTAAACGCTTTGTAACGGTAATTAGCGCACATCCAAACGGCCAAATGCGTGGCCGCGCCGCTACTGGCGTGACTCTTCAGCCTCTACAGCGCAGCGGCACCGCTCGTGCATACGACTCTTTCCTGAATGCAGTATGAGTCAATTGCTGCTCCGATGAAAAGCAAGCTCCATGTGGTCGGAACCAAGGGCTAAACACGGCTACAAAACGTCGTGACTTAGCGCACAAGCCGGGTAGCATAGGTCACAGTCATTTTATTGCGTCTTACTGATAATACACTAGGCTCAAAACATGGCGACATTGCCGTATATGATCGCGCGTTCCGTAGTGGGCTCATTACTCGAAGTACGCGTTACATCAGCGTTGGAGCCAGAAGGAGACGCCCCGCAAGTGACATGCGTAGACTCAAAGAGCCTAATTGCGAGGGGCCTTACTTTGCGGAGCTAGTTAAGTGGCCTCAGCATAGCATTGCGTAAACTTTCTGCCTTACTCTTCTTATACCTTTCGCCTTAAGCTATGACAGGCGGGCCGGCGAGGAGTTAATGGCAAAGCCTGCTGCTGTCAAACGTATTTGTTTATTTAGTATAGTTTAGTGTCCTCTCGTACGACACGGCCATTGTATCGCCAATGGTCATCGCGATCTTTACCAGAATTGCTTGCCATTGTTGCAGTCGGGCTACATCTTCGAGCCCAGCTCGCCGTCAGGAACCTCGACGACGTCCTTCGTGTTACCGTCACTAGTCCTCAGTGACAGGAGGCATTCATCGACGAGCACGCACACTGTGTGCTGCGTGTGGTAGGCGTTCAGGCTGGGCTGCGAGCTCCTATATCCGCCAATTCTTTTTTAACGCCACTCACATGACAGTAATGGTCGTGCAAACATTCGTTTGACTACCTAAAATTGCGTGCGTCATTTATGGAGTGAGAAGCCGAATCGAGAAGTAAGTACTCGACGCGCTTGATACATTCGTAATCACAGCTAAAGAGACGCCAGCAGCACCTAACATCGATGGGCCCAAGGAGCCGAAATGCGATGAGTAATTACTTGGCGATGCGGTTCACAGCCCCTCCCCTCACGGGTCGATGCAATGAGGTCCCGCTCACGCCGGTGAAGGCGTCGGGATGGCCTGACTTTGAAGTACAAAACCGAGCAAACGATAACCAGAGCTCGAATTAATAGATCCAGGGACCCTGTAGTGGGATTCGCCCAAGCACGCGCTTTGCAGCGGGGCTCTACGGAAATCCGGATTGCGCGGCGACGGTGGGCCAGGGTACTGCAGTGTGACTGCATATTACTATCTGCCGGAACTGGATGACAAAGCGGTGTATGCTCGTTAATTTAAGTAGACATGTCACGCATCGGAGTCGACAACAACTTTTACTGTGATCGCAACGACTTAGTATCCTCTTAGCCATAAGAGGAGTGCTTAATCCCCCCTCCCTGCTCAAAACAAACAAACACAGTACGCAGCAAGCAAGTGCGAACCACACTTGAAGCGCGACACCGGGGCCTCTAAGTGACCAAACACTCAGACACCCAGTTCACGCTTCTTCCATCGAACCCTACAAACTTTGTCTAGTACAGAGGAACAGTCCCCGTATCCTTACGCCCCCACAGCTCCACTCGAATTCGATTCGTTGGACCTGTTAGACTTTCCGCCCTTACTAGAACAAACAGCAGACCGAGCCCAAGACACGGACTCGTACCCAAACTACTTCGACCAATGTCAAGTATTTCGCAACAATCACTATGGAAGCACAAGTCTACGAAGAAGTCCCTATGACGACGCCTGGGACCTGGACTTTGAACTCGGCCTCACTGCCTGCAGCGACGTACTTTCCCAAGCAATCGACCCCATGACCCCGGTCACTCCCGAGCCGGCCACCCAACCGCCGCCGTTCGACTACACGCGTACGCCGTCCCCGCAGACGCTGCCGTTGGAGCCGTTGGAGTATCTGCCCGTGGAACCGCTATACCCCTGCACGTTGCAACCGCAGCAGCTGCCCCCGCCGCTGCCGCCTGCAACGTGCTCCTACGAGCCAACAGTCACCACGCCGAGCCCGCTCGGCGTGGCCGCTGTGTCTCCCGTGGAGTCGGGGTCCATGAACATTCCACGCGTAGTGAAGCGCACCAACGCGAAAGCAATGCAGCGTCGCGCGCAGAACACGGCTGCAGCGCGTCGGTCGCGGCAGCGCGCAAAGGACCGCATCGCGGAGCTCGAGGCCATGGTCAGCGAGCTGCGCAAGGAAAACGCCGGCCTCAGGCAGGACGGCGTCGAGTTCTAAACCAAAGCCTTTTAAAACTAAAGTATATTAATATTCAGAGAATGAAAGTGACCTCCCAGAAACTTTGACTCGTTCAGCTTGGAGCTGCGCCGGTTCTACAGCTGTCGCGCGAACGCAACCACGCGAACGCAGCATCGCGAACGCAACATCGCGAAATGCGACAGCTTCGCTTCGAACGTGGGCGGGTTTGGGGCGGTGGGGGAGCGCGCGGCTGACAGTTGAGTAAGGGCGTTGAGAAGAAGGGTTTTTTTTTCCATTGGGAACGGATGTTCCGCGCGCTCGGGAATTACGACGCGGGAATTAGAATGCGGGAAATATACACGCACGAAAAAAACGGGATCTAATACTTAATAGCATTTCATTCCGTTTGCCTTGTTTTTTTGCCGCGCGCGCTCCACAAGAACGCACGCAAAGCGCCGCCTTTGAGCGCGCGAACTACAGGCCAAGCCAATCTAAGCTAAGCTAAGTGTTCGTACGAAAAAGATTCTATTACCTAATGCCTCAGACATTGGCGCTACGCGCGGGCTACGCAGGCTATGTGCGCGATCGCATCCGGACTCCGCGCCTGCTAGGTAGGCTCAGCTTATCGAGAACTACAGGGCGTAATCCGAGGCTTATCCAGCCCATCGTGGGCGATTTATTCCGGGCATGCATGTACAATGAGTCTGGCTCATAGCGATATTTCCCGCAGCGGGGCAGCAGGGGGCAGATGTGCGATAATATAGGGTACGGGTCGCCTGTTGTCCGCCGTGCAGATTCGTGTTCGTGAGTTTTGGCCGTGTTGATCGGTTGGGCGCAAATTGGGGGAATGGGGTGCCGCAGGCGAGCTTGCCGAGCCAGGGCCCGATGCTCCAGATTGCGGGAGTAGGCCGCGCCGGTCCAGACGGGTCTGGGATCCCCAAATGAAACTGTAACCCAATCTCCACTAATTTCGACGGTCAAGGGGAGGGCGAGGGCCCTGCCGCTCGCGGTATAAAGAGCGGGGTAAGTGGTGCAAACATTTGCGTAACCCCAACCCGCGCCATGCGGCTACACCTCAAATGGCGGTGTCCCCACTGCTTGGTCCTGGGCGTTTGATCTTTGTAACCTAATATTCCCGAACGTGTATATATATACATAACAATACCCCGCGTTTCGTTTGATCACATACGCATCCATCTGTCCATGTCGCTATTCGGTCTCGGTGGTGGAGGAGGCAGCGGTCTGCTGAGCTCACTCACGCCAACTGCTGCTGCTGCAAATGGATACAAGTATACACCAGCAACAGGCACGGGCATCATGCCGTTCATTGAGTGGGCGCGTAGCTCGGGCTTGCTTACGCCGGTTACAATTAGCGCCGTCGTGCCTGAACTGCCGGGCCTCTTTGGCGGGTATCCGTATCCGAGCAACCAAGGCACTGAAATTGGCCCGGATGCCCTCTTCATTGCCCTGTTTGCCGTGATGGCCTTGGCGTGTCTGACCGTGTGGCTGATAAACCTCGTTCGCAAGCAGAACTTCTTCATGCTGTTTGGTGTGGCCTTCTTCTGCGTGCTGAAGGTAATTGGTTTCGCGTGTCGCCTGGCCTGGGCGAAGGATGTCACGCGCATTCGGACGGCAATCGCGTCCGTTGTGTTCATCCAGGTCGCTCAGCTCATTCTGCTCGCCATGAATCTCGTGCTGAGCCACCGTATCTTCACTTGGCGGCATCCCGAAACTGGTCGCTGCTGGCCAGTTGTGTGGTTCCTGAACTTCGTTTACTTCTGCGTCCTGGCCGTTATTGCCATGGCCATCATTGGCCAGGCGCTGCCGTACATTTATTACATGACGCAGCACCACTACAACATGTGCAAGAACGTGTTCAAAGCGGCAGCAGTGCTGAACTTGGTCTTCGCAACCTTCCCGTGCCAGCTTCTGCTCGTCGCGTTCGCGCTGAAGCCGGGCACGATTGTCAAGATGCCGAAGGTCTTGAACAAGCTGAACATGAAGGAGGAGCGTCTTTTGCCGCCCGTGTACCAGGCCAGCTGGATCAAGAGCGCGGGTCTCTTCTACTACCCGGCCAGGAACTCGCAGATCCCTGTATACAAGGGCGAGCCTGGTAGCGATGCGATTCGCATCATTCCCTCGCGCGAGCCGCCTGGACACAACCACCAACAGCATGGCGAGCCTATGCATCCGGACTCGCCTCGCATGAAGTGGGCAACGCTCACAGTCATTATCACGAGCACGGTCCTGCTTCTGAACACCTGCTTCCGCGTTGCTGCTTGCTTCCGCAACTCTGCATACGGCGCGCCCGAGGCTAGCGGCGGTACGAAGATCTCCTTCTGGCCTCACCACCCATACGTCATGTTCATCTTCTACGGCGCCACGGAGGTGTGTGTGATCACCTTCTACCTGTTGATGCGTATCGATCTCCGATTCTACATCCCCGACATGCCGAGGCGTGTTCCCAAGGGCGGCGCCCCGCCGCGGGACGAGCGCCTGCCCGAGGACGAGCCGGTCGGCTGGAACGGTGTTCCCGAGACTCTGCGGAAGGAATATAGCGATTCCAATGAGTACTCGCCCGAACGTGCATAGTGTAGTTTTAGTTTTCATATGTTAGATGCAGACCTGAGTAGATTTAATATCCATATATCCTAACTAGAGTCAACTCAACAATCTCTGGCCAGCAGATTCGTGAGGGACTAGCATGTCCCCTGCTGTGCTCTATAATTTGCTTGTCTATATAGCCTTGCTGCCTTCTTGAGCCGATGCCTCAGTCCCAAATGTATTCGGCAAGAATGTCGTGCAGATCATTGTCGGTCAAAAGCAGCGCGTTCGGGCTGTTGCCCTCGTCGTCGTCCACTTGCACGGGCAGCAGGTCCTCCTCGAGTCCGAGCGGCTCCTCGGAGAAATTGCGCTCGATGAACAGCGTTGGCGGTTTGTTCACACTGTTCACGCTGTTCACGTTGTTCACGCCGTTTGCGCTGTTTGCGCTGTTCACGCTGCTCACCTTGTCTCTAGCCTCTGCCAACGGCACGGGCGCCGGGATCGACGCATCCAAAACGGGAACTTTGATCGACGTATTGCCCTTGTGAAATAGCGCATCCATGCGGTGCTGCGTGATGCCGATACCTTCCTCCCACGCGTGGTTCAGCACGCGCAGGCAGTCGAGCCACGACCGCATAAGCGACGCGTTCTGCGCCTGCTCGCTGGGAGGGCTCTGAGCATGGTAGAGGAGCACGAAATGGGCCAGTGATGACAGGCTCAGGACGCAGGACGAGATCCAGAATGCGTGAAGGTGCGAGTGCGTGATTTCGCCCGTGAACACAATAATGCGCTGCACAAGGCCGCGCGCCTCATGCCGGTATCGGCCCATGAACGCCTCCTTCAGCAGCACGCGGTAGATAAGCACCTCGATCGCGAGCGCGGCCAGATGGATGTTCCCGTTGCTGCAGTAGCGCAGCGAGTTGCGGGCGCGAATGTCGCTGATATCGTCCGGCAGTTGCGCGCGCCAGTCGCGCAGCTTCTGCAGAAGCTGTTGCGCAACCGTTTCGTCGCGGTAGACTTGCGGGGCCGAGAGCCCCGGACGGCGGCCGAACGGCGCGTAGAACTCGTCAAGCACTTCGGACAGAATGCTCGTCAGCTGCACGAGGTGCACGAACCGCCGCTCCTGGCGCCACTCGCTCTTGAACTCCTTTGGGTCGCTGTTCGCGAGGTTGTTCAGCAGGCTCGGGTGGCCCAAATTCGCGGCGGACCACTTGTCGACAAAGTACACGAGCGCCCACAGGCGGCGCCGCGAAACCTTCTCGATGTCGCTGATCTGCCAATTGCTGCAGTCGATGTGCAGGCCCAGCGCAAACGCCATAGACACGAGTTTGCCGACATGCAGCCGCTGGACGACGCGCTCGTGCAGACCGTCACTCGTCATGCGCTTCTGCACGTACAAAAGCAGCGCCTGCACGACGTCTAGGGACGTGCCCTGGCAGTTGATGTCGTGGTCAATGTACTGTAGGCTGACGGCCCACAAATCGGTGACGAGGCGTGGCGGGATGGCCTTTATGCACAGCTGCGGATTGTACTTCCAGTACGTGCACCCGAGAGCCAGCATCGCTGCAAGGAGCCCGCGGTTCATGGGCGGGTCGTGGTGGTAGTAGGACCGGTAGAACCGCTTCTTGTCTACGGCAGGATAAGTCCAGTCGATGAATTTGAAGTAGAGGGCCAGCAGCTGGTCGCGGAACGGCGTCACGACCTTCTCCACGTTGTCCCACTGCGAGCGCAGGAGCTTACGGTACGCGGCATCGCATTGACACTCACGACTGTGCACGGTGAACACGACGTCCGGCGAGACGCGGCGCAGGCCGTTCGTGACAAAGTGAATCACACCGTTCTCGTCTGCGTCGGTCATGAACTTTGCCAGGTACGGATCCTCACCAGCGCTGGGGCCTAGATAGCTGCCTGTGTCGTAGTTCGGGGGAATTGTGCCCGTTCCCAAGTCCAAAAACGTTTCTGGGTCCTCGTCGCTAGCCAGAAGGCTGTCGTGCGTGTCCAGCGGGATCGCGTCGTTCGCGTCTTTTAGCGAGTCGAGCGACCGTACATGGCCTTTACCTATGCTATTCTTGATCTTCTTGGCGACCCGGCCTCCCTGACTGGGCCTCAATTGATCCTTGTCTCGGCCCGAATTCTGGGCCATGTGCGCCGAACGTTTTTCAGGCCGGCCATTATTTGCCATTGTTTATTGAAATTTCATAGCGGTTCTGCGTTACGTACATGATTGTTAATCGCTCCATGGTAGTAGCGCCTCTGTGGCTGGCCCTAAAAATCGCAGGAACGACTAAATGCCACACTTCGTAGCGGACGCCTACTTTAGCGACCGCCTACTTTAGCGACCGGAAGGAAGCCGCTACAATGATATAGAGTCATAAGTCCTTCGCAAGACACAAACTACATGGAAATTGCCTTTCCGAAACGTTAGGTGAAACAAGAAAATAATCGCCGGATGTAAAAAGCGACAGGTCAGGAATTTGTAGCTGTAGCGACACCCTCGCACCGTGGGTGCGACCTTGGGGCCTTCGTCGCGAAGCTGCCTCCCTCCCTCCGCACGCTTTTCGTGTGAGCCTTTTCTGTTCGCTTACAACTTCCCAATCCGCGTAACGGGCCGTAATCTCATACCCAAACCCTTAAGAGATAAAACGATTATATATACCGTTATAGCCACGCGTGGGACGTTATCGCATTCAGCACTGCAGTCCTTTTCTTCTCAAATATACATCATGTCGTGCTGCTCACAGAATCGCCAGAATCGCGACGCGAAGGACCAGAAAATTGAGGCCAAAACATGCTGCGGCTCGGCGCCATCGCCGAACAACACGGTGCGCCGCGAGCACGGCATCTCGCTTTGCGCGTGCAGTGCGTCGGCCGGCTGTGAGTGCCTCGCTAATGAGTGCAAGTGTGTCGGCTGCGTCGATCACAAGCTCTAAGCGTGGTCTCGCAATGGTCCACAACATGCTGCCGGCAGCCCTGTTGAGGCCGCCAGCCGCCCGCATTTTCCACTCCATGATGAGTGGGAACATCATCCCCGAACCACTACTGTGGAAACATTATCCTGAGGTCCAGAACACGATATTACTTTTCGGTAAAGCTATGTACTACCTAAAGTGCTCGGCGTTAGCTAGCGCTGCGCCCTGGCACTCCTATTCGAGCACTTAAACGAAGCAGGCCCGCTCGTTATACGGTGAACCCGTGTTGCGGCGATGGAGTCCTGCAGTCGAGAGCTTTAAATGCAAAGGATAATTAATTCACTATGCGGAGATCCAAAGGGCCATGGGGCTGGGGTTCACCGCTGTCCCGTTCGTACACAATAATAACACACCAGAGCCGTTGTACAGACTTCCCTCGCGGATCCCATGCGCGCACCCCGCTACCTGCGCCTGCTGCTGCGCCCGCCCACGCTGGACTTTGAAGAGGCCGCGTGGGAGCTGCTGTACCTTGTCATATCGCCGCGCCGCGTTTACAAGTCTCTGTACTTCCGCCAACAGGCCAAGAACCAGTGGGCGCGCGACGACCCGTCATTCGTCGTGCTTCTGAGCATCTTACTGGCTGCGTCGGCGTTCGCATGGGGTCTCGCATACTCCCCCAGCGTGCTGGGCATAGTCAGGCTGATTCTCTACATGGTGATTGTGGACTTTCTTGTCGTCGGTGCCGTGCTGTCCTCCATCGCGTACCTCTTCGCAAACAAAGTCATTCGCAAGCCGGGCCAGCATACCGAGACGCCGCTCGAATGGGCGTACTGCTTCGACGTGCACTGCAACTCCTTCCTCGTCGTGTTTCTGTGGCTCTACGTCGTGCTGTTTGTCTGCCTGCCCCTGCTGAACCGCCTCAATTGGGCCAGCGTCTTTCTCGGCAATACGCTCTACTTCGTGGCGCAGTCCCACTACTTTGTGATGACGTTTTTGGGGTACTCGAACCTGCCATTCCTGCGCAACACGCAGCTGTTTCTCGTGCCCATTGCCCTCGCGTTCGTCGTGTACCTAGGATGCCTGCTTTCAAAGGTATCGATGGTGCGGCAAATGCTCGAGCTGTATTTTGGCTAGGCCGCGCCAAAGCCTTTATGCGCGGGACGCCGGCGACGATACGCTTTCGCTTAGGCGCCAAGCATTATGCGTCATAGCACGGCTTGCGTGCGTGAAACGAGCCCATGTATAGTAAATAGTATACGTTCTATATACACTAGAAAGAAAGCCGCTTCCGAACTTAGGCCGCGGTGGTTATGCGCGCCCCGTTTTGGGGAAGTCGTTCAGGCGGGTCGTGGGGGTGGGTGACATAATTCGCGGCTGCCTCAACTCAGAGTGCGAACTGCGCAGGATTGTCCCGGGCCGCTAGGGGGGATGGATACCTGGCACGAGACAGCAGCAGTTGCTGCCGCGGAGCAGATCACGGCCGTGCGATGCGATCCGCTCAAGGACCTTGTGTGGGTCGGCGACGCAAGCGGCCGCGTGGCCTCGTTTTACGGCTCGCTACTGCGGCCCTACACATCGTTTGTGGGCCACGCCGGACCCGTCATCGACCTGCAGATCTCGGACAAGTACGTGCTATCGCTGGCCAGTGATGGTGTGCGCTCGCACACGCGCAACGGCCTGCAGCGCGACTACGCGCCGACAGCGCGCGGCGACGTCTTGCTGCTGCTCGACAACACCGAGTTCCTCGTGGGAACAAAGCGCCGCGTAAAGCGATTTACCTTGGAGCCCACAATCAAGGAGACCGGAACCTTCACGATCGAATCCATCGGCGAGGACGTGCACTTGTCCCACATGAGCATGTCGCCGCCGAACATCGCGCTCGGGCTGTCAAACGGCAGCGTGCAGGTCGTGGATCCGCACACGTTCGACCCTGTGCTTGCGAAGGTCATTTCGTGCCATACAGGCCCACTAACGGACCTCGACAGCCGCAAGAACGTGCTCGTGACCTGCGGGCTGAGCCAGCGCCGCTACGGCATGTTCCCAGATGTGTTCATTAGTTGCTTCGACACGCGGACACGCAAGCCGCTACCACCCCTGACCGTGAACACGGGCGCCTCCTTCGTGAGACTGCACCCCAAGGCGCCGAACCACGTTATTGTGCTCGGGTCGACGGGCCAGCTCACGTTCCTGGACAGCCGCAACGCGACCTCGATCGTGATAAAGCAGCTCATCATCCAGACGAATCCCGTAGGCATCGACATCGGGCCCCTTGGCGACAAGCTCGTGGTCGCTGAGGAACGCACAATCCACTACTGGTCCATGAACTCGCCACAGGCCGCAAAGGACGAGTTGTTCAAGGGCCTGGACGTCCCGACGGCCGCAGAGCACCTGCCGGTTGTGCGCGAGGACACGCCGCTCTCTGCCGTGGGCATGCCCTACTACAACAAGGCACTGCTCAGCAACTGGCCAGCAGCATTCGTGTTTGAGACTGGCATGCCTATTCCGGACTGGGACAAGGTCAAATCCTCGCTCGTGGCGCAGAAGCACGAGCCCATGAAGTCGCGGCGCACGCGGAACCGGCGGTCCTCGTCTGTTTCTGTGCCGCGCTTTTTGAGCGAGCAAGAGAGGCTTGGTCTCGCCGAGCTGCCGCAGAATAGCGTATTCACCGATCTGATCAAGGCCGACGACAGTGCTGCTCGTGGCAAGGTGCCGAAGATTTGGCGCCAGATGCACATTCACTACTCACGGTTCGGAGTCGACGACTTCGACTTCAGCTTCTATAACGCGACTGAGTACGCTGGCTTGGAAACGCTTACACTGAACCCGTTTTGCAATGCGGTGCTGCAGCTTTATCGATGGTGCCCTCCCGTCTACAACGCAACCCTCGCGACGTTCGCCCAGAACAACTGGCGCGATCTTGTAGTCACTGGCGAGCTCGCTATCGTACTCGACATGCTGGCAAAGGCGAAGGGCCACCACTGCCGCGCGACGAATTTTATCGACACGCTGCAGTTGACGACCGGCGTGTCGAAACTGCACCAGTTCCTCATGGAGCGCTTGGTTTCCGAACACGAAGAAGAAATCGGCAGTGAGTCTCCACTTAAGCACGACACGCACGTCAAGATGGCCCGCCGTGAATATGGTAGTTGTGGCTCCAGAAATTCTACTGAGCTCTGCATACCCACGCTATACGCGTCATCCGTATGTGCCAGCGGCATCCAAGCCAGTCTGGCGCGATCCGCAGAAGGGCGGCAGTTCTGCGAGGCGTGCAACAAGGCCCATTCCGTGGGATCCGCGCAGCAAGCGATTTCGCAACCGCCAGTTATCTTTGTCACCGTTGAGAGCGAAGACGAAAACTCGCAACAAAGGCAATCGCGCCAGGCATCGCCCGATGTGGACGGCGACAGCGCCTGCTCCCAGTTCGGCCTCGTGCCGCGGGCGGATAACCGGCTCCGGGTTGACCCGTCGCGCGACGACTACGAGCTGCGGGGCTATGTTGCCGTAGTCAACGACGAGGGTGCGCAGCACGCGGTGGCCGTCGTGAAGATTGACGGCGTATGGCACCTATTCAACGACTTCCTTGTAACGCCGATCAAGGAGTCGGACGCGCTCAACTTTGCTGCGAAATGGAAACGAGCAGCGCTTTTAATGTACGAGCGCACGCAGACGCCGATTGCCTTTGACGACAGTTGGAAGAACTGTATTGACCAGAGGCTTCTTTACGAGCGGCGCATCATCTCGGGCAACCTCGAGGACCAAGAATTCTCGGCCGAGATGCTGCGCGAAGGAGAAACGATTCCAGGCATCGTCGCTCTGGACGCCGAGTTTGTGCTCATGCGCAAAGAGATCGCCGAATTGCACAGCGATGGCACAAAGTCATTGGTGGCGCCACAGAAGCTCTCGCTGGCCCGCGTCTCTGTACTGCGCCAAGACGAGTCTGTGTTGCTGGACGACATTGTCGAAACGACGCAGCCCGTGATTGACTACCTCACGGCGTTCTCGGGCATCGAGCCGGGTGACCTTGATCCCAAACGGTCGAAGCATGGGCTGGTGGCTCGGCAAACCGCCACGCGGAGGCTGTGGATTCTCCTGAACTTGGGCACGACCTTTGTTGGCCACGCGCTTATCAACGACTTCCGCACAATCAACTTGTTTGTGCCACCGAACCAAGTCATTGACACGGTGAACCTGTACTACGACCGCGACCGCAACGGATTCCGCCGCCTATCTCTGAAGTTCCTCATGTGGGCCGTGCTTGGGGAGCAGGTGCAAACGGGTAACCACGACTCCGTGCAGGACTCTGTCTCTGCTCTGCGGCTCTACCACAAATACAATGAGCTGGTTGCGACCGGCCAGCTGGACACTGTTCTGGCCGAAGTCTCAGCAAAGGGCCTGAAACACAACTTCAAAGTACCCAGCTAATGTACACGCGATGCACACCTAACGTACACGCGATGGACACGCGATGGACACGCGATGGACACGCGAGAGTGCTCGCCCCTTAAAGAGCGGGCGAATGAGCCGCGTTAAATGCGCGCCCTAGTTGCGCCTAAAGACACTAAACTGATTAATTAGATCATGGACGATGTGGTGTTAAATACAATTGCTGTTTCATTTTCTTTTTTTCTCGACGTACATCGTTAACACGTTCGTCGCTGCCTATCGGTTTCCTTTTGATTCGAGCCCGGCTATTTATGCAGTAGCCGTGATGCGGTCCCCAATTGAGACGGCAGGGCCCTTCGCCTCGGTGCGGATGCGAACATCGCCCGTAATGAGACCGTCTTCAGTCAGCTCGACGCAGAGGTTTGCTAGCGCATCCTCGCCAAAGCTGGACCTTGCGTACAGGTTTGCACTCAGGAAGCGCACGTCCTCATCGTCGGCCGCGCCCTCCGTCAAGCAGGCCATGTTTGTGCGCTTCATGAAGGTCTCCAAGTACTGGGCCAGCGTCTTCTCCTTCGACGAGGAGATGCGCACCTTGTTCTCCCACTCAAACTCGTTCCACATCTCGACGAACTCCTCGTTCGAGCACGTCGCCGGCTTGATGTAGTCGAGGATGTTGAGGCGAATGTCGTGCAGAAGGACCACGGTTGGGCTCTTGCCGTCGTAGGCAATGTCGCCGAATATGCACGCGCTGTCCGCCGACGACACGCGCACAGTCACGCGCGCCGTGTGGAAACTCATGGGCGCAACATTTGCTGGTGCCGGCGAGTCGACGACCTCGAGCTCACCCGTAGTAAAGAACTCAATGGCCAGGTTCTGGAGCGTGTCGGTTGTTTGGTTAAAGACCATCACGTCGAGAACGATGTCGAACTGCGACACCGTCATGAGGGCCTCGGCGTAAATAGGGTCCGAGTAGCCCGTGAGCTGCGTAACCTGTTTCAGCTGCGACCGCGCTGAGGACACCTTTGTGGATTTCATAACGGACTTCTGCGACTTCGCCTTGCCCGCCTGGTCGAGCTTCGAGAACAGGCGGAACTTGATCGGGTCTTCGACGCGCGCAGCGCTCTTCTCGGCTGCAGACGCCGTCTTCTTGGCCTCGGCGTGCTTGTCGTGGGACAGCAGGCTGCGGAAAGCATCGTGCGGGCGCTCCAAGAAGGCCTTTTGCGTCTCGGGTGAGCCGTTGATGAGCACATTAATGCACCCGTAGATGCGATCGTAAGAGTCGGCGTTGATGTCGTTCGAGACGGTGCGCAGCAGCGACGCCATGACAAGCATGGCCTCAGCCTTCATCTTGTTGACGTGGGGTTTGTCGCTGCTGAGCTCGTCGAAGCGGATGGCCAGCTTTGTGAGGGCAACGGACAGGCCGCAAGCGATGAAGAAGTTCTTCTGCAGCAACAGCTTGCGCAGGTAGTGTGTGTCCTCCTTTGCGGCGGCGGCAGCAGCGGCAGCAGCGGCGTCCAGCGGCGACTCTGTGGCGTACGTGCCGTCGGCGAGAACGCGCGGTCCGCTGCGGTGAGCCGTCGGCGCGCTGCTGCCCTCGGCCGCGTCGCCAGGCGCCGCCGTGCCCTCCTGGTCGAACGGCACGGGGCCGGCAGCCTCGCGCAGTACCTGCCACCCGCGCAAAACGTCGCTCTCGGACTCGCAGTACTCGCCAATGACCCACAGCGCGCTGAGCAGGGCGCGCGACCCGCGGATGCTGTGGAACACCTCGAGCAAGTGGCCCATGACCTGCGAGCGCTGTTCCGGGTGGAGCTCGACGATTTCGCGCACGAAGCGGATGACGTCGAGGGACGCCTTCCCGCTGAGGTCGGCAAGGAACTCGAGGAGCAGGCCAACAACGCCCGTGGCGCAGTCCGGGAACCGCTTCGCGAGTTTATGGATGGAGCTGATGATGGCTTCTCGGTACTCTTCGGAGGAGTCGTATGATTGGTGGAAGCTGTTTGCGAGCTCCTTTTTAAGGAGGCGAATGACCTGGTCGACCGTGCGCGACGAGACGAGGCGCATTGCGAGGCCCAGCGCCTCGAGGCGCACGCTAATGTCGGGCGTCGACAGCACAAGCAGCACGTCCATGACGAGGTGCGACAGCGCGTCGTCGTCGGCCAAAGACGCGACGCGGCCGAGGGCCGTGATCTTGACGTTATTGTCGCTCTCGCGCACGGCGATGTTCAGGTACGCAGCCGCAATGTCGGACAACACGGCCGGGTCACCCGTGAGGTCTGCAAGAGCCGTGGCGGCCTGGTAGGCGACCATGCGCGGCACATTGTTGCTCAAAGTGAGCCAGCTCTGCAGGATGTGCGTGTATGAAGGGAGGAGAGACGGCGTGCGCAGCGCGTCCGTGGCCATGAATTCAATGAATGCGAGCTGCAGCAGCTCGTCGGCGGCCGCCATCGTCGCGTAGTGCTTGTGGAAGTAAGCGTAGGCGGCGTCGCGGTCGAGGTCCGTGAGGGCGACGAACGCGTTGCGGCGGCACGTTGCGTCGCTCTCAGCCTCGAGGAAGACGGCGAGGAGCTCGGCCGCATCGGGCACGAGGTGGGCCGTGGACTCGACCTGGGACATGGCGAGGACGCAGAAGACGGCATTCTTGCGCACGTAGGCGTGCCGGTGCTCAAGGTTCTGGCGAATAGCCGGAACGAGCGGCTCGAGGAGCTCGGCCTCGCGAAACTTCGTGAGGAAGCGCAGCGTGCCGCCGCGGATGTACTCGTTTGGGTGCTGCAGGTCGTTGCGAATGGCGTTCACGACGAGGATCATCTCCTGGCGCAGCTTGCCGTGGCTGTCGTGCTTCGGCACAATCTCCCAGTACGAGTGCAGAAGCTTCTTGAGCGTCTTGTTCTTGCTGGGCAGCACGAAGCGGATGATGTCCATGAGCAGCTGCGGCAGTGCGTCGCCGCCCAGCGTCATGGCGAGCACGCTCTTCATGACGCGGATGCGGTCCTCGTCAGAGCCCTTCTCGAGCCCGCTGCGCAGGGCACTCACATCCGGGTAGCCGGACCTGTTCGACTCCAATACAACCGTGTACAGAGCAGACATCCACGCGTTTACTGGAGGATCAACAACACACAACTGATGAAGATTGACGTGTTCGAGCGCTGGTCAGGGGAGCGCTTGCACGTGACACGCGGCGCGTCGCATCACGGGTGTAAACGTCGCCGCCGTTGTCGTTTGTGCCCCCCAAGGCGTCCCTGTTACGAATGGGGCCGCGACACGTGGCAGAGCGCTAATCCCGCGTAAACAGTGGCGCTCTGTGTGGGATATGCGTGGGACGGTGGCAGACGTGCCTCCCTTTATGGCCAAGAGGGCAATTCGGTGAGCGCAGAGGTCAGCGCTTAGCGCTTTGCATTGTTCGCGACCGCGTGTACGCCGTGCAAGCTAGAGCCCTCGCCTGCGAGTGCGCTTAAAATGTCCAGCGGGTACTTAGTTTGCGGCCTTCGATGCCGCCGTGTTGGGCAAATAACCCGAAACGGCTGGGCCCTAGCCCTGTTCGATGGGGAAGCCAGATGTTTCGAATGAGGAAATAACCAATAAAACTCTTAAACGTTACATTCAAAGGTTTAGATCACGCAAATGATAACCCTCATCACTGGAGATGCGAATGAGCTGAAGGAGGCCCAGGCGCTTCTGGGCAACGTCGCCCTGAAGAGCCAGGATCTCGACGTGTCCGTCGAGGCGCGCAGCTACGCGCAATTGTCAGGCAACGAAGCGAAGATGGCGGCCATTCTCTGCAATGGCCCCGTGATTGTGGAGACGGCGGGCCTCAGCTTCGAGGCATTTGGACCAGAACTGCCCGGGTCGGCTGCGCACCTCTACCTCGAGCAGCTCGGCCCTGATGGCCTCGCGCGTATGCTACAGGGATTCGAGAACAAGGGCGCCGTGGCAGTGTGCACGGTGGCTTTCAGTAAGGGCGCTAACAAGTCGACGGTGTTCCACGGAAGGGTGCGCGGACGCATTGTTGCGCCGCGTGGGCCGCAGACGTCAGGCTGGGACAGTATTTTCGAGCCGGAAGGATCGAGCAAGACGCTTGCGGAGATGGACAAGACCGAGAAGGACAAGTTCAGCGCTCGCGCCCGCGCGTACGGTGCTCTTAAAGAGTTCATGAACTCGTCCTGAAGCGCCGAAACCGACGCCAGCCGCTGAACCTGCCATTGAGCCTATGCAAGCAAGTAGTTGAAGTTAGTGACATATTATCGAACGAGCCGCTCCGCCAGCTGCGACTGCGTGCATACGCCGCTGCCGGTTTCAGCTCCCCTGCAGGCAACGCCCTAGCCCTACGCATGACTGCATCTGAACAACTGAGGTCTTGGGCCTTCGGGTGCTGATTGAGTGACGAAACCTGTGTAAACGCCGATGATAACGTTCGTGACTGGGAACCAGAACAAGCTGAAGGAGGTCCAGATGCTTCTGGACGCAGACCTGAAGAGCGAGAAGGTCGATCTGCTCGAGATCCAGGGCTCGTACGCCGAGATCATTGCCCACAAAGTGAAGTCCGCAGCAGAGCTAGTTGGCGGGCCCGTGGTTGTGGACGACACAGGCCTCGAGTTCGAGGCCCTTGGCAAGGAGCTGCCTGGGCCGTACGTTAAGTGGTTCCTGAACCAGCTCGGGCCGGACGGCCTCGTGCGCATGCTACAGGGCTTTGAGAACAAGGCTGCAAACGCCGTGTGCACGGTTGGCTACTGCGAGGGCCCCGGCAAGGAGCCGCGTGTGTTCCAGGGCAAGACGCACGGGCGCATTGTGGCGCCGCGCGGGCCGCAGACGTTCGGCTGGGACTGCGTTTTCGAGCCGCAGGGGTTCAGCACGACGTACGCCGAGATGGAGAAGAGCGAAAAGAACAAGATCAGCCACCGCGGCCGCGCATTTACATCCCTCAAGGAATTTCTGTACTCGACGTCGCAGATTCAGAAATAGACAACTGCACAAAAGCGTACACATTTTTATACACATACATACATATATACAGGCATAAAAAGGCTAGTAAATGCCACTAATGTTCTCAGCCTCGTCTGAAAGCTCGAGCCAGTGCTTCAACTTGTACCAGTTCGTACGACGGGCGGCCATGTGGGCGGTGCGCGTCCCCCCGTTGGCGGGCGCCCTAGCCCAGCGACCTGCCCTCACACATCCACGAGCTGGCAGTTGTTGTGCACCTCAGCATGCTCGCGATCCAGAACCTGATTGCGCTGTGCGCGCTGTTCTTCGTAGCAGCGGGCTGGTCCATCGCGGACGGCGGCGTGGCCGTGGCCGGCAGCGGCGACGCCGGCGAGCGCGTGAAGTTCGAGCACCTGTCCGGCCCCGTCGAGCTCATCGCTGGCCGAACGCTCGATATTGCCTTCAAGATCCCGGAGGCGCCGCCGCTGCCGCACCAGATTGTTGTGCGTCTCGCGCCGAGCGGCGCCGGCGCCGGCGCCGTCGACAAGGAGTTCCTTGCGAAGCCGCGCCAGAAGAACGTGCAAGGCGTCATCCCGTTCAAGCAGATCCCGCCCGCGCTGCACAACCGTAACCTCGACGTGACCGTCTACGTGTCCGGGGGCAGCAGCGCGCCGTTCACGGCGAAGCTGTTCGACCTTGTCGTGTACGGCGACGACGACGCGGCCACGGCCGCGGCTGCCGCGGCCGCGCCCGTGCCGTCCGTGGGCAGCGGCGCGCAGCTCGCGCCGCTGCCGGAGATCGTGTACACACGGCGGCCGGACCCGCGCCACGTGAACTACGTCGTCGCGCTTGTGTTTGTGGGCGCCATCGACGTGCTGTTCGGCGCGTGGCTGCTCGCGCTCAGCGGCGACGTCGGCGCGTTCGGCGCGGCCCTGCGCGGCCTCACGACGAGCCAGGGCGCCATGGTACTCAGCGTGCTTGCTGTCGAGCTCCTGTTTGTGGCGTACTACATCTCGTGGAGCATCTTCCGCGTTATTGCCCTTGGCGCGCTGCTGCTGCCCGTCGTCTACCTCACGGGCAGTCGCGCCGTGCCGAACTAGGCAAAGCCAAAAGGAAGGAAGAAAAAAAAAGAACTTGTGTATCGTCGTCTATATCATTAGCCGTCCCAGCGGTTAGAGCTACCTTTTTTACCCAATTAGTCGGACTCGTCGTCCGGGTTAGCAACAAAGAGTTTGATTTTGCCCGTGCGCTCCATGACGCTCTCGACGGGCGAGTGCGAGCGGCGCGTCGGGTCGAGTGTATCGTACTGGCTCGGCGGCGACGGCGCGCGCGCCGGCATGCCTGGTGCGGGCGGGCCCGGCGCGTGCGCGCTGCCCAGCGCTTGTACGCCCGGCGGCTGCTGCTGTCCGAGCGGCACATCGTCGTCGTCGACCTCTGTCTCAAGCATGCGCTGCGGGAGGTGCGTGTAGCGGATGTCCATGGCCTTGCGCAGGAACTCGGGCTGGATGCGCGCGGCCGTGGACTTCGCGCGCGCGCGCAGGCCGATCGGGAGCACGGCCGGCACCTTGCTGATATGTGTCTCGGCCGCGTCCACGCGGATGCGCTGCACGTAGGCCGAGCCGACGCCGATTCCGAGGCTCTCCTTCTCGTCCTTCGGCTTCGCCGCGCGCGGCTCCGCCTCTGGCTCTGGCGCCGGCGCGTCGCGGCCGGCGCGGCTCGCGCGGCTCGACTGCGACGCGGCGCCGAAGCTCGCGCCGCTGGCGCGGCTAGCGCGGCTGGCCGCATCGCTACGGTGGTCGCTCACGGGCGACTCCGTTGGCAAGGCCGGCGACGCGTACGGCGCGTACGACGCAAGCGACGACGGCGTGTCGATCTGCGTGCCGGACGCGCGCGGGCTGAGCTCCGAGCTCGAGTTGCGGTTCGCCAGCGACGCGAGCGTCAGCGGCGTGCCCTGCCGTGGCCGCGCGCTCGTGCTCACTTGCCGCCGGTACAGCACACCTGGCGGCAGCTCGGCGACAGCGGCCGGCGCGCCGGCCGGGTTCACGGCCGGTTCCGACGTGAGCGACAGACTGCTGTCGCGTTCCGTGCTCACGCTGTGCTCGGGGCTAAGGCTGCGATCGGACGAGTCGCGCGTGTCGTCGCCCGTCGAGTGCGCGTCACGCCCGTACGGCTCGTACACGGAATATGGCCCAAACCTGGGGATGCTCGGCGGCTTTGCCGGCAGCTCGCGCGCGGCCTGCGGCGGCGGCACGCTGGCGTACCACTCGGGCTGCTCGCCCGCCACGTTACGGTCCTCGGCCGACTCGAGGTACGGGCGCTTGAAGTGCGGGTACGCATCGAGCCGCGCCGGGCGGCTTTCCTGCGCACTGCCGTAGGGGTATGGTATAGATGGCGCCGCGCCGTAGGGCGCCGCCGCCGCCGACGAGGACGACGAGGAGGATGATGTATGCACGGGGCCTGGCGCATTAGCAGAAAGCGTGTGGTGTGACGACAATGGTGCGGCGTGCGCCGGCGCCAGGGACGGCACCGGGTGCATAGGCATGTCTGGCACCGGAGAAGACAGGTCCGGGTCCGGCATGGAGAGGGGCTGTGTTGCATACTCCGAGTACTGCGACGCCGGCGAGCTGTGCGCGCTCGTGTATGTTTGGTAGGCCGGGTGCTGGCGCAGCGGCTGCTCGGGCCGCGGGAGGCTCGTTGTGCTGGACAGCTGTGGCGAGTCCGGCGCACCCCATGCGTGGCCCGTCGCAGTGCTTGTTGTATTGCTTGGCGTGCGCGACGCGGCCTGCGACGTCGACTCGGGGCCCTCGGACGGCAGGCGCTGGTACCCGCGCTGGTCGCGGTGCCGGCTGTCGAAGCGGTGATAGAGATGTGCCGGCGTGTTCTGCGGGAACAGCTGCGGCGCCTGCGCAATCGTGGGGCTCGTTGTCTGCGTCGTCACGCCCGTGGCCGCGCCGCTGTCTGGGTCGGGCTGCTGCTCCGTGTCGAAGAAGCGGTCGCTGTTCACGGACTCGCGGCTGTGGCGCCGAGAGCTTGCGTCGTACTGTGCATCCACAGACAGGTCGCTGCGCGCAGACGGAATCGCATTCACGTACGGGCTCGACGTGATCTGGCCGGCCGAGGGCCCATACTCCGGCACCGGCTGGAACGCAGTCCCGCTGCCGACAGGCTTGCGGGCCGTGTGCGGACGGTTCGAGGGCATTCCACGCAGTGCGGCCGGGGCAATTCAAGAGCGTCGCAAAGCCTGCACAGCGGCGCACAAGCGTCAACTAATTCTACTCGACGCGGTCGTCGGCCTCCAGGCAAAACCTTGCCCCCGCCCCCCACCTGACTCACGGCTCGAGGCCACTGCCAAATCGAACCACTGTGGGCGGTGACAACGAAATAGCGCTCATTGGCGCCGCCCGAGGCGCGCTTGAGCGGCAATGGAGGCGCAGTAGCGGCCTTAGCACGGGACTGCACAGATGATCATTTCGTTTTGTTTTATAAATCGCAAAGGGGCCCGATGCTGGCGTGCTGCGGCGCGCATTTCGTATTCAAGTGGCAGCTGGAAGCTGGAACATATTAAGTCCGCATCTAGAACCGTGTAAGCAGTACGACGGGTTAGCAGTTCATAGCAGTCGCATAGGACCCGTAGGAGGGCAAAGGAAAGAATCATTAAGCAACATAAGACATTAAAACGAGGGCGGGCTGTTAGGACAGGCTGTTAGGATCATGAAACAGCCAGCGCACGGCGTTAGTTTGCGACGCTAGTTTGCGACGCTGCCCGAGCCGCTGATCTGCTGGATCCCCTTGTATTTGAGGCCCTGGCTGACGCCGACGACCTTGCCCTTGATGAGCGCGAGCGGCACGGGTCCGTACGTGCGCGAGTCGATGCTTTGCGCCAAGTTGTCGCCCGTCACCCATACGTGGCCCTTCGGCACTTGGATCATGGCCGGCGACAGCCGGTTCGTCGGGTCCACGAGAACGTAGTCGCCCGGCATGCCAGTGATGCGCTTGCAGACGCGCTGCAGCGGGTTTGTGGGCTTGGCGGCCACGACGATGTCGCCGAACTCGCAGCCGCGGCCGCGGCGGCACAGCTTGTTGACGTGCACGAAGTCGCCGCTGTAGCTCAGCGTCGGCAGCATGCTCTCGCCGTATGTCTCCGTCACCTCGTAGAGACGGCTGTGGGCGACGTGGATGAAGCAGCCGAGCCGCACTGTCCACGAGAGTGTCTTGCCAAACGCCGCGAGCATTCCCTAGCTGCCATGGCCCTACCGTTTGCAGCCTGCCGGCCGTAGGTGGGTGACGAGCGGACTAGGGTACGGCGCGGCCCGCAGCGGCGGCGCTTACGTCACTGCAGCCGAAGGGGATTTTTCGGGGCCCGAAATTTTAAGGCGTGCACACCACTGCACAATGGCGAAGGAAGCAAAGGAGGAAGTCGACAATTACGACGCGCGTTTGCCGGCGGTGCTGCCGTTTGCGCAGCCGCTTGCGTCGAAGAAGCTGAACAAGAAGGTGCTGAAGAGCGTGAAGAAGGCGTCGAAGTCGAAGCAGACGCGGCGAGGCGTGAAGGAGGTCGTGAAGGCATTGCGCAAGGGCGACAAGGGCCTCGTCGTCATTGCCGGCGACATCTGGCCGCTCGACGTGATCTCTCATATCCCCGTGCTCTGCGAGGACACGAAGGTGCCGTTTGTGTTCGTGCCCTCGAAGGAGGATCTTGGCCATGCTGGCTCGACGAAGCGGCCAACGTCGTGCGTCATGATCTCGCCCAGTGCCGCGGCAGCCGCCCAGGCGCAGGGCTCGTCGAAGGACAAGGAGAAGCTCGAGGACTTCCGAAAAGGTTACGACGAGATTGTGACGGAGGTCGAGGCGCTGTAAATAAGGGATGGGCCAACCGCCGCCGCCCACTTACGGGCCGACAGCCTCGCCGAGGCGCACCTCTAAATTTAATTTAAAAAAGGCGTTCTGTTCGCTTAGCTAGCCAGAACTAGCAGTCTATGTTTTTAAGCTGTTTTATTCATGCACGGCGGCGCCACGGCGGCGCCACAAGCGCGCAACCATGCCAGGGCACCTCAGTGGGGTCCGATTAAGCGGCGCTCTGGTGCACCTTTTTGCTGACCCACTTCTCGAGGCCGCCGGCCACAATGATGTCCTGCATGCTCTCGCCGAGCTCGCCAACCTTTTGTTTCACGAGCTCGCGCTCGCCGTCGTGCACCGTGACGAGCGCGCGCTTCACATCCCACTTCGCAAACAATCCCGTGCGGATCGTCGGCTCCTTCGAGGTGCCGAAACGCTCGCGCAGAAGCGAGACAACGGCCGGGATCTCGAGCGTGAGCAGGGCGTTATTGATCGAGTTACGCCCGAAAATGTTGCCAAACGAGCCAGCAATGACGAGCTTCATGTCGCGGGCAAGAATGCACGTCGCGGCCTGCTCGCGCGACGAGCCCGTGCCGAAGTTGTAGCCAGACACAATGATGTCGCCGGCCTTCGTCTTCTGGCCGAACTCGGGGTCGTAGTTCTCCATGCACACCTCGGCCATCTTTTCGCGCGGCACGTCGTCCTGGTATGTGTACTTGCCCGGGTAGATGGCGTCCGTGTTCACGTTGTCGGCGTTGCAGAACACGAGCTCGCCCTCAATCGTCTCGGGGAAACCGGGCAGCACGTTAACAGAGCCGGCGCCGGCGTCGGCGTCGGCGTCGGCCGCGCCGGCGGCCGCGCCCGCCACACTGGGGCTCGAGACCGTCTTGCGCAGCTGCGCCGCCTCGGGCGCGGCGCCGCCGTCGACCTCAACGGGGAAGCCCATACGGCCGAGCACGGCCGACGCGGCAACGACCTCGGGCGACGCCAGGTACGCGAGCGCGTCGCGCGAGCCCATGCGACCTTTGAAGTTGCGGTTCGTGGCCGAGATGCCGACCTCGCCCGGCTCGAGCAGGCCCGTGCCGAGGCCAATGCAGGGCCCGCAGCCGGCGGGCAGCGGCTTCGCGCCAGCGTCGAGCAGTGCCTGCCAGGCGCCGGCCGCCTCGGCGTCCTTCTGGACCTCGGACGACGCAGCGGCCACGTAGAACTCGACGCCGTCAGCGACCTTGCGCCCGCGCACGACGTTCGCCGCAGCCACAATGTCCGACAGCCGCGAGTTTGTGCAGCTCACGAGGTATGCCTTGTTGATGGCCACGTTCTCGCGCGCGAGCACAGACAGCGGCTTCGACACCTTCACGGAGTTCGGCCCGCTCACGCACGGGCTCAACGTCGACAGATCGAGCTCAAGCTCCTTTGCGTAAACGGCATCGGTATCGGACGTGACGATGTTTGCGCGCAGCTCGTCGAGGCGCTGCCGGTTCACGCGCGCGTGGCCCTTGCCGAGCACGCGCAAACGCTCCTCGTACCACTGCAGCAGTACATCGTCCACGGGGAACAGTCCCGTGAGGGCGCCCCACTCCGTCGTCATGTTCGCGATCGTGAGGCGCTCGTCAACGCTGAGGCCAGCGACACCCTCGCCGACGAACTCGACGGCGTGGTTCAAGACCTCGTCGTTGTTGAACACGCCGCACAGCGCCACAATGACGTCCTTGCCCGTGACGCCCGGCGCGAGCTTGCCCGTAAAGCGCACGCGCGCAACGGGCGGGATCTGCCACCACGTCATGCCCGTGGCCCAGATCGCAGCCGCGTCCGTGCGCACAATTGGCGTGCCGAGGCAGCCGAGGCCGCCGTATGTGTTCGAGTGGGAGTCTGATGCGACGGTTAGGTTGTAGGGGAACGCATAACCCTCCTCGACCATGATCTGGTGGCCAATGCCGCGCCCAGCCGGGTAGAAGTCTGTGCCCATCTTGCGCGCGAAGTTCTTGATGTTCTCGTACTTCTGCAGGTTCTTCTCGCTCTTGTTCTGCACGTCGTGGTCGAGCGTCATAACCACTTGCCGGTCATCCGCAATCTGCGTCGCACCAAGGCCCATGAACTTCGTGGCCACGGGCCACGAGTTGTCGTGACTCATACAGTGCGACGGCCGGATCGTCACGTAGTCGCCCGAGCGCACCTCCTTCGACGCAGGCACGCCCACAGCGAAGTTCTGAACAATCTTCTCGGTCAGGCTCTGCGCCAGCCGCCGCCGCGACGTCGAAAACTGCCGCGTCCCGCGCATGGTCTCGGGTCTGAAATTTCAATATGTCATAAATTGGGTGCCCCCTAGATGGGCCGGCCGGTGCGTCACGTGTGCGTAAGCAGAATCACAGCCGTGCCGAATGGCCGGTTCTGCGGCCGCCGCAGCGGGCCACCAAAACGTCGCCCCAGTCGCTATTTATTAACAATTCATATTATCGTTACTGCTGGTCATCATTACTCATGTAAATTATGCACATACCCGCGACGCTTATCCCAGGTTCAGCGTATTCCCCGAGCCGCGCGCGTTCGCCTCTGTGAAGTCGTCCCATCTGCGCGCCTTCATCGTCAAGATATCGGCGGCCTCGTCAGTGTCCTCTTCGAGCGCCTTGTCCAGCTCGCTCTGCGAGACCTCGGGCTTGGCCTGGTTCGCCAGCTCGCGCTCCACGAGCTCCTCGACCGTGACGGTCGGCATGCGCTGGCCCGTGCCGAAGACAGACTGCGCCAGCTTCGTGCGGTTCAGCTCGCCCTTCGGCATGATGACGAACGGCCGCCGCACGCGGCCGTTCTCGCCGAGCAAGCGGCCGTCGCCGTGCTCGGCGCTCTCGACCTTGCGCGACATGTCCTCGCCCGCACTGGCCACCATCTTCAGGCGCAGGTCCTCAAACGTCGCACCCGCACCCGTGCCGCACTGCGCCACAATGTCGGGCAGCATTGTCACGGGCACGAACGCCTTCGACCGGTTCCGGCTGCGCTCGGGCACATCGAAGGCCAGCGCCGACGCCGCCAGCAGATCGAGCTCGGCCGTCACGCCGAGTAGCGCATCCCACGTCGAGAACCAGTGCAGCACAAGGCGGTCCGACTCGAGCTCGCGCAGTCGTTCCTCGTCGTTCGGCGGCGCGTTCGCCTTGCTTGTGCGCAGGCGCTTCTCGGCCATGCCGAGACGGGTTGAAATGTCGAGGCGCACACGGCGCCCATTCTTGCGCGAATTGAACCGGGCCAAGTCGAACTCGCCGAACTTGCCCTCGGGCAGCAGCAGGTCCACGGAGACGAACGACGCTAGCGGCATCGGCGGGCCCGATGCGGGCCGCAGCATGAGCTTTAGATCGTTCACGTCGCTCACAAACTGGAGGTACCGGTGTACGGCCAGGTTCAGCACGTCCACGCGCGACTGTACCTGCATGCGCGCCGGGTTAATGGGCGTCTTCTCAAGCACCTTCGCAATGTAGAAGTTCAGGTTCAGGTACCGCAGGTCCGGCGTCAAAATGTCGTCCCACGTCTCGTTCGGGCTGAACAGTCCGAGCTGCTGCACACGCTCCGCACACTCGACGAGCGCGCGCAGACACTCGATGTGCAGCGCCCTGAACTCGTCGCTGCGCGGCAGGAGCTCGCCAGACTCGAGCTGCGCGAGCAGCCGCAGTGCATGCCGAAATTTGCTGTCTAGCGACACATCGTAGTCCTGTGCCGCCGCGCCACCAGGACCCTGTCCTGACGAAAGGCTCATTGTGGTTCCAAATGCGTGCGTGCTCGGCAAAAGATAGCGCGATCACGCGGATGAGTATGGGGTGAGGGGGGGGGGCGGCGGGTAGGGTAAGCGGGCGGGAGGACAGTGGCGGCTGAGAGTACGTTCGGCTGCGGACTAGCCGCGCGCTATTGCGGGCGAATATCGAGCGCAATTTCGGCGCAGTCTCATCCTTGGCTTGGCCATGAGCTGTCATGGCTCGGTGGCTCATTCTAACTAGCTGTGATTAAGCGAGCGTGCGTGTGCACTATTGTGAGCTCGCAGAAAGTGGCGCACAAGCATGCGTTTGCGGCCGTTCAATGGCCGCCGTTATTTCGGCCACAATCCCATCGTGAGCTAGCGGGCAACAATTTGACCTGAACAGTGCCGACGCTTGTCTCCCACATATAAGGACCTTTGAGGGTCGCACGGCGCGAGGTTAGCGATCCACCGCCAAATTCGGTGGGTTTGAACGTCATCTGCACGCTTTGCCCAAACCCTCATGTCTCGCCGTTCGTCGCTGGCTAGGGACGCCGCGCCATCGCACGCCGACCGTGCGCGCGCGGAGCACTGGCCAACGACGAAAGGGGCACCTCGAATGAACTGCAGCGTGGCTGCGCTCCGCATTGCGAGCACGGCTGCCGACGTGCGCGCATTATCTCGGCGCTTGCTTCTGAGTACCGGCGGGCCCGTTCTGGCTATCGCTTGTCACGTGTGTGTTAGGGTTCTGCTGCCAGTGGGCCCAGGGTACGACTGGAGGGTCTGCCCCCGTCGCAGGCGCCGAGTATATATAGCCACGAACACCGATCGCCTCGCTTCGCAACCCCCCTCCAAACACAGATGCGCGCAACTACGGTACTGAAGAGCTCTGTGCTGCTGGCCACGGCCGTGCAGGGCGGGCTCCTTGGCACAATTGAGGACGCCATGCTCGGCCTCCACGACTTTGTGGACAGCCCCGCCGACTCGCACGTCGACGCTCTGACGCAGACGACGATGGACGTGATCAACGACATGATGTCGCGCGTCGACGGTGCGCTTGGCGAGGTCCCCTCCGCGGCGCTGAGCGCCTGGCGCACGGTCATTGACGAGATCCCGGACGGCGCCGAGAAGCTGCGCAAGCACATCCTCGACGTCACGCAGAAGCAGAGCACGAACTTGCAGGGCCTGCGCAAGAGCCTGCCCAGCCAGGGCCGCTTTGATGCGCTCGTGCAGGACGAGAAGTTCCCGGGTAAGCAGCTGCGCGTGAAGTCGCCCGACGCGCTCGGCATCGACACGACGAAGCAGTACACGGGCTACCTCGACGTCGAGGAGGAGGACAAGCACTTCTTCTTCTGGTTCTTTGAGGCCCGCAACAAGCCCGAGGATGCGCCCGTCGTGCTGTGGCTGAACGGCGGCCCGGGCTGCTCGTCCATGACGGGCCTGTTCTTCGAGCTCGGCCCGTCGTCCATTGGGCCGGACCTGAAGCCCGTGCACAACAAGCATGCGTGGAACAAGAACGCAAACATGATCTTCCTTGACCAGCCCGTGAACACTGGTTACTCGTACTCGGGCACGCAGGAGGTGAAGGACTCGGTCACGGCCGGCGAGGACGTCTACGCGTTCCTCGAGCTCTTCTTCAAGAAGTTCCCTGAGTACACGGGCCGCGACTTCCACATTGCTGGCGAGTCGTACGCGGGCCACTACATCCCTGTGTTTGGCGCCGAGATTGCCAGCCACGAGGACCGCCACTTCAACCTCACGTCGCTGCTCATTGGCAACGGCCTCATTGACCCGCTGCGCCAGTACGACTACTACGAGCCGCAGGCGTGCGGCCTTGGCGAGTACCCGGCCGTGCTCGACGAGGAGCAGTGCCAGGGCATGCTCGACGCGCAGCCGCGCTGCAACCAGCTCATTGAGTCGTGCTACAACGTGCAGAGCGCGTGGGTGTGTGTGCCGGCGTCGATCTACTGCAACAACGAGATGATGGGTCCCTACCAGAAGACGGGCCGCAACGTCTACGACATCCGCGAGGACTGCAAGGACAGCGCCGACGGCCTGTGCTACCCGCAGATGCAGACGATCGAGGAGTACATGAACCTGGACAACGTGCGCGAGGCGCTTGGCGTCGAGGAGTCGCCCGAGTTCAAGTCGTGCAACTTCGACGTGAACGGCGCGTTCCTGTTCAACGGCGACTGGATGCTGCCGTACTACACGAACGTGGCGGATTTGCTCGAGAAGGGCATCCCCATTCTGGACTACGCGGGCCTGGCCGACTTCATCTGCAACGCGCTCGGCACTGACGCGTTCGCGCAGGAGCTCGAATGGTCTGGCCACGACAAGTTCGCGCTCGCGCCGCAGCGCGCGTGGCACCTGAAGGACGGCTCCGTTGCCGGCCGCAAGCGTAACTACAAGCACTTCACGAGCCTGCAGATTTACGAGGCCGGCCACATGGCGCCCTTCGACCAGCCCGTGGCGCTGCTCGAGATGCTGGAGGAGTGGATTGCGGGCAACTACGCTTTGGAGCACTAAGGCAGCGGCGCGCCAACGCCGGCAGACTAGCCCCCCTAAAATGATGGCCTAAATGCGTACCTGTCTGTTAATTATTTTTCTTTTTTTCTTTAAGTTATCCAATAGTTGTCTATTCACTTGTATCCTCTGCTGTTAGCTTATTATGCGTAGAGCTGTGGGTACTCCTTGCGCTGGGCCAGCTCGTACTGCTCCAGCACGGCCGGAATGCGGTGCGGCACGATCTCGCGGTCGACGGGCAGCGGCCAGTGTGGCTTCACGCCTGTGTAGACCCACGCCGCCTGCAGCGCGGCGCCGCGCGCCACGTACTCGCCCGGCGTGGGGACGTGGATGCTGTCGACGTCGAACACGGTCGCGGCAATCTCCTGCACGGCCTCGTTCTTTGCGGCGCCGCCAATAAGCAGCGCGCGGCGGCTGCCGTTGTGGCGCTCGACGCTGATTGCGTTGATGGCCTGCGCCATGCTGCACACGACGCCCTCGACGTACGCGCGCGCCAGGTTCGCGGGCCGTCCGTTCGCGAGCGTCATGTTGTGCAGCGTGGCCTTCGCCGTGGGCAGATTCGGCGTGCGCTCGCCCTCGAAGTACGGCAGCAGCACGAGCCCGTCGGAGCCCGGCGGCGCCGCGAGCGCGAGCGGCGCGAGCCCGCTTGGGCCCTCGGCCACGCCGAGCACGGCTGCAACGGAGTCGAGCACGCGCGCGCCGTTTAACGTGCACACGAGCGGCAGGTGCATGCCCGTTGCGTCCTCAAAGCCGGCAACAATGCCCGTTGCGTCGCCGCGGCCAAGGCTCTCGCGCTTCGGCGAGAAAACGGCGCCAGACGTGCCGAGCGACACAACGACGTCGCCGGGCTCGACACAGAGCCCGAGCGCGCCGCCGGCGTTGTCGCCCGTGCCGGGGCCGACGACAATGCCCTGCGGCGTCGTGCCGGCGCGTGCGTGCGGCGCCAGCACGCGCGGCACAATGACGGCGTCGGCGGCGCCCGGCGCGGGCGCGTCGCCCGCGACGCGCATCCTGCGCCCGAACGCGAGCTCGAACAGCGCCGCGTCGTACTGCCCCGTCGCGCCAGACCAGTACGCCGTGCCGCTCGCGTCGCTGCGGTCCGTGACGAGCGCCTCAAGGTCCGGGTTCTCGGGGCCGAAGCCGCGCAAACGCCACGTCAGCCAGTCGTGAGGCAGGGCCACGGCCGCGACGCGCGCCGCGTTCGCCGGCTCCGCGTCGCGCAGCCAGCGCAGCTTGCTCGCCGTGAACGACGCAACAGGCACGATCCCAACACGGTCCGCATACACCTGCGGGCCGCCGGCCTCGGCAATGAGCGCTGCCGCGCTCGGCGCGCTGCGCACGTCGTTCCACAGCAGCGCGGGCCGCACAACGCGGCCCTGTGCGTCGAGCGCGACCATGCCGTGCTGCTGCCCGGCCACGGCGATCGCCTTTACGTCGTCAAGGCCGCCGGCGCTGCGAACGCTCTCCTGCAGGGCCGTCCACCAGTGGTCTGGGTGGACCTCCGTGCCAGGCGGGTGCAGGGCGCGGCCGGAGCGCACAAGCGCGCCCGTCTCCATGTCGGCAATCACGACTTTGCACCCCTGCGTCGAGGAGTCAACGCCGGCGACTAGATTCTGCATGGGCTCGGCTCAATTCTGGCAAGTCTCGTGGCAAACAGCGGCGAGCTAATACCCAGCGAGCCGCTTTTTAACGCGCTTGGGAGCGGTCGTGCCCGAACCGCCTGCGAGCCGAACTCGTATGCAGCACAGCCCTAGCCCCCCACGCCCACGCACTCGTGCGGAGCGCTCGCGCTAGCGCTAGCGAGGTTAACGCGCCGCGCTTTCGACGCTCACTTGCCTTCGTCGGCGGGTTCAAAGTTAAGCCGATAATAGAGGAGCCGTAGTCCATGCGACGGCGCAGCCCATAGTAGGACCGCAATGCGCAGAGTCGGGTTTTACACGACCCCCTCCCTCGTGCCACATGAGCGCTCCTCACGTGCGTCTTTTTTTCTTTTCTTTTCACGTCACTCTCCGCTGCCTGACTAAAAAACCGTTAGAAGCGGCGCGAGCCGTCAGTATCCACGATCCTTTGGCCCGCGCGGTGTCAGCGATAAAGATGGTAAATTAGTTAATATGCTAGAGTTCGACAGTGCGACAATAATAAATACATCTGCGCGCAACGTGTCTACGCAACGTGTCTAAGCGTAGTTCGACTGCGCGAGAACATCACTGCTGCTGCGCGTGGGCAACAGGCTAGGACGGACGTGCTCGGGCTCGGGGCCCCACCACGCGTTTTTGTGGATGCAAGCATCAGGACAGCAGCCGCAGGCCAGGTGGTGCGTCGTGTCGGTGGACTTGTCCTGCATGATCAGAGACGGAACAACATCAGGCACGGTCGGCGCCTGAGTCTTCGGCTGCGCAGGAATGTACAGCTCGTCAAAGACTTCAGATAATCTGCGAGAATCCATTGTGTATAAAGAGGAGGAAAGGTGTGGAGAGGAGGTGTTGACGACTGGACGTGACACGACCGTCTGATCCGCCTCGTAAATATATATATATTTCATATGGCTGGTTAGCAAAGGTTAGGTTTGATGCCACGTCCAAATAGGGTATAATGAAATCACCATGCAATATGCCGATACTGCCGATAACGCTGATTGCAGGCCTGGAAATGTATTATCCGAGAATCCGTGAAAACCATGTTTTTGATAAGATTGTTTCACACGTACTTGCGAAATATAAAGACCTCCATAGCTCTAGAATATGCGTATCTCTTAAACCTCCTCGACTCGCGCCCTTACCCATGTCGTGCTCGACGCACGCAAACGAAATCCAGCAATCGCATGAACTGGCAAAATAACGATTTTTAAAACCGCACTATGTAGTTTCTGGGAATCGGATGCCTCGTTTAGTGTATTTGAAAATCCCTTTTGTGCATCTTTCCTATGTGCGCTACCTTCGTTTCTAAGTTTAGTCTCACAGACGCGCGGCGGCAGTGTGGGGGCCATATACGTGTTATCATGTGACTACCTCCTTCTCGCCGCACATGCCGCCGTTTCATGGCATCGATGAGCAACGATATCCCCGTGCTCCGTGGGGCAGCTGGTGCTATGCTCGGGTTTTTTGCCTAATTATTCAATATTGCCAGCATTTTGTTAAGTGCGGTTTTCTAGATTTCGGGCTCAACCGCGTGGCTGCGGCGACGCGGAGAATCGAGGGGCATTCTCCGTATGAACAGCTCATAGCGCTTGGTTTATAATGGTCCTAACGGATAAAATACAGCAGGTATTACCGGCCCGGTTGGAACGCGCGAAGCTACCGATGAAGAGTTTCATGTGTGCGTCATGACGAGAAAGAGAGGTGAGATACGGCACTCTTCGCCGCAATACCCTTACCCGGGGTCTTTATCGGTCATTCGCATTTTTTTCGTTATCAGCAGCATTCGGGATTCTCGTGATACGATCGTCTTGATCTCGCTGGTCTAGCGGCAGCATGGACGCACTCATTTTAAACCTGAAATGCAGAACCATTTTTCCGTACCTTTAAATCCCCGCCTCAATATTGGCAGTTCCCACATTATCCGCTGTCGCGGCTCGATGTCCTACCACGTCAAGCGGCTGCGTCGTGACGCGCAAGTGCGGCAAGCGTCGTAAGCATTACCAGCTCTTGCTCGTGGCTGCTGCTGAAGTGGCCGAGGCGACAAGGACCGCTCTTATCGATTTGCGGCCAAATAACTTATTCGTCGTGGCTATGAAGAACGCCTGGTTGTCGAGCACGTTTCGCCATAGATTCACCCGTCCGCAACCTTTGCATGAAACTGAAATTAGAGCCACAATTTAGTGATACACATGGTGGTAACTATCCGTCCTCCTCCTTGCTTCGTCTGTCTAGGGCGGTCGATGAACACATCTGTCGAAACCGCGCGACCTCAATATCGGCTCAATCACAGAACGCTAGGTGGGTCATACTGCACTGCATCTCTTGATTCAGCAGCAGCTATTAGTCTTCAACTAACATGTCTGAAGACTAGTAATATGTAGCGCCCTGTCTGGCGGGATTTAAAGTTGCCAGATGCAGCAATTATTAAGGGGCGTAACCCTGTTTGTGTGTACCTGCCATAAAACACAATTGGAAGGCGTAAAGTGGAGACGCAGACGTGAAGTCTAGTATGGCATGCGCGTTGTCTGGTGAATCAATTCTACGGTTAGCGTTTGAAACTCCAGGCTTTCTGGTGCCTCAAGGGAAACCGGTGGTTATGACGACTAAGCGCAAGCGCAATGGCAACCACCCCAGCCAGGCCGTTCGATCACGCAGCGTCAAGCAAGAGCCCACCACCGCTGCTAACGATGATCATCCCTACTGGTTCGTACTAAGAGCTGATGGCTTACTGCGGGATGACTTTCAAGGGCCTTTAGAGCACATTATGCGCAGGCTCAGTGAGCAGGCCACGCTTGATTATTTGGATTTAAATGTTGCTCTTCGTTTGTGCCGAGTACTAAAAACTCTGTTGTCGGCTGCTCAAAGACCTCGGAGATGGGGCTTGTTGAGCGATGAATTTTTGGGAGCCCCATTGCCCAGTGGCTCTGTCGCCATTTCCGTCGGCACGGCTAAATTCCTGGGCATTCAGTGCAATCATTTAGTACAGCAAGCTCAACAAGGGCTCTTGAGTATCGAACTTATTGGTTCATTTGCGACGGTGATGAAATATGTAATGCTGCCCATTGTACGAGCGTTCTTGTCGGGTTCTCTGGAGCTCATCGAGAGCCCAGAATGTGTAAATGAAGACAAGAAGAAACAATGATCAAATTAGTCTGGATTTCGTTATTTATTACCCCACGGCACGTCGAAGGGGGTCGTGCTACCTTTGCATCAACGTTTCCAAAAGACCACCGATACCAATACCATCCTTCGGTCCCTGCGAAGATAACTCGAGCCGAGATTCATCCATCTTGTGCTTCTTATGTTTAGCCCGGCTCTGTGTCGGCGCAAAAAAGGAGCTCACTACAACACCATATTACATTACATCACGTCGATCAATGTAACGAAGCCAATTTGTCTACGGCGCGAACCTGTTTGCGAGTTAGCTTAGCTGTCTCAGGTCTCGAGTAGTGTTTGGGGTTTGACATAGAGCGGTAGAAAGTGGCACGGCGCACGACCCCTTTGTTAGGCATCATCCGCTTCATCTCGCAGTCAGCTAGACGGAAGCAGCCTGAGGCCATGCTGCTAAGGGGCAAAAATGTCCGTACTGAATTTCGATGCGTCCACGCTCCTTCAACCAAAGTTGTAGCGCGAGCGAAGCTAATTTCAATTGTTCAGTGAGAAGGCGAACTCTATTGAGATCTAAAAACGGCTTTAGTTTGACACGCAGTATATGAGATGAAGAAACGTGAGCAACTTAACTTGCAACTATCACGCAGGCTCAGGCCAGTGCTAACCTATTCCAGCCTACGGTGCTCCAAAGTGCGTGACCATGATAAAGCAGGTTTACAAGCTAGTGACCTAACTAAACCGAATTGCGCGGAAGGCGTATGGTGGAAGGCGTATGGCGGAAGGCGCTGAAGATCGGTCACGATATGGCCATCTGCAATGGGGTCCCGTTGAACGTGAACACGCTTGCTAGTGGTAACGGCACGTTTCCGAGCTCGCTTTTCTGCGGCTACGTGATGTTACCCAGTTATTAGCTGTTATCGGCCGTGACAGTGGCCAACAAATGCCTTAGCGCTCGACACGCATCTCTTCATTGATATCTATTCTCCTTGGGCTAAAATTGGCGAATGCCGCTAGAAAGCGTGATGCGTTCGGGCAATTGCCATTGGCTCGTAGAAGCTCCGAGCATCCCTCACAGAAGCCTCCGAGGCCGTGCCTTTAGTGGCAGTGCCTTTAGTGCGGCTAGCAGCGACATCGCATGCTCACTCAGCAGGGTCCCTACAACTCACGAGACAACCCCAGCAGTAGAGCAGCAGCCGAAGAAGCGGAACGGCAGGCACGGGAATGGCGGCGAAAAAGCTGAAGCTGCTGCTGATGGGCCTTCGCCGCAGCGGCAAGTCGTCGATCCGGCAGGTCATCTTCCACGGCATGCAGCCAATGGAGACGCTGTATCTAGAGTCGACGACGAAGCCGTCGACGGAGCGGCTGAACTCGCTGGCGGACTTCTACATCGAGGAGATTCCCGGGCAGCTGGACATGCTTGAGGCGGACCTAGACCAGACGAAGCTTTTCAGCGGCGTGAGCTCCGTTGTGTATGTGATCGACAGCCAGGACGAGTATCTGCTGGCGCTGCAAAACATTGTGCAGGTGATCGAGCAAGCGTACAAGGTGAATCCGAAGATCCACTTCGAGGTGCTTATCCACAAGGTCGACGGGCTGAATGAGGACTTCCAGCTGGACACGAAGCGCGACATCATCCAGCGCATCAACGACGACCTCGTGGACATCGGCACCTACGACGCCGACATCACGTTCCACATGACGAGCATCTTCGACCAGAGCGTGATCGAGGTGTTCAGCCGCATCATCCAGAAGCTCGTACCGGACCTGAGCGCTCTGACGCAGCTGCTCGATCTGTTCTCGTTCCGCACGGGGATCGAGAAGGCGTTCTTGTTCGACGCGACGTCGAAGATATATTTGGCCACAGACTCGTCGCCCGTTGACGCCGAGATCTACCAGGTGTGCTCGGACTTCATCAACGTGAGCGCCGATCTCGAGGCCCTGTACAAGCGCCCGTCCTCGAGCATAGAGAGCGAGCAGCACCAATTCTGCGTCTCAACCCTGCAGAACGGTACCGTGATCTCGCTGTCGCAGATGTTCAAGGGTCTGCTCCTGGTTGGCGTAACGACGGCCGATACGCATCAGCTGTCGACGCTCATAGAGTTCAATATGGACATTTTCCGCGAGGGACTCGACAAGATATATAAGGATAGGATATAGCGGCCGGTGGTCCGCAAGCTAAGCGTCTATCGGCGATCGCCGAGTGCCGCCTTCATGGTGGCAAAGGCTTTCGATAATCGGAACAAAAGGGCGCCTGCAATGGCATGCACGTATGCAATGGCATGCACGTATGCCGATGTGCCCCTGCACGGCCGGCGCTGCCCCGCTTGGAGTTAACGCCTGCACGAGATGAATAAGACCGCCCTTATTTGTCAATGTGCATAATGCATGCAGGCGCGCTCGACTTTCTCGCTAAGCGCGCAGCCTAGCAGCAAGTCGACAACTGTGAGATCGACCGATTACGCAGCTGCCCTTGTCCTATATAAAGTGGGGGGAGAAGGATACATGCATGATCTGCGAGCACAATCAAAAGCACGAAGATGTCGCAAGCTCCTCTCCCTACCTTCCTTAAAGCTGGCTATGGTCTTATGAACTTCACGTGGGTGGCGTCCCGCAAGTTCACGCCCGATCAGTTCAACAGCACGCTCAAGACCGTGCTCGACAAGTCCGGCGCGACCGCAAAGACCCCGCTGTTTCTGAACAGCGGCGAGTTCTACGGCATTCCCGAGCGCCACGAGAATTTGAAGCTGCTTGGCGACTTCTTCAAGACTTATCCTGAATATGCCGACAAGGTGTATGTGAGCGTGAAGAGTGGTGTGGACGACCACTGGGCGCCGGACACGTCGACGGAGAACCTTGTGAAGGGCGTTGAGGCCATCTCGACGAACCTGCAGCCGCTGTACGAGGCGCGCAAGGAGAAGCCGAAGACGCTTGACATGTACACGCTGGCGCGGGTCGGCTCGGACCCGATCCAGCGCGTTGTGGGCGACCTTGTGGACCTGGCCTCAAAAAACAAGTTCACGTCCATTTGCCTGTCCGAGGTGTCCGCCGAGACAATCACGCAGGCGGCGAAGGTCGCGCCCATCGCGGCGGTTGAGATCGAGTTCTCGCTGTTCCACCGCGAGGCCGTGAGCAACGGCGTGCTTGCGAAGTGCGTCGAGCTCGGCATTCCTGTCGTGTGCTACTCGCCGCTCGGCAAGGGCCTGCTCGTGGGCCAGAAGGCGTCGGACCTGTCGAAGGACGACATGCGCCACAACTTCGACAAGTTCAACGACCCCGAGGTCGCGAAGCATAACCAGATCCTGGTCGACAAGGTCAGCCAGATCGCCAGCAGCCTCAAGCTGACGCCGGCCCAGGTCGCCCTGTCGTGGATCACGACGCTGTCCGGCAAGAAGCACAACGGCGTGCAGTACCCGCAACTCGTGCCCATTCCGGGCAGCACGAACGCGGAGCGCCAGCTGAACAACCTGGACGTTGTTGAGCTCAGCTCCAGCACGCTGGCCGAGATCGACGAGTTGCTGGCGAACTTCGAGACGAAGGGCCACCGCTACAACAAGATGCTCGACAGCTTTGGCTACAAATAGATAGAAGAATTGATGTAATTAGTTATGTGAACTTGATTGTTACGATAAATAACTGCGCAGTGTTTTTTTTTTATTGCTTTTGTAGGCAGCCGGCTGGCGAAGTTTTGCGAATAGCAAGCGTGAAATATTCGCGCGAGCGCGGCTTCGTCTCACAAACACTGAATTGCGCACGATTACTGCGCGCAGCGGCTACGGACGGACCCAATGGCAAACGTAGACCACAAACATGCGAGCAGCGACGAACTTGCCATACACAGTAGCGCCAAAATGGCGTTATCTTTGCGTAGCAGCAGCGGTTACTCCGGTTTTGTGGTGGTCAGGTGACAGTTCCTGCACGGGGTTGCGTCATCCGCATACCAAGCGGACGCGAATACGCGGCTGCGGAGGCCGGCTGCTGTGGGCCCGCAGCAGCGCAGTGCGGCGGCAAATGCGTCGTGCATATACATTCCCACTGGCTAGCATCCGCATCTGGCGCGACGCGCGCGCAACTCGCGAACGACGTCGAACTGCGCCACCGCGTCCATGTCGTCAAACCAGCGGCCTGATTGCGATTCCAGGGCACGGGTACGGCTCGTAGGCAACCATTCTTAATCTCTTGCCCCGCCAGTTCACACTGCTCCCTACCACCCTGTTTCACAACTTAGCCTGGGCCGCGCACTACATAGTTCATGTCCACTAAGTCTACTGAATCCACGCACACGGCCACGCCGCAGGTCCCCACGGGCCACAAGTTCGGCGGCTTCAAGGTCCCCTACATCCTCAGCTGGAAGAACCCATACGAGACGGGTGTGCTGCTGGCCGAGGTGCTTGGCCTGTTTGTCATGTTCTCGAGCACGCTCACGCTGCGCTGGTTCCTGCGCGCTGCGTTCTGGATCGTTGGCGCCGCCTCGTTCGTTGAGTGGGGCTCGCGCACGCTCAGCGGCCAGAAGCAAGGCCTCGTCACGGCGTACCAGCCGTCGCGGTTCCTGCCGCTCAGCGACAGCGTTGTGAACGACGTGGCGAGCTACGTCTCGTACGTGTTCCGCCGCGCCATCTTCGGCATCCAGCACGTACTCGACGCGCGCGACCCCGAGAAGGGCTTCAAGCTCGCCGGCCTCTTCTACGTCGTGTACGTGTTCCTCGGCCTGTTCAAGCTGCGCACGCTGCTGCTCACGGCGATTGTCCTCTCGTTCTCGCTGCCGCCGCTGTACCTGCAGTTCAAGACGGAGGTCGACGACGCCATCACGAAGGCGCAGGCGCACGTCCACGAGCACTTGAAGCAGCTGCACGCGAAGGCCCACGCGAAGGCCGGCCCGCAGATTGACTACGTGAAGAAGCTCATTGGTCCCCGCGGTGGCTTCCCCGGCACGGCGAACGCGAGCCCCGTTGGCGAGACGCCTACGGCGGCCGCGAAGCCCACGGCCTACACGTCTGGCTCGACGACGTCCGGCTCCCACTCGGGCGCCCCTTCTTCTGGCTCTCACTCGACATCTTCTCCCTCCGTGCGCGACACTTCGTCTTCGAACACTGGCTTCTCGTCGGGCCCGTCTCTGGACTCGACGCTCGGTACTCCGTCCGGCTCGCACTTCGGCTCGCCCTCCGCGTCGGGCCCCATCTCCGGCCTCGAGGCCACGGCTGATAAGACGCCGTTCGGCTCGCAGAGCTCGCAGGGCTACCAGGGCACGCAGGGCTACCAGGGATCCCAGGGATCGCAGGGCTCGAAGTCCGCGACGCACGATGACGCGTTTAAGAACTTCGACTCCGTGCCCACGCTTGCTGGCAACATCCCCATCAACCACGAAAAGCTGAGCCATGCCCTCGCTGAGGACAAGGCCAAGTACTCGAGCTCGAGCAAGTAGGCTGACGGCGATGTCTCGCTTTGGAATGTGCGTGCTGCCCCGCGGGCACCTCAGCTCTCCACCGGCACTTAGTATATGATATAGGATTACCTGCCCTCTTTTGTTGCAGGCCCCGTCTATATATATTAGGATAAAACCGCTTTATCTTACAGCATAGTTTGCTTCTTTCGTGCGTGCTGCGCGCAGAGACGACTTCGCGCACCCGTGCCCAAAAGTCACACGCGCACGCACAACAACTCGAACCACTTCTATGCCGGCCGAGGAGACTGTTGAGGTGACTCTGGGCGCGGAGGCGGTCCTGAAGACCCTGGAGCTGCCGGTTCCAGACGTCCCGGGACGGCGGCTTCCTGCGCAGAGCGACGCGTTCGGCGCCGGCGCGGCCGGCGTGCTCAACGGCCCAAAGGCGAGTGTGGCCTGGCGCGCGGACGCACAGGGCGCCGCCGTCGAGGTCTGGCCGCTCGAGCTCACGCAGGAGCGCATGCCGAACCACGGCGCGCGGCTCCGGATCGAGCCGTCCTTCCCTGTGCTGCCGAACTGCGTCGCGCTGAGCGCCGACGACTCAAAGATCGTCATCGACTTCATAACGGACGTCGGCATTCTCTACACCGTGGTTATACAGTCGCTGTGGCTCGTTGATTCCGGTGCCGTTGTGCCGACACCGGCCACGTTCACGCGCTCGTTCCGACCGAACGGCGTCGACGCGGCGCCGCCGCGCCTGCTGCGCGCCATCGACGCAAGCACGCTTGTCGTCGCACTTGCGGACGGCACGCTGGTCCGCATCGACCGCACGTCGCCCCTTGGCAGCCCCATGCAGTCTACGTTCGCCGAGCACTACAGCACGGGCCTCGGCGCCGGCCTGGCGAAGGTGTTCCGCGCCGGCGCCGACCGCGTCCCGGGCCGTCCCGAGCTTGCACTAAGGGCCGCAGTGGCTATGGAGCCCCTCGGTCGCAGCGTTGTGACGTACGCCGTCGACGGCTCGTTGCGGCTGTGGTCGCTCGACACGACGGCCTGTGTGCAGGTTGTGTCCGCGCCGCCGCAGGCGCCGCTGCGCACGCGTCCGGCCGCGCTGCTCGCGGCGCAGGCGAACCGCGTGCTGGTGGCGCACGCCAGCGAGCTGCGGCTGTACGAGCTGCAGCCGAACGAGTCCCTAAAGCCGCTGCCCCAGCTCAGCGCTGAGGTTGCGCCTGAGTTCCGCAGCTGGTTCACAACGGGCCTCGTGCTGCGCGCGGACGGCTCGGCCATGGTCGCCTACAAAACGAACCTAAGCGCGCGCATCTTTGTTGTCCGCGACGGCCGCTGGACGCAAATTGGCGGCTATGACCTTGCCGCTCGCCTCGATCTCCCTGCCGACGCGAGCGTCCACAGCGTGGCGCGCCGTGTGCTGCAGTCAAGCGATGCCGTGCTGCGCGCCGCCCTGAGCGAGCTCGTCCCGGACGAGGGCCAGGGGCTGCAGGGCCGGGGGCTGCAAGGCCGGGGACTGCCGGGCCGCAGTCTCGGCCGTGTATCCATCACGGAGTCTTTCGTGCGCGATGCTGTGGCCCAGCTCGCGAGCGGCAGCGACGAGCGCACGCAGTGGCTGCGCCTCGACACGCTGTGCCGCGAAATTGAGGTCGCCGGCGCCGAACTCTTGGCCGTGGCGCCGGCGTCCGAGGCGCCGCAGTCCCTGGGCTGGACAATCCGGGCCGCAACGTTCACGCTTTTGAGCTCGGACCTCGGCAGCGAGCTGCAGGATGCTACTGACAAGCGCGAGGCGCTCGACGTGGCGAACAGCCTGTTGCGCCTCGTGCCGGAGACGACGTTCGCAAAGTTGTCGGCACGCCTGCTGAGTCCGGACATGCTGCTCGACCGTGTCGATGATGCTTGCGACCTTGTGAGGCCGTACCTTGACTCGACGCAGCTGAATGAGATCGGCCGCCAGCACGCAAAGCACTTGGCTGCGGCCATGAAGCTGTATACACAGTCGTACGCGCCTGGCGTGACGAGCAGCAACCGCGGCGATGCTTCGGCACAAAACATCGAGCTCAGCGGTCTTGGGTCCCTTGCCGTAACGGAGCTGGTCCGAAACTACGCCGTGCAGCAGTCGCGCGCGTTCCTGCTCCTGGCCACTGTGGCCGTTATTGGGCTCGTCGAGGGCTGGTTCGCGGACGATGGCAACGCAGAGCCTCTGCGTGGCACGCTGGCGTGCCACCAACGGCTTGCGTTCGTCGCCGCCCTAGACGCGCGGTCGCTGCTGCCCGAAGTCCGCTCGGCACAGCTTGGCCACTTTGGTCTGCAAGCGGCGCGCGAGCTGAGTGGCCGCATCGAGCCGCTCGTCGTGCTTGCTTCTATGCTGCAGCCGTCTAATCGCGAGGCGAACCGCAACGTGCGCGTTCGTTGCGACACGCTAGCAAGCATCGTTGAAAGCAGCGTTTCTGGGGCCGAGCTCGTGACGCTGCGCGGACTCGCGGCTCTGTCTGCGCACGAGGAGCTGCTCGGCGAGGAGTTACTGCGGCGCGTGTCCCTGGCACGCAAGTGGCCCGCTGCGTTTGGCCCGCGCCCGGCAACAGGCGCGGCCTGGTTCGCGCGGGCCTCGCAGTACGCGAAGGACGTTGGGGCTCGCGGTGCAGCACTAGGACTGGCTCGCACGGGCGCAGTTCTGTCGAGCCGCGACGAGGCGAATGGCGAAGGGTATAATGAAGTGCTTGGGCTGCTGTTCGAGCTGTCGCTCGATGCGGGCGAGATCAGCACGGCGTACACGGCGCTCAGCCGCCGCTATGCGCAGGACCCGACGGGCTCTGAGCAGTGGCTCGCGTCGTTCATCGACACAGTCGCCCGCAGAGACCCAGAAGGGGCGCCGAAGCAGATCGCCACGCTGCCGTTCGTCGGTCTCACGGCGCAGCTCGTCCATGTTTTTACAAGCACGCCTGTGTTTGGCTCGATTCCGTCCTATAAGCTGCGGTACGCGTGGCATGTCGAGCACGAGGACTATGCTGGAGCTGCGCTCGCGCTTTACGAGCACATCCAACTCGACGCCGGAGACGTCATCCGCAAGAACGCTCTCTATACCATATGCCTGAACGCGCTGGCCCTGCAAAAGCACGACGCGCGCTGGCTCATTCTTGGGAACCACGTAGTCACGTACGAGGACATTCGCGGCGAGTATAATGCGCTCCTGCAGTCCATGGCGAAGACGGCAAGCGCTGTTTAGCAATCCTAATTTGTATTATGTTCTTAGATAGCTTGCATTGAGCACATCTGACCAGCCTTCCTTGTCGAGCTGCAAACGCGCATTCCAGTCCATGTGGCCATCAAATAGGTCCCACAGGTGAAGAGCGCAGCTTTGTAGGCACGCTGCTTCAGACACAACTTTTACGTTCGTAGCATTGTAACTCGTATCTATAACAAATAAAAATAAAAAAGAATCATTACTGGGTCTTACCGCAGCGGCCAGCTGCCGCGCGGTTTGCTCACACACAGATATCAGCGGCGCACGCCTAGCCCGCGCCGTCTCTGCTCCTTCCTCCCCTTTAGGCACGTACTTCTCGCGCGCATGCCAGCTCAACACTACAAGCAAAGTAATGCTAAAGAAAACACACAACTACGGGCGTAGCCCTCAGAACGCCGGAGCGCCGAGCGTTTGCGCCGGAACCGAGCAATTGCATCGGAACGGAGCCGGAACCTAGTCCCACACAACGCCGACGGGCGCGCTAGTTGCGTCGCGGAACACACACAAACCGCTCCCGCGCGCACTGGGCGCCTGCGCCAGGGGTACGCCCGGCACGCCGGCCAGCGGCAGCTGGTTCTCGAGCGCATAGATTATATCTGCCGAGCGGTAGATGATTGCAGCGGCGCAGACGACGGGCGCCAGGGCCACGCCGCGCCACAGCTCTATCTGCGAGCACTCGCGCAGCGGCCGCTCGAGCTGCGCAATTAGTTCCCACGGGACGACGGGCTGCTCCGTGGCGGCCGTGACGCCGATAGCGCCGCCGGGGTGGCAGCGCAGGAAGCCGTGGCGGCGCTGCTTAGCGTCGAGCTCGAGCGACTCGAAAAGGGCCACGTTCATGGCGTCGCCCATGGCCAGGCATAGCGTCGTGGACACGGTCGGCGCGGGCAGGCCGTAGAGCGTGCTCTCGCGCAGATGCGGCGGGAACGGCAGCGCGACGACGGCCGTGGCCATCTCAGCGAGCGGCGACGCGGCCTCGCAAGTCAGGCATATTATGGGGATGCCCGGTGGCGTATGCTTGAGGAGCAGGCTCAGTTCCGGCGAATTCCCCGAGACGGAGATCATTATGAGCACGTCCGAGCAGGTGAGGACGCCGACGTCGCCGTGCAGCGCGTCGGACGGGTGCAGCTCGACGGCCGGGATGCTGAAGGAGTGCAGCGTGGCCACGAGCTTGGCTGCGATTTTGAGGCTCTTGCCCATGCCCGTATATACGAGCTTTCCACCGCCCAGCACCGTCTGGCGCATTATATGCAGTGCGCGCTCGACCTGCTCGCTCACGGGCGCCGCCTCGGCCGCGGGCGCCTCGAACTGGCGGCTCAGGAGCGTCAGCGCCTCGCCCTTCGCGGCCAGCACGCGCGAGAGCGTCGACATGACCGCCTTCGTCGAATTCAGGTCCACTTCGTCCGGCGGGCTCGGCGGCGTCTCCATCTGGCGCGGTGGCAGTGGTCCGCTCCCCCTGGATCTGTGGATGCGGATATACTCCACAGTCCAGATCCCGCACGTGATCGCAGCTCTGCTGAGCATGCGTCCCGCAGCGCCTCTTGTGCGGCCGAAGGCGCTTTTTTCACTCAAGGTGTGCTGCGTTGCGCAGGCACGGCCCTTATGCAGGCCTGCGGGCATGCGGTTACATTAGGCGCGTGCTCGTTAGCTGCACGCCCCAGCAAAATTGGCGGCCAGGCCCGCATTGGGCTGCTCTGCGCGTGCAGGGATCTCGGGGATCGCGAGGGCGGCTTTCCTGCGCGCGCCGCTTACTACTGCCCAGTGTGTGCATTGTCATCATGTGTCAATGCATGGGGCCGGCATGAGTTTTTCGGAACGCCTTACCACGAATGCGCCACCGCGATCGGCGATGCGGGGCAGACTGCCAGTCTTCTGTTTAGCCAGGAGGTGCTGACGGGAACGGGGCCCTGTGGACGCCGCACAGTTGGCGGCCCCGCGCTCCGTCCCCTCGTATGCAAGAGAGATGCTAGCATGTGCACGGCATGTGCACGGCATGTGCACGCCCATGCAGGAGCATAGCACTAGCCAGTAAAGCGAGTGATTACCAATGTTCACAAGCGCAAGCAGATTAACGCTCGGTTGCGGAATGCGACAAGAACCTAAAGGTTAATTCTGGGCAGCGGGCCAGCAGCAGGGCATGCGCGCGCGTGCGGGCACGCCGCACGGCCTCTCGCGGCCGCGTCCTGCCTAGTAGTAGTAGTTTAGTGCTAGTAGTAAAGTGCTAGCGCTAGCGGCTGCTCACGAAAATAGTCTATCTATCCAGAAACACATCCACCCGTTAAATGTCAGTAGTCTGGCGACGGGCTGCAGGAGCGCCGGCACGCGCTCAATGACGGCCTCGCACCCGGACGCGTTTGCCTCGACGCCCTCGCCGGCCGTGATGCGCTGGCGCACGCGGCACGAGTGCGCCACGTTCCACCACTTAAACCGCTCGCACGGCGCCTCGCGCATGAGGTTTTTGAACAGCGGGCCCGTCGGTCCGTCAATGAGCCGCCACTCGAAGGGCGACCACTGCTGGCGCACGTCCGCGCCGGGCAGCTCCTTGTTGCCCCAGTGCCCGTCGAACAGGAGCCAGTCACCCAGGCGCAACTCGCGGCCGGGCTCGGACCCGTTCGCGGGGCGCACATGCTCGCCATCGAACACGTACGCGGCATAGTTCTGCGCGGGGTCCCACACGTCGCCGCGGTCCGTGTAGTCGGCGAGCATGTGCCAGGGAATGTCGTGCGAGTGGCGCCCGGCGCTCGTGTACTGCGCGTGCGTGCCGCGCGCCGAGAAGATGACTGGCCGCGTCGCGTCCCAGATATCTTCCTCGAGCAGCGACTCCCACGTGTACGCCGTGCCGCCGCCGTGCGCAGACATCCACACGGCAACGGGCTGCGACGTGGTGCGGTCGAACCGCACAAGGGAGTGCTCCCAGTCGCCAAGGTGGTTCCCGAACGGGCCGTGGCCCATCACGAATGGGCCGAGGTTGAACGGGTAGAAGTAGTGCCAGAACGCGTCAATGACGCCGAGCTCGGGCTTGTCCACAACGACAAGCGTGGCCATGGCGGCGTCGATGCGGCCCGTCCACAAGTTCGGCCGGTTCGCCTTGTAGCAGGTGAGCCAGTCCGGGCCGGGCTCGGGCTCCCACTGCTCAAGGCTCGTGAGGTACACCTCAGCTGCGGGATCGCCCTCCTGCTCGCGCGCATACGCAGCGGCACGCGTCAGGTTTCCTATACTGATATTCGTATAGTTATGCGTAGCCGTCGACATAACGAAATGCGTCACGTAGTCCTCAATGGACCCGGGAAAGTAGCGCTCCTCGGAGTATAGATAGACGACCGGCGCATGCTCAGTAATGAACGCCGGCACCGTTGCCGCTTGGCTGGACCACTGGAGAGCATGTACGCAGCACAGTAGGGCCAAGTGGATGCAGCTTAGCATTTGTGCTTGAATTTTGCGGTTGAACTGCGAGGCAAATAGCGAATGGCCCGCAGCTCGCTCGTTGTGACTTCAGAGCGTATGCTCGCTGCAGCGTAGAGGTACCCTCTGCTGTTGCGAGTGCTACGGTGTTCGCTGCCTGGCTTACTCGATTCCAAACTCGGGGCCTTTCGTAGGGCACTAGAAGCTCCTGCGACAGCAACGCTCTCTGTAAAAGATGTTTTTTACAAGCGTGCCTCGGGGTCGGTGCTCTTGTGTTTTCTCAAGGCCTCCCTTCGAGTCGAGCGGCTGTTCTTGGCCTGCGCAGCGACTCAATGCCTAGCGGCGTGAGTTATGTTGGGCCTATAACGGTCGCACACAGCCTTTAAGCGCACAACGGCCACTTAGCTAGCCACAAGAAAGCTATGGCGCGGCGCCACGCCTGCGCTCGCTAACGGTAAGCGCTAGCGGGGCGCCGCGATACGTCCACGGGAACAAGACGCCCGAGCCAACGCAGCGGCAAGCTCGTGAAAGAAGACGCCGTAATGAGGGCGACAAGCAAACGGACGGTAATTAAGTAACCCGCCCTGAGGGGCGCCAGTTTTGCGCAGCACTGCCGCCGCCGGCCGCACTTGCCGCCACTTGCCGCCACTGGACACATTGACAGCGCTCTAACCGGAAGCACGAAAAAATGACCACGGCAGGCACGCGCGACGGTGCGCGACGGCGCACAATGGCCGCTGGGGCTGCGCCTCGCGGGTCGGCTGTAGCCGTTCAAGCAGGCGATATGCTCAGGTAACGAGCGGACGCCGGTGATAATGTGATGTGGACGCTGCCCTAGCCCCGAGACCTTACCTCAAGGGCTACTGTCACACAAGGCACAAGCCGTCGTCGGCAGCGTTACTGGACAGAACACCTCTGGGCTGCCGTTTCAGGATGCCTGATAGCGCGTTTTACGGGAAAGTGGGCCCGCAGCCAGGCGACGACCCGTACGCGGCGTTCGCGGACATCTTTGGCCGCGCGCCGCCGCCGGGCCGCATCCCACGGCCAGAGCCGCCGCCGGTGCAGCAGGGCCGCTCCGCGAGCGTCGCCAGCACCGTCTCGTACGACGGCGCGGCACCGCAGGTGCCCGGCGTGTATGTGCCGGGCGCGGCGTCCCTGCCGAACGTGGCGCCGCTGACGCTGCAGCAGACGGCGCCGGCGAGCGCGGCGAGCACGGCCAGCTCGACGTCGGCGACCATCGCCGAGGCGTACGAGCCGCATCTTGCATCGCGCAGCGTCACAGATCTCGGCGCGCGCCCGCGCTCCGACGAGGGCCTGCCGCGTTCGATGTCGCAGGTGTGGTCCGGGCTAAAGAAGCAGGTCATTCCGCAGCGCTCCGTGTCGGCGTCGACGTTGGGCCGGCGGCCCGTCACGAACGGCGGCCGCGCCATTCCGACGCGCTCCGACGTCGGCGCCTTTGCGCGTGTCTACAATGCAAACCAATCCGGCCACAGCGCGCAGGGCTCGGCCGGCTCGGCCGACGAGGACGAGGACCGCACGCCGACGCGGCGCACGAGCACGGCTACGAGCAAGAGCATGACGACGCGCTCGGCCATCGTTGCGAGCTCGCGTCGCGAGCCGCTCGTGTACCCGGCGCTGCTGAGCCGCGTTGCGCGCAAGTTCCGCGAGCGCATGGCGCCCGTCGTCGGCGACCGCGTCAAGAACGAGCTCACCTACAAAAATGCATTCACGGGCGCCGAGGCCGTCGACGTCATTTCCTACATCATCAAGACGCCGGACCGGAACCTGGCGCTGTTGCTCGGCCGCTCGCTCGACTCGCAGAAGCTGTTCCACGATGTCACGTACGACACGCGCCTGCGCGACTCGAGCCAGGAGGTCTACCAGTTTTCTGGAGATGACCAGCAGCAGCACCAGGACGTGCCGAACACAACACCAGGCGTGAACGGCGTCTTCACGCTGTTGGCTGAGTGCTACTCGCCGACGTGCAGCCGTAACCGGCTCTGCTACTCCATTGCCTGCCCGCGGCGCCTCGAGCAGCAAGCGCGCCTGAACATGAAGCTCGACCCGGGTCTCCTTGGCACGCAGCCCGAGGCGTCCATCTCGCTCGAGGAGCAGGACGAGAAGAAGCTGTGGCGGTGGACGGTCACGCCCGAGATCCTCGAGGCTACGCCGGCCAAGGAGCAGAAGCGCCAGGAGGCTATTGCCGAGCTCGCGTACACGGAACGCAACTTCGTGAAGTCGCTCGAGTACCTGCGCGAGGCCTGGATAAAGCCGCTGCGTCGCTCGAACGTGCTCGGCCCCGAGTCGCGCCGCGACAAGTTCATTCGCGCCGTGTTCCTGAACGTGCTCGAGATCCACGCCGTGAACCTGAAGTTCGCCGAGGCTCTTACACGGCGGCAGCAGCTGGCGCCAGTCGTGCACCAGATCGCGGACGTCGTCCTCGAGTTCGTGCCGCGCTTCGAACCTTTCGTCACCTACGGCGCCAGCCAGATGTATGCGAAGTACGAGTTCGAGAAGGAGCGCGCATTGAATCCAGCATTTGCCAAATTCGTCATGCAGACGGAAAAGCTTCCTGAGTCGCAGCAGCTCGAGCTGAACGGGTACCTCACGAAGCCAACAACGCGCTTGGCGCGCTACCCACTACTGCTCGACGCGATCCTAAAGCGCACGGAGCCGGATAACCCGGACTTTGTGAATGCGCCAACGGCCGTGTCGCTCATCCGCGAGTTTCTCGTGCGCGTGAACTCCGAGACGGGCAAGGCCGAGAACAGGTTCTCTCTGCACCAGCTGCAGCAAGCGCTCACATTCAGAACCGGTGAGTACGTTGACCTGCACCTCCTCGACCCGAAGCGGCGGCTCGTGTTCAAGGGCCAGCTCAGCAAGCGCCCGCCGCCCGGAGAGGGCAATGTCCAGGTTTATTTATTTGACCACGCCATCCTTTTTGCCAAGCGCAAGAAGGTGAACGGCATGCCCTCTACTGCGGCGGCCGCGGCCGCGGCGGCGGCGGCTGCCGTCGAGCCGCCGTCCGGGAACGACGACAACGTGAGTGGCCGCGAGGTGCTCCGCGTGAACTCGAAGCCCATTCCGCTGGAGCTTCTGCAGCTGGCGGAGGGAGACGAAATTGGCCGGCGCAAGGCCGCTGCCCACATGATCCGCACGACCGTGGCGCGGAACCCGGACCCGTCAAAGGCGGCGTTCCCGCTGACGTTCCAGCATCTCGGCCGCAAGGGCTACGACGTCACGTTGTACGCGGAGAACTTCCAGGCCCGCAAGACGTGGCTTGAGACCATTCTGAAGCAGAGAGACGCACAGCGCGCGGCCACGGACGTCTTCTCGCAACACACGCTTTTTGCGTCGCATCAAATCAAGGCACTCAGCATGGCTCCGTTTGCCAGTGGTAAGCGCATACTTATTGGCACGGAGCGCGGCATTTATGTATCGGACCTCGCGTTCCAGGACGAGACCGGCAGTTTCAAGCCCGTGGCGTCGCCGCCGAAGCTGGCATTCCACACGAACGCGCCCGTCACGCAGGTCGACATTATCGAGAGCCTAGGGCTCGTCATCATGTTGAGCGACCGCACCGTTTCTGCATTCCCGCTGGAGGTCATCGACTCGAGCGGCGACATGTCGGCGCGGGCGAGAAGCTCGAAGCAGATAGCCATGCAGGTGACCTTCTACAAGGTTGACGATAATCTTGGCCGCCTGCTACTTACCGTCGTGAAGTCGACGAATCTCTCGTCATCGATCCGCGTCTTTGAGCCCGTTGGGCCGGTTCAGAACACACAGAAGCGACCGCAGCTGCGGCGCCTGCTCACCTCGGGCGGCGGCGTGCAGCAAGCCGTTGAGGGCTTTAAGACGGTTGGCAGACCCATTGAGTGTCCGTCGGCCACGCTATCGCTTTCGTTTCTGCGGCGGCACCTGTGTCTCGGGTGCGCGCGCGGCTTTGAACTGCTGGACATCGACACGGAGAAATTCGAGTCGTTGCTGGACGCGGCCGATAGCTCGCTCGACTTCGTGATTAAGCGCGAGAGCCTGCGGCCGATCTCGATTTATCGCATTGGCAACGAGTTTCTGCTGAACTACTCGGACTTTTCATTTTTCATTAATCGGAACGGCTGGCGGTCGCGTCCGGACTGGCTCATTCAGTGGGAGTGCACGCCGCAGCACATTGTGCTGTCGTACCCGTACTTGGTTGCGTTTGACACGAACCTGATTGAGGTGCGCAACATGGACACGGAGCTGCTGCGCGTGATCCAGGCCGACGGCATCCGCTTTCTGCACGAGTCGACGCACGACATCACCTACGCGTTCGAGAACGACAAGGGGCAGGTCGAGGTCGTGAGCCTGAACTTCTGGGAAAAGAGCCAGGCCAACGAGCGCACTGCGAAGCGCGGCAACTAATGTGGCAACAAATCTCACCAAGGCATAATGATGACACTTTCACGTACTTACACTATATAACCTGCAAATGAGTACGGACGGTAGCTATGGCCGGCACAGCTGTGGCCCAAGTTTAGTGCCCTGAGTTTGGTCGCGCAAACGAAGGGCCGCATGCGTGGCGCCGCTTTGGACCAGGGCCCGGCCCACCGCCTCCTCGCGCCACGCGGCCGCCGCCGCTTGCGGCGTCGCCGGTTATCGGGCCCAATCGCCTCCGCATTAAGCTAAAAAAAAAAAGAGTTCAAATAAGAGTTCTGCCGCGCATTGCTCGTCTGTGACTGTAAAACACCCGTCTGTGTAGCGCGTCATAATACGGCGCGAATTACTTGCGTGCTTTGCCAGCGATTCTGCGGCACGGTATTTAAGTAGCGCCTGCGCCAAGCGGCACACTACGGCGCCGTGTAATATTTGTTTAAGAAACACAAAGCTGCAACCCTTAAACAGGTCTTTCCATAATAAGTTGGCGATTGCGGCCGGAACCCTACCGCTGCACCCGCATTGGCGCGCGTGTGTGCGCCATTACATGGGTTGGGACCAGATTCTCCTGCGGCGCGCATCAACAAGTACACAGCGGCGGCTTACGTACGCGCATAAATTCTCAAAAATCAACACTGGCGCATAACCAGCAACCGGCCGTTTTGATCTAGAAGCCTGGCGTTCGGCGTTGCAAGCCTGCGGTATAGTTTGTGACCTCGTGCTTCCATTGCGTGTGCGTTTGTTTCTCCAACAATGCTACGCGGCCCCGGTGACCGTGACCCGCGCCACACCACGCAACTACCTGATAACAAGCGCGATACGAGCGTAAAGGGTTCTGAGGACGGCACGCCGCCGATAAGCAGGTCTCAGTTCGCCGCGGCCCCGGCCGGACAGCACGCACGCGACCCGCTCGCGGGCCACAACGCGCTGCAGGAGTCCGCGTACCGCCTGCACGCGCTCGTGAAGCGCAGCAGCCCGCAGAAGCCGGCGCGGTCGCCTATCCGCTTCAACAAGACAGCGCCGCTGCCGAGCATGGGCAAGTCCCTGTCCGCGCCGAAACGGGCCGCCGGCGGGCCGGCGACCGGGCGCATAAGCAAGGCGCCGCCGAGCCCGCGGCGCAGCCCGCTACGCGGCGGTGGCGCGCGCGAGGCCGATGCGGCGGCGGCCCCGCCGCAGACGAAGAACGTCGTCGAACGCATGATTGCGTATGCGCGGCACGCGGCGAGCCAGGAGGACCCCGGTATGGTGCAGCGTGACCGCCAGAACTTTGTGACGCGGCTGGCCGACCGCTCATTTGCCGGCGCGGCGAGCAGCAGCACGGGCGAGCGCGCAGGCGCGAGCGGGCCGCAGACGCCGAAGGAGTCGCCGCTCGCCTCGCAGTCGGCCTACCCCATCATGTCGAATTTGAGCGTGCACGCGAACCTACGGCGACAGACGGCCGCGCATACGGCGCCCGTAGGGCCGGACGAGCGTGGCGACGAGGTTGAGGGGCGCCGGCCGCTGCACAGACGGGCGTCAAGCGCTGCCGAAACGGCACCAGAGCTGCGCGAGCCCAGCCGTAGCGAGCCCGGCCGTAGCGAACAGGTGCGGACCGAGCGCGGCGGCGACCGCGGCGGCGACCGCCTGAACGAGGCGCTATTCGACCCGCTCACGGCCGAGCTGAACCGTCCTTTGCCGGCCGCGGCAAGCGCGCGTGCACCAGCAGCGCTCGGGCGCGACAGCCACGACGGTTATGCGGCGGGCGCGCATGCCCACTATAGCGCCAGCGCCGGCACGGCGTCGGCGCCGTCGACGCCGCCACGAAGTACGCACCACGCGGCGCAGTCGCCGCCGTCGCTCGGGACGCCGCGCGCGCGTCTCGGCGCCGCTGCGCAGGCCCGCAGCACGGCGGCCGCGTGGGATAAGGAGCGGTGGCGCGTGTTCATTCAGGCTGTGCGCGAGAGCTTTGGCGCGAGCGGCGTACCCGCAACGAACGCCATCGACGTGTTCAACGAGCTCATGCACCGCCTGCCGCCAGATATGCGCGGCATCTCCGTGCAGGAGATGGTGCACCGCCTAAACGCGTGGATCCGCAGCACGGCAAGAGCGGCGCCCCCATGAGCGGCGGCCGCCTGTATTTTCATATTTTCTGCATTATATTTATTTACCAACATTCGCTTCATCACCTTTTTCTTTTTCTTTTTCTTTTTCTCTTTGTTAATTTTTATCTTGTTGAGCTGCACTGCGTCTCATAGTGGCCACACGCGCTGCTGAATTTGTCACCAGCGTTGAGGTTGGGCCCCCGTTGGGCTCCTTTTGGGCCCCCACAAGTCGGCCCAATCAGGCGCGGCCAATACGCCGGAAGCCAGCAGCTGCATCGCCCAGCGCCCGAGCACGAGATCTTGACAGGGCCAAACGGCGGCTCAACTCCGCATGCAAACCTGCCCCATTTTATTGCTGAGGCCGCCCTCGGCTTCGTGGGCCGGTGGTGTCCCACTGCCGCATGCATGCATGCATGCCACGCGTTGTGTGTGTACATAAGCATGGCGGATGACATCCTCCCCGCGAAACAACATCACTGATTTTCTTTCATCAAAACAACCGTGCTGGATGAGCGAGTTTGTGAACGAAGTTGAGGACGTGGTGCGCACCGCGTTCACGCATGCGCCCGCGACGCTTTGCGACGCGCTTGAGTACGGCCAGCCGACGCTGGACCGCCCGTTCGGCGTGGCGTTGTGGCCGCTGCTGCGGTACGGCGTGGCGAAGGCGTTTGGCTATGACGTCGACAGCTTCCACTACGAGTACAACTCGAACGTGCCGCTGAGCAGCGTGCCGCAGGTCACGCTCGCGATTCTGTCGTACTACGTGATTATTTTTGGCGGCCGCTGGGCGCTGCAGAACGTGCGGCCCATTCGCGTGCCGTTCCTGTTCAAGCTGCACAACCTGCTGCTGACGTTGCTCAGTGGCGCGCTGCTTGTGCTGCTGGTTGAGCAGATGCTGCCGATCATTGTGCGCCACGGCGTGTTCTACTCGATCTGCAACGCCGGCTCGTGGACGCGCCGCGTCGAGATCATCTACTACCTGAACTACCTCACGAAGTTTTACGAGCTGCTCGACACGATTTTCATGGTCCTGCGCAAGCGCCCGCTCACGTTCCTGCACACGTACCACCACGGCGCGACGGCGCTGCTCTGCTTCAGCCAGCTGAACGGCCAGACGCCTGTGAGCTACGTGCCCATTACGCTGAACCTGGCTGTGCATGTGCTCATGTACTTCTACTACTTCCTGGCTGCTTGCGGCATCCGCCCCTGGTGGAAGACGTGGGTCACGCGGTTCCAGATCATCCAGTTCATCATTGATCTCGGCTTTGTTTACTTCGCGACCTACACGCACTTCGTGTCCATTCTCGGCCTGAACCTGCCGAGCATGGGCCGCTGCGCTGGCGAGGAGTCGGCCGCCATCGACGGCTGCCTCATCCTCAGCTCGTACCTCGTCCTGTTCGTGTCGTTCTACATTAAGTCGTACGTCGTTCCTGCCGCGGCCAAGAAGGCCGCGCGCGAGGCCCAGGTGTCTGGTGCGCAGCCTAGCGCCTCGAGCGAGGCCCCCGCCGAGACCGTCGAGGAGACCGTCGAGGAGGCCGCCGCCGAGAAGCCGAAGCGCAAGACGCGGAGCTCCGCGAAGACGGCGAAGCCTGCCGCGTCTGCGTCTGGCGTCGCCGAGAGCCCCAAAAAGCGCTCGACGCGTAGCCGCAAGGCCTAAGCGGCGTTCCCGTCTTCTTTTGGCAGGTCCCCCGCCCCTCCCCCTAGTCAGCCTGCTGGCCTACTGTTAGGCCAGCTGGCCAGTAGGCCTGCGGGCCTGCGGGCCTGCGGGCACCCCTAGCCAGCCTGCGGGCACCCCTAGTCAGCCTGCGGGCACCCCGAGCCAGCCTGCTGCTGGCCTGCTAACCGGCTGGTTTGCGGGCGTTCCGTGCCGCTACCGCTCCTCATACCGTTCAGACGCTAATGCGTCTAGATTACACTCGCCATCGGAAATAGATTCTAGGAACAACTCTGAGTACTAGCGCGCGCGACAGCGCTCAGCGGCGCGGGCTCGCCCGCTGCGAATTCCCACCTACCTAACCTACATAAGCCCTACATAATACATCGCCTAAACCGCGGCTGCATAGCACACGTCCCCTGCATAATCAGCATATGCTGCTGCGGCGGCGCCTGAACAAGACTCCCGCAGCCCACCCAGCACCCCCGTGCGGCACGGCCCCATGTCGCGTGCGTCCGCTCCGGACAGCGACGAGTACAATACCGACGATGCGGCGTCCGGCTTCGAGCTCCTGCAGCCGCTGCAGCCGGCGCTGAGGTTCAGCTTCGCCGAGAACGTGGAACTTGGTCTTGGCCCGCGCGCCGCGCCGCGCCGCTCACGCGCGGCCCGCGACCGCGTGCATACCCTCTCGTCGAACGTCGCCGAGTTCAGCGCGTCGCCCGAGCAGTTCCGGCCGCCGCGCGCGCCGCCGCTGCGCATCGAGCTCGGCCCGACCGCGCGCGCGCCGCGCCAGCAGAAGCCATTGCCGGAGCTCGACGCGTTCTCCGTGACGGCGCACAGCGGCGTGAGGGCCCGCAGGCTGCCGTCTCTGCAAGCCGCAGTGCCGAAGACGCCGTTCTGGGACGCTGCGCGGCCGCGCGACGCGGGCGGCGGCGGCCTCGTTTCGCCGCGCTTCGACGCAATCCGTGGCCCTGGCGGCTACGATGAGCCGCCTCGGGACGAGCTTGGGTCGCGGAACGAGCTTGGGGTGCGGAACGAGGCGCGCAGTGCCGTGAGCTACAAGGACACGAGCGCGCTTGACAACCTGTTCACGCTGCGCGGGCCGAGCGCTTCTGCAGCAGCAGGCGACGAGGCCGCAATGCAGGGCCGCCTTGCGGCGGACGGACGGCGCGACATGCTTGCCCTAAGCGAGGGGGACTTCAGCCTGTTCAGCGGTGGCAGGAGCGGCGCGGCCGGCGCGAGCGCGGCCGTTGCCAAGGCGGCGCCTAGCCGCGCGCGCGCGGCGCCGCCACCAGCACTGCCACCAGCACTGCCGCCAGCGCCACCGCGCAGCTCGCGCCAAAAGCACCAGTGCGACGTGTGCATGAACTGGTACGCGAACCTCGACACGCACAAACTGAGCCACGCGCCGGCGCGCCCGTACCGGTGCGCGCACTGCAGCCGCGACTTCTCGCGCATGAACGACTTGCTGCGGCACAAGCGCACGCACGACGTCTCGGGCTTCCGCTGCCCGTACTGGCCGCTGCTGGGCTGCCACCGCACAGGCACGTTCACGCGCGGCGACACGTACAAGCGGCACATGGCGGCGTGGCACTTCGAGTTCCCGGCAGGCACGGGGCTCGACAAGCGCGCGGTTGCGGGCGGCAAATGCAAGGCGTGCGGGCGTGCGTTTGCGTCGGCAAGCCAGTGGATGGGCGAGCACGTTGAGACGGGCGCGTGCGCAGTGTTCCATCGTGTGTGAATGGTGTTACAAAAGGGCTACTGAGGGTGCGGAGTAGGGAGGTCGAGTAGGCCTCTACATGCCTCTACAGGCTTCTAAGGTTAGTTAACTGCGTGCGAGCAGCTGTAAGCTACAGCTCGTCGTGCGCGTCCGCGGCCGCCGCTGGCGCCGTATCGCCGCCGTCTTGCACGAGCTCAATGACGGCGGCAATGTGCGCGACGAGCGCGCCGCGCGGCGTTGTGACCTTCGCCAAAAACGCAAGGCGGCCTTCGTCGACGACGTCTGGGACCTGCAGGATCTGCTGCATGACCTCGTCGCGCTTGTAGGCCTTGAGCGGGCAGCGCAGCTTTGCGAACTCGAGGTACGGGCAGAGCTCGGTCGCGCTCTTGCCCGTTGTGTTTGCCGCGAACCACTCGATCTCGATCTGCGTGCGCACAGGCAGGTCTGCCGTGAGGAAGTGGTGCAGCTTGAACGTTGTGTAGCCCGGCCTCAGCGGCAGCGACGAGACCTTCAGGTCCATGATTTTGAGTGTGGCCGTGTCGTTGCTCGCGACGGCGACCTGCGGCGTGCTTGGCAGCGGCTCGAAACGCGGCGCGGCGCCAGCGGCGAACGCGCGGGCCACGAGCTCATCGATTGTGCTCGGCGTCGTGTCGGCCACGTCCGCAGCGCCGGCCACGTCCGCGGCCAGTGCCGCCAATCCGAACAGGCGGTGAAGCTTCATTCGGCGATGCGCGGTCACCCGCCTCCCGAACGGGCTCGAGTATATATATATGGCGACTAATTAAAATTATGAGCACGGCAGAGCCCCGCTGCGCGGGCCAATGAGCGGCGCGTTGCGGGCCCTGCAGAACGCTAATCGGCGGCGGCGCCTGCGGCCATGCGACGCGCGCCGGAACATGCGCCGCAGCTTAGGGTTTGAGCGTGCGTGCGCGGCGGCGTGCGCGCAGAATACGGCCTGCGCTGAGCCTGCGCGGCGCCACCGATTGTTTTGCAGTTTCTGCAAAAAAATTAGGGCCGCATGCGTGCGCCACGTCGGCGCGAGGGCGCTATGCACCTGCAGCGCCAGCGGCGGCGCGCTGGCCCTCGCGCCTGGCCCGGGGCCGACCCAGCTTAATAAATAGGTAGCGCGCCGAGCTGGGTGTTCTGCCGTGGAGATGCGGCACCTGTTCATGCGCGTATGCGCCGTCTGGCTGGCGCTGCTCGGCCTGGCCGCGGCGTCCTCGGGTGACCGGCTGCCGGAGTTCCAGGACTGCGTGCGGCAGTGTGAGGCGACGTCGTGCCCGCGCGAGCTCGGGCTCGTGCTGCGCGCGCTGCAGTGGACGTGCGCGGCCGACTGCGACTACACGTGCCAGCAGGGCCTCACGAACACGCACGAGAGCCTTGGATTGCGCGTGCACCAGTACCACGGGAAGTGGCCGTTCCGGCGCGTGCTCGGCGTGCAGGAGCCCGCGTCGACGGTCTTCAGCCTCATGAACCTGTGGCCGAACTACGCGGGCTTCAAGCTGCTGCGCCGGCGCACGCACAACTCGCCGGCCTTCCGCATGAAGGGCTACTACCTCGCATTCGGGCTCGTCGGCATGAATACGTGGCTGTGGAGCGCTGTCTTCCACACGCGCGACTTCGTGCTCACGGAGCGCCTCGACTATTTCTCCGCCATTGGCCAGATCCTGTTCGGCATGTTCCTGGCTCTCGTGCGCCTGTTCCGCCTCGACCTGCCGAAGCGCGCTGCAGCGCGCTACGTCGTCATGGCCGCGCTCCTCGCGTTCTACGCGGGCCACGTCTACTACCTCAGCTGCGTGCGCTTCAACTACGCATACAACATGCTTGCCGGCATCGTCGTCGGCTTCGCGCAGACGGGCCTCTGGATGTACCTCGGCCTGCGCATGTACGTGACGAGCCACGACCGCCGCGACCTCCTGCCCATCGTCATCATGCTCAGCGTGCTCCTCGGCTCCATGTTCGAGCTGAACGACTTCAGCCCGTACTGGCGCGCCATCGACGCACACTCGCTGTGGCATCTGGCCACGGTCGTGCCGACGTACCTGTGGTACCGCTGGATGCTCTTCGACATGCACCGCCACGAGAAGCAGGCGTATGCGCAGCGCGAGCTCGGCTGCGGCGTGTTCTAGCTCCCCCCATTCGCCCAAAAAAAAAAAATAAGAAAAGCGCACCTGCGCAGTCGCGCAAGCAAAAAAAAGGACGTACAATGTGCACAGGAGGCGGTGCGCAGGGCGCGACGCGCAGGTGTGGTGCGCAGGACGCGGCGCGCAGGTGCGGCGCGGCTCGCGCCCTAGCTCGTAGAGTTCGTAGTAGGTGTGCGCGCCCATCGGTCGCACGTTAATCATTACTTGCTTTTCTACTTTAAATAGTCGGGTTCTTTTCGTCAAAATTGGCGGCGGCGCCTACGCGCCGTAGCGCTCGACAATGAGCCCTTTCACGTCGGCAGCCAGCTTGTCGGCGGCGGCCTGCGTCTCGGCCTCGGCGTACACGCGCACGACGTCCTCCGTGCCGCTTGCGCGCACGAACGAGCGGCCCTTCGGCACGCTCTTCACGAGCCGGTCGATCTCGGCTTGCAGGCCGTCCGGCTTCGCGAGCTGGCGCTCCGCGTTCGTCGTGCAAAAGATCGTGCGGTCCTTGACCTCGGCCTTCAAAAGCCGGTTCGGCAGGTCCGTGTACTGCGCGTCCCACTGCGCGGGCGTCATGCGCTCGACGAGCAGAATGGCCAGGACCATGAGCAGGTCCGCAATGGCGTCGCCGACGGTCTGGTTGATGAGGTCGCTGAGCGCGAGCAGCGTGTCGATGGCGCGCTTCTCGGCGTCGCTGTGCACGTTCAGCTGCCGCAGGTGCCGCGTCGTGCTCTCCTTGAACAAAACCGTGCCGTGGCCGTTCGCCTCGAAGTAGACACCGATATCGAAGTCCTGCGCCGCATGGTGCAGGTGCTTCACGCCCGTCGGCGTACATACGGTCGGCAGCTGCAGCCCGCGCTCAATGTACTCCGTTGACGAGCCGTTTGCGTACGCCGTCTGCACGACGCCAATGTTCAGGCGCGTGCCGGCCTGCTCCGTGACGTGCTTCAGCGACCCGGCCGCGAGGGTGGCGATCTTGTCGCCGTCGAGAAGATGGAACTGCCCGTTCGACGTGTAGTAGAACACAACGCGGTCTGCGTCGCCGTCGAAGGATGCGTAGAGTTGGTTCTCGGCCGGGTTCACGTTTGCGGGCAGCCGCTGGTTCGTCTTCACGAAGTCAGCACCGCACTGCGAGTTCAAGAGCTCGGGGTGGTCCGTGTCGCCGTTCACGACGCGCAGATCAACGAGGTTCTTGATGACGGGCACCATTTCGCGCAGCTTCAGGGCGCCAACGCCATTCGCGCAGTCAACAACGACGGATGCCGGCGCCGAGCCGACAACGCGCGCCGGCGTGAACACGGCCTTCAGCGCCGTGGCCAGCTTGCGGTAGTAGCCGTCCTGCGTGGGCATGCCGTATGATTCGAGGTGCTGCGAGTTGTTCGACGGCCCGCCCAGCGTGTTCGTGGCCCGCACAAGGTAGTGCAGCTGCGGCGTCGTGACGAGACCCGCGTCCTCGCCGCGCGCGCCGGCCGCATCAAGACCGGCCAAGAGCGCCACCGTGAGCCGCGGCCCGGACTCGCGCGTGTCCTTGCCGTACACAATGTTCGCGCCGCTCGTCGGCGACACGCCGAACTGCGTGTAGAGCGCAGCCAGCTTTGCGTCGCACTCGGCCGCGCTCTGCGCGTTCGCGACGTCCGCCACGCGCGACTCCCAGCTCGGCTCCAGCATGTCCCCAAACGGGTCCACGAGCTTCGCACCGTTGTCCTCTGGCGGGTTATGCGACGCCGTGATCATGACGCCGACAGTCTCGCCATTCAGATACCGCGACCGCAGCGCAGCCACAAGCCCGACGCGGTACAGAATCGTATCCAGTACGTCGGCCTTATCTCTGAACCCGGCCGTCCCGTACGACACATACTTTGGTGGCCGTTCGAAGTCGGTCATTGTCCTGGCGGGGCTGATGCAGGTAAAAGCTGTGCTGAGAAGCTGTGCTGAGAAGCTATGCTGAGAAGCTGTGCTGAGGAAGGGGGCTACGCTGGCTGCCGTGACGCTGCTGACAAACACCGCCCCAGAGCACTATAAGCGCACGCCCGCTGCGGGCGCTAAACCCTGTCGACGGACCTGAATCGCATCTCTATCGTAATGAGCATGGCCGCGCGGCCTATTGAAGCACTGCAGTCTTTGTAACAAGCGACTTAGGGGCCGCTAATGAGGGTTCGGCTGGTTCCAGTTGCATGCGCACTAAGTGCATATCGCATGCATGCGGGTGACATACGACGCTTCTGCGGGTATCGTGGTATTCTGCCCAGCTGCAAGCGTGTGCACGCGCTGCCGCCAATTCGCATTGCTAATTTTGGCCGCGCAAAGCCGACGCATAACTAGTAAACATCTAGCGACCTATGTGATGGTATTATAATGGTAATATGAGGGTGCGCATGCTCACCGCGCGGCTGGGTGGCCGGCCTCAGGGGGGGAGAGACGGCACTGCCAGCCGTTTGGCTATTTTTTTTTCTTATTTGCCGAGCCTACCACTCGGACTCGCCATTTGCTCGCGCAAACACGTAGTCCAGCCCGTTCACGTTGGCCACGCCATCCTTCAGCGTGTACTTCCATCGTGTCTTCACCTTGTGCACCTTTTCATAAAGACAGAGCATTATCTGCGTCTGCTCGCCCTCCTCGTCGTCGTTACTATCCACGAGCTCGTCCTCGCTGTCGTCGAGATCCGAGTTCAGCTCCTCGTCCTGCGGGCCGTCCGTCTGCGGTACCTTCGGCTGCCCGTTCATAGCGTCATGCAGCTGTCTCCGCAGCTCCGGCGACAGCGATGCGCCGCGCGGCAACTGCCCGCCGGGCTGTGAGGACGAGGACTGTGATGGCGGTGGTGGTTGGCTGCCACGCACAGTTTGCTCGGAGCCGCCGTTATTAAGGGGATTGTACCCGCCGCTGGACCGGTCCGGCGGCACGAGCATGTCAAATGGCTGGTTCCTGACGTACAATGGGTGCTGGTTCGCGGCCGACGCAGCCGAGCTCGGTGCGCCCGACGCGACAAACTGGTGCGAGCCGAGCGGCTGCTGCCCGGGTGCAGGCATGTCGTCCGTGTCCTGCTTTACAGAGCCAAGTCCGAATAGAAGCGCGTCATTCGACATGGGCATGCTGTCGGCCGCACTGCTACTGGGCATGGAGTGCAGCGATCCGGGCCCAGACTGCGCGAGGCCTCCGGACATTGGCGGCTGGCCTAGCGCCGCCGCGTCGGGCCGGCTTGCGCCCGTATCCCACGCGGGCGTCTGCTCGTCCTTGCGTGCCTCTGCGTCCCACCCGGGGTCCTTAATGACGTTCATTTCGCCGAGCCGCTTGCGCCACGCCTTCATGAGCATGTCGAGCACGGCCGGGTCGTCGCCGGTGTCCTCGAACTCCGTCTTCGTTTCCCGAATGACGCTCTCAATGACCGTGTTGTACAGCTCACCGACTTTGTTCGACATTTCGCTGCACCGTTAACTAGTCAACTTCCGTTAAGTCAGCTTCGACGGCGCCCCCTCAACCGGCGGTGTCCCAGCCATTTGTCATCGGGTCCTCCCCCCCCCTCCTCCCAGCGTGCAACGCCGCCTGCGCTCGCTTTACAGTTCGGTTGCTTTTTATAAGGCCCGCCGCGGCATGGGTGCCTAATCTACCCGTTTCGGGGTGTTAGCTAACTTCGCTCTATAAATAACGGCTGCGCACGCCCGTGCCGCGCCGCACCGCGGAATTAATTCGCTCATGATCCGCGAATTCCTAAATAAAGATTCCACTAAAAAAGGAAAGCTACAGCCGCAATGAGTCGCAGCTGACGGCAATGCTCATGAACCGCAAAACGGCCTCAAGGTGTTATCCCGTGAGGAGTATGTGCCTCGGAGCGGTAGTAAAGCAATGATAAACGCCTATTCCCGAATTGAGCCTCTTCTGCAAACCTTCATTTTATAATCCAATGGACGACGGCCTTTTTTGCGGCCGCTGCTGCGTCTAACGCCGTTTGGCGTAGCCGTCAGCGCCGCAGACCTGCGCCACAAATCGCGGAACGCGCAGGCAGCGTGCCACTTAGGGCTAGGTTTGCATAAACAGAGCGCGCCTGGCCGCACTAGATCAGTAAATAAACCGGGCCCCTTTGCGCACGACTTTGCCGACGACCATGGACCGTCTACTAGGGGAAAATGATATCTCAATGGCCAGTGCGTCGAACGTAGCTGGATTGAGCGCGATGAGCCTCGACGACGACGCGCGCAGCGCGCACAGCGTGAGCAGCGATAGCGACGGCGACGACGGCACGGGCATCGATAGTAGCAAGCTCGACAGCCTCATTTCGGAGACGTCGTCGCCGCTCCCGTACCGTGACGTTTTCCGTGGCGCGTCACCGCCGGCGTCGCGGCCCGTGTCGCCCGTGCCGATAGACCGCGCTCCGCCCCTGTCGGCGGAGCTGCAGGCATTCGAGACGCTTGCCGCGGCCGCCGTCGCGCCGGACCTGCTTGCCGCAGCACCCGAGGTTGTCGTTGTGCTGTGCAATGCGGGCTACAAGCACCGCATGTCGCGCTCGTGGCTCTCGAAGAAGGCGCTGGCGACCGTTGTTGAGCGGCCCGAACGCCTGAAGGCGTGCGCACTGGGCGTCGGGCTGGCCAAGACGAAGGTGCCCCTACGCGTCACGGAGTCCACGCGCCGCACGTCGCTTTATGCGCCGCACTTCGAGGCCGTGCACGGCAAGGACTGGGCGACGCAGCTCTACGCGCTGTGCAGCCAGGCTGCGGCGAAGCTCGGCCGCCACGAGGTCGAGGTTCCTGAGTCGTGGCCGTACTACGACATCTACCTGGCGCCGCAGACGGTCGACGCGCTCGAGGGCAACGTGGCCGCCGTGGAGAAGGGCATAGACGAGATTTTCGGGGGCAGCGCGCACCGCGCGTTTGTAGCCGTGCGGCCACCGGGCCACCACTGCCACGAGGACGAGGCGAGCGGGTTTTGCATTATCAACAATGCGCACATTGCCATCCAGTACGCGAAGGCGCACTACGGTGTAACGCACGCCATTATCCTCGACTTCGACTTACACCACGGCGACGGCAACCAGGACCTTTTGTGGAAGCTCGGGTTCAAGCCCGAAGGCCGCGCCGACGTGTCCATGGGCTATTTCTCGCTGCACGACATCAACTCGTTCCCGTGCGAGCTCGGCGTCGCGCAGCCGCGCCAGATCGCCGACGCGTCCGTGTGCTTCATTGCCCACAACTGCGCCGTCTGGAACGTGCACCTGAAGCCGTATGCAGACGCGAAGGAGTTTGACCGCATCTACGAGCGCGAGTATTCGAAGCTGTTCGAGCGTGCGGCTGAGTTCCTCGAGCTCGCGAAGGCCGAGGCAAAGAGCCAGGGTACGCCGTTCAAGCCGCTCGTCGTCGTATCGGCCGGCTTCGACGGCAGCGAACTTGAGACGCCGGGCATGCAGCGTCATAACGTGCATGTCCCGACGTCGTTCTTTAACCGGTTCACGCGCGACTGTGTCGCGCTGGCCGAGAACTTCGGCAGCGGGCACCTGCTCTCGGTCCTAGAGGGCGGCTACTCGTCCGCAGCTATCGCCACTGGTGTCTTTAGCCATCTAACGGGTCTGTCTGGGACGCCATACAGCGAGGACTGGTGCCCGGCAACAACAACGACGCACGAAGTGGACATTGGCATGCGCCAGCGCTGGAAGTTCCATCCCGAGCAGTGGTCGGCCGAGGGCATTCAGTTGGGGCGGGCTCTGTTTCCGACCGAGGACGTGCCGTCTTCCGCAGGCTCGGCCGAGGAGAAGCCGCCGCTCACGGGGCGCCACCATCTACGCAAGAAGACGGCAGACCGCGTAGCATGATGGGCCTCGGCGCTGCACTTGCTGTGTACTTGCTGTTCATTCGCCTGTACTTACCGTCACGAACCTGGACTCACCTGCACCTTCCAGTATTAATCCATGTCACACTGTTACTCTAGTTTTCCCTATTTATTTTAACTTTCTCCCTGCTCTGCGTAGAACTTGCCTGCAGCGCCCCCTGTTATATAACCAGCCGTCTCCACATTCGTTCCCCCAAAGCCTTTTGTTTAAGGGGCGGAAGCGCTGCGTCTCGGCAGTGCGCGCGCTTCGGCTGGATGGGGCGCGCGATAACGCGCGTCCCGCGTCGCTGATCTGTCACCGTGCATGACGCTGCCCACAACGTCCGTACAGGTGACTCACCATCACGTTACATTGCGTCATGCAAACGCTGCATAGAAGCGGGTTGGCCATTCGGAGCCTCCGCAGTGCATGATAAGGCGGCTCTGCAGTCGTTCTCGATCCTTACATACTATGTCGCTTCCACAACCGAGCCAGCACGTAGCTTCGAGCAAGATTGACGTGTGGTCTCTGATCAATGGGGCCGCTGCCGACGCAGAGGCCGAGACGAAGAAGCCCGTCGTGAATCTCGGCCAGGGCTTCTTCTCGTACTCGCCGCCGAAGTTTGCGACGGACGCACTGAAGGAGGCGGCCGACTCGGCCGCTTTGAACCAGTACTCGCCTACGCGCGGCCGCCCCGAGCTGCTGAAGGCCGTGGCCGACGCGTACAGCCCGTTCTTTGGCCGCAAGCTCGACCCCACGCAGGAGGTCGTCGTGACGGCCGGCGCGAACGAGGGCATGCTTGCGTCGTTCTTTGCGTTCCTAAACCCTGGCGACGAGGTCATTGTGTTCGAGCCGTTCTTTGACCAGTACATCCCGAACGTGCAGATGGCCGGCGGCAAGCTCGTGTACGTGCCCATACACCCGCCGAAGGACGCCGACACAACGACGTCGTCGGCGAACGAGTGGTACATCGACTTCGCCGAGCTTGAGGCCGCGCTTACGCCGCGCACGCGCATGCTTGTGCTGAACAGCCCGCACAACCCGATCGGCAAGGTGTTTTCGCGCGCAGAGCTGCAGCGCGTTGGCGACTTCTGCGTGAAGAACAACCTTGTGATTGTGTCGGACGAGGTGTACGACCGCCTCTACTACAGCGAGTTCACGCGCATGGCGACACTGTCGTCGGACATTGCGGACCGCACGCTGACGGTTGGGTCTGCAGGCAAGATCTTTGCCGCGACGGGCTGGCGCGTGGGCTGGGTCATTGGGCCGGCACACCTCGTGAAGCACGTTGCGTCGGCGCACACGCGCATTGTGTTTGCCGTGAACACGCCGTGCCAGGCGGCCGTGTCGAAGTCGTTTGCCGCGGCCGACAAGGAGAACTACTACGAGAACACGATCGAGTTATTCAAGAAGAAGTACAAGATTCTCACGGACGTGTTTGACGAGCTCGGCCTGCCCTACAGCCGCGCCGAAGGCGGGTACTTTCTGCTCGTGAACTTTGCGAAGGTGCGGCTGCCCGCCGACTTCGCGTTCCCCGAGGTTGTGCAGGACCGGCCGCGCGACTTCAAGCTCGCGATCTGGCTCATTAAGACGCTCGGCGTCGTGGCCATTCCGCCGACGGAGTTCACGACGCCGCAGGCCGCGCCGCTGCTCCAAAACTACCTACGTTTCGCCGTGTGCAAGGACGACGCAATCCTGCACGACGCGGCCGCGCGCCTGCGCGCACTGCGCGAGTATATACACTAGAGGCCGTATACTACGCTAAAGGCAACTACGCTAAAGGCCGTATGCGCTAAGGGCTGTATACTACGCTAACGGCCGTACTCTACGCTAACGACCCTACACTACGGCTTTATGTCTTCTAATGCGCGGCGGCAGTGATGGCGCAACATCGATAGGCCGGAATGCCTAATTCGTTGCACATGTCTGCCGGCAGAGCCTGATTAGTTTCACATCTATCATACATCTATCTACAGCAGCGTCTGGCCGAGGGCGGACTTCACGAGCGCGATGCCAGACTGCAGCGTCTCCTTCGCATTGCCCTCGTTCTCGCCGAGGTGCGGGTTACACTCGACGAGGTCCATGCCCACAAGCTTGTTTGTCTCGGCCACGGCCTCGCAGATGAAGCAGCCCTCGCGCCAGGTCAGGCCGCCGCGCACGGGCGTGCCCGTGCTCGGCGCAAAGAACGGGTCCAGCGCATCGACGTCGAATGAGAGGTGGATCGGCCGTTCCAGCCCCGGGTTCACGCGCTCGAGCGCCATCTCCATGACGCGCGCAATGCCCCAGCGGTCGATGTCGTGCATCGAGTACGCAGCGATGCCATGCTTGCGAATGGCCTCCTTCTCAAACGGGTCAACGTCGCGCAGGCCGATGTAGGCAATGCGCTTGAAGTCAAGGCAGGCGCGCGGCACCCAGCCAAACATGTCGTCCTCCTCGGAGCTGAGCCCGTCAATGCCGACGAGGAACGACACGGGGCAGCCGTGCAGGTTCCCGCTCAGCGTGGCCGCCGGCGAGTTCAGGTCCGCATGCGCATCGATCCACAACACGCACGCGTCGGGGTGCGCCTTCAGCACACCGGCGACCGTGCCAATGGCAATGGAGTGGTCGCCGCCAACGGTCAGCGGGAACTGCCCGCTCTCAGCGACCTGCGCCACGCTGTGGTAGATCTGTGCGGCCGCCTGCGACACGTACTTCGGGCGCTTCATGTTGTGCACAACCGGGTCGTTCGCAGGCTCGGCAAAGCTGAGGTGCTCCCACCGCGCCGTCCAGCCCAGCTTCTCGACCTCCGCGCCCAGGCCCTCGTCCTCGAGCATTTTGGGCGCGTCGTCGCAGCCAGCCTTGCCTTGGCCACCGCTGAACGGAGCGCCAATAATCACGGCTTCCTTCTTTGCCGTCGCCATCTCCACGCGTGTGTTTTTCTTTTTTGGCCCACGCGTTTATTTATATACGTAAGGTCGCGCGGCCCCACTCATTGACATGCGTGTTTAGGGCATGGCACTCCACGAACACGGCCAAACGGTCCCCGGCCGGCGTGGGGCCCTATGGGGGGGGGGCCCTATGCGGCACTAATGGGCGAAGCGTGCCAGTTCGCTCGCGCGGCGGCGGCCGCGGAGCTCCGCACGCAGTGCAGGCTCACTCACTCAAACGTCGCGCAGAAGTTTAGCGCGCACCGACTCGCGCAGCGCTATGCCGCATCTTCTAGAAAAAAAATTAACGTTTTATTCATAAGCATGTATGGTTCACCGGTTCTCATGATCGCAACACAGACCCCGAGGGGCGCGACGTAGACCATGACGAACGCTATAAGACAACCTCCATATTTGTTCTCTTCAGACTTTGACGCTCGACGTGCCCATAGTGCACAGGGTATGCAAGCAACACTAGTACTGAAGTTCCGCACTAAAGAAGAAAAGTAAGTCGAGGCGAGGCGCTGCCCGTTTTAACGCTGGGCCTTCATCACGTGCGTGTGGTTTCCCGCGAAGGACCCGTGCCCCGCGCGGCCCCGGTTGGGGGGCACCCTGTCAGCCCGTGCCCAGCGAACTCGGGTTTGGCACGAAACGTGAGCCACAAAACTTCCGCCGCAGCTGCTTTTCCACGGTGATGAACGGACGGCGCGTGGTTCAATCCGTGCGGAGCGTGAGCTCGCAATCGAAGCCGCGGTCGGTGCGCCGGCTCGGATTCGCAAACAAGCTCGATTCGGGGCCGAGCTTCGACGACTTCGTTGCGGGCAAGGCGGCGAAGCTCATGGTCGAGGACAAGGTCGCTGCGGCGATCCCGAAGGAGGACGCGCGGCTGCCGCGGTGGCTGAAGACGGAGATTCCGAAGGGCCGCAACTTCACGAGCCTGAAGTCGGACCTGAAGGGCCTCAAACTGCATACCGTGTGCGAAGAGGCGCGATGTCCGAACATTGGCGAGTGCTGGGGCGGCACGGACAAGTCGAAGGCCACGGCCACGATCATGCTCATGGGCGACACGTGCACGCGCGGCTGCCGCTTCTGCTCCGTGAAGACGAGCCGCGCGCCGGGCCCGCTCGACCCCATGGAGCCCGAGAACACGGCGACGGCCATCACGAAGTGGGGCCTTGGCTACGTCGTGCTCACGACGGTCGACCGCGACGACCTTTCTGACGGCGGCGCGCACCACTTCGCCAAAACGGTCGAGCTCATCAAGGAGAAGTCGCAGGGCAAGACGCTTGTTGAGTGTCTTGGCGGTGACTTCAAGGGCGACCTCGAGATGGTCGACGTTTTGGCCAAGTCCGGGCTCGATGTGTACGCGCACAATATTGAGACGGTCGAGGAGCTCACGCCGTTCGTTCGTGACCGCCGTGCTACGTTCGAGCAGTCGCTCGGCGTGCTGCGCCGCGCGAAGGAGGCCGTGCCCTCGCTCATCACGAAGACGTCCATCATGCTCGGGTTCGGCGAGACGGACGAGCAGATCGAGCGCACGCTGCGCCGCCTGCGCGACGCGCACGTCGACGTCGTCACGTTCGGCCAGTACATGCGGCCGACGAAGCGCCACGTGAAGGTCGCCGAGTACGTGACGCCCGAAAAGTTCCAGCACTGGCACGACCGCGCCATGCAGATGGGCTTCCTCTACTGCGCGAGCGGGCCGCTCGTGCGCTCCTCCTACAAGGCTGGTGAAACGTTCATTGAGAACGTCCTTCGCGGCAGGGCGCCTGGCGCGGCCTGGCTGCAGCAAAAGGCCGCGGCCGCGGCCGGTGCCACTATTTAATAGACAATGATAAGCATTCCATTTAAAACGGCCCCCGTATTTTTTTGTTAGCCGCTTATACATTACGGCCGTTGCTAGCTAAGAATTGCCTCGCACTGCTCAATGTAGAGCTCCAAAATAGGCACGGGCACGCGCAGGCTCGGCGACATGGCCACGCCGAGGTTCCGCCGGCCCATGGCGTTCTTCGACTCGTTCGCGCTCACGCCGTGCAGCAGCTGCACAACCGCCCGCACAACGGCATGGTTCACAGGGTCGGCGCCGCACATGTCGCTCTTCAGCAGCTCGACCTGCGCGGCCTCGCTCAACGCGAGCACTTGCTGCACGCGCGCCTCGGGGTACTCCGCAAACAGGCGGTCCGGCAGCCCGCGCAGGTACCGCTTCAAAAGGTCCGCAGTTGTGTGCACGTCGACCATGCCCTTCGCCATGTTGTAGTCGCCGTGCTGGTCGAACAGGCCCTCGAGCTCGTCGAGCCGCTTCTGCGTGCCAGAGATACGGAAAAGCCCGACCTCCTCGCTTGCTGTGTGGCTCTGCAGCACCTCGAGGCACCGCGCCACGACGCTTGGCACATGCTCCTCGTTCGAGAGCCGCCGCTGGTGCTTGCAGGCGTTCGGCATGACGCCAAACACGGGAGCCGCCGGGCGCTTCTGCGCGCGGCCAGGCAAGCCGGCGCTCGCGCCGTTCGCCTTCGTCGGGCTGGCCTTCGTCGGGCTCGGCGGCGCCGCCGCCGCGTTCAGCATGTCCTGCGTCTCGGCAGCTATGGCGTTGGCAAGCACGGCGTCGCGGCTGATGTTCAGCGTCGCAACGGGGCCCGAGATAACGCTCACGGAGATCTTGCTTGGGCTCGGCGCGTCCGTGCTCAGGCTCGCGCTGCTGTCGCTCGACGCATCGGACTGGCTAAAGAGCGGTGCCGTCACGTCTGCAGTTGGCGCATGTTCCATTAGGGCGGCCACAATGCGCGACGCGTTCCGTTTGACGCCGCCGGCCCACAGCTCGTCCGTAAAGTAGGGCGACCTGTGCGACGACTTCGGCAGCACGTACGGCAGCGGCGGTGCTATTCGCCGGCTGCGCGCCCGGTGTGCCTTGTCCTCCGACGTGAGGCCGGCCACGCGCTCGCGTAAGTGCAGGAGCCACTTCTCGCGCATGGCCTCGTTCTCGGCACACAGCGTATGCAGCCGCTTTTTACCCTTCGGCGTTGTCTCGTAAATATTGATGGCGTAGCGCTCGTTGTCGGCCTTCGCGAAGTAGTGCACAATGTACTTCTCGATGCGCGCGCCAAAGAGACAGATCGTGTCGCGCACGTTGCCCGTGACAAGGCTGTCAATGACGTCCAAAAAGCAGCCGTTCATGGCGTAATAGTGGCAGTCCCACTCCACGTCCCGCGGCGTCTTGCCCGCCGCTGTCTTGCGCGTCGTCGTCTTGTCCACGAGCGTCAGCAGAAAGCCGCACATTTCCTCGCCGTAGAGCCCGAACGGCTGCAGCGGCATCGGCTGGACCTTGTCGCCCTGCCACAGCGCCTGCACGGCGCGCTCAACTGTGTCCCGCAGCTCCTGGTCCTTGCGGTAGACGTCGATGTCGTACAGCCAGAACAGCGACTTGAAGTAGGCGTTCAGCATGTCGTTGCGCAGATCGACCTTCCACGGGATTCTCGTTTGGAACAGGTCTCGGCCGGGGAAGTCGCGCAAGCGGAAGCCGGTCTGCCGCGCCAATGGCGCGAGCAGATGCTGTATGAGGTCGTTAAAGTTCGCCAGCTGCTCGAACTCCTTCACGAAGTGCCAGCGCGCGCGGCCCGTGTCGAGGTCCTTGAACGAGAACACGGCGCAGGGCATGCGGTTCCGCCGCAAACACAGCTCGCGCGGCAGCGCGCCGAGCAGGCCCAGCTCGACGCGGATCTCGGACAGGGCTGACCCCGGCGCCGTGCGCTTGAACGTCGTCATCGTTGTCGTGCTCTGCGGACTGACAAACGGGATGTCGGCCAGGCTCGAGCTCCGCAGCGACGACATGGGCGAGAGCGTCCATCGGCCGATGTTCCTGTCTTCCTCGTCGTCGTCCGAGACGTGCGAGTCTGCATCGCTGAGCGCGTCCGCGGGCGCCCGTATTTGCGGTTCGGCAAGGCCGACACTCGTGCCGCTGCTCGCGCCGCTGCTCGTGCCGACGCTCATGCCGCTGCTCGCGCCGGCGCCCGCGCCTGCGCGTGCACCTGGCACGCCGAGCTTTGCGCGAGGCGCGACGGTGATTGCCGACAAATCCTCGTTCTCCTGCAGCGAGAGCAGGAAGTCGTCGCCGGCGCGTAGACTCAGGGCATTGAGGCTCCGCTCCTGGGCTGCGTAGCTTTTTCTTTCCATAATTGGCTCCATAACTGGTTCGTGGTACGCCGTTGTCATGCTTCTGCGACGGATGCGGGTCGTTCGTCTTGATTCGCTGTCTGCCAGAGCGGAATGGGTCCTCTGGGGATCGGCGGCCTGTGATCGATGTCGTTTACGGTAAGACGTACATTGATTAAGTACGGCACTAAAACCTTATGCTAATATAATGAGTTGGCACGATAAATTAGCCGGCAGAGCGGCGCAGATTGGCTGCGCGTGACCTCCTCTCATAGAAGCCTTACCTTAACTTGGCAGTTCATGGCGCAGGTGCATAACCCGTACCCTCGAGAAAAGGGTCAGCCCCTCACAGCTGTCCGCATAAACTATCGATTTATAGATGAGGGGTATGTAGGCGCCGGCATGTTAGGCGCCCCATACCAGCCTTAGCATAAGGCAAGGCCTGTCATGGGTATGTTAGCGCATTTGTGCCTGCTTTGTAGACTTCTCTTTGGTTTTCCCGTACTTCGAACATACATAATAGCCTCCGATCGGGAAACAAACAGATCCGTGCCGAGACTGCGACGTATGTTGCGACGATCGGCGACCATCAGATTCTTTTAAATGCCCTCGAAAGCTAGCGACCAGTTCAGCATCCTGCGCAGCGGCAGGTCAAGCATTAAGGAAATTCTAGACTCATTATAGACAATAAATAAGCAGCTGGAGTCCGCCGCGACGCCTACGCGTGCATACGGCCTCGCAGCTGTAAAGACCGAAGGGCGTAGTCGCTCACCTTCCCCTCGGTTCGCACGAAGAACCTCTGACACATTAGAATCCTTTTAGCCGCAGGTACTCGTCGCACGCCTGCACGAGCTCTGCCTTTTCGTTGCGTTCGTGCTCGACGACCTCGCTCAGCTTTGTTACGCGGTCCTGCCAGTCCTGCTCGGCCCGCTTTTTCGCGCTCAGTTCCAACCTTTTGATGATGACCCGCAGCTTCTCCGAAGCCTGCTTCGAGTACTCGCGGTGCATTTCCTGTTTTATTCTTCGCATCTCGGCCTGGTGCTGTTCCTCTCGCTCGTTCAGCTCGGCCTCGAGCGCCTGGATATCCTCCTGTCTGGCCATGAGAAGCGCCTTTAAACTGCCTACTTGCGACCTCAGGGCTTCGACGCTCAATGCAGCGTCATTATGCGCTAGCGCGTCGAGGCTCAGTGACTCCGGGCCCTCGCTTTTTGGCCTCAATGGCGGCGCTTCAGTATGTCCATCCAAACCCGCCGTGCGCGGCGAGTCGTTCAAGTAGATGTCGAAGTCGACGTCGATCTCGAGATCGAGCTCGGGAAGCTTTTCTGGTTCCGAGTCGAAGCGCCGCCGCTTAGCGGCCGGCACGGCCGCGTCTCGGAACCACGCGCTGTTCGGGCGCGACCCCAGCTTCGGCTCCGCCGCGCGCGCGGGCGAGTGCGCATGCACCGACAAATGCGACAATGAATCGTACCGATACCGTTCCGGCGGGCTCAGCCGAGTTTTGTCGCTGGCGCCGTAGCAGGTGCTCGGCGACGCACTGCTTTTCGGGGTCGCCGCTCTCAGCGCGCGCCGCTCGAGGCTGTGGCCGACCGGCGACAAAGGCGCGCGGCTCGACGCCGACGACGGTACTGTTCTGCGGCCGGCGAGGCTGTCGTTTGCTACGTCTGGCGTCGGCGTGCTTGCCTGCGGCGCCGTGTGGCTGCTGCGCTCGTAGTCGGCAGTTTCGTTGCGCAGAAGTTCCCTCGTCTCATCCCCCATATACACCTCCCGAAGCATGCAGGGGCCTCGTGTCCGCTTCCCACCGATTCCGCCGGTTCTCGCTGCGACGACTCCCAGCCGTTTCCTGCGCTCAAGCTGAGACAGCTAATTATATTGAGGTGCTAATGTCAGGGCGGGCGTGCGAGGGTTGCCTGTGCGAGGGTTACCTGTGCGAGTCGTGCCTCTCGGGAAACGATTGGGGCTAGGGCCGGGGCCCAGTGGCCTGGTGCCCGCAGAAGAACCGCCCTTCGAGAACGCCGGTGCTGGGCGCGGCCGCGGCCCGCGCCGAGCCGTTTGGCGCAGGTGCGGTAGCCGCGAAGTCGAGCAAAGTTAGTTTTAGCGGGCCGTCCGCTTTAAATAAAGTTACAAACACGATGATATCTGGCGCCACGGCGGATTGTAAACAAACGCGAAAAGCGCCGACGCCGCAACGCAACGCAAATGCGGGCGGCGCAATCGTGGGCGCGGGCGATGGACCTCATCTGAATCTCTTTTGCGCGAGCTGCAAAGCGCCGCTCTCTTCGTACTCTTGCCGCGTCACCCAGAGCTGGTGGAACGTGCCGAGCGAGGCCAGAATGCTGCCGCCAATCCATGCGCCGTTGCGGCGCTCGACCATATTGCCCGACGCGAAGATGCGGATCTTGAACATTGGGAAGCGCCGCTGCAGGTCCTGGTTCACGCGCTCCGTGAGCCCCTGCGTCAGCGTCGCGCCGCCGGTCACGACGATGTTATTCGCGAGGTTCGCGCGGATGTCGATGTCGCAGGCGAGGAGCGACTCGATGATGAGCGCGCTCAGGCCCTGCGCCGACCACTCGTCGGCCGAGCCCTTCGCCTCGGCCTGCTCGTCGACATCCATTTTGCTGTCGGCGTCAGCGTCGGCGTCGGCGTCCTTCTCGGGCGCGGCTGCGGCGTCGCTGCCGTTCGCTTGCGGCGAGCCCTGCGCGTCCCTTGCCGCCGCTTCTGGCTCGACGCCGTCGCCCGTGAAGAGCAGCTCGCCCAGCGCGAACCGCTCGGCGCCGAACTCGACGCGCTGCCCATTCGGCAGCTCGAACTGCCGCTTTGCCGCAGACTCGAGCGGGCCCGTGAGACGCTTATCGCTGACCTGCACCATGGACTCCTTGAACTGCTCCATGACACGGTTCACCTGGAAGTCGTGGAAGCTCTGCGTCACCTCCGGTACGTCTTCGCGCAGCGTGTAGTCGGCAGGCTCGCCCGGCGCGGCTGGCCGCTTCGACTTCACCTGGTAGCCGCAGACGACGTCGTCCTTGAACAGGTCGCGCACCCTTGCCGTGAGGAAGTTGCCGGCGCGGCGGCTGCGGCGCGCGGGCCGCCGCAGAATGAGCCCGTCGACCACGGGCGTCACAGACAGCGTCTGCGCGCCGACGTCGACGACGATGCCCGTGCCGCGCCCCGCCGCGAACAGGCTCAGCACGGCCGACTTCGCGATGTACGTGGCCGGCGCCTCGAGATCCTCGAGCGCAAACTCCATCATCTTTGTCTTTGCGGCATCGCTGTTCCAGTACGGCTCCGTGAGCAGGAGCGGGCCCTCGCGCACGTAGTCGGCCGTGCGCTCGGCCGACATCTGGCCAAGCGCGCTGCGCCAGAGCTCGGTGGCGGCGTCCCAGTCCGCCACGACGCTGTCCTCGAGCGGATTCCTGATCTCCGAGTTCGCTTTCACGAGATATGTTTGTTCGTCGCCAAACCGGCGCTGCCCGTCGCGCTCGGCGTAGCTCGTGCTCAGCGCTATGCTCGGGCCGTCCTCGCTCGACCAGCCAACCCGCGTCCAGGCGTTGCCCGGGTCTAGCACGGCTGCGTTGACCTCGTCGCCGCCGTAGACCTGCGATACCTGGGACATCTGGCTTTCAAGGTGGAGGAGGAGGGTCGATTACGAGAGGCCCCACTAAACGGTGCACGACGTGCCGCGCGGCGACACGCTTTGCCCGTTGCCAGAATTGATGTTTTTGGGGGAGTTTAATGAATAGTTTTTTGTTTAGAATTAGCAGCCGTGCGATATTTGGGTAGCCGCAACTCTGGCGGGCACGCGCGAGAGCCGTCGTTGGCGAAGCATTCCTGCGGCACTTCAAGGCACAAACCTGCAGCAGCACGGGCGCCGCCGTCGCTCAAAGCGCTCGCGTTCGCATGCGGCACTCGGCACGCAATGCCTAGTAACAACGAGAACGCGCATTTATGCGTTGCGCGCGGAGCAGCCCGCCTCGCGCTGGGTTGGGCGCTCGCAAGAGCGGCCGCGATCCTTGGCTAAACAGCAACAAAATGCGCGGCGCGACAAAATTCTCGGCGCAGCGAGTAGATTCAAAACTTCAGCACCCGTACGCCTCGGACAGCACCGTCACAGGCACGTCCCACGGCAGCTTCATGAGATGCTTGCCATTGTCGCCGTCTTTCGTGAACGAGAGCGTGATCCGCAGGCGGTGCTCGAGCTGCTGCCACTCGGACTTGAACGTCTCGGTCAGCCCCGACAATCGCACGCGTGCGAGGCAGCCGCTAACTTCGTTCGCGCCGGCTCGCACCGTGTGCACCTCGCGCACGCGCGTCACGGGCTTCACCTCCTCGTACGGGTCCTTGCCGGCCGTGATGACTTGCTTTACAATGTCGAGCGCAATCTCGCGCAGCTCGAGGCCGTTATGCTCGGCCGCAATGCTGAGCCGCAGGCCCAAGGCTGGCCCGTCCTCGCGCGGCGTCTGCACGAGCCCGTGCGCGGGCACGCCGAGCGCCAAGTCCAGCGCTACGGCGCGCAGATCCTTTTCGTCGATAGGGTGGCCGCTGTGGTGGCCGGCCACGCGCATGACGGGCTGCATGAGTCCGCGCATAGCCGTCTCGCCGCGGTTCACAACGTTGTGCGACACGGCGAAGTCGCTGCGGTCGGCGTGCCGGCGGTGCGTGGTTAAAGCCCCATCAGCGAGGTTCGGCTTGAACTTGTCGGAGTAGCGGCACAAGCGGAACGGCTGCTCGGCCTGCACGATGCCGACGTCGCCCGCCTCGTGTGCGCGGTGCTCGACAAGGAGCTTCGTTTTCCAAACGACGCTGTTGTGCTTCAGGTCGAAGCTAGGAGGCAGGCGCAGGTCCTCGTCGGCTGGCAGTGCGAGCTCGAACGACACGGTTGCAGGATGGCCGGGGCGGATCTCGATGGGGTTCCGCGCGACGTCGAAGACCTTCGTGTTGCTGTGGAAGTGCTCCTTGTACTCGAGCTGCGTCGTATGCACCCACTCCTCGCAGATGACCGAGCCCGTGACCTTCGACACGAGCTTCGTTTTGTGGGCGGCCGCCAGCACGAGCTGGCCCCTTATCGTCTCGCCGTTCGTGTAGAAGTTGCGCGACGTGCTTGAAAACTGCACCGCGCACTGCAGTCCGTCGCCAGTCATGCGGAGTCGGGCCTCGTGGCGGTCGCGCTGGGTAATTGTGCGGTGCGTGCCTTTCTGCTTGGCTATGGGCCTGCTTCTGTCCAGCGCGCGCGTGGACTGGCCGAGATGACGGGAAGAGGTGCCGAGGGGGGGCAGGGGCGTCGGGTAGGGGCGCCGGCCAGGGTGCAGCCGTCTCTGCAGCCCCCCTAGCCCAGCGCCTTTAGCGACGCGGAGACGGGGGCTCGTTGACGCAGCCGCGCTCGCGCGCGCAGGCTGGCGTGCGTGCGTGCGCGCGGCCAAGACACGGCATCACAAGGCTCCCTTAATAGCTCGCGGCGCAGAGAAAAAAAAATGAAAAAGCCGTTGCCGCCACGGCGTGCGAGCGTTTTAGAGCAGCGGCCATGGTCCAGCCGCGAAAGTCATGCAAATTGGCGGCGATTAAGTCAAGCAGAACTATTAGTACATTAGCTGCGTAGGAGGGTCTCTAATGAGGGTCTCTATGTCTGTACAGCGAGGGGCGCGGCTAAACAGCCTCGCGCTTCTCGTAATTGATGCGAAGATGCAACGGCGATGCGGGGCGCGCCGGGGTAGTGTCGCGCATGCGCGGCATGCTGAGCGTGCGGTTGTCGTCGCCGGAAACGGAGTCCGTGCTGGACTGGCGCGACATGACGCGGATCGGCGTGGGCCGGAACGGGTGCGCGGCGCCCTCGGGCACGCTGCCGGCGCTGCCCGGCGCGCTGCCGGCCGCGGACCCGGCCGACGAGATGCGCCCGCGCTGCTGCTGCTGCTGCTGGACCTGCAGCTGCAGCTGCTCGACGCGGCTGCGCAGCGCGTTGATCTCCGAGTCCTTGCGCTCGCGCATCGTGCGCAGCGTCTCCTGCAGCGCCTTGCGCTGCTCCTCGAGGTCGACGACGCGCTCGCTGAGGCGGCCCTGGGGCGCGCCCTCGTCGATCTGCTGGCGCAGCTTCGCGTTCTCGGCCTCGAGCGTGCGCACCTGCTGCCCGAGCAGCTCGTCCTGCTGCTGCGTGCGCTGCCGCACCTCCGTCTCCTTCAGCCGCGCCGCCGCGTCCTCGTACTCGTGCAGCCGCCGCTCGTAGTCGATGCTCAGGCTCGCATGCTTCTTCTGCAGCATCTCGTACTGCTCGGTGCGGATGGCCAGCAGATGCACGGCCTCGGAGTGGCGGTGGCCCATGTCGGCGAGCTCGTCGTGCACGCCCACGTCCGGGTTCGAGGCCGCGCGCTCGACGGCAGCGCGGCGTGCGCGCTCGAGCGACAGCTCGTCGTGCGCCTTTGCCAGCGCCGCGCTGCGCGCCTGCGCGTCCGCGTCGTGCACGGGCGCGAGGTGCAGCTCGCGGCGCGACGACTCGGCGAGCTCGATCGACAGCATGCGGATCTCGTCCTCGCGCTCAGCGAGCCGCGCGTTCAGCTCCTCGATTTTGTGGCTGTCCGTACCACTTGGCGCGGCGTCGGCCGTGGCCGTGGCCTCGGCGCCGTCGCGCGGGCTCGCATACTCGGGCCCGAAGTCGAACGCGTCGGCGCTCGTGTCGTACTGCGGCTGCGCCTGTTTTTGGCTCGCGCTCGCGCCTTGGTTTGCGTTTTGGTTTGGCGGCGCCCCGGCGTGCTGCGGCCCCGCTCCCATGCCTGGCCGGCCGGGCGGCATGTTCGGGTGGCCCATGTTCAGGTGGCCCATATTCGGGTGGCCCATATTCGGATGGCCCATATTCGGATGGCCCATATTCTGGTGGCCCATATTCGGCTGTCCCATATTTGGGTTCTGGTGACCCATGTTCTGGTAACCCATATTCGGGTGGCCCATATTCGGGTGACCCATGTTCTGGTGGCCCATGCCTGGAAGCGTGCCGTGCGAGGCGCTGCTCTGGTGCAGTGGTTGTTGCGGGTAGTTTCCGGGGCCGCGTGCGTTCCACGCGGCGTTTTGGTTGCTTGGCGGCCGCTGCGGGTGCGGCGGCAGCATGCCGGGGCCCATGCCGGGGCTCGACGCGTTGTATGGCGACCCGTACGGGCCATTATATTGCATGGGCGCGCCGGGCCCGTTCGGTGGCGGCCCGCGCAGGGGCGCCGGCGGGCCGCTCATCATCGTCATTGAACGCGAGCCCGTTTGCCCGTAGGGAACGGGTCCGCTCGGACCCGGCCCGGGGCCACCGCCGCTGCTACTGCTCAGCGACATGGACCGTGGCGTGCCGTTCATGTTCGGCACGCCGGCCAGGTTTGCGAGGTACGGGTCGCTAGGGCCCTGGGGCCGGCCTGGCTGCGGCGTGCCCGAGAGCGGGATGGCCGTCTCCGAGCTGAGGAGGGCGCGGCGCGACTCGATCATGCGCGAGCGGTACTTTTCCTGCGGCGTGGCGCGGTTGTGCGCGCTGCCGGACTGGAAGTTCGTGACCGGCCCGAGCATGGGGATGATGGGCGTCGTGTCGTAGGCGCTCATCGAGTTTAGCGACATGGCGCGGCCACCGCTCTTTGTCTCGTCGTCGAAGCCCGGGTACCTGTGGCGGTCGCGGATGGACGAGATCTGGTCCATGGAGATGTCGCCCTGGCTCGGCAGGCCTGGCGACGACGCTCGCGCGTCCGCGCGCGCATCAGGCGTGCCCTGCACGCCCGGTGCGCCCTGCGCATGAGCCGCATAGGCAGCCGCATCGGCGGGCTGCGGCACGTACTGCTGGAAGTGGCCCTGCGGCTGGATCTGGCCGGCCTGGCCCGGCGGAGGCTGCACCTGGAACTGGCCGCGCGCAGCGCGGGGCATGAACGTGTCTTCCTCGTCGGAGTCGCCGTCCATTTGGCTCGCAAGGTTCGAGGAGCTGGCCTGTTTCCTGAACCGGCCGAGCAGTTTGCTCTTCGGCTTCGCCGGCCCCGAGGCCGGCCGCGACGGCAGGCCGTAGTCGTCGTAGTCACCCGAGTCGGTCGCGTCCATGGCCATGGACTCGAGCTCCTGGTTGCGGCGCGAGGTGCGCTGGCCGGGAAACATGCGGCGGGGCTAAAGCGAGCACAGCAAGTCCGAGACTGACGAGGTTCTGCGGAACACGCGCTCAGACCAAGAGAAGTGTTTAGCCGCGCTGGCCCGGTCAAGTGACCCGAAAATCTGGCGACGCGTGTATTGCGTAATGATCGAGGCACGGGCTGCAGAAGCGGCGCACGGGTGGTTCGATAGGCCGGCAGCCATTTAAACGCGGGCGTGCACGAACGTGGACGCGGACCGACAAGCGCGCCTCGGTACGGCGGCATTCTGAGGCCCGACAATGACCGTTTCAGAAGTCTAGTTTTGCGGCGGCCTCGGTAGTGGGGCCGAGCGCTCGTGCGCGTGCGTACACACCGGCGCGAACCGCCAGGTTAAGGTATTTTGTACACATATCTAGCGCTCGCAGACCCAGCTTTCGTTGTTTTTGGGAGTCCGCGTTGCTGCGCAGCCTGATACGGCCTAAATGCGTCTGCGAGTACGGCGCCGGCGCGAAGCAGTGGACCGTGCGACGCAACGGCAGGCCGCGTGCACTCTTAAAAAGAGCGCTAAGCTCGCGCCCCAGTATAAATGGAAAACGGGCCTCTTGGCACACACAAATGCTTGGCCGTACGCGCGGTGCTCATGATGCGCTGGCTAAATATGGACATAAACTATTTTACATGGCGCACAACGGCGACAAAGGGGCACTTCGGCGGCCACTAGTCCAATCCCTAGCGGCACAAAAAACGTTAGTGCCAGGGACTGGTGCCACGGGTTCGGTACTTGCGGCTACGGCCCACTATTTGCCGCGCTCGTCAATGAACTGCAGAAGATACTCGAGTGCCGAGTTTGCGAACGCCTCCATGTTGGTCGTGCGCGCCGTGAGTCCCGTATGCCTCTGCGTGCTGGCCTGCTGGCCGGCTGCGGCAATGGCCAGAAACACGGTGCCCGCGCGGTCGCCGTCGGGCCCGGCCCAGCCCGTCTCGGCGAGCGTGTAGGTGGCGCCGAGCTCGACCTTCAGGTTCCGCGCGAGCCGCAGAGCCACGTCCTCGCACGGGCCCGTGTAGTCCGCGATGTCGCTCTGGGACCAGCCCGAGAGCTTCAGGCGCGAGCGCAGCGCGTACGTCGTTGTGCCGCCGAGGAAGAACGACGACGCGCCGGGCACGGACACGAGGTAGCTCGCAATGAGCCCGCCGCAGCAGCTCTCGGACACAGCCACGGTCTCGCCGCGGGCCGTGAGCCGGGCCGCAATCTCCTGCGCGAGCCGCTGCGTCTCCTCGGAAATAAACATCGTCGCCGTCGAGTGCGAGGGCGCGCTGCCGGCTGCCCGTATGTCAGGGACAAGCTCGATGCAAGATGGCCCGCCGCGCTAGCGCTAGCTGCGGTACGTCGCAGCTCGGCAAAGTCTGAATGCAAACTGCGGCAATTCAGTCGAGTGAATACGAATAATTGGCACGCCGCGCTCGAGACATACCAGGCACTACGCAACGGCCGACTAGTCCGTGCCAGGCGCCTTAACCACGCCGCGCTTAAGGCATCACGTGCGCACGCCTAGCCGCGACCCACGTTGAGCAGCACCTCGCTACGTTCCGGGCTTGCCACCTACTGCGCATGGCATCGCTGCTTGAATTCAAGGCCGGACAGGTCGACTTCAACAATGAGACCGGCGATGCGGTTCCCCTGGCGGGCCAGGGCCGCGTCGTGCTCAAACACAGCTCCGAAGACCCATCGTTTTTGGGGCTGCAGTGGTTCCCGCGCGCAAAGAACCGGGGCGCCAGCGGCGAGGAGCTGCTGCTGCTGCCCGGCGACGTCGAGTTCACCCACAGCAAGGAGTGCGGCACGGGCCGCGTCGTGCAGATGCAGTTCATGTCGAGCGGCGAGCGCCACTTCTTCTGGCTGCAGGACGCGCCTGCCGGCGACCTGCACGAGCTGTCTGAGCAGGACGAAGGCGTCATTGCGAAGCTGAACGACATCGTGAACCAGTACGACCCCGCGGACGAGAGCGGCGACGACAGCATGCAGGTCGATGAGTCGACGCCGCTGGCCAAGGAGGAAAGGTGAGTACGGCCGGCTTGGCTAAGTTAACCCCTAGTTCGAAATGCTAACTTCTGCCGCAGCACATCCACGTACGAAAACGAGCAAGTCTCGCATCTGCAGTCCGCGCTGAGCAGCGCCCTTGCGCGCAACGTCGGCCACGCGCAGGCGGCGCCGCCGCCGCGCGCGCCGCCGCAGAGTCTCTCGCGCAGGGTCGACGCGCCCGCGCGTGCGGCGCACGTCGTAGCCGCCAGCGAAAACGACCTTGCGCGCCTGCTTGAGCATACACGCGGCGTGGCCGCGAGCCGCGACGAGCTGCTCGAGGTCGTGCGGTCGCCGCACTTCGCAAGCGCGCTTGACGGGCTCGGCCAGGCCGTCCTCGAAAGCCCCGCGCTGGCCCAGGAGATCGGGCTCGAGCGCCAGCCCGTCTCCATCGAAGACTTTCTGCAGCAGCTCCGAGAGCTTGTTAACGACCCGGCTCGGCGCTCATGATCTATATAGCTCAAAACATTCTAGTTAATGCCAATTTGCTGCGGCTGCTTCTGCACAGTGTTAGTACGCCGGCGCCAGTCACGGCAAGGCTGCTCCTTTGGGTCACAATGGGCAAAATGTTGAACGGCGAGAACCTGAGCGACTGCGTGCATGTGCTACTCAAACTCAGTGTTTTTGCGAAGTCCGCGGCTACTTTTGGTCAACTTTTCGAACGCACCGGCTGCGTAACGTCTACTCGTAATTCAACTTGTTGACGCATTCGTAGTGTGTGCCAGCGTATGTATCATACGGCATCTTCTGTCGTCGCTCAAGAGGGAAAGAGTGCTACACTTCTCCACAACGTGAAATAATTCGCCGTACAAACGTATCGTACACGAAAGCATCGTTTCCTTTTGTGGGACTTCCCAAAAGAAAGCACCTTTTACGAGCTTTTACTATTGCAAGCTTCGACTCAGTGCTCCGGTCTTCGTGCTCCGATCTTGCGTTAACACCACAGGAGTGACGGCCATGAAGTTAAGGACCAACGGGCCTACCAGGGGCATACCGCTGTGTCTGCCCTTCAAGCCCGTATGGCAACCTAAACGATGTACATTTCTAGTTAGCATGGTAGACGAACTACTTTGCATTAGTTCACAAGCATATAGTTACCATCAAAATCGCATTCTTCGCTCGTGGCACACCTGATCCGCTAAGTAACTTACGCACGCAACTAATAAGAATGCCCGCTATGTGCACCCATTTGTCTGGCCGAGGTACACTTGTTAATACTCCCATTCACTGTCACCGCTACTCACTCAGCTATCGCTTGTCCCCATCTACCGCGCGGGCGCCACGGATGCGAGCACGAGCGCGAGAAGTTACAAGGCCAGTTCAAATGCTAAACAGTGGGTATCAGCGGGGTATTGCTTTGAATAATTTCGGCCGGGCTGCGGCCTTGTCTTAAATAAAAGTCTACAATAAATATTACGGGTATCAGGCACGAACCGACATGCTTACCCGCGCATGTAGATCTTGCTGCTGCGGAGCCCGTACTCCATTGAGAGCACGCGCGAGCCGGAGCGTTGCCGGCTTTTTCGTGTGCGGTAGGACTCGTGGTGTGACACGGGCGCGGACTGCGGCGCAATGAAGCCGTCGTCGCTGACGACCTCGTCGTATGACGGCGGCATCGGCATCTCTTCGGAGTCGACGCTCTGGCGCGCGTTCGCGCTGGGCGCCTCCGCGGGGATGTGGCCGTCCAGTATGTCTGCGCCCTCGCTGTCGGAGCTTGTAGAGGAGTTCGCGCGCGCGCGCAAGTTGCGCAGTCGGTCATAAGCGTTTCCAAGCATTTACAAGTATGAATTCGTCAATTCTTTTTTTCTAAGCCAGAACTGTGACAGGTGCCCGGCGCGCTCTCCATATTTATATCATTCGCTATGCACACAACAAAAGCGTCAGCCCACCCGCAGTGACTGAGTGCCCGTACCCAGAGCGCGCAAGATGCCCTGGCTCGCGGGCAACAGAAGAGAGTGGCGCAGATCGAGGAACCACGCCGCAGTGTATCGATAGGGAGCGCATTGCCGCTGGTCGTACTCTGCAACTGCAACTTTTTTTTGAGAGGGCCCGCAGTTCTGCTGGTCAAGGCAAGCTCGGCGCGAGCTGATTCGCGGAGACTATAAACGTGCTGCGTCATGAGACCAGTGCGCGGATCCCGCCCTGGCCCTGGAGTGGGCGCGCGATAGCACCTGTTCTGTGAGCGAGCAGTTGCGTTCGTGCAATCCGCACACAAGCAGGCTTGCCAAAAATTTGCGTACATACATTGCACTCATACACAGCCTAGTTATTCGTGTTAATTGATTCAAGCGCTATTGTGCGGCGGGCCGGACTGGCGCAACTGCGTAATACTTTTTAGAACCGTGGCTTACGCAATTTCCATTTACCTGCGTCTGCGCGGAAGCTGGGCCCTAGCTTCTGGCAGTGTCGCGATGTGCAACCAAGGCCTTGGCCCTGAGATGCGGGGCACCAATTCCTTTATTTACGGTCATAATATGCGCCTTTTTGACGCCGAGCCTGCAGCTATGAAGTAGCGACAGTTGCCACGACCGCTGCGTTCGTGCCCAGAACGTGCCTGACATGCATGCATAATCTGCACCCCACTTATGCACACCGCGCTTTAGGGCGAGGCTGAGCCTCGTCCGCGATTGCCAACGGCCCTGAGCGGAATCGGTGACTCAACTAGCGCGATAACGGGGACCTGCCGCGCGCGCACAGGACCCGGCATATTGTGGGCCAGCAAATACAGCTGCGATCGCAATGCGGCGATAGGCACTCCAATAAGCACTCCGATAGGCACTCCAATAGGCGCCCGCGCGGGCTGCCCTGCGCCGCGTGATGTGACGGGGTGCACGGAAGCGCCAAAAATTAAGGCGCGCGCCGTAAGGACCGGCTAATTTAGGCGCACGGCCGGTCAGAAAAGGAGGGGAGGGCCCGCACAGCACAGACCAGGTTAGGGCACGCCGGCGGCGGCGCGGGCGCTTTCTTCGCTACGCCTAGCATGGAGGCGCGCATTCAGCAGGCACTGGACGCGCAATGGGACGCGCTTGAGGCGCGCAGCCCGAAGGTGCGCCAGGTGCGCCGGCAGCTCGCGCTGCTGCTGGAGGAGTTCGCCGTGCAGAAGCAGCAGGAGTCCGTCCAGCTCGACGCGGCGCTGGGCGACGCGCAGACGCAGCTCCATGACACGCAACGGGCCGAGCGCACGCGGCACGAGCTTGAGGCGCAGCTCGCGGCCGAGGCGGACAGCCCCCTCGCTGCTGAGGCGGCGGCGCTTGGCGCCGAGGTCGCGGACCTCGACGCGCAGATCCGCGAGCTGCAGCGGCGGCGCGCCGACGCGGCGCAGCGCCGCCGCGAGGCCGAGTCCATGCTGGCCAGCCGCACGGCGAAGTTCCGCTACGCGCTGGCCGACCTGAACGCTAAGCACGCGCCCGGCGCCGCTGACGCCGTGCACGCGCTGCAGGCGCAGCTCGCGCGCCTGAGCCAGCAGAAGCACGCCGTCGACGCCGAGTCGAACGCGGCTCAGGGCGGGCAGCAGATGTGGCAGCAGGTCTGCCACGAGCTCGAGGAGCTCGACCGCGACATCAAAGGCCTGCGCCGCGAGCACATGGACCGCATCTCGTTTCTGCTGAAACGCAAGATTATTGTTCTCGAGAAGCTGGCCGCGGAGGCGCACGAGAGCGGCTGGACCGCGCTCGTCGTGGCCATTGGCCACGAGCTGCAGGTGCTGAACGAGGCGCTCGACGCGCTGAACCGCGCCGGGTCCGCTGGCGACGCCGCTGCCGGCGGCTCGCAGACTCAATAAATAGGGTAAATAAATAGCGTATAAATAGTGCTTAGGCCTGCTCGGTGGCCGAGTTCCGCAGCGTCAGCTTCTGGTAAATGGCGGCCAGGTTTGGTGGCACGCCGAGCTGCGCGTTCCCGACGAGGCCGTAGCGGTGCTTCGGCCGCATTGAGAACGGCGCGCGCTCGCCCGCGGCCGCGCCAGAGTCGCTGCCGGTGCCGGACTTCGTACTCGGGCTCGAAGCCTTGTCGCTAGGCGCGCCTTCCTTCGAGGCCGGGCCGAGCGCCGCGGGCGTGGAGGGCGAAGCGGGCTTGGACGGCGCGGCGGATTTGGGCGGCGACGCAGCCCCGGCCGCGGCTTTCGGTGAAGCTGCTTTAGGCGAGGCCGCTCTGGAGGCTGCTTCTGATCCTGTCTCGGCTGGCGCTGTCTTCGGCGATGTAGCCCCGCCTGCTCGTATAGGGGCCGCCTCTGGTGAGGCCGATTCCTTTGGAGAGACTCCCTCCGTAGTTGGCGCCTGCAGTGAAGCTGCTTCCACTGCTCCATCTGCAGCGGCAATAGGCGACGCCGCTTTGGCCGCGTCATTAGGTTCGGCCGCAGAGCCTTCTTTAGTCTCGTTCTGCTCACGGACGGGGCTCTTCCTAGGCTCGTTCGGCGCAGGAACCGATGCGGGCGCTGCGTGCCCGTTCTTTTCTGCAGGGCTCTCGGACGGCGCCGCGTCGGAAGCCGCGCTCGCCGGCTGGCTCTTCCACTCCACCTTGTATGGCGGCCGGTTCGGCGACGGCACAAGCAGGTACGGCGCGAGCGGTACCGACAGCTTTTCGGAGTGCAGCTGCGGCTCGAGGACGGCGTTCGAGCGCCTAAACAGCTCGGACAGTTGGCTGCTGGCAATCTGCCGCGTCTGCTGGGTCAGCGTGAGACGCTGGCCGCTAACGCGCTGGCTGCCAGCCTGCTCGGACGCCGCGCGTGACCGCGCCGTCTCCATGGCATTCGCCACGAGGCTGTTGATGTCGGCGCGCAGAATGCGCTTCTGGCGCCGCCGCTGGTACTCGGCCTCGATCCACTGCGCTTTCTGCGCAGACTCGCCCTCGCCGAACATCGTCTGCGCGCGGCGGATAATGCGCGCGCGCAGATCGTTGTCGCGGTTCTGCAGCACGTTCTCCTCGCGCCACCGCCGCTTGCGCGCCGCGTTCTCCTCTCGCAGCTTCTGCCGGTCCCGCTCCGTCGGCTTCGCGACCTTCGTGGCCACCTTTTTCGCCGGCACGCGCATGATGCGCTCGGCCGCCTTCGCCGAAGCAGACTGCGCCGACGCAGGCTGTGTCGAGAGCTCGGGCCCCGCGGCGGCCGATGCCTGCCGGCTTTCCGTCGCCGCATCCGCGTCGGACGGGCCCGTGTCGGCCGCGGCCGACGCCTTCAGCTCCGACGTGATGGACTCCGTCAGCGATTCCGTCAGCGAGGTGGTCGACGCACTCGGGCCTAACGCGCTGAGCAGGGCCTGCTGGATTGCTCGCAGCGTGTCCGGGTCCGACGCACCGAAGTCTGAGGACTGGTCGCGGAAGCTGGACGACTCGAAGTCGTCCGCATGCATTATGGACTCGGCTCGCGACTTCTTTGTGCGCGACTGCGTGCGCGCCTTCGACACGCGGCCAGTGGCGCGGCTCGGCCGCAGCGCGTCTGTAGAGCTGTCCTCAGCCGCCGACGCATCTGGCTCAGCAGTCGCGCCTGACAACTGGTTCTCAATTGCCGACCGCAGGCTGTCAACAAGCATCTGGTCCTCGGTCTCAAGACCAAAGTTCGCGAGCGACGGCATCTCGAAGCCCTTGTCCTGGCCAGCCGCAGCGCTACTTTCCGCGTGGGCCGCGGGCGCAGCTGCCGTATTCGCGACCTCTTCAGACGCGGTCGGTGCCGCCGCCTCGCTTGCAAAGCCGCCGCTATTACCAGCGCTGCCAGCGGTTAGCAAAGACTGCAAAACACTTTGGATGCTGGATACGTCGGGGTCGATCTCGACTTGCGAAAGCCCCAGAGTCGGGTGCTCAGTAGCCGGTGGCTCCGGTGACGGTGTTGTGCGCTGCGTGTCCGCAGCGGCGGTCGCTGCGTGCCGTGCTGTGTCCAAGTGCGGTGCCACCGAGCCCAGCATGGCCACGCCGTGATGCGCATCACGGCGCGCATCGCCGTGCGCGTCGCCGTGCAGGTCATGGTGTGCGATGTGGTTCGCATCGTGGAACATGTTGCGCTGCGCATCGCGCTGCGCGTCGTGGGTCGCAGTCTGTGCAGCAGCCTGAGTCGCAGCCCGGGTCGCAGCGAGTTGCGCAGCGGGCTGCGCAGCATGTTGCGCATGCGCGTTCGCGCTTGCCGGCGCGCTTTGCTGAGTGCCCAAACTAGCAAGACTCCCCAGGTCCAAGTGTCCCAGGGACTCGATGCTTGCACCAAGGTCAGCGTTCGGCTGCTCGTGCAGGCCGATGCTGGACAGCAGGCCGCCAAGGCCGCCTAACTGCGACAAGTTGCCGAGGCCTTCAAGCGCACCGAGGCTGTTGAGCAGCGATTGGTCGGTAGCGTGCGCGCCGCCAGCGGGTGCGTGGCCAGCAGGTGCGTGGCCAGCAGGTGAGTGGCCAGCAAGTGCGTGGTTAACGGGTGCGTGGCCAGCATGGCCCGGCAGCTCGCCGTGGCCCGACAGGGCGCCGGCGTGCGGTACAGGCTCGTGCGTTCCGCCCGCAGCCGGCGCGTCCGACGAGCCGCCAATCGCCGAGCCCAGCGACTCGAGCGATGCACCAAGAGTCCTGAGCATCGTCGACAGCTCGCTCGCGTCCATTGAGTGCAGATCCGGCGCGTGGCCCAGCTGAGGTCCGTGGCCCAGCTGCGGTGCGTGGCCCGGCTGCAGCGCGTGCAAGCCCGGCACGGCCGGCGTGTGCGGATCCAAGTGCTGACCTGCGTGTGGTGCGTGTGGTGCGTGTGGTGCGGGCGCGTGGCTCGGGCCGGCTGTGGGCGTCGCGTCGGCGGGGTGCTCCTCGACCGCGTGCATTGAGTCGTCGTGGCGCATTGCCGCCGTGAGCTGCATGACGAGCCGCTGCTCGAGCGTGAGCCCGTCCTCGCGGCTCAGCGAGCTCGACCGCCGGAACGACATGCTTCGCGCAAACTTACTTGTGGTGTCGCGGTTTTGATCAGGCACATCAGTTTTAATTATGTAATCTATATCTCTGGCGAGCGGCGCGCGGACGGCCTATGCGGCGAGCAGCTTGACCTCCTTCGGCTCGGGCCGCGGGTTCTCGCGCAGGAACGTCAGAATGTGGTCGATCTTCTCACGCAGCGGCTCTGATTCGTGCTCGCGCAGCTCCGTGAGCTTGTTGACGAGCCCAAGGCGCTCGATCTCGTCGTGCACGGGCTTGTGCGGCGCGACGAGCACAACGGCGTAGAGCAGCGAGAGCACGCGGCTGCGGATCTTCTCGGGCCGCACCGAGCCTGTCTCGAAGTTCTTGTTGAACACAAACTCGAACAGGTCCCAGCCGCGCCCGTGCACGAACTGCTCGTACGCATGCTGGTTGTGGCCAATGGCGCTCGACAGCGCGAGCAGCGCCTTCATCGAGACGGCCTCATCCTCGTCGTTGACCCGCTCCATGACGGCCTGAATGCCATTCTTCGTCGCGACGAGGTCGTTCTGCGCCTTGTCGTTGTTCTGCACGGCCGCGCCGACGCACGACAGCGCCAGCGCGCGGATGCCGGCGTCGGGGTCGCCCGTGAGGAAAAGCAGCGGCTGCCACAGCGAGCCCATGTTGTTCGCGTTGTCCGCGTTCTCAACGTGCTCCTCGAACTTCTCGAGGCACTCTATTCGAACGGGCCGCTCCTTGCTATGCACGGCCGCGTTCAGCTCCTCCTTCATCTGCGTCTGGTCGTCCGGCGCACCAAACAATTGCGACATGAGCTTCGGGTCGGGCTGGCCCTCGATCTTGCCCGAGTGCGTCGCGTCAACCGACCATTTCAGTAGCTTCTCCATGGCGAGGCGTCACTGCTTGCGCGAGCTCAATTATAAGGAGGATGACATTAGAAGCCAGGCCGCTCGCCCCATCACGTGCCGCTTTCTAGAAGCGTCGCGAACGCGTGCTGTAAACGCGCGATATAAAGACGCGAGCGCTCGTTAAAGATGCTCGCACCAGCGACTAACACGGCCGCTGTCTCGTTTGCCATTAGCCGCTCGTGAACTCGGCGCCCTGTTGATTACTTTCCGTATGCATGCGTCTGAGCCCTTACCCATGCGCTGCAGCGGATTTTCACACGTGCGGCTCGCTAATTCATAGCTGCAGCCGCTGCGCGCCCGTCAATTCGCCCTGCGCGCAGCGTGCAGGCCGCAATCCGGCCTATGGGCGGCGTACAGGCGGCAATTCAGCCTACAGGCAGCGTGCACGGCGCCAATTCAGCCTATAGGCAGCGTACAGACGACAACATGCGGGTCAATGTACTTGTGCGCTACAAACCGGAGCGCTCTAGACTTGCGCGCGAGCGCTAGTTACATGCAGATTCTCTAATTATATGCTTCGACCAACTACGCAGCCGCCGTGTCTTTCGGGGTATCCTTTGCTTCCTTCGCAGGTGCCGGCTTCGTGGCGGCCTTCGGCTCGTCGGCCTTCGACTCGTCGAGCTTCAGATTCTCAACCTTCGGCTCGAGCACCGTCTTGTCGACCTTCGAGCCCGCCTTTTCTGCCTTCGAGTCCGCGTCCTTAGGCTCATCCTTAGACTCATCCTTAGACTCGTCCTTAGACTCGTCCTTAGACTCGTCCTTAGACTCGTCTTTAGACTCGTCCTTAGACCCCTTTTTTGACTCATTAGTAGCCTTCGTCTCCGTGGCCACGGGCTCCTCTGCCGCGTTCGCGCTCTCGTCCTTCGTCGCCGAGAACAGCAGCGCAAATACAAGGTCGTCGCCATTCTTCAGCACGTACCGCAGATCCGTCAGCCCGGCGTACTTGCCGACGTCGAACGTGAAGCCCGGCATCTTGATCTTCGGCGTCGTCGACATGTCCAGGTACGGGTTTGAGAAGTCGAACGCGTAGAAGTTGCCCTTCTTGTACGTGAAGTTCTTGCGTTCGCTCTCGTCGAGGTACTTCTTGCAGCGCGCTGCCGCGTCGGCGTCCTTGATGGGACCCTTGATCGTCATGGGGTCCGCGTCGGGCCCAAGCTCGTCGAGGCGGTTGATCGACGTGATGGCTGCACCGTACACCCACGGTTTGTCTGCGTAGACGTCGCCGTCAACGCCTGGGTCGACGGCGTACTTGAAAAACGAGAAGGCGGCCGAGAACCCCCAGGGAAGGATGTCCCTAATCGGCTTGTCCCAGTCATTACCCCACAGCAGCTCGTCGCCGGCCACGTCCCTCTTGAAGTACACAATGAATTGCACAGAGATCGTGTCGTTCTTGTGCTCCTCGGACTCGAAGTACTTCAATGCCTCGGCATGGTCAATGTGGTGAATCTTGTCGTTCGCGTAGTCGCGGATGCGCACGAGCACGTACACGTCGAAGTCGTCCGTCGTGAGTTTGATGGGTGCGTTCGAGTTCACCTCGACGGCGCGCTTCGGCCCACCGTACGCCGTCTGTGCGTACACGTGTATGCCGCTGATGGTGTCGGTCATCGTTATGGTCGTTGTGGGGCGGCAGCGGGCGGCCCGTTGTAATTGTTTATCGGGCCAGCGTGGCCCGCCCCAGGTTAATACGCCGCGATACGGCGACCAGCGACGGCTCGGGGCGCGCTTGCTGTCTAGGGTTCTCCTCGTGGCAGGACACATGCCGTCACGTGCAGTAACGGCTATGCTGCACCCCAACCTCGTGTTACTAAGTGACGTGGCCGTAACGGTCCTGCCCCTCGCGGCGGACGGCGTATGCGCAGGGCCGAAGCCGTGTGCGCGGCCTCAGCATAGCGGCTTATTGCTGTGGGTGGCCACTGTCGTCATTCGTGCATTGTGCAACACACATCAAACGCGGCGGTTGCCGCTTTCTACGGCCTTCTTATGCGCGCCACAACTCAGGCGCTTCCGGAGGTTAGGGGCGCATGCGCGGATCGCACCTGTAGCAAGTGCCATCGTCGAATCACATGAGAGTACCCGCCGCCCCAGCACACGACGTATATATAAGGGCGCGGCAGCGGCACCCCGTCCGGTTCCCAACCACCAATCTAACACAAAATGGTATCTTCGTTGGACCACCTTAAGGCTACTGGCACGACCGTTGTTACGGACACTGGCGAGTTCGGCCTCATTGCGAAGTACAAGCCGCAGGACGCGACGACGAACCCGTCGCTCGTGCTGGCTGCGTCGAAGAAGGACGAGTACGCGAAGCTCATTGACGAGGCTGTGGCTGGCGTGAAGGCGTCCGGCTTCAAGGGCTCGGCGCAGGAGTCTGCCGCGGAGGCGCTTGACGCCCTGCTGGTCGAGTTCGGCACGAAGATTCTCGACATTGTGCCGGGCCGTGTGTCGACGGAGGTTGACGCGCGCCTGTCGTACGACACGGAGGGCACGATCAAGAAGGCCATCAAGATCATTGAGCTCTACAAGAAGAAGGGCGTTGCGAAGGAGCGCGTGCTCATCAAGATCGCTTCGACGTACGAGGGTATCCTTGCCGCGAAGGAGCTCGAGTCGAAGCACGGCATCCACTGCAACCTGACGCTGCTGTTCTCGCCCGTGCAGGCGATCACGGCTGCTGAGGCCGAGGCCACGCTCATTTCGCCCTTCGTTGGCCGCATTCTTGACTGGTACAAGAAGAGCACGGGCAAGGAGTACACGAAGGAGAACGACCCTGGTGTGGAGAGCGTGAAGACGATCTACAACTACTACAAGCACTTCGGCTACAAGACGATCGTCATGGGCGCCTCGTTCCGCAACACGGGCGAGATCACGGAGCTGGCTGGCTGCGACTTCCTCACGATTGCGCCGAAGCTGCTTGAGGAGCTCTACAACTCGGAGGAGGCTGTGCCGAAGAAGCTTGATGCGTCGGCGGCGAAGTCGCTCGACATCAAGAAGGAGGAGTTCCTTGGCTACCCGGCAAAGTTCCACTTCGAGTTCAACCAGGACCAGATGGCCGTCGAGAAGCTGAGCGAGGGTATCCGCAACTTCGCGAAGGACACGGTCACGCTGCTTGACCACCTCGCCAGCCTGTTCTAAGCGGCTGCGCGCTAGTTTCCTATCATTTCATAAGTTACGACTGAATAATCAAAATTTATGAACGAAATAATGACATGCCCAACGATAAGCACTACATTACATGAGCAGGCGGCCGCGACGCATCCCCCTCCCCATTTCATGACGAGCGACCGCATTGAGCTCGGCAAGCCCGGCGACTTCCACGTGCACCTGCGCGACGGCGCCATGAAGGAGCTCGTGACGCCGTGCGTGCGGGCCGGCGGCGCTAGCGTGTGCTTCGTGATGCCGAACCTCGTGCCGCCGCTCACGGACGTGGCGCGCGTGCTTGCGTACGGCGAGAGCCTGCAGCGGCTCGAGCCGCGCACGCGCTACCTCATGTCGCTGTACCTGAGCCCGGCCATCACGCCCGAGGTCATTGTGGCCGCGAAGCGCGCCGGCGTCTGCGGCGTGAAGTGCTACCCTGCCGGCGTGACGACGAACAGCGAGCACGGCGTGAGCAGCTACGAGCCGTTCTACGCGACGTTCGCCGAGATGGAGCGCCAGGACTTGGTCCTGAACCTGCACGGCGAGTGCCCGAGCGGCCGCGACGTGCATGTGCTGAACGCGGAGGAGAAGTTTCTGCCGACGCTGCACACGCTGCACGCGAAGTTCCCGCGCCTGCGCATTGTGCTCGAGCACTGCACGACGGCCGCCGCCGTCGAGGCTGTGCGGCGCTGCGGCGACACGGTCGCGGCCACAATCACGGCGCACCACCTGTACCTGACCGTCGACTCGTGGAGCGGCAACGCGCTGAACTTCTGCAAGCCCGTGGCGAAGCTGCCCGAGGACCGCACCGCGCTCATTGACGCCGCCACGTCCGGCTCGCCAAAATTCTTCTTTGGCTCCGACTCGGCGCCGCACCCCGTGGAGGCAAAGACGAAGTCCCAGGGCGCGGCCGCTGGCGTGTTCACGCAGAGCGAGGCTGTGCCGTACGTCGCGCAGGTGTTCGACAAGGCCGGCAAGCTCGACTGCCTGCGTGCGTTCGTGTCCGACAACGGCAAGCGCTTCTACAAGCTGGCCGACGCGGACCTGCCGGCCGGCACGGTCACGCTCGTGCGCCGCGCGCACGTTGTGCCCGAGAGCCTCAAGGCCGACGGTCTCGAGGTCGTGCCGTTCCTGGCCGGCGAAACGCTTGACTGGGCTGTTGAATGGAGCTAGCGCGGCGTGCCTAGGGCGAGCGCCTAGGGCGAGCGCCTAGGGCGGCCCGTGTTTACGTTGTGCCGTTGTGGCGCGCGCGCACGCGCGCAGAAGGGCCAGGGCGAGGCGAGATGTACATATAGATATTAGCCGTATCTAGCCGTATCGAGGCGCGAGACGTCGACTTTTTGGGGAGGCCTCGCCCACAGTGGAGTAATGGCGCGGCCGAATCTCGGCAAGCTGCTCGCCGCGAAGGCGCCGCGCGCATCGCAGGCGGCGAAGCTCGTGACGCGGGCGCCGGCGCGCACGCGCTTTGCGCCGTCGCCGACGGGGTTCGTGCACCTCGGGTCGCTGCGCACGGCGCTCTTCAACTACCTGCTTGCGCGCGCGACGCACGGCCAGTTTCTGCTGCGGCTCGAGGACACGGACCGCACGCGGCTCGTGCCCGGAGCCGAGGCGAACATCTACCGCAGCCTGCAAGCGCTGGGCATTGTGTGGGACGAGGGCCCGTTCCGCCAGTCCGAGCGGCAGGCCGTTTATGCGGCGCACGCGGCAAAGCTGCTGGACAGCGGTCATGCGTACCGGTGCTTCTGCTCGAAGGAGCGGCTCGATGCGCTTGCGCAGTCGGCGCGGCAGCTCGTGCCGCCGTCGACGGCGTCGTACGACCGGCGCTGCGCGCACCGGCCGCAGCGCGAGAGCGACCGCCTTGCGGCCGAAGGAGTGCCGCACGTTCTGCGCTTCAAGGCGCCGCCGCGGTGGCCTGCGTTCGACGATCTTTTGCACGGCCGCGTCGACGTGCAGACGCAGACGAACCCCGTCGATGTGCGGTTCGACGACTTTGTGCTCGTGAAGAGCGACGGCATGCCGACGTACCACTTCGCGAACGTTGTCGACGACACGCTCATGCACATCACGCACGTCATCCGCGGCGAGGAGTGGCTGCCGTCGACGCCGAAACACATCGCGCTGTACGCGGCGCTCGCGCAGGCGCCGCCCAAGTTTGTACATATTCCGCTGCTCGTGGGCGAGGGCGGCAAGAAGCTGAGCAAGCGCAAGTCCGACCAGGGCGTGCTCGACTTCCTTGGCCCGCCGGGCTATGTTGCGCCCGAGGCGCTTGTGAACTTTGTCGCACTGCTCGGGTGGTCGCCCACGGACCAGCGCCAGCTGCAGCCGGGCCAGAGCGCCAGCGACGTTATGAGCATGCGCGAGCTCGAGGCGCGCTTCGGCCTCAACGGCCTCACGACGGGCAACATCCAGGTCGACTTCAGCAAGCTCAAGTACCTCGACCACGAGCACTTCAAGCAGCTCGTAAAAACGGACTTCGACACCGTGGCGGCGCGCTGCCAGCAGGCATACCCGCAGCTCTCGCTCGCGGACACGAAGCTCGCGCTCGGCATTGTCGCGCAGCACGTCGGCAGCGTGGCCGACTACGTCGCGCGCATGCAGGTCCTGTTTGCGGAGCCCCAGTTTGCGCAGCCGCCGGCGCACGCCGCCGCCGTCAAGCGTGTGCTCGAGCGCGCTGTCGCGTACATGAGCACCACGCACGCGTGGGAGGCCGAGGCGCTCATGGAGTACCTCATGGCGGCGGGGCCGAAGCGCGAGGTCTACGAGTCGCTGCGGTGCGCATTGCTCGACGGCCGCTCAGGCATCTCTGTGCTCGAGGCAATGAAGATCCTGCAGCGCGCCATGTCGCAGGAGCGCGTCGAGCGCTGTCTGCGGAAACTCGACACGTAATTGTACATAGTATCGCCGGCAAGTAGCACACGCTAAAACTTGCCACTTTGCAGAAGTACTCAAGAGAGGCACTTAAGTGAGGCACTCAAGTGAGGCACTCAAGTGAGGCACTCAAGTGAGGCACTCAAGTGAGGCACTCAAGTGAGGCACTCAAGTCTGTGGACATGGATGCTGTGAAACGCATGCATCGACATGCAACACTGCAGGACACAACTAACTAGCAAGCCGCTAGGCCTTTACTATGCAAAGGTCCTCTGAATCGAGCTCTCGCGTTACCGCTCGTCTGCCATGGTCGCGATCTATCAGTGTCTGCGTCGGAGGTTAGGGCGCAGGGGGGCAGAGTCCTCCACATCGGCTCGTCCTGCACATCTGCTTGGCCCCACAACTTGGCCCCGCAACTCGGCCCCGCAACTCGGCTCCGCAACTCGCCCGCGAGTGAGCCCCGTTACCGAGCGAGCTGCCGAACAAGCCTGCTGGCTCGCGCATGGAAAGCCCCGACGCGTTTGGGCTTGTGGAGCCCGGGTTCTACCGGGCGAGCTCGCTGCCGCGCTACTGCTTCCCGTTCCTCGAAAGGCTGGGCCTGAAGGTCATTGTTGTGCTGGACTCGGGCTCGCCGAGCGGCTCGCTGGAGGAGTTCACAAAGTCGCACGCGATCCGCCTTCTGCACCTCGGCACGCAGCCGTGGCGGTCCGTCGACGACGTCTGCCAGCAGCACGACTCGTGGCGCGCCCTGAGCGAGGCGCTGAAGGTCGTGCTCGACGCACGCAACTACCCGCTGCTCGTTGTCGACATCAACATGTTCACGGGCGTCGTGCGCCGCCTCGAGAACTGGACGTACTCGGCCATTCTCGGCGAGTACAACGTGTACGCCGGCGTGCGCGCGAGCCTGCTCGGCGCCGTGTTTCTCGAGCGTGTGACGTTCCACGCGGGCAAAACGGAAGAGTCCGAGGAGTACATTGCTGCGCAGGCCAAGCTCGATCCTATGGTGCCGCTGCTCACGGTCGAGCTGCCCGCGCGCGAGTTCCTTCCTGACTGGGCGCGCCGCTTCGATGTCGCGAAAACGATCGGGGCTTGAACGCCTGAGCGCCTGAGCGACCCGCCCGCCAGGCCAGCGCCGTACTACATAGCATGCTACTACTACATAGCATGCTACTACTACATAGTATGCTACTACATAGAATGCCACATTCTGGCCGTGAACTCCAGATTCACACAGTCGTTGTAGTCATTACGGTTTTATTCACTAATTGCTAGTCGCTTCTGCTACGAACGTCCTGCCTCCATGCCGGGCATAGTCTCATTCGCGCATATGTCCCTTGATCAGCTCACGCAGTTGCAGCAGCAACATAGCGTATATACGTTCGTAAGAGCCGTCATGGCAGCGAAACCAGTTGCATTTTTTTCTTAATTGAGTCCCTTTGCGTATTAGAAGCGGCGTGCACAGCACGAGCGCGAGCGCTCGCGCCGTTTGCCGGCCGCGTGAAACCCTCGTCCTCGGCCCGCCTCCACTCATGGCCACACAGCTGCCGGACGTGCGCGTTCAGGACTCGCTCTACGAGGTGCTGAAGGACATTGGCAGCGGCGCCGTGAAGAAGGAGGAGGTGTGGGCCGAATTCGGCGGGCGCGAGGTCCGGTTTGCCGCCGACGCGGCCGGCCTCAGCACGACGGCGCGCGGGTTCCGCGCCAGCGTGAGCGACGCCGCAAAGGCGCTCGAGCTGCACAGCCCGCAGGACGGGCTCACGCTCGTGCGCTTTGGCGATGCCGTGCGGTCCCTCAAGGATGTGCAGCGCGTGACATGTGGCGCCGTGTTTGGCTCGAAGCTGCTTGTCGGCAGCGACAGCGGCGGCCTGCGCATCATGCCCGCGCGCCGCCCCGAGCTTGCTGGTGCCGAGCATGCGGCGGCCGAGCCCGATGCGGCTGAGCTTGGTACTCTCGAGCTCGGCGGGCACCTTTTGCACACGAGCGTGGCCAAGTTCTTTCCGAGCGGCGAAGTCGCGCTGTCGGCCGGCATGGACTACGCTGTAAAGCTGTGGGACGTGGCGACGGGCCGCGAGGTCCAGACGCTGCGCCGCCAACGCGGGCTCGTCGAGGACGTCGCGCTCATTGCGCGCGGCCGCAACTTGCTCTCGCTGTGCCCGGCCGACGCGCAGGCCGCCGTCGTGCTCTGGGAGGTCGGCGCGCCGCGCGCCGTGCACGCATACGCCGTAGACGGTGCGCAGTGCCTTGGCCTGTGGGCCGGCGGCGGCGGCGCCGAGTCCCGCGCCGAGCCGGACGCTGATCCTTTCTACGGCGTCGCCGCGAACGTGGGCATCGTCGGCACGCAGAGCGCGGTCCTGAGCCTCGACATCCGCCAGCCGCGCACTGGGCGCCTGCTCGACACGGGCGCGTCGACTCTGAGCACGAGCGGCGACCGCCTCGTTTACGCAGACGGCACAAATGTCGTCGTCGTGGATTTGCGCATGCCGCGGGACCGCCTCTTCACGCTCGCGACCGGCGCGCCCGTCACGCAGGTTTTCGCGACGTCGTCAAAGGCGTATGTGCGCACGGCGGCCCAGGCCTACGGCTATGCGTTCCAGAGCGGCAGCGTCGAGGTCCTGTGCTGCAGCCCGACGGGCGTGTTGACGAGCTACAACGACGAGCTGTGGGCGCTCGGCACAGAGGCGCGGCACTTCCCGCTGTAAAGCAAGCGTTACCACGCCCGCAGCTTCACGCGCTGCCGTGCATTCGGCGTCCGCGGCGCCCGCCGCGCATTCGGCGCATTCGGCGCATTCGGCGCATTCGGCGCATTCGGCGCAATCTGCACTGTAATTATCACAATTATATTGGTTTTTTTGTATCTAGGTAGACAGGCCGCACGCTCCTACTTGTCCTCGGCATCGTTGCTCGCGTCAGCATCATCGTCGTCGTCGTCCGTGGCGCGGCGGTCGTAGAACTCGTCGAGAATCTTCGGCGAGATGCGGTTCAGCAGCTCCTTCGGGTAGATGCGCAGCAGGTTCCAGCCGAGATCGAGCGTCTCCAGCACCGTGCGGTCCTCGTACATGCCCTGCGTCACGAACTGGCGCTCGAACTTGTCAAGGAACTCGAGCGAGAGCTTGTCCTCCGTGCTGAGCGCGTCCTCGCCAACAACGGCCTTCATGGCCGCCGCGTCGCGGCCAATCGCGTACTTCGCATAGAGCTGGTTCGACACGTCGGAATGGTCCTTGCGCGTCATGCCCTCGCCAATGGCCGCCTTCATCAACCGACTAAGGCTGGGCAGCACGTTGATGGGCGGGTAGATGCCGCGCGAGTACAGCTGGCGGTCAATAAAGATCTGGCCCTCCGTGATGTACCCCGTCAGATCTGGGATCGGGTGGTTCATATCGTCGTTCGGCATCGTCAGGATCGGGATCTGCGTGATCGAGCCATTGCGGCCCTCAACACGCCCCGCACGCTCGTAGATCGTCGACAGATCCGTGTACATGGAGCCGGGGTACCCGCGGCGGCCGGGCACCTCCTCGCGCGCGGAGCTGACCTCGCGCAGCGCGTCCGCATACGACGACATGTCCGTCAGAATCGTGAGCACGTGGCGCTCCGTCTGGTACGCAAGGTACTCAGACGTCGTGAGGGCAAGGCGCGGCGTGATGATGCGCTCAATCGTGGGGTCGTTTGCCAGGTTCAGGAACAAAACCGTGCGGTCGAGCGAGCCGTTCTCCTGGAAGTCGCGCTGGAAGAACTTCGCCGTCTCAAGGTTCACGCCCATGGCCGCAAACACAATCGAGAAGTTCTCCTCGTGGCCGTCGTGCACGTCCTTCGTCGGGCGCGCAAGGCTGGCCTGGCGGCAGATCTGCGCGGCGATCTCGTTGTGCGGCAGACCGCTAGCACTGAAGATAGGAATCTTCTGGCCGCGCGCAATCGAGTTCATGCCGTCAATTGTCGAAATGCCCGTCGAGATCATCTCCTCGGGGTAGGCGCGCGAGTACGGGTTAATGGGGCTGCCATTAATGTCAATGTAGTCCTCGGCCATGACCTTCGGGCCCTTGTCGATGGGCGCGCCCGAGCCGTTGAACACACGGCCAAGCATGTCCTCGGACACGCCGAGCTTCAGGCTCTCGCCCGTGAACTCAACGGTCGTCTTCTTCACGTCGACGCCGCCAGTGCCCTGGAACACCTGCACGACGGCGCGGTCGCCCTTCACCTCGAGGACCTGGCCATTGCGCACGGTCCCGTCCGGCAGCGTGAGAGTCACGATCTCGTTGTACCGCGGATACTTGACCTTGTCGAGGATGACAAGCGGGCCGTTCACGGCGTTCACCGTGTTGTATGTGAGCTTCGGCGTGAGCTCGAAGTCCTTGGTCACGGCCTTCTTGTTCAGCTCGTACAGCTCCTTGTCCGACATGCGCGGATCCGCAGCGAGAGTGGCACCCATTCTCAGCGTCTTGCGGCGAGGCGGGTTGGCGAGATGGGGGTTGAGCTGGCCGCGCTGATAGCGGGTGTCTTGCGTACTCTTAGTCGCGCGCCGAAGCGCCGTATGGCGTAGCTCTTCGCTCGCGGGCCGCCCGCAGGCAGCGTTATGGCGTAACCCTAGCGTGGATGGCCTAACCCTACGGCTCTGGCTGCAGGGCGCGGCCTAGGCAGCGGCCGGCCAGCACGACTGCTGCAGCTTAGGAGGCCCTCGCGCGCTGCTAATGAGTCGAGGAATCCCGCTGGCCGCCCTGCTTGGCGGCGTGCTGTTGCTTTTGGGATCCGTGCTCGTTGCCCGCGGCTCCGTGCCGACTATGTCGGCACCCACACGGGCGCCCACAACGATCACGGACGTCACGTACTGGCCAAACCTTGTGAACGGCGGCAACAAGAACCGCACGCAGATCGGCAAGGAAAACGCGACGATCTACATGCTCGTCAGGAACTTCGAGCTGCACGAGGCGCTCGAGAGCATCCGTAAGGTCGAGGACCGCTTCAACCGCCGGTTCCGCTACCCGTGGGTGTTTCTGAACGACGACTACTTCACGGACGAGTTCATGGCGCTCACAACGGGCATGGTCAGTGGCGAGGTCTCATACGGCCACATTGACCCGGACGTATGGGGCGTGCCTGCGCACATTAACCGCACGCACATGGATGAGTGCATTGAGGAAATGATCCGCAACGACGTCATCTACGGCGGCAGCCGCTCCTACCGCAACATGTGCCGGTTCAACTCGGGGAACTTCTTCTGGCACCCGCTCATGCTGCAGTACGACTGGTACTGGCGCGTCGAGCCCGGCATCGACCTGTTCTGCGACCAGCTATACGACCCGTTCCAGTTTCTGCGCGAAAACAACAAGGTCTACGGGTTCGTGATCACGATCCAGGACGTGCGCGAGACAATTCCAACGCTGTTCCGCACGGTGCTCGACTTCATGAAGAAGTTCCCGCACTACATTGCGCCGCACAACGCACTGGACTTCGCCACGGACATCGAGCCCATGCGGCCGTATCTGCAGCGCGACGACTCGCTCGAGACCGAGATGGACGGCTATAATTTGTGCCACTTCTGGTCGAACTTCGAGATCGCGTCGCTGAACTTCTTCCGCTCCGACGCGTACACGGCGTACTTCAAGCACCTCGACGCGTCGGGCGGGTTCCACTACGAGCGCTGGGGCGACGCGCCCGTGCACACGCTCGGCCTGCTCACGCTGGCAAACAAGACGCAGATCCACCACTTCAGCGACATCGGCTACTACCACGTGCCGTTCCACCGCTGTCCACACGACACGGCCTCGTTTGAATCGGGCCGCTGCCTGTGCCCCGAGAATGGCCAGGACAACGTCGACTTCCAGGACTTCTCGTGCCTGCCGCGCTGGTGGAAGCACATGGACCGGCACCTCCTGTATAACTACGCACCGGACTACCACAACGAGCAGTAGAACGACAACCCCAAGCACGACCGACCCCAACGGGCTCTGGGCCGGGCCCTGGGCCCTGTATAGGCCGCCGACCACTAAAAGAAAACGGGCATTTCACTAGCATAGATACGGCATTAATTAGAGAGTACGGCATCACGGACACGGGAAACAAAGCCCCTCTCGACTTTTGACTTAGCTGAAGCGGCGCAGCTGGTCCAGAAGCACCTGCAAGTCCTCGTCGCTCTTCTTGAACGCGAGGCTCGGAATCAGCGTCTTCGCCTCCTCGGCGTCGTCGCACACAAGACTGCCGAGCTGCGCAATCTCGAACGGGTGCAGGTCGACGTTTTCGGACGACTTGAGCAGGTGCTCAACCGCGTTCACGGTCTGCTCGTCCTTGAACCGCGCAAACGTCGAAAGGTACTCGCGCGTCTTGCGCAGGACCTCGTTGCTATCGGCGAAGTCCTCCTCGTCGTCGTCAACCATAGCGGCCGCGTCGTTGCCGCCAGTTGGGTCCTGCTTCCGCTGCGCCAGCGCCGCGTTGATGAGCAGGCGCGTCTCGCTCAGGTTCAGGCAGAACAGGGCCTCCTCCTGCCCGTCCGGCGCGTACTGCGGGATCGTGTACTCCGGGCCGAAGTCGAGCTTCGTCGCGTCCTCCTCCTCGGCGTTGCCGCCGCGGGGCCGCCGCCGTGCCCGAAGAATTGCCGAAGACATGCGTAGCACACACTCTCTGCAGCGCGAGCCCAGCACTCGACTTATGTAAAAAAAGACAGCCGCCGCTGCCCCCCCCCCCCCTCCGTCTCCCCTCGCCGTATCGCGGTGGCGATGCGTGCCCTAGCCCAGCCCAAAACTGGACGCCAGGGAGATCGCCTATTAAATGATTACCCTCGCTCGGCCGCTGCTTACGACACCTTTCTCACGCCGACATTTTTTCTGGCGGTGCCACGCGCAATGGGGTGGTTTTGGTCGTCTTCACCCGCCGAGTCCGGGCCCGAGCTGCGGCCGGCTTCGCAAGGGTTCACCAGCAAGCTGGACGTCGTGTCGGGTGGCGCGTTCTGGGCGCCGCAGGTCGACGTCTGGGCAAAGCCAGCAGCGGCGCCCGGGCCGCGCGCGGCCGCGCCGCCCGCGCCCGCGCCACAGGCGGCCGTGAAACAGGCGTCCGCGTGCCCCGTTGACCACTCGAAGCTCAATTGGTTCTCAAAGGGCAAGCCCGCGGCACCAGAGGCGGCCAAAGCGGACGACGCGCCTGCGCAGTGCCCCGTGGACCACTCGAAGTTCAGCGGTAAATTCAACAACCTGAACAACATGCCGTCGCTGTCGAGTGCGAAGCTGCCCGGCCAGAAAGCGGAGCTGCCGACGGAGCGCACGGTTTCAACGATTCCGAAGGGCGACACGGGCTCCGAGTACTGGGAGTACCCGTCGCCGCAGCAGATGCTGAACGCCATGGTGCGCAAGACAGGACCCGAGGGCATTCCTGAGGACGCCGTCGAGTCTATGGTCAGTGTGCACAACTTCTTGAACGAGGGCGTGTGGCAGGAGGTGCTCGAGTGGGAGAAGCCGCACTCGCAGGAGGCCGGCGTCACGCCGCGGCTGCTGCGGTTCCAGGGCCGTCCGGGCGACCTCAGCCCGAAGGCGCGCCTTATTCAGGCGCTCGGCGTGCTCTACCCGTCGAAGTTCGGCTGCCCGCCGCCGTTCGACCGCCACGACTGGACGGTGCTGCGCGGCGTGCCCGGGAAGCGGGGCGAGTGGACGCCCGTGCGCTACGTCATCGACTTCTACGAGATTCCCGACGTCGACGACGACGAGGACCCTGCATTCACCGTCGACGTGCGGCCCGCCGCCGACTCCATGACGAACCTTATAGACCGCGCCCGGCACACATGGGGCCCGCTCTGGAGCAAGGCCATGGGATGGTCCTAGAACAGCATTAATAGATACCTTTTTTAATTTTTAATCATTTGACATTGATACAAAGGCGTCCCGAAGGCAAGTGAACGGGTCAGCGCCAAGTGATGCCATGTATATGCCGACGGCTGTTGGCGTCTAGCGAGTCGCCGCTGTGCCTCTGCGCCTCTGCACGCAAGCTGATCGCTGTGCGGCTTGGCCCTGCGCACGGTGAGGCGCGAATGCATGCACTAGGGTCCTGCGCGTGTCGCGATTAGGCCGGGCTAGTTAGTTGCCGCGGCACACCTCCAATGTTTTTTACTGGAGTAGGGAACAAGTTGAAGCTGGCAGTTTCCCGCTTGGCTCGGGCAGCCCATGAGTAGCCGCCCGTGCAGCGGAATGCTGATTATGCTGATTATGCTCGTGCAACGGTATCTGAAACATTGTGCCGCCCCACGCTGCCCTAAGGCGCAATCAAGGACGGCCCTGCCCAGCGAGAGCCAGGCCTTCGGCGGCTGTGCAGAGCAGGCTGCCTTGATCTGTGCTTCCCCCACTGTGATTTCATTCGCGGCATGGTGCTGCAGCAGTGCTCTTGGCCGTTGGCACGTCAGGAGCCGTGCGACCCTTGCCGCGCATGTGCAGGGTGCCAGTGCCACTAGGCGGGTCGTGTAGGTTACACGCTCGTACCCTTGCCCGGCCTGGCCGCGCCCGCAGGTAGGCGCTGCGAACCTTCATCCAGTTTACTTTATCGATCGGCGACTCGGCGCATCCGCGGCGTAAGGCACTCAATTACACTCGTGCTACGCGAAGGATGCATTCTGCAACCGCCACTGCCCCTAGGGCGTCCTGGCAGCTGGGCACGGAGAGCGGCGCGCGCGAGGAGACGCGTGCTGCGGCCGCGGCCGGCGACGTCGCGTGCATTTCGGCGCGCGAGCTGTTTGAGCTCGCGGCCGACGCGCGCCGCAAGCCGTCGCCGGACGCAGCCGACGTGTTTCCGTGGCTGTACGGCATCAGCCCCTTGAATCAAACGGCCGCGTCGTTCCTGCGCTTTCGCTACCCCGGCGCGGACCTGGCCGCCCTGCTCGCGCCGCCGCGCGACAGCGTGCCGATTCTGCTCGTCAAGTACGGCGACCCCGGTGACGAATGGCCGAGTCTGAAGGGCTCCGTCGCCGTGCAGGACGTGCTCGCCCTGTCGCCGGACGGCTCGCACTACATCGCGGAGTTCGTCGACACGGACATGGTCGAGGGCCTGCAGTTGCGGAACTTTGCGATCCAGGTCGCGAAGTTCGCGCGCATTGCCGACATCGTCCTTTACTCGACGCGTCCGCACGACGGCGAGCTCGACCGCGACGGCCTCGTGTCGATAGGCGTCGTGATGGCCGAGCTTGTGAGCGAGGCGCAGGCGAAGGCGGGCTTGAACCGGCGCACGTTTCTGTACGCGGGCGACCTGAACGTGGCCGCGCAGCAGCTGAGCCCGTCGCTCGTCGCGTCGCTGCTCGTCGCGCCGGCGCCGGCCGGCGACCTTGGCCTCGACCTCGAGCCCAGCGACATCAACTGGGAGAACGGGCTCGCCGTGCACGAGCAGCGCGGCATTGTGCGTGCGAGCGCCGTGTCCGAAATCGCAAAGCACGTCTGGGTCGGCAACAATATAAGCATGGCGAAGGCCATGCTGGAGCGCGAGAGCGCACCGGCGCGCGGCCCGCGCGCCGTGCCCGAGTGGAGAACACGCGTCTATTGTGAACTTGACGCGGACACGCTGACCCTGCCCATGCTCGACGCGCTCATTCGGCAGAGCCGCCGTCGCGGCGGCATGGACGAGACTATGAGCTTGTATCTGCCCCGAATCACGGAGTTCGCCGACCCGACGGTGAACGTTTGGAATGCAACCGTCATTCTGTCGCTGCTGAAGCTGCTGTTCATCCGCAGCAAGCGCCACGCAACGGTCATCATGTCTCCTGACGGCTACCACGTTGCCAGCCCGTACGTCGCGCTCTACGTCATGTATGCCACAGGAAGGCCACTCGCCGACGCGCTACTCTATCTGCACACGGAGTGCAAGCGGCCGCTATCGTTCAGCAGCGAAGAGTTCGACGTGACGGACTCGCTGACCTGGTTTGTGTACGAGTTCTCGCCCGCCCGCTACCCGCAACGAACGCGCGGGCTCGGCGCCGTGTCCGTGATGACAGTGCAGGCCGCGTTCGACCCATTTCCCCTGCCGTCCTACTTCCCGCCGCGCTGGCTACGTAGCTTCCCCGGCTCGTTCCCGTCGCGCGTGCTCGAGCACCTCTACTTGGGCGCGTTCGAGCACGCGAACCTGCCCGAGATGCTGCGCGCGCTCGGCATTCAGCGCATTCTGAGCGTCGGCGAGAAGCTGGACTGGCTCGAGTACCCCGTTCAGAGCGACGCCGTGCAGAAGCTCGGCTTTGCCGCCGTGCGCCATGTGGACGGCCTGCAGGACGACGGCGTGGACTCCATAGTTCCGCATCTCGAGCCGTGCCTCTCCTTTTTGGCCGAAGCGCAGCGGCTCGGCCACAAAACGCTCGTGCACTGCCGCAAGGGCGTGTCGCGGTCCGCGGCCGTGTGCATCGCCGAGGTGATGCGCGCAAAGGGCTGGGGCCTGCCGCGGGCGTACGCACACGTCCGCATCCACCGGCTCGACGTGATCATCCAGCCGAACATGCGGCTCATGTACGACCTGCTCAAGTTCGAGGAGGACGCACCGTTTCTGCGTGGCCGTACCGTCGACTGGCCCGTGCTCAGCCGCGAGATCGCGCGCTTGAACGACTTATGACGCGAATAGACTTCTTACTTTAATTTAATACTTACTACATGTACACAATCGCTAACGACATTTATATCAAAACGGCTACGGGCGTGCACCATCGCGGATGCACACGCACCATCGCGAATGTGCACACACCATCACTAACGCGCACACCATCACTAATGGCTAAGGAACTTACAGAGTACGCTCCCACAGCGTGAAGGTGTAGGTCAGGCCGTTCTCGCTGACCTGCGCGTTTTCGGGCAGCTCGACGGAGTCGCCCACGGCCTCGCGCAGGCGCGCAACGGGCTGCTGCTGCCAGGCGTGCGCCGCGTCGAAGCTGAAGTGCGTGTCGCACTCGATCTTATGCTCGGGGTCGTCAATGAGCGTTAGGAGCACGCGCTGCGCGTGCGGCAGGCTCGCCTTGTACAGCTGCGCGCCGCCGATGACGAACAGGGGCCTGTCGTGCGCGGCGGCCTTCGCCAGCGCGTCGTCGAGCGAGCTTGCGGCAACGACGCCGTCGCCGTATGCGGCCTCAGCGTTTCCCGACACGACAATGTTCACGCGGCCCGCCAATGGCCGGAACTTGGCTGGAATGGACTCCCAGGTACGGCGGCCCATGACAACGACGGAGCGGTCCGTGACCTGGCGGAAAAACTTCATCTCGCGCCGCAGCCGCCACGGCAGCACGCCGTTCTTGCCAATGCCGAGCGCGGGCGACGTGGCCGCGAGAATAAGCGTCAACGGCTGGCTACGCGTCATGCTAAATTGCTCGTCGCCGGCCCCTAACCCGTACATAATTTGCATCTGTCGCGCTAAGCTGACTGCGCGGCCGTTGGCGCCGCGTGACCAGCTGAGCGGTCGGCGCCATTGCGGCGCCATTGTGGCGCTGCGCACTCCACAAAGTGAATCTGCATCTGGAAATTCATGACACAGAAACAAATCTTGATTGCCTGATGTGGGCACTTTGAGCGAGGCATGCAATGGCGCACTCAGATCAAAGCCCACTATTGCAAGTTCACAGGGTCCTAAGCCGCTCCTACGCGTGCACATGCGCGCGCATACATACCTTTTCTTCGTATTAACTGGCAATGTTGTTGTAAGTAAATGGTGCGTTCTGAGCTACTCAGATACTAAATTTTAAGAGCCCTATTCAAGCACAATGTACTTCTTGAGGTGCTCCGGCACGGCCGTGTACAAGTTTTTCGACTCGAGCCACTTTTTGCTGAACAGGCGGTCCGCGTACCGCTCTGCCGAGTCGCACATGAGCGTCACAACCGTGTGGCCCGGGCCCAGGATTTTGGCCACGTCGTACGCAGCCACGACGTTCAGGCACGACGACGCGCCAAGGAAGATGCCCTCCTCATCGAGCAGACGGTACACCATTTCGATTGTGCGCGCGTCGGCAATGTGCACGGCACCATCAATGAGATCGACGTCCGGCTTCAGGTTGTCCGTCACGCGGCCCTGGCCAATGCCCTCTGTGATGGAGCCGTCGCCCGTGCGCTCGATCTTGCCCGTCGTGATGTAGCTGTACAGCACGCTGCCGGGCGGGTCTGCGAGATAGCTCTTTACGCGGCCGCCGGACACGTCCTTGAGGAAGCGCGTCGTGCCGGCGAGCGAGCCGGCTGTGCCCGTTGAGCACGTAAACGCGTCGATCTTGCCCTGCGTCTGCGCCCAGATCTCGGGACCCGTCGACTCGATGTGGGCCTGGCGGTTCGCAATGTTGTCGAACTGGTTCGTCCACACAGCATTGTCGAGGCTTTCGGCGTGGCGCTTTGCCTGGTGGTTGTAGTTCATTGGGTCGGCGAGGGGCACGGCCGGCACGGGGTAGACCTCGGCGCCAAGCAGGCGCAGCATATCGATCTTGCCCTGGCTCTGCGTGTTCGGCATATAGATGACGCAGCGGTACCCGCGCGAGCGGCAGATGTGCGCGAGGCCGATGCCCGTGTTGCCGGCCGTTCCCTCGACAATTGTGCCGCCCGCGCGGATCTGGCCCTTGTTCTCGGCATCCTTGATGATCCACAGCGCTGCGCGGTCCTTTACCGAGCCGCCCGGGTTCATGAACTCGGCCTTGCCGTAGATGTCGCAGCCCGTCTCCTCGGACAGCCTGTTCAGCTTCATGAGCGGCGTGTTCCCGACGGCGCCGGGGAACCCGCTCTTGCTGGTGAGCGGCACAAACGGCTTGGCCATTGCGGCCGCGCGGCGGATAATGAGTGATGCGCGCATTTGTTTCGTCCTCAGTTGCGCTGGGGAAGCTGGGCAGAGCTGCCCCGCGTCGCAGCAGCGCGTGATGACTCGTCGTTCCTCGCCGCAACCGCCGCTCACGTGCAGAGCTCGCCGGGGCTGGCCGCTGGCCCTGCCTGCTGCATGCACAGCAGCGAGCAGGAAGTTGCTGGCGCGCACTGCCGGCTCGTGTGGGGCGGCGAGCGGTCGCCGCTCTCAGTAAGCCTCACGCCCGGGCCCGAGATGTCTACGCTGGCGCCGGCGTTCGGGGCCCTGGCCTACGGCGTGCCGAACCGCAAGACGAGGGCGGCCACAACAACGCTCATACGCACGCAGGATCAGTCCGCCGTGAACGCCGCCCTGCACCTGGCCGAGCTGCTCACGATTAAGTTTGAGCGGCCCGTTTACGTGAACTCGTCCGTGGGCGCTGACCACTTTCTTCTTTACCGCGAGGTGACGCGCTTCGTGGCGGAGCGAGTGCAATCGGCAGCGGCCTAAGTCTCGAGCCTGCGTACAAATTCCATGAATCACAGCTATGAATCACAGCCACAGCACAGCGGGCACACTAGGACTGTCTTGCTCTAAATATCTAGAACTTGCCTACCATACCTAAATGTCATATACGGAAGCACAGTTGTCCCCGAAGGTAGTGCTGGAGCATGCAGTCGAATACTCGGAGGCGATTGTTCGCTTCAATGCGTTAGGCTACTATCCACGCGGCGGCTACTAGCCCGCGCGCGTCGGGAGCGGGTGCCTAGCGCCGCTGCGCGCCTCTACTCTAAAGGCCATGCACGTGCCCATAGTCCATGGGTAGGGCTCAGGGCCCTCAAGTTTTTGTCATGCCACACCTGACCACGCGGGATTTTTCACCGGGTCGAGGAAACGGTAAGGGTTGTGGTTGGGCCCACTGCCATCCGAAAGTTCTCACCTTCAACCTCTGCTCGCGATAACTTGGTAAACAATGGCTACGGAGCTTACAGTCCAGTCGGAGCGCGCTTTCCAGAAGCAGCCGCACATCTTCACGGCCTCGAAGTCGGCGAAGACCTCGAAGGCTTCCAAGCGCTGGTACAAGGACGTCGGCCTTGGCTTCAAGACGCCGAAGGAGGCGATCAACGGCACCTACATTGACAAGAAGTGCCCCTTCGTGGGCGAGGTGTCCATCCGTGGCCGCATTCTCACCGGCACTGTTGTCTCCACAAAGATGCACCGTACGATCATTGTGCGCCGCGAGTACCTGCACTACATCCCCAAGTACAACCGTTACGAGAAGCGCCACAAGAACGTCGCTGCCCACGTCTCTCCCGCGTTCCGCGTGAACGACGGCGATATTGTCACGCTCGGCCAGTGCCGCCCATTGTCGAAGACTGTCCGCTTCAACGTGCTCCGCGTCATTCCCATGAGCTCGACGAAGAAGCAGTTTGTTAAGTTTTAATTTATGAGTTAGTGCGCATAGCAGTTACAAAAAGAATTTGTTCTAATACATTTCGCGATGCAGCACTCAAGACGGCCTAGCTCGAGCGGCGCGCGGCCCGTCAGACCGCGCCTACTTTAGAGCAGTCACTTTAGACCCTTTATTTCAAGGCCCTTCAAAGCCGTCCCTTTATCGCGGTTACTCTGAAGCCGCCACTTTAGGCCGCTACCTTTGGCCGCTACCTAAAGCTGTCACCTAAAGCCGTCACCCAAAGCCGTTACCCAAAGCCGTTACCTAAAGCCGTCAAGCGCGCTTGTCCGTCTGCCGCCTGGCGCACGCGTACTCACTGCCTAGCCTTTAATCAATAATCATTACGTAGCATAGCTGCGGGCCGCCGGCGCAGGCACGCCCATCGTTTATACGCGCGGAGCTTATTTGTTACGGCTGCATTGCTCTGCGGAGAACCCGTAGGAGCCCTGCATGCGCAGAGCGGATCCCGCACGGCATTAGTAACTTCGGCGCTGCCGTGCTCTTATTATTCGTATAGCTGCGCTGCGCGGCGTCCGCGCCAGGCGTTTACGCGATATCTGCAGCCGGGCCCCGCGCCTAAGCAGGCGGCCCCGTGGCCTGCAGGGGGCGGCGGCCTGCATGGCAGTGCGTGATGACGCGCACCGTGCATTTACCTGGGGAAACCGCAGGCAACGGCCGCGGTGTGGGGAATTGGCTCGCTGCTGGCGGCGCGGAGCGGTGCGGAGCGGCAATTCGTGGTGCCCGCGTAGCAGCGCACGCGCCGCCCTCGACCCGCCGCACCCGGCCGCGCCAGGGCCGCACTAGCCGCAATCGCAAGCGGCGGCGCCCCTCCACCGGGGGAATTGTGCGCCGATCTGCAGGCGAGGCCCGCGCTAGTCATGGCCCGCGTTGATGTGCAGTCAGCACGAAACGTGCCATTGCCACTGTGGAGGATCACGTTCCGCCCTCGCCCGTGCGGGAATAGACAGCAGGGCCCCCACCTCTATATATATATATAAGCGCAGCACGGCGATTCGGGAAGACGGCGCAAAGAGATGAGCGGCAAGACGGCGCTCCTGATTGTGGACTTCCAGAACGACTTCTGCGAGGGCGGTGCGCTGCCCGTGACGGGCGGGCGCGCGCTGGCCGAGCCGATCAACGAGCTCATTGCCGCACAGAAGTGGGACCTCGTTGTGGCCACGAAGGACTGGCACCCTGAGGGCCACATTTCGTTTGCGTCGGCGCACCCGCAGGCGAAGGCGTTCGACTCGTACGAGCTGCGCGGCGAGGGCGGCGAGACGTTCAAGACGACGCTGTGGCCGGACCACTGCGTCGACGGCACGCCCGGCGCCGAGCTCGTTGGCGACCTGAACGCTACGGAGCTCGACGACGTCGTTTACAAGGGCCAGCGCATCGACGTCGAGTGCTACTCGGCGTTTGCAGACGTGTTTGGCCGCAACCCAACCGATCTCGACGACATCCTCAAGAAGAAGGGCATAGTGAACCTCGTCATTGTGGGCGTGGCCCTCGACTTCTGCGTCATGTACACGGCGCTCGACGCCGCGCGCAAGGGCTACCACACAACCGTGGACCTGAACTGCTCGCGCGCGATCAGCGCCGACGGCCGCGCACAGGCAATTACGCGCCTGCAGGAGGCCGGCGTCATTGTGCAGAAGTAGGCCTCCGTCACAGAGGTGGCCTACGTTACCGGCGGCCCAGGCGGCCGCCACGTGGAGGGGCGCGCAACGAGTAGTCGCTATATTTATGCAATTTAGTTCAATCCGATACCGCTACGGGTCCAATACTTTAGGGTCGGCCGTTTTACGAACTAGTCATGGCAGCTAATGCGCACGGCGCGAGAGCGCAAGCATTTCGCGCGTCGCGTCCTCGATCTCGCTGCTCGGCGGCTCGTCCGTGATCTCGTAGCGCCGCTGGCCAAGCGCCGTGCTGCACACGCGGAAGCGCCGCGCGAGCGGCTGGCACGTAAAGTCCTGCTCGCCCTCGTAGAGCGCACACTCGAACTGCACAATCTCCACGACGGGACACTGCCGCGGAATGTCGATTTGGTCCCTATTGAGCACGATTGTTGGCGGCGACATTCGGCCGCATGTGCAAGGGTCGGGTTAGTCACTCCGAACGACGACGACCCTTTCCACACCCACACGCCCTTAGCGCCACACCGCGACCGTAGCGCCGAGCCAGCCACAAGCGAGCAGCGCAGCAACAGAGCCAGACCGGCTTCGGGGCTTCAGCGACGAGCGAGCAGAATCCAAACAGCACAGGCGTCGCCGCGGCGCATGCACGAATGAGCGAGTGCGGGATCTGTGGCAGCGCGCAGAAGCGCCTCTACTGCGGGGGCTGCGCCATGCACGCGACGCTGCGCGGGCGCGTGAACGTGATCAAGGTGAGCACGCAGCTGAGCGGGCTGCGCGCGAGTGTAACGGAGGCGCTTGAGGGCCCCGGCCCCCCGGCGGCGGCGGCGGCGGCGGCGGCGCAGGCCACTGCGGGAACGAGGCGCGCACGGAGCAGCTGCAGGCGAAGATTGCGCTGCTGCAGCGGCGGCTCGACCGCACGCACCAGGCCGTGACGGCGTGCCACGACAAGACGCAGGAGCTGCGCCAGCAGCACCAGCTCGTGCAGGAGCAGGCGGCGGCCCTGCGGCAGAGCCACGCGCAGATCGAGCGGCAGGCCGAGCGGCAGTACGACGCGCACCGCACGGCGCGCGGCGCGCGCGAGGCCCTGCTCGAGCAGGGCTACCGCGACATGCTGCAGCTGTCGCTGAGCCTGCAGTCGAAGTGCTGCCAGAACCTGCTCGAGCTGTTCACGCTGCGCAAGAAGCGCAAGAAGGCCGGCTACGAGTTCGTGCTCGGCCACAACGTGATGCCGGACCTCACGCAGCTCGGCAGCTACTCCGTCGTCATCATCAACAGCGGCATTGAGCGCGTGAGCATGTTTGTAGGGCTCCTCGCCAGCTACCTCGCCCTGCGCCTGCCGTACCAGATCGTGTTCCCGCAGAAGGGCCAGCCAAAGACGCTCATTGGCGCCGTCGAGCCCGAGCCGCTGTCGCTCCAGCACTCCGTGAAGCTCATGATGCGCACGTCGCCGCGCGAGTTCCACCACTACTGCCGCCTGGTCGCCATGCTTGCGCACGACGTCGCGCACGTCGGCTGCAAGCTCGGCGTGCCGAGCGTCACAGACGTGCAGGACGTGGCCAAGCTGAACCAGCTCGTGGCGCAGATCTGCCTGCGCATCGAGAGCATCATCAAGTCCGGGCACCAGATCCAGACGCTGTCGAGCGACGCCGCCGTCGTGGACATCGACGCCCTGCAGGACTACCTCATCAGCCGCATCGACATCGAGATGAACGGCAAGTCGGCCGAGTGGAACATCATCGACGCGCCCGTCGTGTCGACCTAACTGAGCATCTATTTATTTAATCATTAGAACTAACGTCGTTTCGCCTTGCCGCTCTCGGGCTGTCGCCGTGGCTGTGCAAGCTGAGCGCGAAGCTGACGGCCATGCTCCTCGCAATTGCTCATGACTTGTGAAAGGCGGCTGCCCGGCCGCAAATGTCTTTTACTGGTAGTAGAGGCTTGGGAACGATGCATTCAGTGCCGGCAGCGTGAAGTCCGGCGCATCGTCGGACTCCTCGTCCTCCACGAGCATTGAGTTGTCCTCGGAGCGCGCGATCTCGACGGCCGCGCGCGGCTCGCTCGCGCTCGAGCTGGCTTCGGAGCCGAGGCTGTGCTCTTCGGTGCTGGCGCCGGCCGCATATGCCTCGTCCTCGTGGATCGTGCGCAGCGTCTTCGTGACGCCCGGCGGCTTCAGGTAGCGGTAGCCGACGAGGCGGATATCCTCGAGCTGCTGCAGGTGCCGCGCGTGCTCGTCCTCGAACGGCGGCTTGTACGAGCCCGCGGCAACACCGCGGCCGACAAGCATGCCGCCGCTCGGCGGGCTGTGCTCCTGGCCCGCGTAGCACTGCGCGATTCCCGGCGGTAGCATCCGGCCCGTGTGCGCGTCGTATGCGGCGGTGCGGAGACTATTAATCAGATGTCGCGCGCGGCCGTCCGCCCTCATCGCCGCCGGCGCTCAATCGTAATACCCTCAATGGCTCGCGCTCATGCAATTGGCGGCATTAAAATTAATGGCAGTGCAATTAGTGGCCGTGCAATTGCACGACTACCGTTGTAGGTGACTACTGTTGGCGGTGCAGGGCGGCTTGGCCGTGAAGTCATGAATGTCAGCTCTATTGAAAGTACGTATATTATGTGCAGAGGCCAGGGCCTCAGTGTATGTACATAGTTCGGTCATTTTGGGGCGTTTGAACGGGCGTTTGGAGGGGCGTTAGTTGGCGGCCTGGTCAGCGAGGCGCTGGCGCTGCTCAGCCGGCGCCGCGCGCGGCTCGTCGGCCGCAGCGTCCTCGGCCGGGCCGAAGAACCAGTCCCAGCGGCCCTTCTTATGCATCATGGCCAGCAGGAGCACGAGCGGCAGGTGGATGACGCTGGCCCAGAAGAGGAGGCGCGCGTACTTCTTGTGCTCGGCCGTGCGCTTATAGACGCGCGGGTCCTTGCCGACGAGCGCGCGCTGCTGCATCCAGAAGCGCAGCGCCGCGTACATCTGCCAGCCGTTCACGAGCGACGAGTCGAGCATGAAGTACCAGTCCGTGAGCCCGAAGTGGCACGCGGCCCAGCACAGCGGGAACATGGCCACGGCGTGGCGGAACGCGACGCGCGCCGTGAGCAGCGGGTTCGTCCATGCGGACATGATGTAGCCCGCATTCTTGTACTCGTCGGCGATCGAGTAGCTCAGGCTCATGAAGTGCGGGAACTGCCACGAGTAGAGCAGGCCGGCCAGAATCCACGGGCCCGGCGCCCACAGCGTCGAGCACGTCGCCCAGCCCATGAGCGGCGGTATGGCACCCACAATGGCGCCGACCCACGTGTTGGCAATGCTGCGCCGCTTCAGCGACGTGTACGTGCCGCCGTAGAGGGCGATGTTTGCCGCGCCGAGCGCGGCCACCGTCCAGTTCGTGCCGAGCGCAAGCACGCTCACGCCGCTGGCGCCGGCGAGCGCCGCGAACGTGAACGCCTGCTGCGGCGTGAGGCGGCGCGACGCGACGGGCCGCGTGCGCGTGCGCGTCATTAAGCGGTCGAACTCGGGCTCGCGGCCCTGGTTGATCGCGTTCGCCGACGCCGAGCACAGCGCCGTGCCCGTCGTGAGGAAGGCGAGGCTCACGAGCGAGCCACCTTGCGGCGCCAGCGCGTACGACGACATCGCCGACAGCACGACAAGCGCCGACAGGCGCGGCTTCGAGAGCTCGAGGTACGCGTCGAACTGGCGCTTGAAGTTGGACTTCGGCGGCACGCGCCGCTCCTTCTTTACAGGTGTAGGCGGCGTCTGGCACGAAATGGGCCGCGCCCACGGCGGCACGTCCTTTGGCGCCGCGTCGCTGCCGCTCGCGGCCTCAGCACCGCTCGCAGCCTCCGCCTTCGACGACAGCACGAGACGGCTGCGGTAGTCGAACAGGGCGCTCCGCCGGAGCCGGATGCACGGGCGCGCACCAGATCCCAGAATAGGATTGGGCATCGCTCGCGAGACGAAGTGCTGAGCAGGTCGGATCGAGATGGGCCTGCGTGACTAACCGCGTACATAAAATATATGTCGCGACGCTGGCTGGTCCACGGGGACCCGCACGCGCCGCGCCGCGCCGCATGCGCCACGCCGCTTTCCTTTATTTAAATTAAGTCCGCCTTTGTGGGCGCCGTTTAGTGATGCATGGGCGGCTTGCTTCGTAGGCGGCCTCCTCATTACACCACGCTAAACACCACGCTAAACAGCCCCACTAATCACAGCCTATTTTAAAGTCTAGTGAGCGATTTAGAACGCGGCCGTAATCGCCGCGTTTAGACGTGCAATTGAGCTGCAATTTAGCCGCTCGCGTGCTCTTTTTGCGGTACGACCTTTGTCGTGGCTAAGCGCCGACTATGCGAGCCGCGGTCTGTGGGTTCGCGAAACGATCGCGCTGCGCTGGCCAGCCTAGAAGAACGCGTTCTGGCCCGTCATGGCGCGGCCCAGAATGAGCGCGTGGATGTCGCTCTGGCCCTCGTACGTCTGCACCGTCTGCAGGTTCTGTGCAATGCGGCCAATGTGGTACTCGTCCGCCGTCGCGTTGCCGCCAAACACCTCCATGAGCGTGCGCGCGCCGGCCAGCGCGCGGTCGCAGTTCTGCCGCTTGACCATGCTAATCATCTCCGGCGCAGCATGGCCCGCGTCCTTCAGGCGCCCGACCTGCAGCGACGCGAGCAGCCCGTAGTTGATGTCCGTGAGCGCGTTCGCCAGCTTCATCTGCACGAGCTGGTACTTCGCGAGCGCGTGGTTGAACTGCTGGCGCTCGAGCGCGTACTCGCGGGCCAGGCGCAGCGCCTCCTCGAGCGCGCCCATTGCGCCCCACGAGATCCCGTAGCGCGCGCTGTTCAGACACGTAAACGGGCCCTTCAGGCCGGAGACGCCGGCAAACATGTTCTCCTCGGGCACCTCGACGTCCTCGAGGTGGATCATGCCCGTCGTGCTCGCACGCAGCGAGATCTTGTTCGCAATCTTCGGCGTCGAGATCGTGCCGGCGCGCGTCTCGTTGCGGTCGACCACAAACCCGCGGATCTTGCCGTCGAGCTTCGCCCACACAACAAGCACGTCTGCAATGGGTGCATTCGTGATCCACGTCTTCGAGCCGTTCAGCACGTACACACCCTTTTTGTGCGGGTGCGCAACGGCGCGCGTCTCCATGGACCCCGGGTCCGAGCCGTGGTTCGGCTCCGTGAGGCCAAAGCAGCCGACGAGCTCGCCCGCGGCCAGCCGCGGCAGGTACCGCTGCTTCAGCTCCTCGCTGCCAAACTCGTGGATCGGCAGCATCACCAGCGACGACTGCACGCTCATGGCCGAGCGGTAGCCCGAGTCCACGCGCTCGACCTCGCGCGCAATGAGCCCGTACGACACGCTGCCCACGCCGGCGCACCCGTAGCCGCTGATCGTCGCGCCGAGCAGGCCCACGCTCCCAAACTCACGCATAAGATCCTTTTCAAACACCTCGGTGCGGCTGCCCTCAACGACGCGCGGGTAGAGCACGGACTGCGCGAAGTCGTGCGCCGTATCTGCAATCGCGAGCTCGTCCTCCGTGAGCTGCGACTTCAGGCTCAGCGCGTCCGTCCAGTCAAACGCAACCTTCCGGGCCACGCGGCTGCTGCTGAAGGCCCGCAGCCCCAAAGCGTGCTTCATTGCGCAGAGCATTCGTCACAAATCTCGTCACGAATCTCGTCACGTAGGTGTCTCCGTTATAAACCACCCACCCGCGCGTCAGTGCGTGGCAGGGCTAGGGCCGCGCCGTCCACTGTGGGGTGTGCATGAGTCAACGACCGACGCGGTTATGCTAGCCGGCGCCGACGACCTAAGTAAACAACCCGAGTGCCGTACACTTCAGATCGGCCGTTCATAAATAATGTTCATAAGCGGAAGCGCTCGTCGCCGTATATGATAAGCGCCCGATTTCCACATCGGCCCTTATTTACATTGTAAGTCATAAAAAAAAAAACACGACTGTCCATTAAAGCCGCACTACTTTTGCGTTGTGTGTGCTCCCTAAATCTTCTTCGTCGCATTTGCGAAGCCTCAACAAAAAAACCTGCGCGCGGCTCTCACGCGCGCTTGAGAAGCTCCGCAAGGTGTCTATCGATGCGTGCCTCTACGCGGCCACAGAGCCGCTCGCCGAGCTCCTCGGCCAGCGAGAACCCGTCGATCTTGTTCAGCGCCGCCACGAGCAGCGTCTTTAGCTTCTGCGTATCATGCTGCGAGATGGGCTGGTCCACGAACTGCTGCAAAGCCAACATAAGGTGCTCCGTGGGGTCTTGGCGGGCCTGGCTCGCCGTCCCAGCGGCTACGTTCCGCGCCTGCGATGTGGGCGTCGCCAGCCGCAACGGCTTGTATGCTAGAGCAGGCTGCTTCTCATTGTCGCGGTCGCGGGGCGCGCCCGGCTGGATGCGTTCGCGCGTCGGGCTCGGGCTCCGCGCCAGCGCTCGCGAGGGCACGACCATTCGTTGCGGGCTCACGCTGCGCGGCCGCGGCGGCGGGCTGGCGCTATAGACTTTACGCGGCGCGCTCGACTCCTTCGGCGGCGACGCTGCTGTCGCGCCTGGCGCGCTGCTCGCAGCACCGCTACTCGCAGCACCGTTCATGCTGCTGGGGATAATGAACCGCGGCAGCGGCGAGGACTGCGGCTCAGTGAAGCTAGACGACCGCGGCCGGCCGACGCGCGGCGCCTCGCTCGGAACAATGCTCGCTACAAACACACTGTCGCCGGCGCTTAGAGCCTCAGAACCTGTCCATGCGACGCCCGAGATGGCCTCGCCGTGGCCCCACTGCGACGCGACGAGCTCGCCCTTCGGGTACGAGAACAGGTGCACGCACTTGTCGGAGCCGGCCGCAAGCAGGTAGCGCGAGCCGCTATAGCTGATGACGCGCATATGCGTCACATTCAGGGATTCCATGTTCGCGTTGTGCGCGCGCCAGCGCAGTTTCAGCTTTTCCTCGCCAAACGGATCGAGTACGCACACGTGCTTGTCGTTCGTGCTGATCACGGCCGCCTCGTCGAGAGCGGCGACGTCGAAGGGCATGCCCTTGAGCAGCACGCTCTTCGGCGGGTCTGCGAAAACGGGCCCCTCCGTCTGCGGGTCAAACGCGGTCGTGCTGTAGCAGTACGCCGTCTTGTTCGCCGCGCAGCACACGAGCGCGTACGCGCCGTCCGCGCGCGCGCAGAGTTTCGCCTTCAGGATGGGGCTTGTGAACATCAGCGTTTGAACAAGGCTCCATGCCGCCGTGTTTCCTGCCGTGTTTCCTGCCGAGCTCGCAGAGCCTGCCGCAGAGCTTTGCGCGGAGCCCTCGGCGGAGCTTGCCGCGTCGTCGCTGCGCTCAGCCTCAGCCCGCCGCCACAGCTGTACGCAACGGTCTCTTCCCGAGCTCACGGCCAACGAGCCCAGCTCGTGCACGTCCGTGATCGGCCCGTTGTGCGCATTGAACAGCTCACCGCCAAGCCACAGGTCGCCGCAGAGCGTGCCAACCATGAGGCCGCCGTTCTCGCTCAGCTCATAGGCCACTGTGACATCAGAGAACGGCATATTTACGGGCTGGCTCGGCCAGCGGTAAACAACAGACTCGCCCGGCCGCCAAAGCACAACCTTCCCCTCCGAGCTCGAGCTGAGCTGCATGCCCTTATAGTCGATGGCCTCATGCTCGTAGTCTGCGTGCACGGGAGTGCTCGGCGACGCGGGCAGGCGCATCACGCAGCGGCCTGTTGTGGGGCTGTCTGACAAAAACAGGACTTCGGACGCATACAGAAAGAGCGCGGCCGATCCGAAGGGGTATACTTTACAGGGCGCTGCAAAGGAGTCCCTGAACTCGTAGATATGCGTTTGCGTGCTCACAAAAACGTGCACAAACGGCGTATCCCTGACGACAATGGACTTAATGGGCTGCGCCGGCGCGAGCGCGGCCAGCCGCTGGATCTCGGGCATTTTGTACAGCTCGCCGCGCGCGGTACCGACGAGAATGCCCGCGCCGAGCGCGCCGCACGCGGCGGCCGCGCACTCAAACGTCTGGTCCAGCGTCTCCTTCAAGAGCACGCTGCGCCCGCTCAGAATCGACTCGGCACCGACCGTCCACAGCTTGATGTGCCGCACGCCGCAAGTGACGAGCTGGTTCTCGTTCAGCCACGCAACGTCGCGGACCTCCGAGATGCACTTGTTCGACGCCTGCAGCTCGAGCTGGCCCTGGGTCACGGACCACACGTAAAGGAAGCCGTCCTGCGGCGTGCCCAGGGACGCGAGGTGTGTGCCCGCAGGCGAGAAGCGCAAGTGCTGCACGCCGAACTGGTGTTGGTCGCGCAGCACCGACAAACAGTCGCCCGATGCAAGGTCGTAGAGAAGCAAGCGCGGCAAGTACCCGCTGGCCTCGCCGACGGCGACCATTTGCGAGCTCGCAGCCACGCAGCCGGCCCGGTTCACGCGCACGAGGCGGTGCGCATTGGGGCTCGCCGGCTCGGGGCTGCCCCTTGGGCTTGGCGGCGCCGCGGCCGGTCCCGGCTTCGGCGCCCGGTAGTAGAAGCGTTGGCCCGAGTCGGCGGCGAGCGGCACGAGCACGGCGCCGGCGCCGGCGCAGGCGACGCTGGCCGCGCCCGCCGCAAGCGCGGCTACGGCCACGGCGTTATTCGTGTAGGCAGTTGAGCCAAGGACCCTTTCGACACGCAGGTCCATGCAGCAAGCAGCGCGCGGGCGCAGACCGGGTGCAGGGCCAGATACGGAGCCAGCAGCAGCAGCGGCGGGCGGTTGTTTACTTGTGTTTACGAATGTTTTGTCGTTATTATGTTTGACTAATAGCCTTCTACTCATTACAAACGCGTGCTGCGCGCACGCGTGAAGGGCGCCGCCGCGGCGCCGCCGCGCCGCGCTAGGCGTGCGCGACGAGCACACGCGTGCCAAGAATGACGCCCGTGGCGACGAATAATGCAATTGAGGCCATGAGCACAAGAATGCCCCTGGCGAGCTCGTTCGGCCGCTCTACGGCGCGCGACTCGGCGCGCGGCGTGTACCAGCGCAGCGCCTGCACGGTTTTCTCGCCGAAGATGTCCTCAAGGAGGTCGTCGATCTCGCGCAGGGACGCTGCTGTTGTCTGCTGGTCGGAGCGGATCTGCGCGATTGCCTCGAGCATTTTCTTGAGGTCGATCTGCACAACGCCGTCGCGCATGTCGATGTTCACGGCCGTCTTCTCGCAGAGGCGCCTAATAACGGGCAGGCCGTAGTCCGACGTCTTGAATATTGTGCGCTTCGGGTCGCACGCCTGTATGACTGGCACCTGCCAGGACGGGTCCTCGAGCACACCCTGGTTCGGCACAGGCACCCAGAACTCGGCGTCCGTGCCGAGCTTCTGCAGCGCCGCGCCGAGCTCGGGCAATATCGTCGTCCGCATCGGGTGCAGCCCGCTGTTCTCCGTGAGTATGCTAGAGAGCAGCACGACGGCCTGGTCCGCGTCGCCCAGCTCTATGAAATGGCGCTCAAAGAGCGCCTGTCGCTTGCTCAGGAAGCACAGCGAGCAAAATAGCCGCTTCCGTCGTAGCGCGTCCTCGTCGAGCGTATGTGCCTGGCCCCGGTAGTACGCCATCGCGCTCGAGCTCCTCGAATTGGATCGTCGCCGGGCAAGGCCCATGTGCACCTCGAGCACACCCAAAAAGCTCACGCCTCTTACATTTTGGGGTTGGGGTACCCCCAATGCATCACCGTGGGGTAAGATCTGCTAAGACTTTGCCCGAGCCTGCATCTAAGCAGCACGCCGGTCACGTGTGCACACCCAACCTCGCTAGATTAGCGTGAGGCCGTGTTAGGCGCCGGCCCAGCCCGCACGCGCGCGCCTGACACGGCGGCCCTGCGGCACGGGTGCGGCTTTGGGGCTGGAGGAGGGGAGTGGAGGCCCCGCTTGACCCGCCGGAAAATTGCGGCTAATTTTAGTTTCATTGTGTATACACTTTTGCTAGCTTCTTCAAAATAGCCCGCGCCACGGCGCCGCGCGCGGGGCGCCCTCGTGCGGGGCGGCGCGTCGCGCTGATCGGGAATTTGTAACATCAGCGCGCCTCGCGAAATTGGGTTGCGAGGCGCCGCAGCCCTGGCCGGCAGCGACTATTTTGTGCTTGTGCGCACTTCGTTCGGCCGTTAAGGGAGCGCGGCAGTGAGCGGGGCGGCGGCGCGAGTGCACGCCGTCGAGTGTCGGTGCTTCTTCTTAGTTTCAATTATTAGACGTTACTGCGTTACTGCGTCGCGTTACATTACTGCGTTACTGGCAACCAAAGGAAGCCTCCATAAATATTAATGACTGGCACGGCCCTCACACGGGCACGTAGCGCACCTCCTTGCGCCGCAGCGCCTTCACGCGCTGTACAAGCGCGCCCCACAGGCGCGCAAGGCGTCCGCGGCCGTCGCCGGGGCCCGTGCGCGGCTGCCACCGCCGCAGGAGGAGGCTCGACACAACGACAGACACGGAGCTGAGGGCCATGGCGCCGCTCGCCATGATCGGCGTCAGCATTATGTGCAGCGGCAGGAACAGGCCCATAGCGAACGGAATCATGACGATGTTGTAGACAACGCTCGCAAACAGGTTGATCTTGATGCGCCGCATCGTCGCGCGGCACAGGTCCAGCGCCGCAGGCACGCCCTTGATCGGCGACGCCTGCCGCAGCACAACGTCGGCCGACTCGACGGCAACGTGCGTCGCGCCTTCCATGCTGATCCCAACGGACGCCGACGCGAGCGCGGGCGAGTCGTTGATCCCATCGCCCACAAACACAACCTCCAGACCCTCTGCGCGCAGCGTCTGAATGACCTCGACCTTGTTCTCGGGATGCATCTGGCTCCACACATACCGCTCGTCGATGTTCACCTCCTTGGCCACGGCCTCCACAATGTTCCGGCTGTCGCCCGAAACAAGGCCCACAATGTACCCGTCCTGCTGCAGCGCCTCAACGACGGCCGGCGCGTCCGAGCGCAGCGAGTCCTTCAGGCTCACAGTCCCAACAACCTCGCCGTCGACCTCAGCGAAAACATCGCCGTTCGTCACGTCGCTGTCGCGGTGCCGCCCCACAAATACATGCTGCCCGGCAACGTCGCCGCGCACGCCCTCGCCCATGATAGCCGTAAAGTTCTCGACGGAAAGCTGCTTGCTCGCTGCGGCGCCAGGCGCCTCATCGGGGTGCTCAAAGCTGGCCAGCGTCTTGCCGACGGGGTGCTCGCTGAGCACCTCGAGCGCGCGAACGAGCGGCCAGTGCGGCGCCGCCACCGTCGTCGAAACAACAGACATGCGGCCCGTCGTGAGCGTGCCCGTCTTGTCGAACAGCACGACGCGCGCCTTCGCGCCCATCTCGAATACGGCGCCGCCCTTCACGAGAATGCCGTGCTCGGCGCCGGCGCCCGTGCCGACCATCACGGCTGTAGGCGTGGCCAGGCCCAGCGCGCAGGGACAGGCCACAACAACAACAGAGATCCCGAGACGCATGCACACAAAGAACGTCGAGTGGTGCTCGAACACGGCCGGCAGGCGCTCCTTGCCGAGAATGGCGCATGCGAGCAGCCAGCCCACAAACGTCGTCAAAGCCAAGCTCAGCACAACGGGCACAAACTTGGCGGCTGCCGCGTCCGCGTACCGCTGGATGGGCGCGCGCAGCGCCTGCGCGTCCTTGATGAGCGTGATGATCTGCGCCAGCTTCGTGTCGGAGCCGCACTGGTTCACACGGAAGTGCAGCGTGCCAAGGCCATTAATCGTTCCGCCCACAACGCTGTCGCCAGCCCGCTTCAGCACAGGCTCAGACTCGCCCGTCAAAAGTGATTCCGAGATGTACGACTCGCCAGACAGAACCTCGCCGTCAGCACTCACCTTCTCGCCGGGCCGCAGCACAACAATGTCGCCCACCTGCAGCATGTCCGTTGGGATGTCCTCGCCCTGCTCGGGTGTGTCGCTGGCAATGACGTGCACCTCCTCGGGCACGAGCGAGATGAGCTCAGATAGGGCGCGCGACGTGCGACCGCGCGCCTTGTTCTCGAGGTACTTCCCCAGCAGCACGAACATTATGATCATGGCGCACGCGTCCCATAGGTACATCTGGTGATGCGTCATGTTCGTGACGATGCCGTGCAGTAGCGCGAACGTGGAGTACACGACGGAGCACGTCACGGACGTCGTGACCAAGACATCCATAGTCGGCGTTCCATTACGGAGAGCCTTGTAGGACTTCGCATAGAACCGGCGGGCCGGGCCGAGCAGGATTGGCACGAGAAGCACGACCGAGACGATGTCGTCCACCCACAGGCCGCGCAGCACGCGCGCGGTCAGGAACGACGGCAGCTGGCCGCGGAACTTGTCGAGAATGATGATCGGGAACCCGAGCAGAAACGCCTTCCAGGTGTCCCGGTAGTACGAGTTCAGCTCCTTCACGCGGTCGAGCGCCGCCAGTTGCTGCGAGTTGTCGGCCGTCTCGGCGATGATCGCCGTAAACCCGGCCGCCTCGATGGCACGAATAACAGCTCTCACGCCCGTCTTCGCTGCGTCGTACGTGAGGACGGCTGTGCCTGTGTCGAGCGACGCCTGGACGTCGCCGACGCCGTCGAGCTCGTGCAAGGCCTTCTCGGCCAAGCGCGCGCTCGCCTCGTCCGTCATGCCGAATACCTTCAGCTCGAGCATGTTCGAGCCCCGCTTTTCTGCATTCAGAGGTCCCGACGACCGCAGCTGCGCGTCAAAGCCAGCGTCCTCGACAGCGGCCACGAGCGCTTGCGTGCCGCGGCTGCCGAGGTCGCTGTGCTGGATAATGGCCGAGTCTGTAGCAAGCGAGACCTCGGCACTAAGAACGCCGGGTAGGCCGTCAAGCGCCTGCCGCACCGCGCCCGAGCACGAGCCGCACGTCATGCCCTGCACGGCCAGCTCTGTGCGCATAAGCGCCTGCGGCTCGGGCTCGCTGAGGAGCGCGTGCGACTTCACAGGCTGCGCGCCGAAGCCGGCGTCTTCAATCGCCGTGGCCAGCGCCTCAACGCTTGTGTCGTGGAACCGCACCGTGGCGCGTTCCGTGACGAGCGCGACGTCCACGGCGTCGACGCCCGGCACGGCCTGCAGAGCGCCCGTGACGGCCGACGTGCATGCAGAGCACGTCATGCCCTCAACAGCAATCTCTGCGTAGTGTGTGGCAGAGTCCTGTGGCATTCTCGGGTCACAATTGGCCGGCTCGCGGGTAGCAGGTAGGCGGACGAACTTTACTGGAGAGAACGACGCCTCTAACGGCGCATCACGTGGAGAGACCAGATCCACCGGAGCGCCCTAGCCCTGTGCTTTAGAGATGCGCATGTGCGATTCCCAAACCCTGAAGCATGGATCTGGGACGCCCGGAGCCGAGTGCCGTTTGCGGCCGTGCGGCACAAGGCGCGAGGCACGACGCACGACGCAAAAAGCAGGACTCCCGAGGCAAGAATCCCTGGGCAAGAATCCCGGACGCTACAGTATGTATCTATGTCGTAAATCTGCCGTCGTATTAGGCGTAATGCTATGTGTAGGACCTAAGCGGTCAGACAATGCCGCAGCAGCAGCTGCGGCGCGCAGCGGTGGCGGCCGGGCGTGCGGCACGAAACAGCCAAAATCATGAATTGGCCTTTTCCGGCCCATGCTTGGCGCCGACTTTGGCGAGAGGCCCGTCTCTGCTCAGTGTAATCTTGCCGGGGCCCTCGGGCAACTCCGGCTGCGTGTACACCTGTTCGTCCTCCTTCGGCTCGGAGGGCTCTATGTCGTGCTCCTCCTCGCGGCCGTCGTGTTCGGCCTGAACCTCGTCGTCCTCGTCGTCGGACACGTCCTCGTCCTCCTGGCCACTGTCCTCGTAGTCCTCGTCCGCTTCGGAGTCGTACTCGTCGTCCGTGAATTGCGCCTGCATGTCACCTTCCCAGTCGATCCCGCCGCTACGCGGCGCAGTGAGCGAGTCGCCCGTTGGCACATCAACAGTCTTCTCGTCGTCGTCGTCATCAGACAGAAATTCGGGGACGGGGTTGCGCCAGAAGTTCAGGTCGCTGAACTCGGTCGTTGTCAGCTTGTGCAGCTTATCCTGCTCGGGTAGGTTCGGCGGGAACAGCTGGTCGACAAGGTCCCTAATGAGAATGTAGGAGCTCTTGATGCCGCTGAGCTCGAGCAGCTCCATGCGGACCTCGGAGTCTGTGTTGATCGTGAAAATCTTTGTTGACGGCACGTTCACGGAGCGGTAGCTGAGGCCATCCGTGATGCGGTTGCCGAAGCCGGCATAAAACGGCGTCTCGTCGAGGAAGTCTGGCTCGTACAGCTTCTTGATGTCTCGCAAGCAGGCCATCTTAAAGATCTCGGGCTTGCGCATGATGACCTCACGCTTGAGGGCCGCCATTGTGCGGTCTGGACTGAGGATCACGGGCCCGGCCGGCAGGCGGTAGCCATCCTGGACAATGCTGTTCAGGTAGCCGCGCGTGACGTCGGCGAGGCCAACGGAGCGCGACGTTAGATACATGATATTGTAGCCGTTGTTCGCGATGTCGGAGTAGAGCCTGCCCACGCCCGCGTGAGTCCAGTCGCGGCCGACGAGGGTCATGAGGTGGCCCATTGCGTCGCTGCGCGTGATTGTGCCGTCGATGTCGCTGATAACAACGGGCGTGCTCGACTGCCACAGGAAAATGCTGGCCGTGACGGTGGCCTGGTTCGAGCGCACAACGAACTTCATGTCGTTCTTGCCGGGTTTCAGGTTCAGGCTTTTTAAAGCGTCCGAGCTCAGGCGCAGGGTCTTTACGTAGCGCTCCTCGGCGCCCGAGCCCTGTTTTGCATTCTCATCGACGTGCACGCTCTGGCGCGGCGGGCGCGGCGAGCCCTCGGGTGACTGCGGCGGCGACGCCGGCGGCGAGTCGACTTCGTCGTCCGAGTTCAGCATGTTTGTGACGACCTTCTCGAGCTCCTTAGTGTTCGTGCCGCCGGCCTTGTAGCCTGTCATGTCCATGATGACGTCGCTGCCGTCCTCGCTGTGGCTGGACGGGATCTTGACCTCGCGCAGGCGCTTGATAATGCGGTCAATGCGCTCGGGGTCCTGGCCGCGCAGGCGCGGCTCGAACGTGTCCTCCTCCTCAGGGTGCCCAACTTCCGCGAGCACGCGCGCATGCTCGTGCTCGCTGTCGTGCTCATGTGCGTGTTCATGTTCAGGTCCGTGCTCATGCTCATGCTCGTGCTCGTGCGCATGCTCGTGCTCGTGCGCATGCTCGTGCTGCTCATGCTGCTCGTGCTGCTCGTGCGCATGTTCGTGTCCGTCTTCGTGCGCATGTGCGTGCCCGTCTTCGGGTGCATCCTTATGCGCCTGCTTCTGCTCCTGCTCGTCGTGTGCATGCTCATGCTGAGGCGTCTCGGCGCCGCTCGGCTTTGGCTGGGCGTTGGGGGCCTGGTTGGGGCCCTGCGAATTCGAGATGTCGAGAAAGTCGACGTCGATGTCGCCGTTATCACTGCCGTCGGCCACGCCCGCGCTCGGGCTAGCCGACGGGCTCACGACGGGCGACGTGAGCAGGCTCGCGGGCACGTCGCCGTGCGTGGGGAACACGAAGAACGCCTCGCCGCCCTCGCCAAGCTTCATCGAGAAGTCGACCTTTTCGTCATTCACGTAGAAGTCGACGGCCTTCTGCGACGGCCGCAGCAGCGAGATCTTGCCGAAGCGGATATGGAACGCCGAGCAGTGGAGGTCCCCGTTCGTTTGCTGCACGACGACGACATCAATCGCGCCAGACAGCGTTGACGGGTTCAGGCTATTCCACGTACGCGACACCGATCCAATGGCGCGGCCAAAATACTGCATTTTTGTCCGGTAGCTGGCCTGGCAGAACCGGATTGCCCCAACTGGTTTACACGCCGGAGATGGGTGCGGGAAGCCCAGGCGAGGCTCCAGGCGATGCCCCAGGCGAGGAGGGTTGGTCAGCATGGCGGGTTGTGGGGCAGGCGGGCCGCCCGATGACTGCAGGACGACGTGCGGGTGCCGGAGTGCAATATGTACGGCTGAGAGCATGCGAAGAAGCACGATTCGTCGGCTGGTGTGGCTGCGAGCGCGGGCCTGCGGGCCGTATGCGTAGTACTGCGAGCGCAAAAAATGGGCGTGACTCTCTGCGTTGCGGGCGTGCAATACGAGCGTCGTTTTTGCAGGTGCCGCTCAGAGTGCTTGTCCAGCAGCTAAGTCAATGTTCAACTGCGCAATTGGGAGGCCCCTCAATGAGTGGCCATTGCGAGCGGCAGTTACCAGAATAGAGCAGCGTGGGCTCCTTACTCGATGCAGTGCGGCAGGCGCGGGGTACGGGCTGGGCAGGGCATCTGCGGGTGCGACCCGTGCCCTAGGGGAAAAGAAAAAAAAAGCTCAGGTAAGCCAGCAGCACCTTTATAGCTAACCTTCCTTGCACCAGTTCGAGACGCTGCCGATCCGAGTCGAATTGAGTCGCTGAACTCTGTGCTTGGGTGGTCCAAAAAGATGATGGCAGTTTCCTCGACTCCGGTTCCGCCAGGTGCGGACGGACGCGCGGGAAACGGCAGTGGTTCGCCCCCATCATACAATAGTAGCGTAGCGTTAACACCACCAATAGATGGTGAGAAATCCACCCCACCCGGCGGCCCGCTCGACGCCGCCACAAAGCAGATGTATACCCACCTCGTACGCGAGGCGCTGGACAAACTCCGGGCCGGCAATGCGCAGCCGCTCGACGACGTTGTGCACGGCGTGCTGCAGTCGAGCGAAGACGAATATGGAAATGAAAAGCCAGTGGACGGCGATAAGCTTGCGGTTGTGCTGCGCACACTGAGCCGCGAGATCACGCGCCTCGACTGCTACGCGGCCGTGCCGATTGTGCTTGCGCTGCTTGACTTCGAGCAATGGAGCCAGGTGTCGCCGCGCGTGACGGAGGCGTACGTGCAGTTTTTCAGCGTGCTCGCCAGCGGGAACCCACGCTGGTGGAGCGAGATCGCGGGCCGTGTTGTTGGCCAGTTCTCGGAGGCCAGGCTGGAACTGGCCCCGCACCACACGGTTGTGGCGCGCGTGCTGCAGCTCGTGCCGACGTCGGCTGCAGCATTTGCCGTCATCTTCGACCAGCAGTTCCCGTTCAAGATGAGCTCGAAGGTGCAGATTGCCGAGTACGTGCGGAACCTGCTGCGCGTGACCGAGTATGCGCCGGACCAGCTGCGCGCCGTGTGGGAGCTTATCATCCAGCGGCTCGTCGAGCTCGACGTTGAGAGCATTCAAGTCGACGACGAGTCCGACGGTGACGACGACTCTGAGTCTGAGTCTGAGTCTGAAGACGACAGCGAAAACGAGACGGAAAACGAGAGCTTTGAGGACGGTGAGAGCGCTGCGGCGACGGACGCCGACAGCAGCAGCAAGGGCGAGGCCGAGCGTACGATTGTGGCCGGCTCGCTGAAGCGCGCAGCCGAGAGCGACGACGAGTCCGAGGCGAAGCGCGCGCGCGTGGCCGAGGTCGAGGACGGCGCCGAGTTCACGGGTGCGGAGCTGGCGCTGCGGGCGACCGAGCTCGACGCGGCCGAGCCCATGACGGAGAAGGTCGACGCCGTGATGACGGTTATTCTGAACCACCTTACGCAGAAGTTCAGTCCCGACGCCGTGCAGTCCGGCCAGGCGTCGCCGCTATTTATTATGCTGCTCGAAATCTTTAAGGGCGTGGTGCTGCCCACATCGACGCCGCAGGCCGTGCAGTTTCTGTGGTTCTACGTTGCGCATGCGCACAAGGACATGATGGACGCGTTTCTCGTGACGCTGCTCGACGCGTCCATGTCGCCGAGCGTCTCCATCAACCAGCGCCAGAAGGCGATGCAGTACATTGCGTCATTTGTGGCGCGGTCGAAGGGTGTTACACGCACGCAGCTCATTTTCGTTGTGAGCTACCTCGCGAGCTGGGTGCAGAGCTATGTCGCCGAGCGCGAGCACGAGGTCGACCAGACGATGTCGATGGCGCGCTTCCGCATGTTCTACTCGGCCGTGCAGGCCCTGTTCTACATCTTCTGCTTCCGCCGCGGCGACCTGCGCACGCAGGCGCGCGGCGCCGACGAGGCAGCGGCCGTGGCCGACGAAGCAGCCGGTGAAACAGCCGGTGAGTGGGAGGCTGGCCTCGACAAGGTGTTCCAGGCCGTCATCATGACGAAGTTCAACCCGCTGAAGTACTGCGAGCCGTCGGTCGTGAGCATGTTCGCGCAGGTCGCCTGCGACGAGGGCATTGCCTACTGCTTCACGATCCTCGAGCGCAACCGCGTCGGGCGCCTGCGCGCAGACGCGGCGAAGCCGTCCGCCGGTTCGGACCTGTCGCGACTGTCGTCCGTGCTGTGGCCGAACTACCGCGAGTTCAAGCTGCTCGAGTGCTACTTCCCATTCGACCCGCTCGCCCTCGAGACCGTCGGCAAGCTCGTGCGCCCGCTCTACGTAGAGTGGTCCGACGTGAGCCAGAACGACTCGGGCACGGAGCAGGAGGAGCTGCGCGAGAGCAGCGACAGCGATAGTGACAGCAGCAGCAACAGCGACAGCAGCGACTACGCGAGCGACGACGAGTAGACTTCTTCCTTTTTTTATTTGTTATTCTATGCTAATATACCATACAGTACACGTTGCATACCACCACTTCGCCAACGCGCACAATGAGCAGCAGCCACTGCCGGACTGTCTCGTAACCGTGCTCTTGTTCGCACATTTTTATTACCGGCGCCAGCCGTCCGTAGTTGTACATATGTATGCAGTATGCAGCTGCTGGCCATCTGCAGCTATCGAGATGTAATGCAGCGCCGGGCTTTTATCGGGCGCGGCTGCCTGCAGCCCAGCCATCAGGCGTGCTCACGTGCCTGGCGCTGGGGGCTCGCGCGACCGGCGCGCTTAGTCACTCGGCGAGCCAATGGGCTGCTGCTGCGATCGGGAGCGTCTACTCGCGCCGAGCAAGTCTCAGCACACCACCCCTACCCCCACCTTTTGCGGAGATGCTCAAGTTGTTCGTGGGAAGGCAGCTGCGGGGAGCGCCGGCTCGGGCGCAGCCATTCGCGCAGCGGGTGGCTTTCTCGACGCGGCCCGCGCGGCTCGCGCCGGACGCGCTGCCCGGCGCGAAGCCGAAGAAGCGGCACCGCATCCGGAACCTGCTGCTCACGTCGTCGCTGCTCGTTGTGGGCGCGTACGCCGGCGGCGTGTACTACTCGCTGCACAACGACGAGTTCTACGACAAGTTCACGCTGTACGTGCCGCTGGCCGAGTCGATTGTGGGCGTCGTTGACGACTGGAAGTTCTGGCTGGCCGTGAAGGCGCCCGACGGCGACTACCGCCCGACGTGGGGCCAGGACAAGCACAAGCCGATCAAGACGGTTGTTGTGGACGGCGAGAGCAAGGCGAACCCGTCGCGCTACGACACGAAGCCGGCGCCGGCGCCGTCGCTGCGCGAGCGCGTCGTCGACAAGCTCGAGCACGCCGAGGGCAAGGTCGGCGAGGCCGTGAGCTCGACCGTGTCGCGAGCCGAGCACGGCGCCGCGAAGGCGGCGGACTCGACAAAGGCGGAATCGACGAAGGCATCCGCGCGCAGCGTCGCGCCTGACGCAAAGAAGCAGGCCGACGCGAAGCCGGACACGGCCACGGCCGCCGACACGGTCACGGCCGCGGGCGACCCCGCCGCCGCGGCCGTCGCGCGTCCGGACAGCCACATAAAGCTGAGCTCCGACGCCGTGCAGGCGCAGGAGCTGCAGGGCAAGACGGCGCCAGGCACGGGCAAAAACGCGAGCATCTCGCCGGAGAGCGTCGACCCGCTTTTGCAGTCCATTGTGCGGCAAGTGTCGCTGGCTGAGAAGGCGCAGAACCTGGATCTGCTTGGCGCATCGTACTTCCAGGGTCTGAGCAAGGCAGTCACGGAGGCGTCTGCGCAGATCAAGCACGAGCGCAATGTCCTGCGGAGCGAGTATGAGACGCGCACGAAGGACGCGACGTCCAGCGCGCAGAAGCAGGCCGAGAAGGCGTACCTTGACGCGAAGCTGAACCTCGTTGAGTCGTACAACCGGCGTCTGCAGCTCGCGCTTGACGCCGTCACGCAGAAGGCCGTCGCCGCGGCGAACAACAAGATCGCCGCGCAGTACAACGAGCTGCAGCGCGTGTTTGAGCACGAGATCAGCGACCGCGTCGAGAACGAGCGCGGCGGGCGCCTGTCGCAGCTCAGCGAGCTCACGAAGGACGTGTCTACGTTGCAGGAGGCCATGCTGAGCAGCGGCCGCATTCTCGAGAGCGAGGATGGCGTTGTGTCCTTTTACCTTGCGCTTGGTGACCTGCAGCGCGTGCTTGCGAGCGGCAAGACCGTGCCGCTGAAGCCCTACATTGACACGCTCACGAAGGCGCTGCCCAGCGACCCGCTCGTCAGCGCCGTGGCGCAGAGCGTGTCGCCCACGGTGAAGCAATACGGCGTGCTCAGCCACACACAGCTGGCTGCGCGCTTCGCGCTCATAGAGCCCGAGATCCGCCGGGCCAGCCTCGTGCAGCCCGAGGCCGGCATTGCCGGCCACATCGGGTCCCTGGCCGCAAGCCAGCTCCTCGTGAAGAAGCATGGCCTGCCCGAGGGCGACGACGTCGAGAGCGTGCTTGCGCGCACGCAGACGTACCTGCAGCAGGGCGACGTGCTGCAGGCCGTCGTCGAGGCGAACTCGCTGCAGGGCTGGCCCAAAAAGATTGCCGGCGACTGGCTGGCCGAGGCGCGTCGCCGCAGCGAGGTCGAGTTCCTCCTCACGGTGCTCTCCGAGGAGGGCCGCCTGTGGAGCATCTCGCGAACAAAGAAATAATCTGCTAACTTAGAAATAAGCCACCCTAAAAACGGTGCTCGAAATAACCTACGCTTTGTGGCGCGCGGCTCTACAGCGGCCGCAGCTGCTCATAAATATGTTGTGCGCCTGACCGCATTGAACGACGGCATTGAACGGCCGCATTGAACTACGGCGGCTAAAGGACGAAGCCCATGGCGTACGCCGCACAGCCGTTTGCGTGCGTCCAACGAGCACGAGCTGAAGCGACATTCGACGCCGCTAGATGTCGGCGAGGCCCTTGCAGAGCAGCCGCGTCTGCTCGTTCGCGTCCTTCAGCTTCAGCACGGCAAGCGTGTCGCCGACGTGCAGCGCGCGCACAAGCATGATATTCCGCGCGACGGCCGCCGTTGCCGTTGCGTCGCCCTCGGCAATGCTTGGCGACGACGTCACAATGATCTCGTTCAGCTCGTCCTCGATGACCTGCCACTCCTCGGGCGTGCACGCGAGCTGCGCGAGCTCGAGCGCCTTGCGCTTGTCCTCAATGCTCGCGCGCGCCAACAGCACGAGGTACTGCGTGCTCTGCTGCGCGCGCGCGACACTGAGCACCTCTGCAAACTTGCCGCGCGCCGTGTACGACTTCACAAGCTCGTCCGTGTGCTCGCCGGGCTGCCCGCGCGCGGCCAGATACGCCGCGACGGCGCGCGGCCGCTGCTCGCTGAGCGCATCAATGATGTACTCGTGCACAAGGTCCTGCCCCTCGGCGTCCCACGGCTCGCCGAGCGGCTCGAGCGCATCCTCAGGCCGCCCGTGGTCGAGCAGCCACAGGCCGCGGACCAGCGCCTGCTCTGTGCTGCTCAGCCACAGCTCTGCCGCGTAGTGCGCGGCAACGCTCTCCTCGCCCGCCGGCGTCGGCGCGGCCGCCGGTGCGGCTGCCGGCGCGGCTGCCTGCGGCGAAAAGTCCAGAAACAGGTAGAATAACGCGCGCGTCTCGTATATTCGCTCGCGCCGCGTCGGCGCCGATGCGCTCGCGTCGACCTCCTGCACGAGATGCATGAACGCGTCGCGGCTCTGCGGCGGGTACGCCGCCTGCGCGTCCGCCACGCCGCAGTAGCTCAGCAGCCGGTCCACGCCGAGCCCGTGCGCGCTGGCTAGCTTCGACCGGCGCCACTTCACCTCCTCAGTGTATGCCTGGTCGTACGGCACGCCGCCCAGCGTTTTCGCCAGGCTTAGAGCGAACGACATGCGCGTCAATACCAGTGGTGTTTGCGCGCCGAAACCAAAGATTGGGGTCACGGGATAGGGCCAAAGGCGACAGTGCGTCGCCGCGACAGTCCGCCGGTCATTGGGCCCTAGACTCTCGTCTCTTGCCCACAAATTCTGCAGACTCGGCTCAGCATATTCGTTCGTGTGGAACTTCGCATTTATGGCCGCCTGCTTGGGGTAGCTTTACTTGTAGGTGTTGGCCCGCACTTGGGCAGAGCCGCCTTCCGTATGCCGCGCGAGATGAACAGAAAAGAAATACATGGGTCGTGTTTTGCCGAATCAGAAGGCCACTACTACGCAGCGTTGCAAGGACTCATTTGCCTGCCTGCTAAAGATAGACGCCGCACCCCAACCACTGCGACGGCAACTGCAGGGTTACGTCGGTGTGAACCGCTGATAAGGTCACCTGATGCTAGAAACGGCGAATAGAGCTGCGAACACGGTTTCGATGTGAAGACTAAACAAAGAAACGGAACCATTTGCTCTTTCCAATTGGCCTCTTGTAGTCGTGGCGACTAGCGTGCCCGTTCTTTTTGAGATATGCAAGTCTGTTGATGCTGCTGCTGTCCTCATCTGTTCACCTTATGCCCGCTGTTGAAATACAGGCTTTTTATTGCTGCTTTCCTCTGCTTGGCGGCCGCAAGACACGTCTCGATAAAGCTGCGTTTCAGACGTGTGTATAGAGGCGGCCTTACATGCGGGACCTAATTAGGAAGTGTAACCTGAACCTCATGTTACCCAAAATCAATCACAAATCTGAATGCGGTGACGGACTTCCAGTCCTTTTCAAGATTCAATTACTCTAGGTTATAGTAGCAACTTCCCCGGAGCTGCTCGTTGCATATTAGCCTTAGCAGTGTGCCACGCCGCCCCTAGCAGCACGGTGCCAATCGAGTTGCGTTAAGCCGATCCTACTGGTGGCAAGTGACATGAGGAGCATATGGCCGCTCAGGCCTCTCAGCTAGTAAATTGTCCTAGTTTCTAACGGCCAGAGCCCACTTTAACCTGAAACTCCACGAGAAATAGTCCTCGTTTGCATCGAGTCAAACAGACAAGCCGGCGGCGCTGCTGCTAGTGCATTCCTTGACCTGCGCATCCAGCTCGCTGTCTGCGAAGCGACCAGCTTTGTCCGAACTTTTCTGAATCATTAGCAACCACGCGATAGCGAGCCCGGGAATAAGACATATAAGTAGCCAGTCGATAATAAGCAGTAAATGAGAGTATCCGTTCGCTATATACTTCGACATGAGTAAAGTGAGGACTGACTGAATGAGTTGCGAAGAGATAATGGCGCCGCTTCTCTATATACGTAAAGAACAATTCAGAGGAGGCTTAACCTATTTGTCTCGAACTGGGTGTGTCTATCTAAAGATGCTCCTTTTGGAAATCATGGCCACATTCCTGTAATCAGAGGCGTGGAGTAAGTGCAGGATCATATGAGTTGAGCTGAAGCAAAGGACGAGGGAGGCGAGCAGAATGCCGCTAAGCTCAGCCCTACATAGTATGCGAGGCGCATGACCGACAAAGTATGGCCACACATTCGGTTGACTAGCGAAAACTTCAGCCGACTTGTTACTTACTAGTTTGAGAAAGTGGCCCTTTGGGCAGACGCGCCTCTGTCTCGCGTAGTCGGAGCTTAAATAAAGCGCAAAGCCGACAAACTCCGGACAGAAAGGCCGCGACATATGATGATCCCACTGACGCCCGACGTACAGGCCAGGGTAATTCTGTGCGGAAATGAGCACCACAGGGCCACCGGATTGGCGCGCCCTCAGCAACCGCGTGGTTCGGCCGCGGTCGCAGGTACCGTTAAGGAAGCCTCTACTCCACATACTCTAACCGGGCCTACGAACTCGGCGCACGCGGATGCGAATAACACACACCAGCATGTGAATAACGTAGCGACATCACCTTTGCCCGTGGCACTGCGCCAGCCGCGCGTGGCGAACCGGCCAAGTAAGGCGCTGAGGCGGTCTCAAAGCTCTTACAATTTAACGTCGGCAGCCCCGGACTTGCGGAACCCGGCATTGAGCGGGTTGCCGGTACTGCAACGCAGCAGGTCGATGGCCACGCTGCCGCAAGTGCGCGCACCGCAGCAACAGATCGAGGAGGACGAAAGGCGCCGCGAACAGGAAGCAAAGGAGGCGGCACGGGCAGCTTTGCCGAGCCGCATGCGCTGCATGCGGCACATCATTGGCTTCCGCAAGTACAACAAGCTTCCGCAAGTGCGCAGAAAGATCATTGATGCCTGCGAGATGATTGAAACCATGGCCCGCAGCCAGCACGGCGCGTACCGGCTCGCCCTCGACCAAGTCGACGAGTCGCTGGACGTGCTTGCCGCGGCCGAGCACAGCTTCTACAAGGAAACAGACCGTGCGCGGCAGTATGAAGAGAAGCTCGACGAGCTGAACTATTTGAAGGACAACATTGAGCTCTGCGTGAAGGAGTCCATTGCGTTCATGAAGGGCAAGTACTACTCGGAGTTTCTGCCGCTCGTCGGGAGCCGGAACAGCATTGTTGAGGAGCGCCGCTGGCGGGACCACAAGGAGATCCGCATTTTCGTGGACCAGCTCAAGGCGAACCTCGAGGACGCGGTTCAAAGCGACGAGCATCACCGCGTGCCGTCAATGACCGCGATCCAGAAGGAGATCCAGGAGGCGCGGGCGCTGTGCGCGCAGCCACGCGAATGGCGCGGCCTGCAGCCGCTATTCGGAGCCGAGGACGAGCTGGCCACGCTACAGGACCACCTCGACAAGATCCAGCGGTCCGAGTCGCAGTTAAAGGCATCGCTTCTGCGCTACCAAGCCGCCACAAACACGCTCATAAACGTGAACCGCGAGATCAAGGCGACGACGCGCATTTTGCGCGCGAAGGCCGAGCTCGCCGCCGGCGTTGTTGACCGCGAGGGCCGCGACCTCGACGAGGAGGAGCGCGTGCTGCGCGAGTTCATTATGGCCGCGCGCCACGCCGACGCCGCACAGTCCCCGGGCAAGGCCTCGAGCTGCTCGCCGCAGAGCTATCTCCCTGCCTTGAGCTCAACAACGCCGCCGACGCCTCTCACGTCGCCTCCTGTGTGGTGCAACACATGGACGCCGCAAACGAAGGTGCTGGCGAAGCACGTCGAAGCCCGCAGCGCCGACTACAACGCCGAGTACCGTCGCGCATAGCCAGCGGCCGACCGGCGGCCGACCGGCGGCAGAGCGCAGAGCGCCGGACGCCGAGCGCAGAGCGCCGAGCGCCGAGCGCCGAGCTCCGAGCGCCGAGCACAGAGCGCACACTGCTGTTTATTTATTTTTGCTTACTTTTTCTTCCCTATTTTCATTAGCGTGCAGAGCCGCATAACCAGAGGCCGCGAGCACTGCTCACATAACAATCTCGTTCTTGATGTCCGTCTTAATGTCCTTGTGGGGCAACACAATCGAGTTCTGCAGGTGCACCTCGTCGGACACAGAGACGTCCTGCGCGAGAATGGCCACGCGCGGGACCTTCACGCCGTCCTTAATGACGAAGCTCTCGTACTCGTTGAGGCCCGTGGGCGAGCCCTCGACGCGGGCCCAGCGCCCGACCTTCACGTGCGGGCACAGAATGGCGTTCATGACGACGGAGTTCTCCTTCAGATGCGCGCGGCTGAGGAGCACGGCGTCGCGCACACGTGCGCCAGCGCCAATGACGACGCCAGGGCCCACGGTGACGTTCGGGCCGAGCTTCGCCGTCTCGTGGATCTTTGCCGACGCGTCGACGTAGACGGCGCCCGTGATGTTCGGGCCCGTGGCGAGATCCTTTGGCGCCACATTCTGTGCGTCGTCAAGGTAGAGGCGGTTCGCCATGAGGGCGGACGACGCTTCCTTGACCTGGCGCCAGAACGACGTCGTCGTGTGCACGTAGAGCTTCTCGTCGTCGGCGAGCTGCGGGAGCACGTCCTGCTCGAGCTGCAGCAGGTCGTCATCGTACTCATCGAGGAGCGCCTCCTGCTTCTCGTGCTGCGTCTTTGCGCGCGCAATGACGTCGAACACGTTCGTTTTGAGCAGGTAGACGCCGCCGTTCACGAGCGTCGACACGGGCTCCTCGGGCTTCTCAACGAAGTGCAGCACGCGGTGCGGGTCCTTCTCGGCGGCCTCCGTGTTGCTGCCCTCAGCGGTGATGATGGCGCCGAAGTTCACGGATATTTGCTTCGGCACGCGCGTGCCAAGAATAACGGCCTCCGCATTCTTCTCCTGCTGCAGCTGCACAAGGTCGTTCAGCGGGTACGTCGAGCACACGTCGGCGTGGATCAGGAAAAAGAAGCTCGGGTTGCCGCGCATGATCTGGTCGCGGAAGTGGTAAAGGCCGCCGGCCGTGCCCATGGCCTTGTACTCGCGCAGGTAGCGGATGAGCACGTCCGGGTAGTTGCGGTTCACGTCGGCAATGAACTGGTCGAACACGCTGTTCTCATAGTAGCCAATGAGCAGAATCTCGGACACGTTCTCCTTGATGCAGGCCTCGACGGCGTGCTCGAGGAGCGGCTTGCCGCCGGCTGGGAACAACACCTTGGGAACGCTCAAGCTGATCGGCCGGAAGCGTGTGCCACGCGTGTCGCCGCCAACAAGAATAACAGCTTTAGTGCCTGCCATCGTGATTAGTTTCGGAGGGGGGGATATGCAATAAGGTGGAGGTAGTAGATCTGAAGCAGCACGTAGCACCTGCGTATTACTCTCGCTCATAATCGCTGAATAAGCTTCACGGGCTAGGGTGCGACGCGCGCGGAGGCTGCGGCGCATTTTAGCGGCGGCGATTGTTGATACGGCGCGGTTGCAGCAGATAAACAAATAACGGCGACCGAGCCGACGTGCACAGAAGATAAAAACAACATTCTTTGTCTTGTGTTATGTAGAAAAACATGAGATTCTGCGCCCAGTGTGCGAATTCTGCGTAGCTGGCACCACACAGACGCGTGTAGCGAAAGTGTGCAGCAGTAGCTACGAGGCTAGTTCAAAGCGCAAGCAAAGTTCCAAAAGGCTAGACAACTACTTTCCAGCTTTGATCTGCAGTATAATTGCGGCCGCTACGTTCTGATGTGGTTCGTAGACGTTCCTCAGACGTTCCTCACATGATGCTCACAGGATGCTCACAGGATGTTCAGACAGAGGACACAAAAAAGAGCAACACAGGTCACACGAGCACTGGTAAGCCTAGTAACAAGGGGCTTTACCTCACAGTGGCGTACACTGCGAAACATCTCCTCCTCACCCCAACACGACGAACTGATAAACGAAAGCACTAAGAATGGAGGAAATCTTGCCCGAGAAGCTACACATCTTTGGCAAAAAGACATACATGCAGGACTATTTGGAGAGCAGTGGCGCGCGCTTAATTGCCGCCGTCGGGCCCGTCCCCGGCCACATCGCATTCTGCATGGACGGGAACCGCCGCTTTGCCAAGAAAGAGAACCTAAACGAGGGCGCCGGCCATGTGGCCGGCTTCGAAACGATGCTGCGCCTGCTGCTTGCGTGCTACCGCATTGGCGTGAAGACGGTCACGGTTTATGCGTTCAGCATCGAGAACTTCAATCGCTCGCCGCAGGAGTCCGACACGTTGTTCGACCTCGTGCGCACGAAGTTGTGGAACATGGTGAGAAACCGCGACAGCGCGATGCGACGCCTTGGTTGGCATATCCGCTTCCCCGGCTCGCGTGGCATGCTTGCCGCTGACCTTGTGGAGCGCATCAATGAAATCGAAAGCAGCACGCGCGACTGCCAGGAAATGACCGTGAACATCTGTGCTCCCTACACGACTAGGGACGACCTTGCTCATGCGCTTTCTGTCGCGGCGACGCTGGCGCCGGGCGACAGCACGTCTCACCGCAGCTTTGCGGCCAGGTTGAACGATGCGCGGTACATGGCGCCGAGCGAGCCACTCGACATTTTTGTGCGCACGAGCGGCGAGACGCGGTTCTCGGACTTCATGTGCTGGGAGGCGGCGTCGCAGTGCACCTTCGAATTTGTGCCGCAGTTATGGCCGGAGCTCACGGTGTGGGGTCTGTACCGCATCATTGCGAAATGGCAAGTGCGGAAGCTGCTCAAAATGAGGAGCAAGCACCCGCAACCGCTGGATTCTCTTGCATCAGCGCCGCCGCTTGTGAGTGTCTCTCAGAAGAGCAAGGCGAAAGCCGGAGCCGCTGCCAACGCCTCGGAGCCTCGTGCCGGCAAAGCGGAAGCGGACTCTACGCTGCGAGAGCCCCAGCTCGGAAGCGAAGACAAAAAGCGCGAAGCTGGGGAAGGGCGCGCTCCAGAGCCTCTGCCGGTATTGCCAGGTGAGCCAATTCGCGACGCCGGCGAGGCTAGTAGCGCTGACGTCGTAGCGGCAAACTTGGAAGCGGCGTCAATTGCCGAAGCCCCTGGTACTGAGCAAGCCACCAATGTATTGGTGGATCTGGACGAAGCCAATTCGGCGGCTGCATCTGCCTCGCAAGCTAGTCGCCACGACGTGCCGCCTCTTGTGAAGCAAGTCAACGACACAAGGGTTTACAAGCTACAGTTCGATCCTGTGCATGTTCACAACAACACAGCGGCCAGCGAGGAGGAGCCTGTTGTCGCTGGCGACCCGGATGAGGATGCCCGCGGTGCTGGCGCGATCACTGCGAACGGGCTCGTCGACAACGACGAGAGTTAAACGCGGCTTTGCCACTGAAGTTACTCGGCTTCCATAAGTCATCATGTCTCGTTAAGTTAATTAATTGTTTTATTGTTTCTCGGACTTGCGCGAGCGCACTGCCCGTGTCGGGTCCGAGGCCGGGTCCGAGGCCAGCTCAGTCGACCCAGATTTGAGCGCTTGCTCGGGCTCCTCAATTCTCTCGACGCCGTGACTGAACACGACCTTCTTCACGACGCTGCGCTTCTCCCTTGCCGCGCGGTCCTTTGTGCGGGCCTCCTCGACGCGCCGCTTGTACCCAAGATAAACGACGACCTCAGCCACGCCGATGCCCATGCCTGCGAGCAGACTGACTAAAGTGCGCGCGGCGAGGTCCCACGACGCCGTCCAGTACCAGAATGCCCAGGCAATCGCAACAATGGACACCATTATGTTCAGAATCGTAGTGAGCTGCTCCTTTACCTCTTTCAATTCGCTGCCCGAGAGGTGCACCGCCGGCGCAGGCTCCTGCACGAGTCGGCGGTACTCACGCTCTTGCTCCTCGGTCCGCAGCCTGGCCATGAGCTCCTCGTACTCCGCCGATCGCCGTGGCGGTGGCGCGGGCGGCTCGAAGTAGACGCCGGAACCGCCGACAAGATCGCAGAGGCGCCGCCCGTGCTGCTTCGCCAACGCAACGAGCAGGCTGTGCTCAATCCAGGCGCTGTCGAGCCCTGCCGTACCTGCCATCGCCGGCTCCTCGGGCAGCTCGCTGAGGAACGCGTCGATGCGGCGCGTCCTGACCAAACGCATCGGCTCGCTGCTAGTGGGGTGGGTGTTTGGCCTGTCTGATGTGCATGCGAGCGCGCCAGGGTTTCATACCCACGTGAGCGTTTCACATCCACGTGATCTGCTTAGCAAGCGCGCATATGCCGGGCGCGAGCCTCCTGCGAAATAAGCGGCCAAAGCCAGATAAGACATCGTTGCCGCATGGCTTCGCAGCCATTGTCGAGCCCTGATACCCGCGACGTAGATATGCAAGGGGACGACGCGGTACGACTAAAGCGCAACGCAGAGATGACGCTCAGCATGCATGATTTGTAAATTTCAGCAGCAGCCACGCTGGCCAGGATGCTCTCGATTGCCTCTGCGCAAGCGCGGCCAGGGGCACAAAAAAATAAAAAAAAGGAAAAAAAATTCACATAATTTTCCAGCTGGATTCGGCCAAAGATTTTGGCTAAGTCCAGTTTAGGTGATCGCTCTCGTGCGGCCCAGTGCGGCATCGTGGCCACCGGCGGCATCGTGGCTGCCGGTATCGTGGACGTGGGCTCAGTCAGGATCGGCGCAAATACGTCCCGGGCGGCATCCTATGATAGAGTGTGCAGATGCAGGCCGTATTCTCTGATCGAGGAGTGGCTCGAAGCGCTGCGCGATTTGTGAATCTGCAACGTTATGCACGATTTGTAACTTGTGGAGACAACGGCCTGCACGATTTGTAAATACGCTCGCCGTGCGCCACGGCTATATAAACCTAAGCCAAAATCAAGCCAAAATTCAACTAAGACTCCAACAGTCCGAACATGCCATTCACCGTGAACAGCTACGCAGCCACGACCGAGGAGGGCAACCTTGCCCCCTTCAAGCTTGAGCGCCGCGACGTCGCCGCGGACGACGTCCTCATTGACATTATCTATGCTGGCGTCTGCCACTCCGACATCCACACTGCGCACGGCGACTGGGGCAAGCCGAACCTGCCGCTCGTGACGGGCCACGAGATCGTGGGCAAGGTTGCGAAGGTTGGTCCGAACGTGAAGCACACGAAGGTTGGCGAGATGGTCGCTGTTGGCTGCATGGTCGACTCGTGCATGAAGTGCACGCAGTGCGAGCTCTCGCACGAGATGTTCTGTGCCGAGGGCGCGACGCTCACGTACAACTCGAACGAGCGTCGCTGGGATGGCCACAGCACGGCCGGTGGGTACGCGGAGGCCATTGTGGTCGCCGAGCACTTCGTGCTGAAGGTGCCGCCCGGTTTGCAGGACCCAAAGCTTCTGCGCGGCGTCGCGCCCATTCTGTGCGCGGGCATCACGCTCTACTCGCCGCTGCACCAGTACAAGGTCGGCAAGGGCACGAAGGTGGCCATTGTTGGTCTCGGCGGCCTTGGCCACATGGGCGTGCAGCTCGCGCACGCGATGGGCGCCGATGTGACGGTTGTGTCGCGCTCGCACAAGAAGGACGCCGAGGCGAAGAAGCTCGGTGCGGACCACGTCATTGCGTCGACCTCGGCCGACGAGATGAAGGCTGCGCAGTTCAGGTTTGATCTCGTCGTGGACACGATTCCGTTCGACCACGACGTGAACCAGTACCTGCCCCTTGTGAAGCCATACGGCGACTACTGCATTGTGGGCCACCTTGGCCTCTTCGCGGAAAGCCCGCTCAGCACGCTGCCGCTCATTATGGGTAACCGTCGCGTGTCGGGCTCCGCGATCGGCGGCATCGAGGAGACGCAGGAGCTGCTCGAGTTCTGCGCTGAGCACAAGCTCATTGCCGACTACGAACTTATTACTATGGATGCGATTAACGAGGCCTGGGCAAAGATGAAGAGCGGCGGCGGAGACGCAAAGCGGTTCGTGATTGACATCGCTGCCTTCCGTGAATCGAACAAGGCTTAAGATCGACATGCATAGTCATGTTAGCGACGCTAGGGTAGTAGATACGTAAACGCAAGTGCACAACCCACTGACTGTCGCCTACGAGGAGAAAAGAACCCTTGGACGTGCCAAGATCCCGCCCCAGAGACGTACGTGCAGCCGCGTCACTGGCGCGGGACACGCGCCGCAGCAAGCGGACGTGCTTAAAACGCATGCACTGTCTGCACGGAAGGCCAATAAAGCGGCGTCGCAAATCAGCGAACCCCTCTTTGGCTTCCCCTGTCAGCCGCCCCTGTCAGCGGCCCGCGCGTCTCCGCAGGGATTTCGGCGGTTTCCGCCGCGTCGCTGCACCCGTACCCTCATACGGCGTTAGCCGGGCAGCGCCCTACGCCCACGGCCTTCGCGTAAAGCCCGAATCCGGCAGTAATTACATAATGACAGCGCTCCATGCCGGCTGCGGGCGTCTCAGCATCACCCGGGGCGGGCTGACAAGCGCTAATGCTACTCCGAATAGGGACGCCGCGGAGGCGAATAGTGTTGAATCGATGCCCCGCCACGACTGCCCCCTCGTCTACGGAGCCGTACTACGGCGCTGCCGATCACATCGTTAGCCGGGATAATGCCGCAATGATACCGAAAGCCGAGCTATGCTGGCGCGTGTGTGCGCTGTGCAGGAAGCGAGAGACCGCTGCAGAAGCAAAAAAAACCCACGCAAAAGCCCATGCACACACCCTAACATCAACCCTAGGCCGCGCGCAACGGAAACGGACCAGGCCTTCTGCGTCTGCGGGTAATTCGTGCAGACGTCGCCTCGACTTCGTAAAAGTCTGGTTCGCCGCGTTCAATGCGACTATGGCAAAGCCGGCGCTGCGGCAATTTTTGGCAATCGTGTAGCCGGCAGCGAATTGCCCGCAGCCTGAAGACATCAGACGCGAGGCTCTTAGTCTGCGAGCGCATTCGTGCGAACGCAGCGCCAAGCCTTTTGAAATAGATAGGGTTTGCCGCACTGCCTGCGGCACCAGATCCCATGGTTCAAAACCATCGTTACGTACTCTCATGTGCATGCAGCAGTAGCCGCCCTTAGGCTAAGGATGCGTAACCCTACACCCACTGATGTTAAGCGGAGCGCATCCGCGTGTTCTTTAAGGTCTTAAGGCCATTTACGTCGCAGAATTGCGATCAGGATTTTACTAGATCACTCTGCGCGGAAGCAAGCGTCGATTTCTTACGCGTTTGTTTGTTCGGCATTGTGCGTTTGCCTTTCGCACGAAGCATTGTCGTTGAGGAACAGCTTATCACCGCGTGTAACTCCCCCCTTCCCCTGCTCGCACCCGAGGGCCCCCTGTGAGATTAGCTCGCGTCGGTAAATTTACGGCCGGCACGAATCAGAATGGCTCTTTTTAGGGGAACTAGCACTCAGACGGACTTGTGTTCCGTTGTGGACGCGCTTGCCGCGAAACGCGAGGAGCAGCTAGCGCTGTCGGCGGCTCAGGCCTATACGACCTCGCATTATTCAATTGAGCGAGCTGCGGTACTGCAAACTGCTGCGCATGCACACCAAAGGCTCGGAAGCCATTTCGAGCCTAAACCGCCTGGCGCGAGCGCGAGCGCTGTGCCAATCGCGCCGGCTAAGGCACCGAGCACCCACTCGCACGCGCCCCGCTATGGGTCTCCCGAGGTTGCGATTCCGTTCTGGAAGCCTGTGGCTGCACCTACCGTGTTTCTGCATTGCGGCGAGCCGAATTGCAGTGCTCCACTACGGGAATGGCGCGCGGCGCCCCATAGCTCAGACGCGCCGGCGTCACAGTACGCGCCGGCAATTGTGTTTACGCTGCCGCCAGTGAGTCTCGCGACGGGCCCAGCAGCTACGGAGCCTGTTGGCAAAGAGCAGACGCAGTTTGGCGATGCACCCGGCGATACACGCCCCGGCAACTCGCGGCCCGGCGACGCGCGACCCGGGAATGTGCGGCCCGGTGAGCCGTGGCTCCGCCGCGCGGGACTGGCTCGCCCGGCACCGCTGCACCCGGCCGTGCGCTTAGGCCCTCCCGTGCTGCCGCTCGACATGGTGCCTCCGCCGCAGCGGAATGCGGCAATTGCATCGCGGTCCAGTGCCGAGCCCGCCGAGGACGCTGCGGCCATGGCCGCGAAGGCGCCTAAGCTCGCACCAATTTGGGCTATGCATAGTAGATCTCCCGAGGCAGCCGTCGCGGGCCCCGCAACTCTGAACCCAGCCACGAACGCACCCAACACGAGCCCACTCACGGCGAGCCCACTCACGGCGAGCCCACTCACGGCGAGCCCACCCACGGCGAGCCCACCCACGGCGAGCCCACCCACGGCGAGCCCACCCACGGCGAGCCCACCCACGGCGAGTAGACTGCATACACCTGCGCAGGCACGGGCGTCATCACCACGAGCGCCAGACAGTCTAGATGGCCGCATCGCTGTGCTCGGCAGTCTGCTCTCGCACAAGGCGAAGCTGAATGCGCAAACGCGGCAGTACGGCTGCGAGAAGTGCGGGCGTGCGTTCTTCCGCCGCAGCGACTACGTGCGGCACTTCCAGATCCATCTCGGCATCAAGCCGAACTCGTGCGGGGTCTGCGGGAAGGCGTTCATCCAGCGCAGCGCTCTGAACGTGCACGCGCGCGTGCACACGGGCGAGAAGCCGTACCAATGCCACGCCTGTGACCGGCAATTCAGCGACTCGTCGTCGCTGGCGCGGCACCGCCGCATCCATCTGCGGCAGCAGAAGAGCGTGCCTGAGCGCCGCCGCCGCGAGCCGGTCTCGCCCGCCGCCCCGCGCATGCTGTGATCGCCCAGCGAGAATAGAACACTTACACTACTTATTGTGAGGCCAATGGCGCTTCAATTATAGAGATATAGTAGAATCAACGGTTAATGCATTACTGCGGCAGCGCGCGAAGGCAGGCGCGAAGGCAGGCGTGCGAACAGGTAGCATTAACATTATAAGTACATAACAAACTAATGAATCACACTCATGGCATGCTACGGCGAACTTAAAGAAGCAGAACCATGAGCAGCTCGTGAATACATAAATAGGGAGGAGCGAACGATGCGTTAGATAAAGCTCATCCATTCTAGCTCATGTCCATTGCGGAGTCGTCGTCACCGTCTTCATTCTCCTCCTTCTGCGCGTGCTCCTTCGCATCCGCGTCGGCCTTCGCCTCCTCCTTCGCGTCGTCCGATGCGGCGTCCACGGCCTCGTCGGCCGCGCCATCGTCGGCCGCAGGATTGTCGGCCACAGGATCGTCGTCCACTGGATCCTCGTACGCAGCATCTTCCATGCCGTCGGCGTCCAGCTTCTCGTCGCCGCGCGGCACGTCCGCGTCGTCACCGCCGGCCACATCGACCTTTTCATAGCCGGCAATAACGACGTCGTCATCGTCGTCGACGTCGCGGTCCCTGCCCGTGAGGCAGTGCTTTTCTGGGGGCAGCCGCAGCCCGTATGAAATCGGCACCGGCGGCAGAGGCCGCTTGTTGCGCTCGGCGGCCAGCGACAGGAGCAGGTCCTTAGGGCTGGCCGGCTTGAACTGGTAGGCCACGCGTGACGAGACGGCGAGGCGCAGGTCCTCGACGGTCAGCGAGCTCGGCTGCGGGCCCATGCCGGCCGGTTGCGACGCGCCGGACTGGTGCGCGTAGTCCGAGTAGAGGAGCGCGTCCTGCAGAACCTCTGTCGTGTAGCGGTGCGCGAAGTCCATGAGCTGCAGCGGGACGTGGTCCTGGTACTGCGTGATGCCCATGGACGCCAGAATGAGGTGCACGATCTTCACATCGCGAGGCACGGCGTCGTCGCTCATGCTACGAGGGCGATGCGCAGCGGTCGGCTCAGACTCAGGCTGGGAAGGGTGCCGGCTGCAGTGATGGGACGCAGCGCTGCTGACAGCGCCCGCCAGGCAGCCGGGCCCCTGCCCCTAGCCCTGACACGTATATTCGGGGGCAGTGCGTGCGGTTGTGGGCGCGCACCTCCCTTCTGCGTGCTGGCATTTGGATAAAGAATGAAGTTTGCGTCGTTTGCAGCGCTCGTGAGCATTGTGGCTGTGGCCGTGGCCCAGACAATTACGGACAAGGTGTACTTCGACATCGAGCAGGGCGGCAAGACGCTTGGCCGCGTCGTGTTCGGCCTGTACGGCGACGTGGTGCCGAAGACGGCCGAGAACTTCCGCGCGCTGAGCACGGGCGAGAAGGGCTACGGCTACGAGGGCTCTGTGTTCCACCGCGTGATCCCGCAGTTCATGATCCAGGGCGGCGACTTCACGCACGGCACGGGCACGGGCGGCAAGTCCATCTACGGCGCGAAGTTCCCCGACGAGAGCTTCGAGCTCAAGCACTCGCGCAAGGGCCTGCTCTCGATGGCGAACGCCGGTCCTGACACGAACGGCAGCCAGTTCTTCATCACGACCGTCGCGACGCCGTGGCTCGACGGCCGCCACGTCGTGTTCGGCGAGGTCCTCGAGGGCTACGACGTCGTCGCAAAGATCGAGGCCACGAGCACGAACCGCCAGGACCGCCCAGACGTGCCCATCACGATCCGCGCCTCGGGCGAGCTCAAGGACGGCAAGGACGCAAAGGCCGAGCGCGAACCTTGAACGCGCGCAACTAACCTACAAACGCGCGCACGCCTAACCTACAAGCGCGTGCACGCCCAACCTACAAGCGCGTGTACGCCTAACGTATATAACCGTATAACATTCTGCCTTGTAAAGTGAACTGCGCTCGCAATTGCCCAATTGCCATTCGACGAGCATGCTTGCGGCGGGGCGCGCGGCTAAGAAACAAATAAAAAAAGCTCAGCTAGCTAGCTACTAAGGTGGGCGCTATATATGGCTCTGCTTCGCGCGCGGGTGCTGGCTTGCCGGGCGCGGCGGCGCGAACTCGGCGAAGCTATGCGGACGGCCTGTGTGGCGCGGTGCCTGCAGTGCCTGCGCCGCCTCGAACGCGCGGTACGCGTCGCGCGCCTGCGCGAGGTGCGGCGCGGCGTGCGGCGCGGCATGCGGCGCGACGGGCTGCCGCGCCTGGGCTGCCTCGCGCTCGGCCATCTTCTTTTTGAGGTAATTCGTGACGAACTCCTGGATGAACGTTTCTGTGAACCCCGGCAGCTCGCGGTCCATGTCCTCCCAGGCCTCGCCGAACTCGCGGATGCGCGCGGCCGGCGCCTCCCAGCGCACGCGGTTCACGAGCTCGACGAGCGTCGGCCGCAGGTACTCGTTGTACTGCGGCGTCGTCTCGCGCAGCGGTTTAGGCGGCGACTTCGGCGGCGCCTTTGCGGCCGCGGCTGCGGCGACGGGGATGGCGCTCGCGGCGTGCATGTGGCGGGCCTGCGGCGGCGTCGGCTGCCACTGGGCTAATGGCGACGCGATCTGGAACGGCACGTTTGAGCTGCGTTTCGCCGCGAGCGGGCTCGGCGCGGCGGCAGCGGGCGCAACGGCAGGAGCCGGGGCGGCGGCGGCGGCGGCAGCGGCGGCGGATGGCGGCTGCAGATGCGGCTGTAGATGCGGCGGCGCGCGTGCAGGCGCGCGTGCAGGCACGGCCGGCGGTGTGGGCGACGCCGCGGGCGGCGGTGGCGGCTGCGAGCGGCGCTTGCTCTGTTTTGGGATGGCCGGCGGCGAGCGCACAGCTGCGCCGCGGCGGTTCCAGAACTTCGGCGTGCGCGGGCTGAGCATGCCGTTACTGAACGCGTCCGGACTGAAGTCCGGGCTTGGCGTGTCTGGATTCGGCAAGTCTGGGCTTGCCAAGTCCGGGCTTGGCGTGCCTGGGCTCGGCGGGTCCGAGTTGGGCGAGTGCGAGGCCGCGTCGCGCAGCGCCGGCGCGCGCACACGGTCCGGCGCGAAGCGCGGCAGGCCCCGCGGCGGCGCAATGGCCCTGTTCGTGCGCACGTTTGCGGGCAGCGCGTCGTCGTCGATAGTGAAGCGCCAGTCGCTGTCGCCGTCAGACATGCTCGAGTCCGTGCGGCCGTCCGGCCACTGGCTGCGGCTGTGCAGCGTTTTTGCCGGCGCGAGGTCGTGGATGTCGGCGGCCGTGCGCGCGCTGACGGGATGCTGCAGGCTTGCGCGGCGGCGGTCGCGCACGGCGCGCGCAACTACCTTCACGAACTCGGGTGGCCGCGCCATGTACCCGTTGCTGCGCGCGTACGTGCTGAGCGGCGGCCGGAAGATGGCGCAGCGCAGCAGCGCTTCGGCCGAGGGCCGCTCGTGCGGCTGCTTCTGCAGGCACAGGTGGATGAGCCGCTTAAAGTTCTTTGAGGCCGCGCAGTGGTCCGGCATGCGCGGCGGCGGGCCGGCCATGATCATGTGGATGACCTCGTTCGGCTGGTGGCGGCGCAGCGGCGGCGTGCCCGTCATGAGCTCAATGGCCACAATGCCGAGCGACCACACGTCGACGGCCGTGCCGTACTTCTCGCCGGCAATGACCTCGGGCGCCATCCAGTACGGCGTGCCCATGAACGTGTCGCGCTGCGGCATCTGGTCGCTGAGCTGCGCGCTCACGCCGAAGTCGGCAATCTTGACCTCGCCGTTCTCGGTCACAAGAATGTTCGCCGACTTCAGGTCGCGGTGGATCTTGCGCTGGCGGTGGATGTACGCGAGCCCCAGCAGCGCCTCGTGGATCACGTACAGCGTCGCCATCTCCGTGAACGTGCCGTACCGCCGCAGCAGATGCGTGCACGACCCGGCCGCGCAGTACTCCATCGTGACCCACAGCACGCTGTCGTGCAGGGCCGACGACAGAACCTGCGTAATGTTCTTGCAGCTAAGCTCGCGCAGAAACTTGAGCTCGAGCAGAAACGTTTCGAGGTCGTTCGACGTGTCGAGCTGGATCATCTTCACGGCCACCTCGCGCTTCGCACGCGGGTCGTACGCGCGGTACACCTTGCCGAACGAGCCCGAGCCTATCTCCTCGTAGATCTGCATGGCGCCCGCGTCACTGCGGACGGAGCTTGCTCGCGACGGCGCCATATACGTATGTACTCAATGGCCGTGACAGGCGGCTCACGAATGCGGATCTCGAGCGCAGGGCTATTTAAACGGGCTGTGCCGGCGCAGTTTGCCCGAACAGGCAGCTGTGCGCGCCTGGCCGCACGCGCGCCGCGGCCGCTTACGAGCCATAGCAGCAATTGCCGCATGCGGAGGCAGCAGCCGCCGCTGCGCACAAACTCAGATCCACAAAAAGTCTTATGCCTCTGCCGCGTGCGTGGCTACGCAACGGGCATGCCGAGTACGTCATGTGTGCATGCAGTGACCCGGATTCGCGTACGCATCGTATCCTCGTGATCTCGGGATAATGCAGGGCAAGGTCCGCCCCGTCTTCACATGCTGGCGGTTATATCAACACCAAAGCCGAGACGCGGGGATCGCCTCCAGCCTCCGCCAGCAATGCAAGCAGTGTGGGTAGAGCGGCTGCGGTCGCCGCAGATCAGGGCCGTTCAGGAGCTCATTCTGGCGGCGGCACACACAAATGCCGCATTTTCGTACGTGCTGCGCTACTGCCTGTTTGCGGACGCGCATGCGTTTGTGGCGCTCGGCGCGAACGAGCAGGTTCTGGGCTTCATTGGCGGCACCGTGTCGGACGCCGTGGCCATGATTGAGTGTCTGTGCGTCGACCGTGCCTACCGCAACCTCGGCATTGCGACGTCGCTCATCGACCGCTTCATGCGCGAGGCCCCGGCCGCAAGCGTGTGCAAGCTCGACGTGCGCCTCTCGAACACGATCGCCCGCCAGTTCTACATGCGCCGTGGCTTCACGGAGGCCAGCACAAAGGAGCTTTTTTTCAAGGACGAGGACGCGCTGACAATGACGCGCCCGGCCGCATACTCCGCAACGCAGACGACCGTGCTTTAGGGAGGCCGAGGTCGCACCGCACGCCGCACCACCGCCGGGCTTTTCATGATTCGCTGACGATGGTTACGTTGCCTTAGTCTAAACGCTCTCTTGCAGCGCCCGCCCGCATGGGCGCTACTCATTTGTCTTTGCGCTGCGTTTCAGCGCTGGGCCGCACGCGCGCGCAGGCTCAGCCCTGCGCCATGCCGGCAGGCCTCATTCGCTAGGTACTAGCACTTTGTTGGCGCCGCGCCGCCGCCTCTAGCCTAGCCATTTATTTATTTATGTCACGCTTGCTACGAACGAAATAAACACACCTGCGGCAGGCCGCGCCACAGGCCGCGCCGCGCCTAGGAAATTTAGAAAAACCTCAAAAGTAGGATGCACGCGTCTACCAGTAGTGGATCAGCCGCTCGCAATTGCTCAATGGCGGCTCGTTCCCGCGCTCGTCGCTGCGTGCTATACATACGGCTAGAGCTGAGCGAGCTGCAGCACTTGCCCAGGTGCGCGCGCACAGCCCGCGGCCGCAGTCAGCACTTAGTCACACAGGCCACCCCGAACCACCGAAGTGTCCACGACGCGCGTCCACGACGTTTCAGGACCAACCGCGCCAGCAATGTTTGGACAGACACCTGAGTAAGTATTGCACGCCGGAGCCGGCTTCTTGTGCGGGACCTTAGCCCTTTAGCGAACCCATACTAACCCTTCCTTAGAGTCTTGGAATCCGAGATAGGTGAGTGCCTCGAGACGCGCGCGCTGTGTCTGCCGGGCTTTCGCGGGCTCGGGCCGGCGGACCTCGTGCAGCTGACGAAAAGTACGAAGTCGAAGGTCTCGAGCACGTATCACTGCGTGACGGGCGTCGACGTGTCGAGCGCGGCCGCAATCGCGGCGTACCTCACGACGCTGAACAGCTCGCTTGGCGAGACGCAGCTCTGGTTCGGCCGCGCGCCGCAGTGGAAGATCACAGAGGGCACGTACTGCTGCTGGAACACGTTCGCGAAGGTCGACGTGCGCGTAACGGCGAACTTTCCTGGCGGCACAAAGCTCTACATGCTCACCGTTGATGGCCTGCCCCAGAACGGCGGCAGCGAGGACGAGGAGCTGTGGCAGGAGCTGTACATGAGCGCCATGATCCGCTGCCTCTTGCTGAAGGACGACGACAACTACTTCATGGAAAACACGCGCCACGAGTACGCGTTCGACCAGGCCGCCGTGCGGCACTTCTTGCGCTGCTTCGAGGCGCTCTACCACAAGGCGCCGCTCATTGGCGCAAACTCGAGCGTGCAGAACCCGTCGCACGACTGCAACTTCATGGTCGACGCGCTGTACGTGCTCCTCGACGTCACGGGCGAGTACCAGGCGGCCATCGAGATGCTCGGCCGCATCGACGCGAAGGAGGTCATGGCGCAGGTTTTGCTGCTCGCGAACCAGGAGGTGAATGCAGTGAGCCTGCTTGTAAATACCGTGCGCAAGGACGCGCGCAACGCGCGCATGCTCGTCTTGGAATCCGAGTTCTGCCTGGCCAAGGGCGAGACGGAGCTCGCGCTCGACTGCGCAAAGCGCGCCGTGGCCGCTGCACCGGCCGACTTCTACTCGTGGGAGGCATTGTGCAAGGTGTACATCACGCTCGAGCAGTGGGACCAGGCGCTGCTCACGCTGAACGCGGCGCCGCTCATCCCGTACTACCCCATGGACGTACAGCGGTTCGCGCCGGCAAAGAAGACGCATGCGCCATTGCCGACAGACGGCGTGCTCGAGGAGGTGTGGGAGTTCTCGAACAGCAAGGCTAATCCGGCGGCCGCACACGCCATGACGGCGGACCCGGCTCTGGCGCGCCTGCCCGGCGCGACGCTGCGCGGCTGCGCCGCGAAGGCGTACGCGCTGCTCGCGTCCATCAACGCGAAGGTCGGCTGGAGCAAGCTCATGACGTACCGTGGCGACGTATTCTGGATGGAGTCTGAGTCCGACGCTGCTGACGAGAAGTCGAGCTCGCCCGAAGGTGCCGAAGGTGCCGAAGCAGCCGCTGCTGATGTGGCCACGGCCGCGGGCGACAACGGCGGCGGCGCTGCTAGCAGTTCGAGCGCCGAAAAGGTTGCGAATGGCCACGGCCGCCGCCGCACACTGCGGTCGAAGCGCCTCTGCGAGCGCAGAATAGACCGCTTGTTCCTCGTGCTGTTCGAGGACGTGCGCGCGTACAGCGCGTGGCAGCGCGAGGCCGTGCACCTCGAGAGCCAGAAGCTGCCGTTCGACAAGTCCGCGACGGAGTGGCAGCTGTTCGGCAGCCTTGCGCAGCGCCTGCACCACCACGAGCAGGCGAAGCATGCGTTCGCGAAGTCCCTCTCCATGTACTTCAACCACCGCTCGCTCGTGCGCCAGCTCGACTACTACCCACTCAACCTCGACATCTGCGTGAAGCTCATGGCCTGGGACCACCGCTGGTACAACGAGTTCTCGCCGCGCGCGAGCAAGATCCTGCGCGAGATCGTCGCGCGCGACGGCCTCACAAAAGTGAAGTACGAGATAGAGGCCGAGTTCGGCAAGCAGGGCGTCGTCGATCTGCTCAAGGTGAACCTCGAGAGGCTAAAGGCCCTCCAGGTAAAAGGATACGACATGTAATCTTAGCGTTACTACCTCTCATTACACTACAGGGCTCGGTACAAGTCGCCGTTTATCATGAGAAGCCTGTGAAGACTGAAGAACGGGCTCTTTTAGGCCACGCTTACGCGGAACCGCAGTGGCGGTCGTAAAACCGTAGACTCTACTGACCTATAGTGGAGTAGGACAGACTCATCTAGCTTATCGTGGAGTAGAGGCAGCCATAGAGGTATACATGTTTACATGGGTAGCTACACGTGTAGCCTAAATCATACTACTCATCGTCTACGCCCTCACTGGATCGTAACGCTAGACGATTTACTCTGTGCCGTCGTACTATTTAGCGTCTAGGCCCATACGGAATCGCTAGCCTTTACTTCTTAGCGTCCTTCGTCAGCGCGATGGCCTCAACCTCGACGTCCGAGTTCAGGGGCAGGTCGCGCACGGCCACAAACGTGCGCGCCGGCGTGTGGCCCTCGAAGAACTTCACGTAGACCTCGTTCACGGCGGCGAAGTCCTTGATGTCGCGCGTGAAGATGCCGAGCTTCACAACGAGGTCGCGGCTCGAGTTGCCGGCGGTCAGAATGGCGTCCAGGTTGTCGAAGCATTGCTGCGCCTTCGCCCTAATGTCGCCCTCGACCATCGTGTTTGCCGGCGTCAGCGGGACCTGCCCGCTCACGAACAGGAAGCCGTTCGCGGCCGTGGCCTGCGCGTACGGCGCGGCCGGCGGCGGCGCCTTCTTCGTGGACACAAACTCGAGAGCCTTAAGCGCGCGCTTGAACATTCGTCGGGTGGTAGTGACAGCAACTGACAAAACAAGTTGTGATCGTCAACGGCCGTTTCAACCCGCATGAACCCTGGACGCACTTATCGCGCGGTTAGGGCGCGGGTCGTCCTGCGCCGAGCGAGCAGATGCGCGGAGCACGGCCGCGGCCGCAGCGGCCGCAAACCGCTCGCGCACGCCTTCTTACCAGATAGAAAAAAAGTACGTAATTATTCACTCATAGCAATGTAGTCCCTCGTGCGGTTCTCGAGCGCGCCGGCGTCGCTGTGCGTTCCGTTCGGGTATATGAGCGACGCGAACTGCAGCATCACTGGGTTCGCGTCGAGATCCGGCCGGTTTGCATATACGTCGTAGGCGTGCCCGTCCTGCTGGAGCTCGAAGATGCCCTGCCCGTCGTACTCGAGCCAGCCGTTGCGGTCGTAGAACGTTGTTGACGAGTTGAACGTGACAATGAGCAGCCCCGTGTCGCTCAGTCCAATGCCGCTGCCGACGGCGTCCTGCGACACAACGCGCTCGCTGAGCACAAGCGACCCGTCGTCGTAGGTTCCTTGGAATATGGGGCCATCTCCATTGACAGTAAGACGGCCATCAACGATACGCACGGGCAGGCCGTCGATTTCTGAGAGCCCGGACTGCACAGTAAGGCCTATTTCGGCGCTGGCCATGGCAACGCATAGTGCGAATATGCCGAGCATGTAGATGTTCGTGCTCGTGCCGGGTCCAGCCGCGTGGGGGGTCCGGTGCTCTCTTATACTCACAGTGCCAGTGCTAGTACAAGGCAGGCGATCTATCGGCCCATTGGTGCTCATCCATCTAAAACACATCTAAAAGTACATATTAAGGTTTGAGTGGCCAGCAATTAGGCCAAGAGGCCAATGCCGGCAGCCTTGCCCTCGGACTCGAGGAGGTCGTGCACGAGCGTCGTGACGGGGTGGTCAATAACGTTAGTGTTGGGGACCTTAAACTTGCGCTCCATGAGCTCGCTAAACAGCTGCTGCAGAAACTGGAGGAGCACGCCCACGCGCGGCCAGCACTTCAGGCCCGTCCAGCCATCAACGACAATGCCCGCGCCGAGCGGGTCGACGTCGATTGCCGACGCAAACAGCACAAGGCTATACATAGACAGCGGCGAGATCTCCGACACGAAGTGCTTTGCCGTCACGATTTGGCTGCCGTAGCTCAGGTACTTTGACCCGTCGACGTACGTCGTGACGCCGAACATGAGCGAGCGCGGGTGCGTGAAGACGCGCTCGCCCGACGGCGTGAACAGCTTGATCTGGCGCGCGTCGTCGACGCCGTCCTTTTCGACCGTGCCGCCCGACGTGGACACGAACTTTTGCTGCGGGAACACGATCTCGGCGACGTTCGGGCGCAGCGCTGCGCCAACAACGGCTCGCAGAATCGCCTCCTCGTGGTCGTACTTCGTGTACTGCCGGTCGAGCGACTCTTTGCCGTTGCGCAGTGTGTCGGGATCGACAAACCCGATCTGCGCAAGGCTGCTCACGAGCTGGCGCCGCGTCGAGCGGATGTCCTTGCAGACGCGGCTCGACACTAATTCTTTATCGTAGCTTCCCGTAAGATACTGTTCAAACGCGCGGCAGCCGGCCACAAGGTCGCCGCTCGCGCCCCCGAACTCGGAAATGAGGGCTGCGCGCGTGCGTTTTTCGTCGTCGTCGCGCTTCTGAATGAACGGCAACTTGCCCGTGCTCAGTATGGCCGCAACCGTCAGCGTGCGGGACAGGCAGCCCAGCATGGCGCCCAGCACGAGCAGCTTCGCCGTGCGCGGGTCCGTGGGCATGACGGACATGTGCTGCCCCAGCGGCGTGAGCGTGTCGTGCACGGCGTCGATGGCGCCGTACGACACGAGGCTGTGGCGCGCCGTCTCGAGCGCGACACTCTTCGGCGGATCCAGAGCCCGGCTCAAGAAGCGCTCCACGTTCGAAATCCCCATGGCCTTTACGTTCAGGTACAGAACCTCCAGGGGCGACCGCAGAATCTCCGGCAGCGGCCGCGGTGGCATGCGGGCCTGCGCGTCCTCTGTGTAGAGTTTGTAGCACTCGCCGGCCTGAACACGGCCGGCACGGCCCATGCGCTGCGTGGCTGACGCCTGCGACGTCCACGTATCGACGAGGCGCGAGACGTTCGCCTCAGCGTCATACACGGTCTCCTTCACGCGGCCCGTGTCCACGACAGCCACAATGTCGGCAATGGTGATGGACGTCTCGGCCACGTTCGTGCTGGCCACGACCTTGCGCAGGCCGCGCGGCGCTTTGCTGAACACCTTGCTCTGGTCGCGCGGCGGCAGACCTGCGTGCAGGGGCAGCGCCCAGAGCTCAGAGCCCACGGCCGTGCTCGAGATGGCGCGAAGTGCCTGGTCGATTTCTCCGGCACCGGACATGAACACGAGAATGCTGCCTGTTTTGTCGCCGCGGCTCGTGAGCTGCCGGTGGATATGCTCGACGGTCACGCCGACGAGCGCATAGTCCACGCCGCGGTTATTCGCGCGAATGGCGCCAATAACTCGGCCAATGCTCATACCATTCTGGCCAGGGCCTGGGCTCTCGTCGTCGTCGTCGTCGTCGTCGTAGGCGCCGCCGCCGCCGCCGCCGCCGTTGCCGCTGCCGCGAGCGCCGCGCTTCGCCGAGCGCGGTTTGTAGCCCGTGGCCGTGAGAATGTCGCCAAGGAAGTGCTGCGTCACTGGGAACGTGCGGCCCGCAATGTGCGTGTAGCCAACCTTCATTGGGGCGAAGTAGTTCATGAACTGTTTTGGGTCCACAGTTGCCGACATGAGCACGATCTTCAGCTTCGGCGCCTTCTGGGCCAGCCGTTTCAGCAGAATGAGGAGGAAGTCGCCGTCGAGCGAGCGCTCGTGGACCTCGTCCACAACGATGTGCGTGATGCCCGCGAGCCCGCCGTCCGCGTCGGCGGCGTCCGCGCCCTGTAGCATGCGCAAGAGCACACCGCTCGTGACGAAGCGCAGCTGCGTCTGCGCGCTCATTTTGGCCTCGCCGCGGATGACGTACCCGACCTCGCTGCCGATGGGCACGATGCGCTCGTCGGCGACGCGCTGCGCCACGCCCATGGCCGAGATCCGCCGCGGCTGCGTGCAGATGATCTGCGCGGCTGCGTCGGCGTCGAGAATGAACTGCACGGCCTGCGTACTCTTGCCCGAGCCCGTTTCACCCGTAATGAGCGTTATTTGGTGGCTGTGCACGATGTTTGTGATTGCGTCGCGCACGTCCCATGCCGGGAGCTGCGAGCGCGCCTTCAACATGGCGTGGCCCTCGGGCGAGGCCATACGCTTCTGGCGCTGCTCGGCTACGGCGCGCGCGTCAAAACGGCGCACTTGCTGGCGGCGCTGCTTCCCGGCGCGCTCGCGCTCGTGCGCGGCCTGCGCGTAGCGGTCGATCTCGTCGACGCCCGAGACGGCGCTTGAGATCTGTGCGAGTTTGCCCGGGTTCTGCACGACTTCCGCAAATGTACTCTCGATGCGGTCAAACAGCATCATGAGCATGAAGTCGCCGCGCAGCTCGGCCTGCGCAAACGCGGCGGCACGACGCGTTGCGTCGAGCAGCACAAACTTCGCGAACTTTGCGGAGCCGAGCGGCTCGATGCCGATGCCCGGAATGCTGGCCGGGTAGTCCTTGGACTTGAAAAAGGAGATTTTGATGCCTGCGGATCTTGACGCAAGCGTGCAGGCGGCGCCGTCAGCAGCAACTATGCTTTCCTCGAGAATGGCCTGCATGCTCTCGATTTCCTCGAGCCAAATATCGTCCTCCGCACTGCCCGCAGTGTCGCCGCCCGCAGTGTCGCCGCCCGCAGTGTCGCCGCCCGCAGCGCCGTTGTGCGTAGCGCTGCCAATGGCGTCGGCCTCGTGCACAAACGAGTGCGTCAGCTTCACGACAGCCTGCGCTATGCTGCCGTCAAATTTTGTGGCCGTGCTGCGAGCCACGTCCTCAGAGTAGCCGAGCTCGCGCAGCCGCGTCGTTGCGTTCTCCACAGCCATGCTCGACGACACGCGTGCCGTCACGCCGATGTTCGACGGCGTGAACATCTTTGGCAGGTCGTCCTCGGGCACATGCACAAGCAGCCACGTCAGGGCCGCGCTGAGCGTTGCTGTGTACTCGAGCGCCTCCTCGGCGAACGGCAGCGCGAACCCGAGCTTCTGCAGCGTGCTGCAGATCTTTGTGTACTTCGGCGCGTCTCTTATTTTGTCGAGGCCCGCGTCGGGGCTGAAGCGGAAGCCGTTGTTGCTGCGGATCATGTCGTCGACGACGGCGCGCGTCTTGCGCGACATGACGAGCGTCGAGTTGAACTTCACGCGCCGCGCCGTGCCCGATGCGGCGCCCGGCGCGCCGCCCGGCGCCGCCTCTGTGTGCGCGCGCGCCTCCTGTGCAATGGCCTGCTCCTCGCGCTTGCGCGCCTTCTCCTCGCGCTCGGCGTCGAGCCGCTGCTTTGCGGCGCGGCGGTCCTGCTCAGCCTGCCAGGGGTCCTCGCTCCACTTGTACTGCTCGTGCGGCTTTGCCTGCGCCTTGTCCTCGTCGAGCTGCACCCACAGATCGCGGTGGAATGGCGGGAGCATCATCTTCATGTTGCGGTGCGAGAGCACGCGGTGCATGGCGTACGTGGCCGCGAGGTTCCGCGCCTCGACCTGCGTCGGCTGCCGCGGCACGCGGTCCGGCGGGCCATCCATACGCACGCGCTCGATCTCGCGCGTCTTTGCGTTCCGGCGGGCCAGAATGACGGACGCCGTCCACTCCTGGTTCGGCTCCGCGCCAAACGGCTTTACGGGGTACTCGACACGCTCCCACTTCATCTTCTGCGCATGTTCGTTCAACAGCTGCGCCGGCAGCTTGCCCGTCCACTGGCCAATGCCGGCCGTCACGATTTTGCGCGTCTCGGCCGCGCGCGCGCGCGCCTCCTCGCGGCGCTTCTCCTTCAGCTGCTTCGGCGTGAGCTCGGGCTCGGGCGCGGCCGCCTTCTTGTCCTGCTTCGAGGCCTTGCCCGGCTTTTGCGGCTTCTCCTTCATGCCGGCCGTCTACGCAGGGCGTGGACGCGCTGCTTGAGCTCTAGGGCAGGGCCGAAAAATTTCACCACGCTTAAGCGAGATGAGGGCCGCCGCCGCCGACGACGTACGAAGTGGCAAAATAAATACGCATTTTAGAGTTAGGGCGGAAGCAACTTACACTCGACATGTCCGTTTAGGGGCCTAAGAAGCCGTTTGATGCGCGCGGCTGGCCCAAGCGATCGTCGCCGGCGTTTGCTCACCGCAAGTGCACCCGCTGCGGGCTTGCTTATCCGCCTTGCACCCCGGAGTCACATGCAAGGCCCAACGGTAATACTTAAACGGCCGTCGTCTCACTGGCCAAACGCGAAGAACCACAGTTGTATGCTTGGCAAAATGGCCCAGAAGTTTTTGAACCACACGTGCATTCGTATCGCTGATCCGGCGCGCTCGCTCGCGTTCTACGAGAAGAACTTCGGCATGAAGCTCGTGACGCAGCTCGACGTGAAGGAGGTCGGCTTCACGCTCTACTACCTCGGCTTCACGGGGCCAAAGTCTCTGTACAAGGACACGCCCTGGTACAAGCGCGGCGGCCTGCTGGAGCTCACGCACAACCACGGCGCAACGCCCGAGAACTTCGAGGCGAACAACGGGAACAAGGAGCCGCACCGCGGCTTTGGGCACATCTGCTTCTCCGTGTCGGACCTCGAGAAGACGTGCGAGAAGCTCGAGGGTAACGGCGTGGGCTTCCAGAAGCGGCTTACGGACGGGCGCCAGAAGAACATTGCGTTCGCGCTCGACCCGGACGGGTACTGGATCGAGCTCATCCGCAACGGCAACGAGGGCGCTGAGTCGCCCGAGACGTGCACGACTCGCTTCAACCACAGCATGATCCGCGTGAAGGACAAGGACGCGGCGCTTGACTTCTACACAAACAAGCTCGGCATGACGCTCGTCGACACAAGCGACTTCCCCGAGGCGAAGTTCACGCTCTTCTTCCTCTCGTTCGACCCGACCAGCGTGAAGGAGCGCAGCCGCGGCGGCACCGAGGGCCTCATCGAGCTCACGTACAACTACGGCTCGGAGCAGGACGTGAACCTGCACTACCACAACGGAAACACGGACCCGCAGGGGTTCGGCCACTTCGGCGTGACCGTGCCCGACGCAAAGGCGTTCCTCAGCGAGCTCGAGTCGAAGGGCGTGCGCGTGACGAAGCAGCTCACGGAGGGCAAAATGAAGTTCATGGGCTTCGTGAGCGACCCCGATGGCTACCTCATTGAAGTCCTGCCGCAGCGCGACTTCCCGAAAGACCTGTTTTCGCCATCCCTGTAAACGATAGGATGCAAAAACAGTACTTAGCTAGATACGCGCATATCTTTTTTTTTTCTTCAACTTCTTCTGAACAACCCAAATTTTATACCGATCTGTTAACTACGTTATAGTATAGTCCAAAACCGTCGGCGGCTATCTACGGATGGCGTACCTGAGGGTACCTGCGTGCACCGGTGCCTTTGCTTGCGTAATGTGTCTCGGCAGTCGCCCCCGGAAAATCTTCCTGCACCTCTTAGGTTAATTATAGCACGTAGGGACCAATGACACTGAGTCTAGCAACGTACGACTGCGCGCATGAGGGGAAGCCGATTACACGTGGTATCTTTGCTGCGAGATGCGCGGGGTAGACTCGTCACACTACCCCCGTACGACAGGGGGAAAACATTCGCCGGCGTTTTTCCCTCCTCAAAAAATGCCTCGTGCCTGCGCGGTTGCATAGGAATGCTTATCGAAATCCCGCCCTCGTTGTGAGGCTTTCAAGGTGCACGCGGATATCTATGCGGTTAGGGGAGAGGCGGGTTGCGCTGACTACAGCCGTGCATAATACGATGACCACAGCCCGTTTTAGTGCCGTTCGTGTTGTTGTTGTTATCGTCAATTGCGGTCGCATTATTCCGCACCGAAAAACAGAAAAAAAACGGTTAAATTCACGAAGCGGCGGCCGCCGCATTTGGTCGCGCCCGCAGCAGCGGCTCACTGCAAAGACGCATTGTTTAGGATGGTGTGGAAAGGGGTTCTACCCGCAGAGCCTTTGCTTTATGCGTCATCGTAACCGACTTGCAGGTGGCGTGATTCCTATCAACGGTACCTAGCCACGGCCCAATGGCGGTAAACTGGCTACATACAAGCCACCATGCCCTACATCGGAGATGAGATCCTCGCGAAATATGCACGCAAACGGCCGTTTAGAATGCCGGCGTTTGACTTGGTCTGGCATGTTGCGGTTTGGACCCGCAAAAAAAATGCGAGCAAACCATACCCGTCCTGGGCACCTATACCCGTTTTGATCGCTGGCCCATGAAGAGCTGCAGAGCACGATTATCATGTCACGCGACTCGATTCCCCCACACAGGTATGATCCATGCCACCCTAGCCCTTAACCCACTTGATTTGCCCTGCAGGACCCAGGACCGAATGCATGGACCCCAATGTATGTTCAGCTATATAGGCGCGAATCGATCCAGCAAAGGTTGCGATTCTAAATCGACGACTTGAACATTTCACTATGTCGTTCAGGAGGCGTTCGGAAGGGTTGGGCCGCGCAAAGGTCGCCTGCGACGCGTGCAGGCACAAAAAGGCAAAGTGCGACGGCCTCGTGCCGTGCACGCGCTGCCGCGACGGGCGCAATGACGATATTTGCTGCTACAGCCGCCGCATCGAGTCGTCCGAGCAGGTGTTCAGTGCGCTGTACGTGAAGATGCTGCGGCGGCAGCTGCACATCACGCTGAGCAGCCTGCGGTTTCTCGTCGAGCGCATTGCCATGGACAAGGACTGCCGCACCTACGTGCCCGAGATTGATACGCCCATTAATACCGTGATCAGCCTCATCCAGGACTCGCCTGAGTTCGACGAGGAACAGGGCAAAGAGTACAGCGAGATGTCGGACTCGGAGCTGACGATGCTGTCGCCGCAGGAGCTGCCGTACCAACCAGTATTTACGGAAGACGCAAAAGACGAGGTGCTAGGCCAGGCCGCAGAGCGACCCGTGAAGGTCGAGCAAAAGGGCGGCGGGCCGTTTCCGAAGCGCAAAAGCCTCGATGGCGAGCACGAGTCTGGCGACGAGCTGCCGCCAAAGCCCGCGCGCGGGCGGCCAAAGAAGGTGAAGCGCACGCAGAGTGTCGACACGGCCGCACCGCTGGCCGACGTGCACGCGTCACGGGCGGCTTCGCAGCACTCGTCTGCAGGCTCAACGCCGCTGCTCACGCCCGTATCTGTGCGCTCGGACACGGGCGGCGAGTCGCCCCTGCGCCGCGCCACATACCCGCGCGTGTCGCTGCACGCCGAGCACGGCTCGCCCGAGCACGACGCGTTCCCCATACCGCTGCACAAGACGCCCGTTTTTACGCAGCCGGACTATCAGGCGAACAATGCGTTGCCGAGCGGGCCCTCCGAGCTCGAGGCCATGTGCATGGGCACGGTCATGGGCGACGACCCCCTAGCGCCGCCGTCCTTGCAGATGGGCCGCGTCGGGCCGAGCGTCATGCCCGAGCCCGGCCCGCGAACATGGACATACGCAGCCCGCGTGCCTTACGAGGCGCCGCTGCTGAATGATGGCGTTCCGGACATGGACTTTTTCGCTGTTGATGACTGTCTTCCTAATTGGTCGATGCAGGCGTCGGCCTCGGGCGCCGTCGTGTCGCTGAATGACCTCGAGTACCAAATGTCTCGTTAATTGTTGATTTTGAACACCTCTTTACTATGCTAATTTATCGTAATGAATTTTGACCACCAGCCGCTCCATCGTCCTGCTGGCCGCTGCGGCGCGCTTGCCGTCGGGAACTAGGGCTGTGCGGCTTGGGTTGCAAATCGGACGATCGTGGGGTACTGCAGGAGCAACCGTGCATGATTGGGGGTATACGAGCAAGATCGAGCTTGCTGCGGCGCAGGCTGCAGGCGCCCAACGATCTGCGTACGGCTCCGCACCTGCTGGATCGGGCTGCAGTGGATTTCCACATGCATTTACTCGTTGCGGATATGTAACTTGTTATTAAACCGCCGAACTCAGGAAGCGGACATAAAACGGGCGTAGGAAGTAGAACGTAGAAAGCAGACGTTCGAAGCCGACGTACTAAGCAGTGCGGGGCTCATATCTGCCGCGATGCGCCGCAAGACGTTCACGCCGCCGCCGTGCCCGCTCATAGCCCGAATCCAGTGCGTGGAACTAGCGAATAACAGCATTATCATTCCCGCGCATCTCAGATCGGCGGTACCCTAACTGCGCGACTCGGTAATGCAGATTCCTGAACGGTGCCTCCCACAAAGCCCGTGATCGCCCCTGACACATGCAGGGTGCCCTCAACCTTTGTTCACAATGTGAGTGGAGTCACCTTAATTGATGCGGGGCACGCCGGTTGCGGGTGGGTAAGGGACCACTCAAAGACTCACTGCGATATCGGCGCGCGCGCATGCACGCTAGGCACGCTAGCGGCCGCGTATAAACGTATTTCGTGCACCGGAAATGAGCTAGGACCGCTCAATGACTGTAGACTACGGCCTTAGACGCGCCGGTGGGCCACTGCGGCACCGCGCGTTGCCGCGGCCCGCATCAAAAAAATTGCCTGCGTCGTGTGACTAACTAATGCCGATAAGAGACGCATGCGGGGGAGGACAATTTCGGGCGATCATTAATATAAAATTAGGCGCGGGCGTTTCTTCACTTTTTCCTCAGCCATGATAACGCAATCAGCAGAAGCCCGCAGCGCGGCCTCTGTGCTGCGCGACGCGGAAAGGCCCGACGGGGAAAGGCCCGATATGGAGAAGCACGACACGCCCGAGCTGTGGTCGACGTCCGAGTCGAGCGTGTCCGAGGTCGACGGCGGCTACAAGGCGCGGACGCCGAAGGAGACCGAGGCCATTCATAAGACGCTTGCCGAGAAGCACGGCGTGCGGCGGCGGCGGCTGCAGTGGAAGATCGATCTGTGGATTGTGCTGCCGATCTGCTTGCTCTACCTGCTCGCGTTTCTGGACCGCGTTAATATTTCGAATGCGAACACTTACGGCATGAGCAAGGACCTGCACATGCAGGGCAACGAGTTCAACGTCGCGCTGGCCGTGTTTTTTGTGCCGTACATTGTGTTCGAGATCCCGGCGAATTGGTGCCTGAAGAAGCTGTCGCCGCATATCTTTCTGCCAATATGCCTCATTGGCTTTGGCGCCGTGAGCATTGGCCAGGGCTTTGTGCGCAACTACCACGAGCTCATTGTCACGCGCGTGCTGCTCGGCTTCATGGAGACGGCCATGTTTCCGGCCTGCTTCTACCTGCTCGGGACGTGGTTCACGCGCGACGAGGCGCAGAAGCGCTACAGCTTTTTCTTCGCGAGCACGTCGCTGGCCGGCGCGTTCGGCGGCCTTATTGCCTACGGCATGAAGACGCTCGACATGAAGCGCGGGCTCGAGAGCTGGCGCTGGCTGTTCATTGTCGAGGGCGCCATCACGGGCGCCTGCGGACTGTTCCTCTTCTTCCTAATTGCGGACTTCCCCGAGCAGGCGCGGTTTTTGAAGGACAACGAGCGCGCCTACATCCGCGAGAAGCTCATTCTCGACCAGGGCGAGTCGAACTTCGAGCACAAGATGAGCCTGAAGGAGATTCTGGCCGTGTTCAAGGACTGGAAGGTGTTCATGGTCGCCTTCATGTACTTTGGCCAGATCGTTGGCGCGTACGGCTACGCGTACTTCTCGACGGCCATCATCAAAACGTTCGGCAACTCACCGATCGACACGCAGGTCTACTCGATCTATCCCTGGATCCTGTCGTTCGGCGGCAGCATGATTTTTGCCACGTTCTCGGACTTCTTTAGGCACCGCTACCTGTTCACCGTGTTTGGCGGCTGCCTCGGCATTGCCGGCTACGCCATTCTGCTCGGCACGTCGCCGGCCATCGAGAACAAGCATGCGCGCTACGCGGCGTGCTTCCTCGTGTGCTTGGGCATGTACGGCACGATGCCGCTCATTGTGTGCTGGGCGAACATGAACTTCTCCGGCCACACGCGCAAAATGGTCGCCTCGGCATTCCAGGTCGGCTTCGGCAACATTGGCGGCATCATCTCGACGTTCATCTACCGTACACAGGACGCGCCTGGCTACCGGCTCGGCCTGTGGGTGTCGCTGGCGCTGCTCCTGTTCAGCATGGGCAGCTGCCTCACCTACTTCGTGGGGCTCCTCAAAACAAATTCGAACCGGAACAAGGGCAAAGAGGACGCTAAGTGGGCGGCCCTTAGCGACGAGCAGCGCGCGAACGGCGGCGACCTGAACCCGGCGTTCAGGTACATGTACTAGCCGTCTTTGCACTTAACCTCGCTTTTCTAATGGAAGGGCAGCCGCCTGCGGCGGCGGCTGCCTTTTGACTCGTTTATTATTGTGGACATGGCTAATACGCTTGCTCGAAACGTACCGTAATGTTAACGCTTAGCGCCAATTTACGTCGCAGCTTCATCTTAAGGACAGATTCTATGTACAGGTTAAACGACGCGCACGCGGTACGGCTCGAGCTGCGACGGTTTGGGCTTGCTTGGGCTGCCCACGACTGGGTCGGCGCCGCGCATCGTCTTTGGGAATGCGACGACGTCGCGGATGCTCTTCGTGCCCACAAGCATGGCCACCATGCGGTCGAGGCCAATAGCGAGACCTGCGTGCGGAGGACAGCCCGTGGCCAGCGCCTCGAGCAGGTGTCCAAACAGGTAATCCGGGTCGTCGACGCCGACGACGTTTTTTAAAATGTAGCGCTGCAGCTCGCTATCGTGGATACGCTGGCTGCCGCCGCCGACCTCGACGCCGTCAATGACGAGGTCGAAGTGCATGCCGTGACACTTCAAGGGCTCGCCGGCCTCGAGGTGATGGTAGTCGTTGAGATCGACCATCGTGAACGGGTGGTGCGTGGCCTTCAGCTGCGCAACGTCGTACTCCGGGTACCCGTCGTCGGAAACGCGCACCTCGAGGGGCTCGAACGATGGGAACGCGTGTACCCACACGGCAATGCTCGTTTGCGGCGCCGCGCCCTCGACGTCGGCCGCGCCCTTGACGTCGGCCGCGCGTTGGACATCGGCCGCGCCCTGGAGGTCGGCTGCGGCGACGTGCTGCCGCACGCGGCCGAGCGGCGTCGGGTTTTCGTAGCTCACGCGCTGACGGTCGCTGAACGCAAGCAAGTCGCCCGGCCGCGCACAAACGCTTTGCGTCAAAAACTCAAAGAGACGCGGCCAGTCGGCCACGTCGGCGAGCTCGGCCACGGCCGCGCGCAGCTGCGGCTCGGATTCGAAGCGCACAACGCGCACGCGCGGGCTCTCTGCGAGCAGCTCCGTCGGCAGCCCGCCGTCTACTTTCATGACCTCGAACACGGGGAAGGCCGCGTTCGCATTCGCGCGCGCGGCCGCGACAGGCACCTCCCAGATGCGGGCGGCCGACCGCAGGTCCGGCTTGTCAATGCCGTACTTCGCAATGCACTCCGCATACGTGAGCTTCGCGAAGCCGCGCTCGTCCGACTCGTCCGGCGCAGCCAGCGTTTCGAGGCGGCGCCCGACGAGCGCCCACGCCGCCTTAACGACGCGCTCGACAGCGTCCTGCACGTCGTCCTGCGTAGCGAAGCCCATTTCGAGGTCGAGCTGCGTGAATTCGGGCTGACGGTCCGCGCGCAGGTCCTCGTCGCGGAAGCATTTGGCGACCTGGTAGTAGCGGTCGATGCCGGACGCAATGAGCAGCTGCTTATACTGCTGCGGGCTCTGCGGCAGCGCGTACATGAAGCCCTTGCGGCGCGTCGGCACAAGGAACTCGCGCGCACCTTCGGGTGTGGACTTGAACAAAACGGGCGTCTCGACCTCCGTGAAGCCGAGGCCGTCGAGCACGCCGCGGCACGCGCGCACAATCGCCGCGCGCGTGCGCAAAATGTGCTGGAATCGCGGCTGCCGCAGCTGCACGTAGCGGTATTTTGCGGGCCATTCCTTCGTTTGCTCGGCCTGCAGCTCGCCGGGCACGAGATTCGCCTCGTTCAGGACGTGCACGCGCTCGACGTGCACGTCCGCGCCGGCGCGGCGGCACTCGACGGCGACGGCCGAGTCCGGCTTCAGCGAGCGGAGCCGGCTGGGCCGCTGCGTGTCCACAAGCTGCGTCACGCGGCCCTCGCAGTCGCGCAGGTTCGCGAACGTGAGGCCCTTGTGCAGCTGCTTCGCGCGGCGGTCGAGCCAGCCCTGCAGCACGAGCGGCGCGCCGTCCGGCACGGCGGCGGCCTGGCTCGCCGTGTGTGTGCGCTTCGGAAACCGCAGCTTCGCGGCAATGGCCTCGAGCCTCGGCAGCACTGGCATGCGCGAGCCCATTCGCCCGTTCGAGGTGAAATGGGGATTCTTACTCAGTCCGCGACGAAGCGGCCGGCGGGCGTGCCGAAGGCTTGTAGACGCAAACAAGCGGGTTTAAGAGCGCTGCCTGAACTCGGCGCCTGTGGAAATGCAATCATTGCTGCACACGCTTCTCTGCCTGCCTTCTGCGCCGTTTGTGTGCATATGTGTGCCACAAGCGGCTTAGCTGTAACATTAGATGGGGCTATGGCGTAATGGTAGCGCTTCTGACTCCAGTTCAGACGGTTGAGGGTTCGATTCCTTCTGGCCTCAGCTTTTTGCTTTTTTACATCATGTATAAAGGTTCTACATTGCTGCAGTTTCAATTACATTTTCTTTTTGGGCGACAACAGGCGCTCGCCCAAATTTCGCCACTGCTGCTGCCTTTACTAGTTCGCCGCGCCGTCGCGCCGCCGCCGCGTTGCGTGTATGTCGCCTCCGGCCGCCCCACGTAATCAGAGCCACAGCGGCGGGCATGAACGCCATCACAGTTCACCTTGCGAACACAAGTCACCCCTGCACACACATACAGACATGGACTTGCAGAGGTTAGTGAGCCAGGCCGGCGGCCTTGGGGCGCTGAGCGGTCTGACCGGGGCGACGGCCGTCGTGGACAACTCGGAGACGGTGCACATTTCGTCGCTGGCGCTGCTGAAGATGCTGAAGCACGGCCGCGCGGGCGTGCCCATGGAGGTCATGGGCCTCATGCTGGGCGAATTTGTCGACGACTTCACCGTGCATGTGATAGACGTGTTTGCGATGCCGCAGAGCGGCACGGGCGTGTCCGTGGAGGCCGTGGACGAGGTGTTCCAGACGCGCATGATGGACATGCTGCGGCAGACGGGCCGCGACCAGATGGTAGTTGGCTGGTACCACTCGCACCCTGGGTTCGGGTGCTGGCTGTCGAGCGTGGACATCAGCACGCAGCAGGCGTTCGAGCGGCTGAACTCGCGGGCCGTGGCCGTTGTTGTGGACCCGATTCAGAGCGTGAAGGGCAAGGTCGTGATCGACGCGTTCCGGCTCATTCCGCAGAGTGTGATCATGCTCGGCCAGGAGCCGCGGCAGACGACGTCGAACCTTGGGTACCTGAACAAACCGAGCATCCAGGCGCTCATCCACGGGCTGAACCGGCACTACTACTCGATCAACATCAAGTTCAAGAAGACGCCCAGCGAGGAGCAGATGCTGCTGAACATCCACAAGGACGACTGGGCGTCCGGCCTGCAGATCCAGTCGTTTGCGCAGCAGGAGCAGAGCAACGAGCGCGCCGTGGGCCAGCTCGTGAAGCTGGCCGGCCAGTACACGCAGCGCGTGGCCGAGGAGCGCGAGCTCACGGACGACCAGCTCAAGACGCGCTACGTCGGCAAGCAGGACCCGAAGAAGCATCTCGAGGACACGGTGAACCAGCGGCTCGAGGAGAACATTGTGTCGTTGCTGGCAACAAACATCGACCGCGTCGGGTTCAAGTAGATCTAAAAGTGCAGCGGCAGCGCCGCCGGCGCTGTGCATGGAATGTTTATGGGCCTGCCATCTATATATTTATGTATGTACAACGTGGCAAGCACGGCCTTTTTGCGCTGCTTTGGTTTTAACTGGTTTTGGTTGGCCCCGCCGTTCGCCCCCGTGTCTAGATGCGGCAGTCGAACAACTCAATGCCGTGCGCACCAGCAGCGAGGCCGAGCCCGCGCGCCTCGCTCACGTCCACGCAGCGCGGCATGTCGACGGCCACGACTCGTAAGCGCTGCTGCGAGTTCACGCCGTAGAACTCGACGCCCGTCTCCGTCGTCACGAGCAGCGTGTCTGGGCGGCAGAACGCGAGCTCGCGCCCGACCTGCGTGGGCTGCGCGCCGCCGGGCGGCACATACGCCTTCACGTTCGTTCTTTCCGTCACGTTCACGAGCCGCGTGTGGCCCGTCGTGTACGTCGCGGCCGCGAACTGCGAGTTCGGGCTGAACCGCGCGTACAGAATCGGCGTGAGCTCGGCGGCGCCGCTCAGAATGCGCAGCGCCATGCCGTCAAGCGCGTCCCAGATGCGCATGTACCCGTCGTGGCTGGCCGAGAGCACGAGGCGCCCGTCGTAGCTGAAGTCCACGGACACGACGGGCCGCGAGTGCGCGTTCAGCAGCTTGTACAGGCTGTTGCCCTTCACGTTCCACAGAATGACCTTCTCGTCGACGCTGCCCGACGCAATGAGCGTGCCCCGCGGGTTATAGCAGAGCGCCGTCACGGCGGCCGCGTGCCCGCGCAGCACGCGCCGCGGTATAAGCTCAAAGCCGTCCGCCGTGCGCGCGAGCCGCCACGCCACTACGGCACAGTCCTCGCCGCCCGTCGCGAGCTGCGTGCCCGTCGGACCCCACGCGATGTCATTGATCGCGCGCAAATGGCACGCGCCGACGGCAACCTCGCGCAGCGGCTGGCCCTCGCCGTCCACGGCGAACACGCGGAGCAGCGCGTCGCGGCCCGCGCACGCGACGAGCGCTCCGTCGGGGCTGAAGCGCGCTACATTCATCGCCTCTGCGTCGCGGCGGCCGCGCCAGGCGCACCGCACAAAGTCACACTTGGGACACCACCCTCGACCTGCCCTTAGTCTTCCCAGCCCAGCCCGGCCCTGGCCAGCCAGCACTCGAGCACTCATCGCCGCCCTCGCAACCTCACCGGTCTATGAGCATTGTTCCGCAGAAAACTACGGCGTCGACGTCGCTGCCGCCGCCGCGGGCACCGACGCTCGACCGCGCGGCCGAGCCCGCCGCGCAGGGCGTGAACGACGCGCACCCGCTCGAGGCGCGTGTGGCGAACTGGCGCGCAAACGAGGAGGCGTTCAAGCTCGAGCTTCTGCGCCGCACGCAGGGCGCCGCCGAGCCGATCCGCCGCCAGATGGAGCTGCGCACCGTCGAGGCCACGGGCTTCGTGCCGGCCGCCGTCGGCGGGCCGTCGAACGTGCACATCGACATCCTGCGGAACCAGGACTCGTCCCTCGAGTGGGAGGACGTCTATGCGGACGAGCCAGTGCAGGTCGACTTCCACACGGAGCTACGCCAGAAGATGTCGCTTTAAGCCCTGCGCAGTGGCGCTACAACGCCTCGCTACAGCGCCCGCTACAGCGCCCGCTACAGCGTCCCCCTACAGCACCCCGCCACAACGCCCAGCAACTGCTCGGCGATCGTCTCGACGAGGGTACGCACAGCCGCAAACTACTTAGCTCACTAGGATCCCTTTCAAGCGTTATGCTGGCCGTTTGTGCGTCTGGCTGTTTGGCCGTTTGCAGCACGCGGCTGGCCTGAGTGTTCTGCGAAACCGTCAATTAGCCAACGTATGTCCCGCGCTTCGCGCGCGCAAATTAAAGAGTAGTAAATAATCGTACTTGAATGCATGAGCGGCATTGCCGCGCACGCGGTTTCGCCTCGGCGGCTAAACTTATGCATGGCCGTGGGAACAGTCCTAAGCTCGCGGCCGACAAAGTTATGCGGCCCCGCATCTTCTCTAGCCAGCGGTTCTGCTTGACGCGCAGCCCCTTGTCTATAAGGATCTCGTGAGTGGTGGGTGCAATCCTGCCATGCGCGCACTGATTACCTAACCAGCTCAGGACCTTAAAGGCAGGCCACAAACCAGCCTCAGAATTGTTAACCACGCTTGAAAAAAAATCTAACCGGCTAAAAGCACTCGCATCGCCATGCCCTACAACTCGACGATCCCGCTTCACGACACGAATCTTTCCAGTCTATCTTATTCTGCCACAAACCCTGCCGGGAAGCCCAGCCACCAGAACCGCACGGCGTCGCCCGCCGTGGCCAGTGACGCGCCCGCTGCGACTGCAGAACGAGACGCATTCAGTGCGCACGCGTCGCCGACTCCGGCGCCTTTCTCGCCGCTTTTGCGCTCGCGCGACGCGTCCGTGGCGCAAGTGGGCTGGCCGCCGAGCGCGCGCGGCACGCCTTTGTCACATACAAACAGCGATGCGGCAGCGGCCGGCTCGCGCAACGCGTTCACCGCTGCACCCGCAGGAGGCCCTGCCTTTGGCACGGACCAGAGCGCGATGGGCCAAGGCTTTGGCGGGCTGCAGGGCTACGGCGGTTCAGGAATGCCAACTGCCGGCACGCCAGACATCCCTAATCAAGGACTGCATGGGGGCTTTTTCGGCTCGGGGAAGCTCGCAGGTCACGATGCTTTCAACGCGCCGTACGGCGGCTTGAACAACGGTCTGAATGGTGGCTTGAACGGTGGGCTGAACGGTGGCCTGAACGGTGGCCTGAACGGCGGCCTGAACGGTGGCCTGAACGGTGGCCTGAACGGTGCGTTGAATGGTGGCTTAAATACGGGGCTGAACGGCGGTCTGAGCTCGGGGCTCGGCGGACTTGGCGGCTTTGGAGGCGTGCCGGGTCCGGACGGGTCTGAAGGTGCTCTTAATGGATCCCGCAGCAGTTCGCTTAGCGCCGCGCATATGGGCGGGCTGAAGGACTTGTCCTCGCGGGCATCGCCTGCCATACAGTCACCCCTAGGCGCAGCGGCCGCGCCCGGGTTCGGCGCCCCTGGCCTCAGCGCTGTGCCCGCCGTGACGAACTGGGTCTACCTGGACTTGTCAAACACGTTGCAGGGGCCGTTTGCGGCCCTGCAAATGACTGAGTGGGTGGGCTACTTCACGGACAACGTCCTGCTGAAGCGCGAGCAGGATACCGAGTTCGTCCCATTCGGCTTGCTAAAGGACGTCACGGGCAGCAGCAACCCGTTTGCTTTGCCGCTCTCCGACGAAATGTGGGCATCCATCGTGCGTGTGGCTCACGCGCCAGCGGCGCCTGCTCAGGGCGCTCGCGACTCAGCGCCGCCGAGTCAGCAGGCGTCTCCGCGCAGTCGCGAGACATCGCTGGCGCCGTCCACGCCCCGAAATGGCGATGCGCGCACGGTTGAATCGTCGCTGGCCGACCTCGACCTGTCGCGTGAGCCCTCTGAGGGCCGCGAGCGCAACCCGCTCTCGTACCAGCCAACTGCTCCTGGCAGCACGGGCTTTGAAAACATGCATGACTACCAGGCCGTTCTTGACGAGTCATCCTTCCAGATCAGACCCCATCAGCAACAGCAGCAGCAGCAACAGCAGCAGCAGCAACAGCAGCAGCAGCAACAGCAGCAACAGCGCTCGTCTCTGGCTGGATCTGCGGCGCCTGGCACGATGAGGGAGGAGCCGACGCGCCCTAAGCAGGCTCGTGCTGCTCCGGGGGCTCCTGGAACTCCTAGGGCTGCTCCGGGGGCGCCTGGAACCCCTAAGGCTCATTCGGCGGTTTCTACCGCTTCAAAGGCCCCTGCGGCTCCTGTCACCCCTGTGGCCGCAGCGGCCACGATGGCTCAAGGTTCGGCACCGGAGTCCCCCGCGCAGGCATCGCCTGCACAACTGTCCAAGGCGCCGGGCCCACAGCAGGCTAAGCGCGATGCGCCCGTTGCAGAGCCGTGGCGCAAGCCCAGTCTGCAGGCAGTTAGCCTCGTCGAGCTGAAGCAGAAGGAGATGGAGAAGCAGAAGAAGCTTAACGAGTCGCCCGGCCCGCGCAAAGTCCAGGCCAAGAGCTGGACGCAGCTGCCGCTCGGCGACGACAGTGCTGCGGGTCGCGCCGCTGGCAGCAAGCAAGCGCCGGCCGCCGCCAGCACTCCCATGAGCTGGAACCTGGCGACTCCTGTCGCGGCGCCGAAGTCTTTGGCCGAGATCCAGAAAGAGGCGCAGGCCCGAAAGGTGCAAGCGAAGGCGACGTACTCTTCTGCCGTCGCGCAAACGGGCGGTGCGTCTTCGCAAGCCTCGGCCTCGGCATCGTCGCCGTACAACGGCCGGTTTAGCGCGTTGAGTGAGCCGGCTCACTCGCGCGCGAAGCAGCCGCAGCCGCAGCCGCAGCCGCAGCCGCAGGCGGCCGCGCCGCGCGCCGTACGCCCGCAAGCGGCGGCGAAGCCTGCGTCCGTGACGGCGGCAGCCAGCCAGGCAAAGCCCACGGACGAACTCATTCAGTGGGCGAAGATCTCCTTCAAGGGCCTGTCCAAGGAAGTGAACGCGATGGAACTGCTGGACGTGTTCCTGTCGCTGCCTGCGAACAACGAGGCGAAGGAGTTCATTGCCGAGAGTGTGTACAGCTACTCGAAGACGCTCGATGGCCGCCGCTTTGCGCACGACTTCCTGAGCCGCAAGAAGCAGGCCGAGCAGTCCATGAAGCCCGGCGAGACCTGGCAGGATGTACTGAAGCGTTTCAACCCGACCGTCGAGCAGGACCCGTCGTTCCAGGTTGTAACGAGCAAGCGCGTGAAGCCGCTCACGCGGCCGGAGGGCATGCGCGCCTGAGAAAGGAGTTCAGCAGCTAGCATCTTAACTTAATGTTCTATTTTTTTTTTAACGTTTGCCTATTCTGTGGCCGCGTAAGCGACGAATGAGAATGAATTAGGGGGGAATTGATTATCGTAAACTATGCATTGCGAGCACACGCGCACAAGATCAGTTCTTGAACTTGTTGCTGTGCACGAGGTTCTTGCGAATACCCGTGAGCTCTCCTTGGTACGGACCCTGTGGCTCCTCGTAGACCTTGCGCACGCCCTTCAGCTTCTTCTGCGCGGCCTCGTACCGCACGCGCTTCTTCACGCGCGCGTTGCGGTTCTCCTTCTTGCGCTTCGGCGTGAGGCCCTTGTTCTTCTGGATCTGGTAGTTCAGCGCGCGCTTGTCGGCGTGCGGGTTCTCGGCCAGGTACTCAGCAGCGCGGCCTGCGCGCACAGCTTCCTTCGCCTCGGCAAACTCGCGCCGCCGCTGCTCCTTTGTCGAGTCGCGCTGCTGCTTCATGCTCGCGTAGGCCGACGCCGGCCGCTCGGAGCTGGCCGCGCCGTCCTGCGCTACTTCAGCACCGTCGTCGAGCTCAAAGTCGTCCTGCTCGTCGTCGTCGCCAAGCCGGTCGCGCGCCTCCTGGCCACGCTTCTGCGCGGCCTGCATAAGCCGCTGCCGCCTCTCGAAGTCGCGCTCGCGATACGGCACGTCCATGTCGCCAATGTTCTCTGAGTTCTTCGCCGCGTCGTTCTTGCCGATCTGCGATGTGTAGAAACGCAGGCTCTGCTTGCTCTTCGCGCGCTGCTGCTGCTCAATCGTATCAGCGGCCTCGTCGTAGTCGCCCACAACCTTCCAGGGCTGCTGCGACTTGCGCGGCACCGTGGGCCTCGCAATGCTGAACTCGTCATCGTCGTCGTCCGGCGCCGAAGCCGACGCCGATGCCGACATCGCCACGGGCTCGTCCTCCTCCATCTCGGAGTCCGAAAGTTCGGACGCATTCGCGTCGCTTGCCGCCTCGTCAGAGGTCTGCGAGGCGCGCGAGTCGTGGTCGCTGTCGCGAAGCGCGGGCTCGGGCTCGTCGCCTCCACTCAGGCTCTCGGCGTCACTAATATGCTCGGACTCGGCCTTCAGGCCGCGGCTGCGGCGCGAGGCGGCACCGGAGCCGTGCGCTGCCCTCGCCTTCTGGAAGTCCTGCCAGAGCTGGCGCGCCGTCAAAATCCCTTCGTGAATCGGGTGCTCCTCGAGCTCGACAAGCGCCTTTGTGTTGCCCTGGTTCACGCGCTCGCTGAACAGCGCGAAGAACGAGTAGATCATGCCCGTGTATGTTTGCAGAGTTGCCTTCCCGACCGTCTGCAGGTGCGCGTCCAAGCCTTTGTCGTTAACCAGCTCGCGCTCCCAGGCCCGGCACTTCTCGAGCTCGTTCGCTAGCAGCAGAACAACGGGGAACTTCGCCTCAATGAGCTCGCGACGCTCCTCAGCAGACATGGACGACGCATCGAGCGTGAGCGGCTCCTCGACGACGCCAAGGTCCTCCGCGTTCGCCTCGGTTTTCCAGCCGTCCAAGTCGTCCTCGTCGACGAAGTCGGCGTCCTCCATCTCGGCGAGCTGCTTCTGCTGCAGCCGCAGCGCCTCCTCCTCTTCTTCGTCGCTCGCGCCTTCCTCGCCGAGATCGTCCTCGCCGCCGAAGTAATTGTCGCGCGTGTCGCCCCAGTTCTCGTCGTCGTCCTTCTCGCCGGCAGCCTGCTCATAGTACTGGTCCTGGCCCTCGTTCTGGCTCTCGCCATCGGAGTCGATGCCCATGACCTCCTCGTCGCTCATGTCGAGGCTGTGCGGCTGCACGCGGTCAAGGCCGGCCTTCGCGTACAGCTCGTCCTCCCGAGCATTCTGGAACCGCTCAACGCCATCAATTTCGCTGTCGCTACTCATTAGGCTTGAATTGACTCTCGCCGCGTAGCTGTAACAGTTCAGAATTTACGCCCGAAAAAAATTATATAATCGCGAGACTTGGCTTGAAATATTTTGGTCCCAGCGCTAACGACCCGACACCCCAGCAAAAGCGGCTGCTAGCGGCGGCTAGCGGACTGCAGCTAAATGGCCGCCTTAGTTTGCAGTAAGAAAAAGAAAAAAGATAAAAAAAATAGAGAAAAAAGAGAAAAAGGTGCTGGTCCGAGCCGAAACCGCTGTTCACAGATGGGCTAGAATTCCCATATATGGCGCCACATGGCGCCTATCTCGACTCTAGGGTCTTATATACAATAAGCAGCGCTCATACGGCTGCAGCTTATGCGGCGGCCGCCCTGCTCTAGCCTGATTTGGCCTCTGCGAGCCCTTGTTTATGTGCCCGGCACCCTACCGATACATTGCATTCCTTAGCACTCTTGCAGCGCCCGAATCGGACCCTAGCGACTTATTAAGTGCAGTGCGGCCGCGCACATGAGACATTCCGCGACGCGCGCGACAGCGTCATAGACCTGTTTCGGTGCCGATGCATTACCCTAGCCCCGTTCTTCATTTTTCCTCGATACCATGCATGAAGGACAATTACGTCGTTTTGATCGGTGATAGCGAGCCGAGCACAGCTTAATAACGGGCGCCCTCGACCGGGTTTCTACGCAGCGGCGCCGCGCTGGTGAGGCAGGCGCGCCGCGCCGTGAATAGCGTTAGCATCTAGGTATTTGGAGCCGCCGCGGAATTAGAGCGAGCCGTTTTTGCCGGCACAAGTGGCTTTATCCATCGAGACGTACTGGCGTGTCATTGCATTTACAGCGCGCGCGAACTGCATGCAGTCTACGGTCCAAGCTAGGCGCGCGTCGGAACATCGCGCGCGCTGCACGGTCAGATGATGTCGGCAGCAAGCGGCCGCGGCCAATCAATACCAGATGGCCGCATGTGAAGTAATGGGCGCAGTTGCTTCTTAGTCAGCGGAGCCGTTGACGAGCTGCGATCGTTCCAACTGCGATTAGGCGATAAGATTCGCCAAAGCGTCGGCGCGCACGCTTTCTAGAAGAGAATCGGCAGCTATTCCGCCCCACAGCGCTCTGGCCATGCCTGCTAAAACGCGGCTGGTACCCCCTTCTGACCAGGGCTCTGCTTACCTTTTTTTTAAGGCGCCGCGCACCAGAAGAGGGGACTGCAGTTCATATCCCGGAATTCCTGACCTAGCCCTAACATGGTGACGTCACACAGAGACGGATGTCAGCGGGACTTTTTGTCAGACTGGCCGCCCGATCGCCCCCTCCAGGATAGTTATATAAGGGCCCCACTGCTGCCGCAGCATACAACAATCAATTCCACCATGTTTTCGGCTTTGAAGGGTAACAAGAAGGCACCTGTGATCATTGGCCTCGGCGTAGCCGGCGTGAGCGTCGCGCTCATCCGCAGCTTTGTGTACCGCCCCGTCGAGAAGAAGGACGAGAAGGACCTGCTCGTGCCGGTTGAGCGCTCTGGCGGCGGGCTTTAAGCGCGGTCCTGCACTAGAGCCGCCGCAACTGGCCTAAACGCTTATCGGCGTAAACAAAAATCGGTCTGGCGCAACGAGGCCGCAAGGGCCGGCCCGCAGCGACGCCTCGTCCTGCGCCATATTTATTATTGCTTTACTTTTTGGTAAAATTAAGTTTAGAAAGTTATTTATTTCCTCTGCGCACGCCCGCATAAACGCCTAGACGCAAGTACGTCGCGGCCGCTCGCCGCCAGCGCGGAAACTAAAGCGCTGCAGCATTTACCTTAATAATTATTGGGCGGAACTTTTTCTTAGACGTCACCGCCGCGGCCAAGCTAGCCCCGCTGTGCAAATGACTGTTTCAGAATGGTGGCCGCTGGCGCGCGCCGTGATCATTGTTTTGCAGATCGTCTTTGCTGTGTATGAGGGTGGCCGGTTCGTGCGCGCGCGCGTCGCGCGCGTCGCGGAGCAGCCGTCCGTAAACACGGAGAAGGACGCAGCCAGTGCGGCAGGCGGGCGCAAAACGAAGCAGCTCGCGGACCAGGCGGGCCAGGCGGGCCGCCGGCCGAGCCCGATCTACGCCGTCGACTTCACGACGGCCGCGGATGCAGGGGCGAATGCGACGTCCGCGAGCGCGAGCGCGGCGGCCGTGCCGCTGAAGCCGCTGAAGCCGCGCAAGCTCGTGAACGGCAAGGCCGGCGCAAAGCGCGCCGTTGCGCCGTACACAATTGCCAGCGTTGACACGCCGACGACGATTTTCTACTCGACGCTCACGGGGTCGAGCGAGCGGTACGCGACCCGGCTGAAGGACCAGCTCAGCGCCGTGCTGAGCCAGCCCATCCGCCTCGCAAACCTCGACTACGTGGACGATCTCGACGAGTTTTTTGTGACGCCGAAGCCCGAGATGCGCGGCAACCTTTACCTGTTTGTTTTGCCGAGTTACGAGACGGAGTCGCCATTGGACTGGTTCATTGAGCACCTGCGCGAGACGTACAACGACTTCCGCATCGACTCGGCGCCGCTGCGCGACCTGGCGGGCTTCTCCGTGTTCGGCATTGGCGACACAGAGGGCTGGCCAAACGAGAAGATGTTCTGCTACCAGGCGAAGCAGGTCGACAAGCTGCTGGGCCGGCTCGGCGGCCGCCGCGTGTTCCCGCTTGGCACGGGCTGCATCAAAACGTCCATTGACGCATCGTTTGGCGAGTACGTTGAGCACCTCACGCGCGAGCTGCGCGAGCCAACTGTAGTCACAGAGATCGCCCTCGAGGACCTTGTGGACAGCGAGGACGAGGAGGACGAGGAGGTTCTGAGCTCGGCGGCGGCGGCGGCGTCATCCGACGTCATGGACGTCGAGGACATGGGTGCGTCCATTACGCGCGCGCAGCCGAAGGCCGCGAAGAGCGGCAAGGAGATGGTCGCGAAGGACTCGCCGACGTTCAAGTCGTTGACGAAGCAGGGCTACACGGTTGTTGGCACGCACTCTGGCGTGAAGATCTGCCGCTGGACAAAGAGCGCGCTTCGCGGCCGCGGGTCCTGCTACAAGTTTGCCTTCTACGGCATTCGCAGCCATCTGTGCATGGAGACGACGCCGTCGCTGTCGTGCTCGAACAAGTGCGTGTTCTGCTGGCGGCACGGCACGAACCCCGTCGGCACGACATGGCGTTGGCAAGTAGACCCGCCGCGGGCCATTCTCGACGGCGCGCTTGAGGGCCACTACCGCAAGATCAAGGAGATGCGCGGCGTGCCCGGCATCCAGGCGGCACGGTTTGCCGAGGCGTTCCGCGTGCGGCACTGCGCGCTGTCGCTTGTTGGCGAGCCCATTTTCTACCCGCACATCAACGAGTTCCTCGAGATGCTGCACGCCAAACAGATCTCGAGCTTCCTCGTGTGCAACGCGCAACATCCAGCCGAGCTGGCGGCGCTGAAGCGCGTCACGCAGCTGTACGTGTCGATCGACGCCAGCGACAAGGAGTCGCTGCGCCGCGTCGACCGCCCGCTGCACCGCGACTTCTGGGAGCGGCTTGAGCAGTGCTTGGACATCATCCGCAACAAGAGCGAGCAGCGCACGGTGTACCGGCTGACGCTCGTGAAAGGGTTCAACGCGGACGACGTTGTTGGCTACGCAGACATGATCGAGCGCGGGCGGCCGTGCTTCGTGGAGGTGAAGGGCGTGACGTTCTGCGGGACGTCGTCGTCGAACACGCTGCGCATGTCGAACGTGCCCTTCTACGACGAGGTCCTCACGTTCGTGACAGCGCTTGACGACGAGCTGCGGTCGCGCGGGCTCGACTACGGGCTGGCCACGGAGCACGCGCACTCGTGCTGCGTGCTGCTGGCGCAGAACCGGTTCAAGGTGAACGGCCGCTGGCACACGCACATCGACTACGCGCGCTTCTTCGAGCTGCTCGAGTCCGGCCGCCCGTTCGGGCCCATGGACTACATTGCCGAGACGCCCGAGTTTGCGTGGTTCGGCTCGGCGCAGGCCGGGTTCAACCCCGACGACGTGCGCCACCGCAAGGGCAAGCCCATCGAGGCCGACCAGGAATGAGGAAGTATTAAAAACGAGCAGTGCAGCACTCGGCGTCTAACGGCGCCACTCGCTGGTCTGCCCTAATCGAAAATAGACACAATAATGCATGCGCGCCCGCCGTTTATCCGTGTGCGAGCCCGCCGTTGCCGGCGGCCATGAGCGCAGCCATCAGCGCGGTCAAGCCGGTCACATGATAGATGATTAGATGCAGCGCGTTTTTCAAACAAATAAATAAGCTAGTCCGCTGGTGGCGCACGGCCTCCCTTTTTCTTTGGGGATACAATGCGGCCGGCGCGAGTGTCAATGCGGCGCGTACAGGTCTGGCGCGGGGTTCGGCGGCCCATGAGCTCGGCCAGTGACGCGCAGCGCGTGGGCGAGCAGCTCGAGCGCCTTGGGAACGAGCAGCGGCGGTTCGAGTACGAGCACCAGCGCACAATTGGCCTTACGACGCTGCCGGCGCATGCGCCAAAATCGGCGAAGGTGCACGCCGAGGCGCGGCCGTGGGATGGCGAGGAGCACTTTGTGGAGACGAGTCGGCGCATGCTCGAGGACTCGATCAAGCCGCTGCGCCTAAGCCGCCCGCAGCGGCTCAGCAACGCGCGCGAGAACGCGCTCGACTACACGGCGAACAAGGCCGAGGGCCCGACGCACAAGGAGCGGCTGAAGTCCGAGTCGAGCCGGCCGCAGCGGCGGCCGTCGGGCCTCGGCGGCGCGGCCGTGAGCGGGCTGAGCAGCGGCGGCTGGATCGAGTCGATTGCAGCGCAGGAGATCGAGAACGCTGTGGCGCGCGGGCAGTTCCGCGACATTCGGCGCGGGCCGGACGCGGCCGATAGCCGCAAGGAGCTGCTCGCGTCGAGCAGGAACCCGCAGCTCGACTTCACGGAGTACCTCATGAACAACATCATCAAGAAGCAGGGCGCCGCGCCGCCGTGGATCATGAAGCAGCAGGCCGTGCTGCGGCGCATTGACGCGTTCCGCGAGCAGATGCGCCTGCGCCTGCAGGAGCGGCTCGTGCACCGTTTTGCCGAGCGCGCGAACTTCAATCTGCAGCGTGCGACGCAGCTTGCGCGCGAGGCCGATGCGGCCGCCGACGCGGGCAGCGCCGTGGACGCCGAGTGGGAGCAGACGCAGGCTGTTTACCACGAGCAGAGCATTGCCGACATCAACAGCCAGATCCGCGGCTACAACCTGCAGGCGCCGACGTCCGCGCGCAAGGGATACCTGCATGTAGAAAAGGAACTTGAGCGCTGCTACGCCGGCGCGACGCGCGGCATCGAGGCTGCGCTCGCAAAGTACCTTGGCGCGCGGCACGTTCCCAAGGCTGACCGCGGGGCATTGCACAGCGCCGTTCCGCCTGTCGAGCCGCCAGAGAAGCACTACGGGCTGCGGCAGCTCATGCGGGATCTGTTTCGGGCATAAAATGTTGGGCCTGTCTGGTGGGCAACTGAGGCGCGGCCTGAAGCACCGCCTAAAGCACCGCCTAAAGTACCGCCCATTGCACGGCCACAAACGGCCACAAACGGGTCACGCTTTTGGTTCTGAATTTACAATTAATGCGACTCGGCTTGTCGCCGAGTCTCTTAGTACATAGCATTGGCGCCGCTAGGGGCTGGCCACCAGTACAGGCTGGCCGCCGCTGCAGCGCTACTAATTTATTTATGCACCGCCGCCAGCGCGCTCGGCACGTGACGCACAATTACAGCCGTTTCGAGGCGTGGGCCACGCGCGCTTTTCGCGCTCGACAATGAAGGTCGCGTTTCTGCACCCGGACCTCGGGATCGGCGGCGCCGAGCGGCTCGTTGTGGACTCGGCGCTCGCGCTGAAGCATGCGGGCCACGACGTGACGATCTACACATCGCACCACGACCCGCAGCACTGCTTCGACGAGACGCGCGACGGCACGCTGCGCGTGCGCGTGCTCGGCGACTGGCTGTTCCCGCGCACCGTTGGCGGGCGCCTTGCGATCGCCTGTGCCATTGCGCGGCAGCTGCACCTCGTGCGCGCGCTCGCGGCGCAGAACACGGCCTACGACGTGTTTATCGTGGACCAGCTGCCGGCGGCCATCCCGTACCTGCGCACGGCGTTCCCGCGCGCGCGCACGCTGTTCTACTGCCACCACCCGGACCTGCTGCTCACGGAGCGCACAACGCTCGCCAAAAAGGTCTACCGCTACCCGTTCGACGCGTTCGAGCGCTGGACGACGTCGCTCAGCGACCAGATCTGCGTGAACAGCGAGTACACGCGGCGCGTGTTCTTTAGCACGTTCGGCCGCAACGGCATGCCGGACCCGGCCGTTGTGTATCCCGTTGTAGATGCAGCCGCGCCGGCCGCGCTGGCGGCGCCGGCGGCGGGCGAGCGCGGCGCGGGCGAGCCGTACGCGAAGCTCGCGCCGTTCGGTGACGCAAGCGGCGAGCGCCGCATGCTCCTGTCGATCAACCGCTTCGAGCGCAAGAAGAACATCGAGCTCGCGATCGAATCGTACAGCCTGCTCCTGCACGCGCACGGCGACGCGCGACGGCACCTGCTCGTGATTGCCGGCGGCTACGACGCGCGCATCCGCGAGAACATCGAGTACTTGCAGGAGCTCGAGCTGCTGGCGAAGACGCTGCGCGTGCCGCACGCGACGCGCATGCCCGCACAGTCCTGGCACGACCTCGATTTCGACAAGGTGCGCATCCTGTTTCTGCCGTCCGTAGACTCGCAGCTCAAGGAGCACCTGCTGCGGCAGGCCGCGCTGCTGCTGTACACGCCGACGAACGAGCACTTCGGCATCGTGCCGCTCGAGGCCATGCGCGTCGAGACGCCGGTGCTCGCCACGAACACGGGCGGCCCGCTCGAGACCGTTGTCGACAAGCAGACGGGCTGGCTCGTGCCCAGCGACGTCGAGGCCTGGTACTACGTGCTGCGGCCGGCGCTCATGCAGCTGCCCATGACCGAGCTGCGCCGCATGGGCGCGGCCGGCCGCGAGCGCGTGCTGCAGCACTTCACACTCGCAAACCTCGAGGCGCAGCTCACGCAGCTCGTCGCAAAGACGGCTGAGACGCCGCGCAAGCACGAGGACGCCGTCGTGCGCAGAATTCGCCTCACGACATGCGGCATTGTGCTCGCTGCGCTCGCGGCCCTCGTGTTCGTGGCCCTGAACATCGCCGCCTTCGTGTGGGTGTGGCCCGTGCTCGTCGAGTCGACGCAGTGGTGAACGGCCGCCCTCCACGACCGCCCTCCACGGCCGCCCTCCACGGCCGCCGCATACCCGTATTCAAGCATGCGCCGTCGCTAATGAACTACGCAACGAACCGCGAGCGAGCGCGTTTGCATGTAGCTAATGAGAAGATGCGAACTATAAATGAAACAAAAACCGCGCGCGGGTCTCGTGGCCGCGGCCTCCACACTATATACTCTCCGCAGCCCCTCGTGCAGGCCGCCTTACGGTCACCGATCCCCCGAGTCATACACTAACTCGCGCGAGCTCTATTAGGCCGCGCGCGGCTACTGGCCGGGCAATGCCGAGGCAACTACTGCTGCTGCTGGTTATGCGGGAACGGAGGCGCCTGCGCCTGCGGGCTTCCCGCGCGATGCTGAGGACTCTGTGTGCGCTGTGCCTGCTGCGCTTGCAGGCGGCGGGCCTGCTGCGCGCGCGAGCGCGCCGCCTGCGCGGCGAGGGCGGCCTGCGAGCCGGGCACGGGCGGCGGCTGACCCGGCTGGCCCGGCTGGCCCGGCTGCTGCTGCTGCTGTTGCTGTTGCTGCTGGCGTAGCTGCTGCTGCTGCTGCATTTTGAGCTGCTGCGCCTGCGCAAGATAGATGGCCTGTTGCACGGCCGGTGCGCGCACGGGCGAGAGCAGCTCAGGCGCCTCTGGGCGGAACGCGAGCGACCGGCCGAACAGCGCGTCGCCCGTCGGCGCAAGGCGCCGCGGTAGCAGCGCCAGCGCCAGCATCTCGCGCAGGCGGAAGTTGCGCGAGCGCGCCTGCGAGCTCACAAGCACACGGCGGTCGAGCGGCGGGCAGTACACGCGCGACATGCCCTCCATGACTTGCTGGACCTCGCGCTCGGGATTCTGCTGCGCCTGCGCCTCGAGCTGCTGGTCGGACTCGGCCTGTGCCGCCTGCGCCGCCGTGAGCTGGTGCTGCTGCTGTTGCTGCTGGCGCGCCTGGTGCTGCCGCTGGTAGTTCCCGAGCATGACGTCGTACGGCGCCGAGCGGCCCGCGAGGGCACGCTTCTGCGCCATGGAGTGCGCCTTGCAGGTGAGCGAGCGCATGCAGGGCTGGCCCGTCGGCAGCAGCACGCCGCAGTTCTTATCGGCATTGAACACGGGCTGCGCCTTCTCCTTCGCCTGCTTCGCCTGGCGGGTCTGCTTCGGCTTCGGCGCGGGCTTCGCCTTCGGCGCCTTCGCCGTCTTCGCCTTCTTTGGCGCCGGCGCCGCGTCTGCGTCTGCGCGCCGCTTCTTCTTCACGGACCGCGCGTCCGAGTCCGACCATTCGTCCTCGAGCTTCACGCCGTTCGCAGCGGCGTGCCCATTTGCACTGCCATTCGCGCCGCTGCCATTTGCACTCCCATTTGCACTCCCATTGGCGCTGCCATTTGCGCTGCCATTGGCGCTGCCATTGGCGCTGCCATTAGCACGGCCGTTCGCGCTGCCGTGCGCGACGGCGTCTGCGTGCCCGTTCGCACGGCGCGCCGCCGCACGCGCCTCGCACTGCGTGACGTGATCGCGCAAAACCGATCGAATTACGGGCCGGCTGCAGTGCGGGCACACGTCGCAAACGAACTGCGCGCGCAGCGTGCGCAGCGTTGGGAGCACGGACCGCTCGAAGTCGCGGATCTTGGGCCGCGCCGCGTGCGGTGTGATGACAACAGCCTTGGCCGCGTCGCGCCACGATTGCGGCGCGACATCGGCCGCCGCTGCCGCGCCCGCCGGATCAAGCAGCTCCCAGGCCTGCTCGGAGGGTGGTCCCGCCGCGCGCGCCTTGGCTATAAGGACCTGGTCATCTGCCTGCCCGTCCATGCGCGCCGCCGTGCTCAACGCTTGTCGTATCGCCGCACCTATCTTGGCGGTCGGCGCTCGTCGTCGGTCCGGACCCCTCGAGGGGGGGAAGGGGTGTGTGTGTCAGCCGCGCTGGGCTCCTGCGGCTCACGTGCACGAATTCCATGCGCAGGCACGGCCGATCTGCGCCCTTGCGTAGAACCCTCTGCCCGCCTTGCCCCTGCCTCGCGCGCTCGCCGTGGCCCTGCCCTTTGCCGTGCACGTTGGGTCCCGTGCCTCGCCGGCTGGGAGCAGGCCCGCCGCGGCAACCCGATTAGCGCCGGCAGGTGTAGCGCTCAGATTAGCTAACTGCGGCTAAGCCGGGCACATTGCCCGCAGGCAACGCGAGGAGGCTGCCCTGGTCGCTGCCCTGAAAGGGAGGGGAGAGGCTGCCCTAGGCCGCTGCCCTGGGTCAGTGTTGCCCTGGGTTGTGTACCGTAAACAACGGGACGTGGTCTAGCCGGGGCATGCAGGCGGCGGCTACGTGCATAAGTTCGGGGTAACGGGGCGGAGGCAAACGGCGAGCATGCGAAAATAGAGTTTTGCGGGGACGCGGCGGCATATGTACATATTTTGTTTTCTTCCTTTCTATGACTCTGTGGCGGGGGGGCGGCCCGGCATCACACGCGAGCACGTCCGACGATTACGGCATCGGGCCCCGTGTCAAGGCCGTTAATATTGACAAAGAGCCAGAGTCAAACCGTTGCGCCCGCAGGGGATCGTCGCTCGCTTTTCATTAGTGGAGCGAGGGAAGCTGGGCCCCATGACTGTGACTCATGTGCTACTCCTGCATTTGGCGCATACCCTTGCGATTCGAGCGGTAAGCATGGAAGGGCTGCTGGCCAATGGGTGCGCCGATCCGGGCCAGGGGTTGCGTCATTCTCATGTAAGGAAGTGCGTCATGCATAACCGTTAGCCTAGCCGCGAAATGGAAAGAGGCTGACCACGATCTTGGCCCGAGAACGCCGGAACGTGCAGCAACTCGGGATTTTGCGGCGCAGCGGATCCGCGAAGGGCAAGCGAAATTCACGCGCCGCACTGACGAGGCGCGCGCCAAAGCTTGCCGCGCCTTCGAGCAAGCTTCCTCCCAACCCCGCGGCGGCAGCAGGGGGCACCGCCAGCTCGGGGCAGCAGGCAGGGCTGAGCACCGTGTCAAGGCCGCAAGAGGATTCTGCAGCGCCTGACCTAACCCACGATTTCCCGCTGGACTTAGCGTCTCGGCATGCCGCAGTGACAAACAGCAGCGCGATCATGCGAGCGCAGTGCGCGCCGTCGTGGACGACCTCCGCAGAGTGTGCCGTGTGCGCGATCCCGGCGCCCGCGCGCCGGGGCAGCGTGCAGGCGCCTAAATTCTAAGGTTTTTTCTTTTCCCGCGTCGGGATTTTCCTTTACCTTACCTGATCGCATCTGCCCCTCCCTCCCACTCCTCCCTCCATGCGGAGTCTACTGCGGCTTTCTGCAAGGCAGTTGTAGCCCCCAAAGGTGGGTGGGGCAAGACGCGCCGCACATGTGAGTGCGTAGCTGGACTGCACCAGATCGTTACCTAAACGAAGGCGCGCGATACCAGCGACCAATCCGGGGGATGAATATTTCTTCATCGAATAATATTAGGACGCTCTAAGTGCCCCCGACTTGGCCCCCCCCCGCGCATAATCGACTACGTTTCCAGGGTGAAGCTCCGTACATATATACTTTCTCGCCATGAGCGGCTCGGTAGAGCATGGGGCACAGCCAGATACCGTCGTGCAAAGAGCATATTGCTGTAAGCACTGTGGCGTGCAGTGCCGGCGGCCCCAGGACTTGCGGCGGCATCTGCTCGTGCACACGGACGCCAGCTTTTCGTGCGAGCGCTGCGGCCACAAGTTCACGCGCTACGACACCCTGACCAGGCACAAGCGGGACAACTGCCACGGCTACAACACCGACGCGCGCCCAACCGTGCAGCAACTCCAACAAATGGGCTCCGATATGTCCGACTCGGGCGACATGGGCTCGCCAGACGCCTACTACGCTACAAATGGCGGCATGCAGCAGCAGATCCAGGCCACGGCCGAAATGAGCGTCGAAACGTCGCCCACGTCGCGCGTGCCCTCGCAGCCGCAGATCGCACAGCCGCCGGGGCCGCCGCCGCCGCCGCCGCCGCCGCCGGACGTGCCGCCCGCGCAGCCCGCGGCCGTGCCAGTCCCGCCGGCCCCGCACTCACACCAACATCCCCACCAGAGCCCGCACGCACCGGCACACCAGCACCCGCAGGCAGCGCAGATGCTGCCGTCGCTGTCGCACGCACCAGGCATGGGCTCCGTGCCGCAGCTCTCGCCCCTGCAGACGCAGCCTAGCGGCATTGCCACGCAGATGCTTGCATTCTCGCCCGGCCAACAAGTCGGCCAGCCAGTCGGCCAGCCAGTAGGCCAGCCAGTAGGCCAGCCAGTCGGCCAGCCAGTCGGCCAGCAGCAGCCGGGTCCGGCGCCAGGCCAGGTCGGCAGCGTGGCGTCCGTTCAGGTCTCGCAGGTCTCGCCCATGGCCGTGCCGCCGGGCCCACGCATGAACTCCGTGTCCCAGGTCCAGCACGTCTCGCCACCACAGGTGCCGCCCGTGCCAATGCCGCCCGCGCAGTTGGTGCCGCCGCACATGACGTCCGGTGCCACGGCGTACCTGCCGCAGGTCGTGCCGTTCACGTCGCAGCCCAGCAAGTCATCCCCGACCGATCAACCGATAATAGACAGTAGTCGGGGCCTCAAGCCGGAGCCGTGGCGCAACCAGCCCATGGAGCCGAACCCCATCGGGCTGCCGCCGCTGTTCCAGCCTCTGCGCACGCTGCGGCACCACAGCGACGCCGAGCTCGAGGTGCAGCGCCAGCGCTTCGATAGCAAGCTCACGCTGCAGATCTCCGAGCTCGAAGACGCACTCCACAAAATCCACAGCGTCGTTGGCTCTCTCGACTCCCGCATGGGTCACATCGAGTCGCGGCTCTCGCATCTCGAAACGCATCTCTCGCCAGCGCCGGCCCCGCCGCCCCCGCAGCCGCAGCCGCACGCGCCGCCGCCCCATCACCAGCTACAGCAGCAGCAGCAGCAACAGCAGCAGCCGCAGCAGCAGCCGCTGTTGCAGCAGCCCGCGGCGCCGGCGCAGCTCGCAAACGGCAGCGCACATACGCCGGCAACGTGACCCAATGTACAATATGTGCCTTTGAGCACCGTGATTCGGAGGCGTGCGTGGTTTCCACGCCTCTCCGTGACTTAATTACAATTTTGACGCTAGGTATCCGTGCTGGCGCTCGAAACTCTGATCCACATTCAGCGAGCGCCGTCTGGCTCCCATGTTTTCTCTACTTACTTTCTTATCCTACTCTGCCGACCGTGACTGCGCGTACGGGGCCGCCATTTTGTTGATTCGCACTACTAATGGCAACTTTCGTGCCCGGTCGTGCGCCCGGCGCATGCCTAGCGTTCAACTGAAGCGCCGCCGCTAGCACATATTCTTTACCTCATTTTGACTGCGTAATACATACGGCGCCCGCGCCATATCTGTGGCGCCGGAACGAGTTTACTTTGTCTTCGACACTGCGTTCGTAATGCCTATTCAGTTTGTAGAACTCGTGATGCTTTCGCATGAGCACCGCGCTTGTGCGCCCGGCAAGGACGTCAATCTTAATTTAATCACTAAAAAACCGGAAGCACAGCTTAGGCCAATGCTCGAAACAAAATAATAGGCACTCGAGGTCGCCTTGGCCGCGGGCGGCCCCGCGCGCCACCTCCCGTCACTACTAATCAGGCTGCCTCTCGCAGTCACTGCCCGCACAAAACTAGCGATGTCTGCTGCCTCTGCTCCGGGTGTCGGCGGCGGAAGCTTCACGCCGGTCCCGCCCCAGAAGGGCTCGTTCCCTGTCGACCACGACGGCGAGTGCACAGAGGTCGTGAACCGCTACCTGCAGTGCCTCAAGCTCGCGAAGGGCCAGAACGCCGAGACCTGCCGTTTGCTGGCTAAAGAGTTTCTCGAGTGCCGCATGAACCACGACCTCATGGACCGCGACGCTTGGGAGAATCTCGGCTTCCGCGACAACTCCTAGCTGCTACGTGGGCAGGCGCGGCGTGACCGTGCCGGCCATCGTGAAAAGACCAGCATTCGGGAATAGATGCTTAGCAGCAAAACAAACTAAACCTGACAGTGTACATATTGTATATACGATACAACCGCAATCCTTGATGCCGCGTAGTTCATGCTGAATGGTAGTCCGTACAAAATGGTGGTCCGTGCAGAGCAGTGGTCCGTGCAGAACGGTGGCGCGGATCCTACACGCCTCCCACACTCGTCGTCGAGTGTTCTTGAGGTGATATCTATAAGTTCAAGATTTATGCATACACACACTAAACTGTACATCTTTGGAGCATGTTTTGAGCCGCCTACTCGAGGCCAACGGCCCAGATCTCGCGCAGCTCGTCTGCCTCATTCGCCTCCTCTTGCTTGTCCTCTTCGTCGGCCTCGCGCGTCGCGTACCGCAGAGCCACGCGGCGCACATACTCGGGCAGCGAGCGCTGCATGCGCTGGTCAAGGCTCGGCTTCGCCGTTGCAAACCACTCGTCGAAGAGCGCCGCGTCCCGGCGGCCCACAAAGTCAAACACCTGCAAAAACGTCTTCTCGGCCGCAAGCTTCACGGGAATGAGCGTGTCGCGGGCGCTCGTAAACAGCGCCGGCACCAGCTCGTCGAGATACGGCTTCAGCACGGTCGGCGAGCCCGCGTGACGGCAGGCGGCCCCGAGCACAACTATGCTCAGACGGCGCACCTCCGTAGTGCGGCTCTCGTCCTTGGGCACGAGCTTCACGAGTGTCCGCAGCGCGTGATCCTCGTACGCCTTCGGCGCGCTCAGGTCGGCCGAGAGCACAAGCTTGCCAAGGCCGCTCACGCCGTTTTCGGACAGCACGGCCGACGAGCTGAGGGCGCAGGATGCAAACAGCGTTGACGCGTCGCTCGCAACCGTCGCTGCCGCCTGCGGCGCATGCACATACAGCGCGTTCGCGTTCAGCAACGCCTGCAGCTTCGAGCGGCTGTTCATGAGCGAGTCGACCAGCTTGCGCTGGCCCTCCTGGTCGCTGGGCAGCGCCACAAGATCGGCGCCAATGTGCGCAAACAGCGCGAGCTGCTTCGTGTCGCCAGCGTGCTCGCCCAAGATGGCCTCGGACTCGTTGATGATCTCGGTTACGGAAACGCGCACTGGCTCGCTTAGGTGCTGCCCGGCATGGCACACAATCTCGTGCAGGGCCGTGAGGAACGCGGCCCGCACGCCGGCGTCGGGCGCCGCGCGCACGCCGCCAATGATCTCCTTCGCCAGGGGGTCGATGCGCGTCTGCAACTTGATGAGCGTGCCCAGCGCCAGGGCCGAGCGCGTGCGCACAACCGTGCTTGACTGGTCAGCCAGGTTCTTCGCAAACGTGCGCTGCAGCTGCGGCAAGAACGGCTTCAGGAATGCCGGAATCGCCAGCAACAACTTGTGCAGCGTGTAGATGATTGCCGCCTTCACGTCCGACGCTGTGCGCTCGCCAACAATGCGGATGAGCGGGCCAGTGATCTGCGTCACGACAGGCTTCAGCGCGTCCGCAGGCTGCGTGCGCTCAACAATCTCCGCCAATCCAAGCGCGCTCTGCTCCTTCTCAATGTTGTTGCCCAGCGACAGCCCCTGTAAGAACAGCGGCAGCAGGAACGCAGGACCCTTCGGGCCTGAGCTGAAGGCGGCAATCGGCGAGGCCAGAAGCTTCAGCGTAGTATACGCCGGCGAGGCCAGCGTCGCAAGCTGGTTCTTGCTGAGCGTCGCTGTCAGCGTCTGCAGAAGCGCCTCGGCCGATGGCGCAATTGCCGGCTGCTCGAGCCCGTGCAGCGCGAAAATGACCCAGTCGCCCACGAAGGTCATGTCCTGGATCTGGGCGCCGCCCTCAACAATGGCGCCGTAATAGGCAGCAATGCGTGCAAACACGTTCGCGCGCACTTGCTCGTCGGACTTCGCCAGTGTCAACAGGTGGCTCTCGGGGCACGAGACGCGCAGCACAGAGTCGAGCGCATGCGTGAATGGTGTGCGTACGAGCTTGTCAACAATAGCGCCCGCATACATCTTCGTCTCAGCGGGGCCGGCTGCCGCACAAAGCTCAGCAATGGCGTCGGCCCTAAACTCATCAAGCCCGTCGCTATGCTCAAGCAGCGGCGGCAGCGCCACCGCCAAGACCGAACGCGCGCCCGTGCTCGACAGCATCTCCTTCAGCGCCGCCAGCGCACCGGCATCGCTCTCGTTCGCAACCTGCTGAACCATTTCGGGCAGAATATCACCGGCAACATCGCCAAGCTCCGCATGCAGCTCCTCAAGGGCCCGCGTAGCCGCTTCACGCACGGGGTCGCTGCTGTCCTGCAGACAGGTGCGCACAAGGTGCATGAGATCCCGCTCGTGCTCTTGCAGCTGCGCCACGGGTGTGGCCGGAATGAGCTCGACAAGACCCAGGCAAATGCCCTGGCGCGCGTCGCGGTCAGGCAGCAGGCGCAGGAACGTCGGCATGATGTGCTGCAGCGCGGAGGACACGCGGCGAACAAGCTCAGCCAGCGCACGGGCCGCGTTCGTCTGCAGCTCATCGTCGTCATCGCTCAAGCGCTTCACGAGCATGAGCACAAGCGTCGGCAGCACCATCTTGACGGCCTTCGGCGTGTTCTGGATGAGCGACAGCCACGTGTCAAGGGCAGCCTGTCGAACGGTCGGCACAATATCCGCGCGGCAAATGAAGATCGCCGCAAGCACACGGTCGCGACGAGTTGAGCCGAGAACCTCCTCGAGCTGGCGAAGGCTTGTTTCGACATAGCCAGCAGTAGTCTTCTCGTCCTTGGGCTGGTCCTGAGGCGCGGGAGTGCCTGGCTCTTCCTCCTCCTCGCTCTCGCTGCCGCTCTCGGCGTCGCTGCCGGCTTCCGGAGCTTCGGCCAACGCGGTCAAGCGATCAGTCTCGCTGTTAGCCGGGCCCTTGCCAAGCAGCTGCATGAGCAAGTCACCCACAAGCTCGACGCTGGCCAAGCGAATGCGCCAGCTCGGATCCCAGAGACCACGCTCAAGCTCCGGCAACAGGAGATCCACCGCCACTGTGGCGTAGCCGCGCACAATGCGCCGGCCGGCCTTCAGCGAGTTCTCACGCACATCATCCAAGCTGTCGGCAAGTCCATGCAAAAGTGGCTGGATAAGCTGCGGCAGGTAGGGCGTGAGCGACGATCCAAAGCTGCCGGGCAACAACAGCAAAAGCGGAATAAAGCCCTGGCGAACGTGCGGCTTCGGGCTCTGGCAGTTTGCCACAATCTCGGGCAGCAGCTCCTCAAGCTTCGTGGTACCCAAACCATGCAGCACCTCGGCAAGACCCTGGGCAGTGCCCCAGCGGTTTCCGGCGGCGCCGGGCTCGCTACTTTGCAAACCAGCGATCATGTCCGGGATAACCGTAGGGAAGTACTCCTCGCCGAGCTTCTCAACAAGCACACCCAGCGCCTTGCAAGCAACAGCGCAAGTCTGCGGCACGGGGTCTGTCATGGCCGCCTGCAGGTCAGGAAGAATTCGCGGCAAGTACGGCACAATGTCGCGGCCCGCCGTGAGAATCGACATGTTTCCCACAATTTGGCACGCCTTCCTCCTTGTCGCCGCTGAACGATCCCTGAGACCGCGCTGCACGACAAAGATGATAAGGGCCAGAGACGGCGAATCGATGTAGTGCATGAAACGCGTCTTCAACAGATCAGTGAGCGCTCCATCAGTCCTCTTCGTTGGATCAGAAATGGCCGCAAGCAAGGTGGGAACAAGTTTGTGAATCTCGGGGTTCTGAATGACTTCGCCGAACATCTTCATAGAAGCCTTCGCCGAAGCTCTGACTTCCTTGTGTGTGTCATTCAGCAAAGCAACGATCTCGGGAACGATTGTCGCCAACGATGTAGCCAACTGTCTCGGATCCAAGTAGGCCATGCTACCAAGGAGTTCCACAGCACCCTTCTTGCCGCGCCATGCCGTCTGGTCCAGACGGTCCATAGCCAGCGGGATCTGGCGCTTGATGCCAAACGCCGTTGTGTTTGCCATAATGCGGCGAGCCGCCTCGTTGGCGAGCTCACGCACTTCGGCGTTCATGTCGCCGAGACCAATCAACACTTGAGGCATAAGCTCAAGCGCATAGGGCTCAAACTGGCGGCCCATTACATGCGCGAGTGCACTAACGAGCTGTTCTGACCCAGCGCGTCGGCCGCTGTCCTTGCGGTCCTCCACGTTTGCGGCCAGAGTCGCAACAATGTCCACGTCGCCTAGGACGCTCAAGCCAATTCCAGACGCCAGCCCGGCGAACCCGTAAGCAGCACCACGGCGACCATCACGAGTTGGCGCCGTAAAGGCCTCTTCGAATGTGCGCTCAATGACTTGCTGACTATCAATACGAGTGGCCAGCGGGCCTAGGCACGACGTGATCACCAGCAGGACTTGCTCGGACGCGCCGGGCAGAGCGTCTAGCAAGCGGTCGACGGTCTGCGCCAATCGCTCGTCATTCGCTGGCAAGTGCTGCGCTTCGAATCCATACAGAATGACGTGGCGGTCCTCGAAGCGAGGAAGAAGCCCGTCCACATGCTCAGCACCGTGCGTGTCAATAAGCTCTTTGCCCAGCTCTAGAGCTGCTGCAGAGGCCTGCGGTGACGCGTCGGTAACGCCCTCGGCGACAATGAAATCAGCACAGGCAAGAACCTGCTCGCTCGGAAGATGCGGGACCAGCTTCTTGAGGGCGGCCAAAACGCTTAGCCGCTCCTCTACTGGGTCCTTCCATTTCTGCTTGATCTCCAAACCGAAGCTGTTAATGATCGGCTTCGGCGGTTGCTTCTTCACAACGTAATGAGATTCAAGGATTGTGTAGGCCTCAACCACCTGCTTGAGGGCCAAGCCGGCCGCGGTGAACGCAGTTGCTAGAGCATCGCGCTCGCCCATGTACTTCTCGGCAAAGTAGGGCTCAAGCAAAATGAGAGACTCTGGCGACAACGCCATACCACTCTCGCTCCAGATATCCTGGGCCGTATCACCAAACTCACCGAACCGAGCAATCCAGATCTCGGGGCTAAATCCGTGACCTTCCAGATCCACTTCAGCGTCGATAACCTCGAGAGCGGCCTGACGCACGAAGTCTTGAGGCGCGCCAATGCTAGCGTCCAACAAAGTGTGCAGCTCATCTTCGTCGAATTCAACGCGCTGAGCAACACTGCGCAGGCAGTCCTTAATAGCACTGCGGTCAGCGGCGAATTTGGCAAGAAGCACGAGCAGCACGCCGACAAGGTCGCCGCGAGGCACGCGGACCAGCACTTCGGCTTGGTTCGCCAGCAACGAAGTGACGAGCAACACAGCCTCATCCGCAGTTTCGTCCTCGGTTTCTCCGGAATAGTTAGCCAGCACGGACCTGAGGATAGGCAGGATATACACGAGAGACGGTGCGTCCAACAGACGCTTATCTGACAAAGGGTTCAGCATATAAAGCATGTCCCTCACAGTCGCGACGTCAACCTTGTCGCCCTGCAGCAACAGCTTCGACGCCACGACCTTCCAATGGCCCTTGAATCGGTCGGACAATGTGATGTTCAGAGAGGACAGGCACTCAATGGCTGCCTCTTTGCCGACGCGGCCCTTCGTAATGCCCAGACACAAGTGCAGGCCATCCGGGCTCCAGTCCAGCAGCCCGTTTTCGGCGCCCGCGGCAGCGTCGTGAGCAAGCTGCGTGAGCAAAGAGCAGCAGAACTCGACGCGCTGCTTTTCGGCCACGAGGACCTTCCGGCGCTCTGATTGTTCGTCAAGCTGCACCTGCTCCTCGTCCGTGAGCTTACCATGCTTCTTAGCCAGCTCCTTGCGCATCTCGGCTTCCCAAGCCTCGTCAGAGTTGCCCTGGTTCCGAGCCTTCCGCCGCGAGTCTGCGGTCGACGCTGTGACGAGCTGGCCCTCGGGGGTCGAGAGAATCAGCTCGTCGCGCTCACTTAGCTTCTCGGAGCGCAAGTTGTCCTTGATGAACGAAACGATCCTTTCCGAGATAACTTCAGGAGCAACAAAGGCAAGAGTAGCGACAGCGCCGACGTTGTTAGCCATAGTAGCCTCAGAAAACAGCCGCTGGTCGTACAGCTTGACCAGGCTATTAGGATCAACATTCGCATGGAGACACATGCGAATCCAGCCGCCCTGAGGCTGCGCCCGCGGTGTGTGGGCGAGCACGAACGCAACAATCATCCATGTGTTGACCGGCACGGCAGTCATAACAGCAGAGACATCCTGGTCCTTTTCGATGCGAGCCTCCAGTGCACGCTTCAGCTCCGTGAAGAACATGGCTGGCACGTTCTCCTGGGTAGCCGCCTTCTTAATTGCCTCAAGCGGGTACTTGCACTCGGTCGTAGAGCCGTTCACTCCGAGGTACACAAGAGCGTCTATGGCCCAGTATGCCTCGCGTTCAGTAACCAGCTTGGATGCGGCGGTCACGCATAGAGCCATTTCGGACGGACTACTCAAATGCTCGTAAATGCGGGGTGTGAACAACTGCTCCGGGATGTCTGTTGGATTCAACAGCATAATGAGTTTGTAGCCGGCCACAGCGAACTTCGCTGCAGTAGCCGCCGCAACATTACCCGTGATTTCGTCCCAAGCGCTGCGAAGCTCGGCCTCGAACAGCGCCGCGTGCGAATCACTAAGGGCGCAGATCCACTCACGCCGTACCGGTTTGCGGCTATCGACGAGACCCTTTTTGAACGCGTTGAGGGCTGCCTCCTCGGGAAGCCTTGAGTCGAGCGCCTCTGCAATGGCGCGGACACCATGTTCAGAGCCCTCGCGCGGCGCCTGTGCGGCCAGCGCCTGGGCGACCTTTTTGTTCTGCGACGCAGGCACGCTGTGCAGGACTGAGGCAAACAGGACCCTGGCGTCGCTGTTTGTGACCTTTGCGAACTGCGTGATGAGGGCATCGATTTGCGGGTCCTTCGACTTTTGCAGAAGTGCGCTGAATGCGTGGGCAGCCGCCTGGCGCAGCGCCGCATTTGTTGACGTGAGCGACGAGACGAGCGACGTCGAGGATGCAACGTTGTCGAATGTGAGCGTTGTGCTCTTCATCATTGAGGGAACAACCGCACTGACGACGCCCTCGGGGGCGCGCAGTAGCGCCTTCTGCAGCGCCGGCACGACAACCGAGTCCAACGTTGGCTGCTGTACAAAGCCACAGGCCCAGAACGGGTCCAGAGCCCCGGACTTGAGCAGCGGGGCCACGAAGTCCGTGAAGTCCTGGGCCTTCGCGTTCAGCACGACCGTGCACCAGAACTGCATGATCTCGGACTCGAGGCCCGTGAGCTGCATGCCCACGGAGGGTCGCTCCGAAATCTGCGCCGCCGCCACGAGCTGGGCCAGGACATTCAGGCCGGCAAGCCCGTGAGGGCTGAGCAGCTTAAATACGTCTGCCGGCGGTAGCTGGACGTTGCTGAGAGCCATGCTTGAGTGGTGGAGCATGCCCTTCCGCAGGCGTTCCGACGCGCGGTGCGACTTTGTAGAGGACGACAGCGCAATGAGCGAGCGTGTGATCAGCGTGCCCTGCGCCACGAGCAGTGAGCTCACGGCCTCGCTGTCCTTCGCGGCGGCCGTGCTCAGCACGGCGTCCGTCCAATGCAGCGCCAGCACGAGGTCTGATACATGCAGCCTGCGCTTGCCATTAGCCAGCTCTGTCAGAGCAGCAGCGCTGTCCTCGACGGGTATCAGCACGAGCGCCTGCGTCGAGTGGTCGCGCAGAGCCTTCTTGCCGCTCAGGGCCGATAATGAGTCCATAATTTCCGCCAGCGCGGCTTGTGCGAGCTCGCGGTCCGCGTCCGCGTGCAGCGCATCGGTAAGTTCTTTTAGGCGAGCAACGCTGGCCATTTCTTTTCACAGGTCCTCTATAAAGAGAAATGCAGACGTTTTAATGCGTTGATGCTTTTCGCCCTGCGGGTGGTGGTCGATGTGTGTAAGGTGTGACTTTGTGATATATATAATAAGCTGAAAAATCCCGGGCCCAACCTTTTCTCCTCTTCATCACAAGAACTATAACAACCTGTGATGAATGAGGTTTGGTACTAACGAAGTTCGCCGCCTGGCCCTCGGGTCGGGTTGGTAGCTGGACTCTGTAGACGCCTGGTCTCTCTTTCCACCACCTTTTAACCAGGCGGTAGTTTCTGAGGTTGCTATTGCAGATACATATGTCTACGTGTTACATTAACTAACTAATTAGGCCGTTGCCCGTGTGGTGAGCGTTTCGTCCTTGACTTGGCCCGTTCTCGTCATAGCAGGATTGCGGATCTTTGTCGGCATGGCGGGCGACGACTATGGGCAACCGCTCCTACTCAAGCTCGTATTAACCATTCATAAGGAAGCGTGAAACATGATTCATTTACAAAATCTACCTAAGCGGCCTTAACGACTTTCTGTGCTCAGAGTGCTCAGGTCCGTGTAGCCCTCGGGGCCCTGCGAGTACCACCACTGCACGACGTCTTCCTTGCACTGCGTAATCGGCTTGTTGTCGCGCAGCTTCTCGAACAAGTCCGGGTTCGTAATGTAGATCCGGCCGAACGACACGGCATCGGCCGTGCCGGAGGCCACGACGTCGAGCGCCTTCTCGCGCGTGTAGTCCTGGTTCAGCACGAGCACGCCCTTGTACGCAGAGCGGATGATCCCGTGCAGCTGCGGCTGGTCCGTGCCGCCGAAGCCGCCGAACTGTGACGACTGCAACGGCTCGCGCAGCGCCAGCCACGCGACCTTGTGCTTGTCCAGAACCTCGGCCGCAAGCTTGAATAGCGGTTCCGGGTTGCTGTCGATGACGCCCTGGCTGTCGCCGTTCGGCGACAGTCGCACGCCCGTGCGCTCGGCGCCGACAGTGCTCACGACGGCGCCAACGACCTCGTCGAGCAAGCGCACGCGGTTCTCAATGCTGCCGCCGTACTCGTCCGTGCGCTTATTCGTCGAGTCGCGCAGGAACTGGTCGATGAGGTAGCCGTTCGCGGCGTGGATCTGCACGCCGTCGAACCCAGCATCCATGGCATTCTTCGCGGCCGTGCGGTACTCGCCCAGGATGCGCTGTATGTCGTCCTTCGTGAGGGCGCGCGCCTTCTCGGGCGGCTTCTTGCCGTCGTTCGTGTGCACCTCGACGGGGTACGTCGTCTCCGACGCCGACACGGGCTGCTGGCCCGTGACGTTGCTGTGCACGGCGCGGCCCATGTGCCAGAGCTGGCACACAATTTTGCCGCCCTTCTTGTGCACAGCCTCGACAATCGGCTTCCAGGCCTCGACCTGCTCCTGCGACCAGATACCCGGCGCGTACGGCCAGCCCAGGCCCTCGCGGCTGATTCCAGTCGCCTCGGTGTGAATAAGGCCGGCGCTGGCCCGGCTTGCGTAGTACTCGACCATGATGGGCGTCGGAATATGGTCGACCGTGGAGCGGCCGCGCGTGAGCGGCGCCATGAACACGCGGTTCTTGGCCTCAATGCTGCCTAGCGTAATGGGGTCAAAGATAGTAGGCATTGTATTCGTCGTGGCTACAGCAAGGTCTCTATTTGGCAGCAGCCCAGCTTTATATTTGCAGCAAGTTAGTTAATACCGTGCGTCTGCAGCACGTTTTGTGGATCATGCATGCTTAGCTAAGCCGTTTCGAACCATTTCGACGCGGACGATTGCGGGCGGCCCGCATCCACGCGCAGCTTATGCAAGAGGGTAGGAGCAAACCGCCCATTATTAAGTGCTTTCAACGGTTATTAACGGTGCTCCATTATAAATCCGAGAAACAAATGCAAGTTGACTAAAACGGCGTCGCATAGCGAGCGAGCTGCAGCTCGTTCTACAGAGTAGCCAACACGTCGCGAGCACCTCACTTCGGGGAGCTTGAGTTCACGGCTGGACCAGCGTTAGCACGGCACAATCATAGGTGCTTAACTACGGTAACTCTGTAATTCATGTTTGAAGCTCATCACGTCCACTAAGTCGGGCGACGTAATGTAGTAGCACCGCCAATTGAGGCGTCCAAATTGAGGCGCCCAAATTGAGGCGCCCAAATCGATCCGCCCCAAATTAAGGCGTCCCAAATTAAGGCGCCCCAAATTGAGACTCGATACTGGTTGCCCTTCCAAACGACCGACCATCCCGGCCATAAGTAGAAACCCGAGGGCCACAGCCCACCCCAACACTGGTAGCACATCAGGCAACAGCCGAATACAATTGTAAGCTCACTCTAATACCTTTTGTACCAAGTCAATTATAAGTTCCGCAATGCCTTCCTAATATGGTCTGGCGTTTAGTTAGTATGGGCCAACGTTACCAATGTTGGAAAGCGCACAATGCGGTACCGAAGGAGCATTGCCCGCTCTTCAACCTTAATTGGGCTTATGCTCGAGCTCAAAAGGTGCCATAGACGGTGTTTGCACTTCTAAGTCTTGCGCATGGCCTGTCGCTGCCGATTTTTGTTTGCTCACGCTTCCCAAATAAGTGCTACAATCGGTAACGCACAAGTGACTCACCCGCGGTGTTGGTTGTGTTAGCTATATAACAATCACACATGTACGCGGACGAAGTACATCTGAAATCTTTTCCTGGCATTACAAAATAAGAACCTGTATCTTGATAAACAGACCAACCTTTAAATTTACCTTTAGAGAGCACCAAAAAAATCCGTCGAGCAAAAAGTGCCTCCGGCCGGAATCGAACCGACGATCTCAGCATTACTAGTGCTGCGCCTTACCGCTTGGCCACAGAGGCTCCTGTTAGTAACCCTTGGGGTAGATACATATATCCATCGGTGGGCGATCGAAATCTAGCAGCCGATCTAAACAGAAAGCGGCCGTTACAGCTAGACCCGTGTCTTTCAGTGAATTCAGCGTGGTCTTCGAGATATAATTAGAGATTACAAAGTCGAATGAAGAGAGGTACCGCGTGCAGCAGCTCCTTCTTCAGTATCCGTTTTATAGCCGCCTTAGCTGAATGATTCTAATAATGTACAAGTGAAGTGCGCGTTACCAATCGAGTTCATCCTCCACTTTGAGGCTCACTTTGAGGCTCACTTTGAGGCTTACTTTGAGGCTTACTTTGAGGCCCGTTCAGTTGCAATTGCGATTTAGGGGTTAGGAGCCAATTTGTTTAGCGAGGCCGCAGTCCTCGAATCTAGGGAACTTCGAGCCGAGACCACGGGCAGTCGCCGTGGCCTAAATATTCACCGCCTCGCGATACATTCCGTGCAGTATGGCTCCTGTGTGGAGTATGCCGACTTCCTAAACAGAGTCGAGCTACAACAAATCAGCTGTCTCTGTTCGGCTCGAGTACACTCCGCCAGAGCCAGGTTTAAAGCAGTTCGGTTCGGCTAGTGCTGTCATTATACAACAATACAGATCTTATAAATATATCGAGATAAATTAACTATACAACAATAAATATCTTTGGTGTCCCGTGCGGGTAATAAAAAATGAGGCGGAAATAAAATAAATCGGCGCCACGGGGCAGCGAGCAGCAGAGCCCTCGACGAGCAATTCGCCGAGCACTTTACTGTCCATTGCCCATGTGGACGTCGTGGCGGAAGCAGCACCTCTCGTTGTACGAGCACGAGCCGGTTTTGACCCAGTTCTGGCACGGCTTCGACCGCCACTTGGGCGGCCGGTCCACACTCTTGAGCTCCTCCGGGCCGTGGGCAAACTGGCACTTCTCCCCGTAAGGACAGTTGCCGCCAGTGCTCATGTACGAGGCACACAGCTCTGTTTTGTAGAGCTCCGTGTTGGTGCTCGGCCGACCGTTCTTTTTGTTCAGGCGCTGCTGCTGCTGCTGCTGTTGCTGCTGTTGCTGCTGGTGCAGCTGAAGCTGGTGCTGGTGCTGCTGTTGCTGGTGCTGTTGCTGCTGTTGCTGCTGTTGCTGCTGCTGCTGTTGCTGCTGCTGCTGCTGCTGCTGCTGCTGATGGTGGGTGTGTTGGTGGCGCGCGTTCGCCATGTCGTGGTGGTGCATGACACGCGGCTGCCCCGAGTGCTGCGGCGAGATGTGAGGGCCGTGTGCGTGAGGGCTCGCGTGGTGCGCCGCAACCGGGCCGTCGTGGCGGTGGTACATACGCGCACCAGCGCCGTGGACGGTCGGCGGCGACGGTGTGCCACGAGGCGGCGTCGGCACCTTGTGCATGGGGCTAACCGTCGGCATGGAGCCAGACATGGGCGGCGCGCCCTGCATGCCGTAGAAGCCCGGCTGCACGGGCATGGAGCCGACCTGCTGGGGCATGACGCCTACCGGCATCGCGCCCGGCACAGGCTGCGGCACGGGCTGCGGCACGGGCTGCGGAACCGGCTGCGGAACCGGCATGCGAACGGCGGCCGCGTCCATGTTCCACGGGGTCTTCGAGAACATGCCTGCGGCGGCCGAGCTCGGCGGCGCCGACGAGCTCATAGAGCCGACGGACGTGACGGAGCTCGTGGCCGTGGACGGCGTGGACGGCGCGTTGAAGAAGGGCGGCTTGCTCGCGTACGAGGCAAAGCCCTTGCGCGGGCCCCAGATGCCGTGGCTGTACTGATTCACACTGCCGACGGAGCCGACGGAGCCGACGGAGCCAACAGAGCCGAGCGGCACGGGTCCCGACGGCGAGCCGCGGTACTGCGGGCTGGCCGTGGGCGTGAGGCCCATGAGCGGCGCCTGCGACGACCAGAGCGCCGACGGGACCTGCGGGCCGTGCGTGTCGGCGGCAGCCGCAGCGGCGGCGGCGGCGGCCGCGTCGTCGGCGTCGTGCGCAGCGCCGGAGCTGGCCGAGCTCATGAGCGGTCCGCGGAAGGCGTCGCGGCTGATCTCAAGCGCGTACTCCTGCGCGGCGGCGGAGCCGCTTGCGACGTCCGGGCCCGGGGCGGCTGTCGCGGCCGCGGACTGCGCGCGCGCGGCCGGCGCCGGCGAGGGCGTGTGCTGCGCGGGCGCGGCCTGCGAGTGCGGCGCCGAGTGGGCCTGCTGGTGGCCGGTCTGGTGCGGCAGGCCCCACAGGTCCGAGAGCGGCGCACAGTGGCGCGAGTCGCTCAGCGAGGCCGACAGATCTGGTATGTGTTCGTGCGAGGCGGTGGCCATAGCTGCTGTCGTAACCCAAGGGTGGTCGTGGCGCTACGAGGCGGGTAAGAACGCGGGATATATACTGAGTCGGAGGGGTCCCAGAAGGGTATGAACCGGCGCAGACCGTCGAGGATGCGTGCACTCTGAGCTGCGGAGAGGATATTCCCGATTTGGCGATGGACGCAGACCCTACTAACAAGCACACAAAAACGGGTGTCGTTGAGCGGGACTCGAACAGATAAATAAAGGCCAGAGTGCAACTGCTAAATTGCTGCAAGGCGAGACTCGGAGCTTTGTCTGCGCGCAGAGGCAAGCCGGCGGGTTTGATCTGGCTGAAAAAAATTCGACGCAGCCTTGCCTCGAAGACTTAAGGCGGGGCCAGTAAGGGCGGACGGACGGGGGACACGCTGCGAGGGATTTCCACGTGTGTCATCCCTTACCTCAGCAGGTTCGAAAGGTTCGAAGGCGAAGCGACCGCCGGCGCGAGTGACTCAGCTGACACACTCGCGGTGCACAGGCGCGCACACGCTGCGCTGAATAAGTGCAGCCCGTTTGGCGGCCTGGCTGCCGGGGCGGCGCCACGCAGCGGGGTTGCCGCAAGCCGCCTGCGCGCCTGCGCCGCGCAATTACGCCGTGCGGGGTGCTTGCAGGTTCGTCCGCCGCCTAAAGGTTCCGAAGCAGAGCGCCAGTGCTGAGACTTTATTTAGTTCGCTCTATTTAGTTACTACTCACTGTTCTGTTAGGCTAGAGCAGAGCCATTATTTGTGCTGCACGCCTTAGCCCGTCTGCTTATTGCTTCCGATTTACGCTAGGCTGTTTTCCTTTGGCGCCACCTTTGTGCTTGTTCTGAATATACGTGATCTCGCGGACGACCTACGGCTCGGCATGCGCGCCTCATTTACGGTTGTGTTTACTTAAATCGCGCCTTCGAGCTGCTCATTAAACTTTAGTGCTGCCGCGCGGCGCTCAGCGCGGGCGGCGGCGGCCCGTTTTCGTTGCCAGCTTTAAGCCTACAGCTGCATGCTAATTGGGCCGAGGCGCGCCTCCTGCGGCCCGCGCGAGGCGGCTTCGAGCGTCGTGGACACAACCGTGTCGCCGCGCAGGAGCACGAGGCCGAGCGGCCGCTGCACGGTCTCGCCGGCGCGCGTCTTGCGGAACTCCTGCGTGCCGTCAACGACGAGGTTCATGTGCGCGTCGAACGAGAGGAGCGTGCCGACGAGCTGCCGGCCGTCGGCGACAATGACGCGGACCTGCGCGTTGACGAGTTTCGCCAGCTTCGGGTTCGCCATGCGCGCGCGGGGCGGGTTTTGCTCGAGGTTTTTGTCACGCGCTCTTCCCAGCCAGGGTCGTGGTGGGATGTGCCCTGCGCAGCGCTGGCCGCGTGCTTAGGCGGTGCTTAGGCGTTCGTGGCGGGCCGCGAGTGCGTGGGCGTGCTTTTTGGGGCAGTGGAAAAGGGTGTGTGTCGGCCATAGCCGCGCGAGTTAGGTGAGCGGGTCCCCCCGCCAGGCGAGGCTGCTTACGGCGCGGACCCAGTCACGAACGAGTGCGGCGAGAATGACGGGCAAGACGGGAGAGAAACGCAAGGAGGATGCGGTTGACGACGGCAGCGCCGCTACGGCAGTAAAATCGGACGACGCCGAAATTGCGGCTGCGGCGCCGGCCGCGCCCGAACCGAGCGCGCAGGAACCGCCCGCAAAGAAGGCGAAGAAGAGCAAGAAGGCGAGCTTGCGCGCGAAGTACGACGCGCTCGAGCAGGAGGCGAACGAGCCTGGCGAGAGCGAGGCCGACGCGAACGGCGCTGAGAACGCCGCGGCGGCCGCGAAGCCCGAGGCTGCCGCCGACGCCGCACCGGACGCTAAAGCAGACGCGGCCGAGCCCGCGGCCGTTGCAAAAGAGGACGACGAGGACGACTTCGAGGAGGAGGCCAGCTCCGAGGACGACGAGGAGGGCGACTTCTTCGACGAGGACGACGAGAGCGAGGACGGCGGCGACTTCGAGGAGGACCTCGATGCGCTGAGCGAGCCCGAGGTCGAGGAGGGCTCGCGCCGGCGCCGCCAGCCCGTGGACTACAACAAGGTGCTGAAGGAAATGGAGGAAGAGGAGAAGGCAAAGGCCGGCAAAAAGGCGTAGCCGCCGCAGCCGGCCGGCGCATCCCAAAAATGGGCTTCGTAGCTATATAATGAAAGCTTAGCGTGCACTACTAAGTGTGCCGTTCACAGCTCTATATGTTTTATTTGGGGCGCAGTGCTGTATGCAACTAGGGCGGCCGCTTGTCCTGGTGCTGTGCATTCATAATGAGGAGTTGAGCTCTGCCCGCGTTCAGATAGTACAGATCGGAGCGGGCACACGCCCGCAGCTAGACGCCGGCTAACGCAACCGTTTCATCGCGCCGTGAGCGCAGCCCATGCGTGCAGATCCGGGACTATCCACCCATGCAGCGGATTGTATGCCCGCGCCACGCTTAGACTTTCATATCGTAGACTACTCGCGTGCCGTTCCCGGGCGGTTCCCGGACGGTTCCGGGCGGTCCGCGGGCGCGCACGGCGCCGCTTGTCATGAAGATCACTATAGACCAATATATAGATAGGTAAAGAATGCCTATATGGAGGAACCGAGTTCCCGATTTGCGGCGCGCCGAGCCTTGAAGCTGCGCGCTCGCAGGTGTGCACACCCGCGCTTCATACCGCGCTGCCGCGCCGGCCAGTTTCTAAGTTCGCCAGCGCGGCGCGAGTGCGCAACGCAATTACACGCACGCGGCAGAGCGGCGGAGCGGCCGCGCCAGTCGGCGTGCGCGCCTTAACAGCAGCCGCCGCTGTTCTTTTTCGGCGGCTCCGTGAAGTTGATCGTCGGGCCCTCGGGCGGCTTGATGTGGCCGAAGTCGGCATGCAGGAGGTTCTGCTCGACGTGCTGGTGGTAAATCTCGGTGAGAATGCGCTGGAACGCAAGCTCGACGTTCGTGTTGTCGAGCGCGCTCGTCTCGATGAACAGCAGCTTGTTCTCCTCGGCAAACGCCTGCGCCTCCTCCGTGGCCACGGCGCGCAGGTGCTTCAGGTCGCACTTGTTGCCGACAAGCATGATCACGATCTGCGGCACGGCGTGCTCGCGCAGCTCGCTGAGCCAGCGGTTCACGTTCTCGTACGTCTCGGGCTTCGAGATGTCGTACATGAGCATGGCGCCGACGGCGCCGCGGTAGTACGCGCTCGTGATCGCGCGGTATCGCTCCTGGCCGGCCGTGTCCCAAATCTGCGACTTGATGATCTTCTCGTCGACAGTGACCGTGCGCGTGGCGAACTCGACGCCAATCGTCGACTTGCTCTCTAGATTGAACTCGTTCCGTGTGAACCGGCCGAGGATGTTCGACTTGCCGACGCCGCTGTCGCCGGTGAGGACAATCTTGAACAGGAAGTCGTACTCGTCACTCATCGCAAAGCTTCCTTGTTGCCGAATAGGGTCCCTGTCGCGTCCGTGCTGAGGTGAAGGAGGGGGGAGCCAGCGCGCGCCGGGGGTGGGCCGGCGCTGTGACGTTTGGTCGCTGAGCGTGCCTGCGTAAGGGAAGCGCCGCGATACGCGCACGCGCGGCGGCTGCGCGCGCCGGGCGCCGCCGCCGCCGCTTAAAGCGGTTAAACGGTCGCCTGATAACGATCTAGGTACACTACGTCGCGTGCGCGCGATAGGGCCGCGCCGCTAATTAAGCGGGCTTCGAATTCAGTTCTGGAAAAAATTGCATGTGCACATGCGCGTGCACATGCGCGTGCGTGGACCTTTTTATCGTGCTATCCATAGCTAGCCAGCCGAGCCGTCTAGCGCGGCAAGCTAGCCGCGGCCGTCGACATAAGAAACCAAAAAGGGAATTAAAGCGGGTCCATTCTACTCATTATTTTTGGCTGGCTCTTAGGTACTAAAGCGCAGCCGCAGACGGATCTTTTGGGGGTTCGCCGCGCGCCGCGGGGGTTAGTCTATCTAGTGGGATGTCTTCTCGGCGGCAGTGCCGGCCGGCGGGTTCACCGTCGGCTTCTGCGACTGCTGCGGCTGCTGCGGCTGCTGCGACTTCTCGTTCACGGACTCGGACCGCTCGAGGTGCGCGTGCTCCTTCTGCAGGGGCACGAGCGAGCTCAGCGGCTCCTGCTCGCTGATCGTGTTCGACACGGCCTGCGCCGTCATGTCCGGCAGCGCGCGCACGGCGTGCGTGAGCTGCTCGGGGTCGACGTTGCCGGGGTCCGTCGGCTCGACCGTGTGCTGCGACGGCGTCACGGTGATGGCCTCGCTGATCGGCGCCTGCTTGTGCGTCTGCAGGCCCATGGCCTGCAGCCACTGCATGGACTGCGTGAACTCCTGGCCCTGGCGCTCGAGCGACCAACCGAGGTGCCGCGCCATGATCTCAATGATGTCCGGCAGCGCGTCGCGCGCGGCCTCGGCATCGAGGAAGGCGAGGCGCGTGCGGCGGGCAAGAATGTCGATGGGCGTGCGCGCGTATTCGTAGCCCATGGCGTACAGAATCTCGCCGTCCAAAAACGGGTACAGCGGCGACAGGCGCGCGTTACGCTGCACAACCGTACCCTCGGGCGTGAGCGCCGTCGGCGTGCACAGGCGCGCCACGTCGAACGCGCGCATGCCGTAGTTCTCGCTGAGGTGCCGCGCCGCGGCGGGCTCGATGCCGAAGTCGCGGATGAGGTCCACGTAGCGGAGCTGGTCCCAGCCGTCGGCACCAACGAGCTTCTCGCCATGGTCGCGCGTGCGGCACGGCAGCTTCGGCAGGCCACCAACCTCGGCCGCCTTGTCGACCGTCTCCTCAGCCATCTCGCGGAACGTCGTCCACTTGCCACCAGCAATCGTCACGAGGTTGCTCGGACTGACCATAACGCTGTGCGAGCGCACAACGTTCGACGTGTCCGTCGTCTCGGGGTCGCGCACGAGCGGGCGAATGCCGCTCCACGCGGCGCGCACGTCGCCGCGCTTCACGTCGAGCTTGCCGTCAATGTAGTGCTTCACCTCGTTCAGTACGAAGTTAATGTCCTCTTCCGTCGGGGTCGGGTTCGCCTCGATCTCACTGGGCCGGTCCGTCGTGCCGGCAATCGTCGAGCCCTGCCAGGGCAGGAAGAACACGACACGGCCGTCTGACGTGGCTGCATCAAGCAAGCCAATGTTCGACGGGCAGTACCAGCCTGGCAGAATGATGTGCACACCGCTTGATCCAATGGCAATGTCCGGCGTCTTTGCATCGTCCATCTTGCGAATAGCGTCCGTGAACGGGCCCGTCGCGTTCACGACGCTCTTGGCGCGAATCGTGAACTTCTCGTTCGTCTCGCGGTCCACGACCTCGGCGCCGCAGACCTTGCCCTTGTCGTCCTTGGCCAAGCCAACGACCTCCGTGTAGTTCAGAATGTCAGCACCCTTCTCGATGGCCGTCACGGCGAGGCTAGCATTCATGCGCGCGTCGTTCTGAGAGCCGTCGTAGTAAATGATGGCGCCCTTCAGTTCGGACTCGTTCAGCATGGGGAACAGGCGCAGGGCGCGCGTGCGCGTGACGAGGTAGCTCGGCTCGAGGTTTGCCCTGCCGGCAATGAGGTCGTACATCTTCACGCCGACGTAGTAGTAAGGCAGCTGCCACCACTTGTACACGGGGATCATGATGGGCAGCGGGAACGAGAGGTGCGGGGCCATGTCGATGAAGCGGCGGCGCTCGGCCAACGCCTCCTTCACGAGCAGGTACTGGTTGTAGTCGGCGTGCCAGAACGCCTTCTCGAGGTAGCGCACGCCGCCGTGCACGAGCTTTGTCGAGCGCGAGGACGTGGCGCTGGCGAAGTCGTCGCGCTCGACGAGGGCCGTCTTGTAGCCGCGCGTGACGGCGTCCCAGGCCACGCCGGCGCCCGTCGCGCCGCCGCCAATGACGAGCATGTCGTACTCGGCCGTTTCGGCCATGCTACGCAAGATGTCGGAGCGGCTGCGCGGCGCCGGTGTCGGCGCCGGGATGACCGTCTCGTGGGGCTTGTTGTAGCGATGGTCGGACTTGTAGTCGTCGTAGATGAGGTACGCCGTCACGGACGCCGTCACGGCGCCCACGGGCAGTATCGCCTTCTTCGCGAACTGGAACAGCTTCGAAGGCATGCGTCGCTGTCCTGGTCGAGGTGCGGCTGGCAGTACCGATGGATGACTGGAAGGGGTTTTTCAGTCATTTGTCCGAGTTGCGTGCACGCCGAAATGGACCCTAGACCACGTGGGCGTCGGGGTTGCAGGCGGTTTAATCCGGAGACTGCGGGGTTGTTGCCGGCTCGGCCTTAGCTTGCTTAGCTAACCAGCAACCCGCAGGCGCGACGGGTGCTGGCCACTGACAGGCGCCTACGCGGCCGCCCACGCAGCGGCTGCGGCCGCCGCACCCTGCGCCGCCGCTTGCCATCACTGATTAGTGGTCACAATCTTGCATGGGCCCGCGCCGGCCCTTGCGCTCAGAGGCGCAGCGCCGCGAGCAAGCCCGCAACCGCGTCGAGACGAGATCGCAATGACTCATGCGCCGCGGCCATTCGCAGCCGGGCCTCGGTGGCTCCTGGCGTCGGAGCCGCGCTTTAGGGCGCGGACCTGCTTCGGCCACGCGCACGCGCCTAACGCTTCTCTTACGTGTGGGTGGGCCCCCATCACGTGGGCGCCCTCTTTATCGGTTGCCGCGGGGCTCGCCCGTTCGTGGCCGCAATCCAGGCACCGCGCAGCCGCGCGCAGCCGCGCGCAGGGCGTCGCGCGCTCGTATTTCGTAAACTAGAGCGGCGATTTGTCTTTGCGTGGGTAATATTAATGAACTAAGTGTCCTAGCTTTAGCAACGCGTCAATTGCAGGCGCTGCGGCCTGGCGCCGGCCATCGCACTCGGCAGGTTCTAAGTCTAGTAATGAGCGATAATCAGAGCTATGTATACAATCATAGCCTTTGTGTACTTACGTGAATGCACTCGTTAAAACTAGCTAGCTCGCTAGCGCTGGGCTCGCTAGCGCAAGGCGCTGGGCGGGTACGTCACGTTTAGGGCCGCCAGCACGTCTGCAGACGGCGCCGGCGACGCCTCGGGCGTCCAGCGGAACTCTATGAGCACGCTGTGGCTCGTGTAAACGGACACGCCCGTCTTTGTGCGCACGGCGCTGAGCGCGTAGCCCGGCCCCGGCACGTTGCACACAACGCGGTCACTGGCCAGGTTATAGACCTGGCCGAGCCCCGCGTAGTGGCCGCGCCGCGAGTGGCCGAGCGCCACAAACGCCTCCCAGCGGCTGAGCCACAAAACGCCGACGACCTGCGCCGGCATTGGCACTTCGCGCAAAAGCTTGCCCGTTTGCGTGTCGTACACGCGCAGGGCGCGGTCGCGGCGGCCGCCGCCGACGGCGAGCAGGTGCTCGAGGCCGGGGCAGAACGCGAGGCCCTTCACGGCGCTGGCCTGCCGCAGGCGGTGCTGCAGCCGCAGCCGCGCCGGCCCGCGCGCGGCGTAGTGCAGCCACACGCTGACCTCGCAGTCGACGCCGGCCACGGCCAGCGTGTCCTGGTTGTAGTCGAGGGCCATGGCGCTGATGGCGCCGCGGTGCGCGAGCCGCGGCGGCGACACCGTTTGTGGCACGACGCCGAGGCGCGCGTCCACGCACAGCTTGCAGATGGCACCGCGGTTCGTGCCCACAAATATCTCGGCGCGGTACCCGCACCGCGACAGCGTGCCTGCCTGCAGGCTCGGCAGCTTGTCGCTCCAGACGAGGTGCGTCGCGTAGTGCTTCGACGCGGCCGTGCTCGGCCCAAAGTGGCCGCCAAAGTCGACGACGTCGGACAAGCGCTGCCGCAGTATGAGCGCTGGCGGGTCGCACACCATGTCGAACAGGAGCAAGTGCCCGTGCGTGTCGCTAATGGCGCTGAACCCGAGCCGCGTCACGGCGACGCACGTCACGTCGCCGCGCACGTAGTGCTCGAACAGCTGCGACCCAAGCTGCGGCGTCCACCGGCAGGCGTACGCAGGCATGACGAGCAGAACCTCGCCGAGCCGGTTCAGCGAGAGCAGGTCCTCGTCGCTTTGCTCGAATTCGGCCTCGTGCATGAACGCCCAGTCCTCGCCGTCGGACGCGTCCGCAGCGCAGGCGCTGGCAATGAGCGTCGAGTAGTAGTCCTCGCGCAGGCCGGGCATTCCAACGGCGCCCGTGCGCGTCAATTGCCTCGCGCCAGACAGCGGCGCCGTACCGCGCCGCGCCCTTCCGTGCCGGCCCCCGCGTTCGTCGGCCTGCGCGCCTCCACGCGCGCCTCCGCGCTCGCCTCCACGCTCGCCTCCGCGACCGCCTACACGCGTACCGGCGGGCGCGCCGTGAATTGCGCCGTGAATTGCGTCATTTAGGGCGCCGCTAAGGGCGCCGCGTAGGGCGCCGCGAAAGTTGCCGAACGCGGAGCGGCTTGATAGCGCCGGCAGCGGCAAATTCTCGGCGTACGCATTCTGCACTGCCGCGGCAGACGCAAGCACCGAGGGCATTGAGTGGCGTCGGAGCGTGGGCTCGGCCGCGAGCTCGCCTAGAGCGGGCTCCATGGAGTTGCGGCGGTAGGGCTCGCGCAGCACTTGAGCAGCGCGCGGCAGCGGCCGCCGCTGGTCAATGCCAAGCGCGCGGGCCAATTCGCCGTCCGCGCGCCGTGAGAGGCCGGTCGTGCTCGAAATTCTGTCCATTTTGCTTGTTACAAACCGGTTCGCGAGCTTCACTATAAACAAACAGCTGGGACAAGTGCGCGGTCCTGGGGTGGGGTGCGTGCGCATGGCCGTGGGTCGGGTAAGGGTCTGCTCTGTGGGACGTCACAACGGCGCGGCTCGATAAGACGGCTATTCTGCCGCACGGTCTCGGAGTGGGCTCACACAAGTACACCTCTTGGACTAGTACAGCCAGCAGCATCGTTGTGCAGTACATGGCCCGCTCGTAATGGCTCCTAAGCACAGCGCACGCCGTAGCCTCGCCTCGTTAGAACCACTACTTACGTCAATCATGTGAGGTCCGGCCCTAGCCCCGTGAAATTTCCAAACTTTTTGAGCCCGGGCCGCCTGTGTGCACACGACGAGCTAAGACCCACTTCGGAGTATGAGCGGGGATGTGTCGATGACGGACGCGCCGCCCGTAGAGCAGGATTCAATGGCCGCGGACGGCTCGGGTGAGGCCGACGAGGACCTCATTGACGCGAACAAGATCACAATTCTGCCGGGCGCGTCAAGCGACGGCACGGCCGCGAGCTTCAAGATCATGGACGAGGACCACACGCTGGGCAACGCCTTGCGCTACATCATCATGAAGAACCCCGACGTCGAGTTCTGCGGGTACTCGATCCCGCACCCGAGCGAGCAGCACATGCACCTGCGCATCCAGACATACGACGAGACGACGGCCATAGAGGCGCTGCGCAAGGGCCTGGCCGACCTCGTGGACTGCTGCGACCACGTCGAGGAGACGTTCCGTACGCGTTGCTCGGAAGGCGTGGCCCTGCAGCCGCAATGAGGAGCGAGGCAGACGATAAATAATAATAACAAAAATAAAAATAAGAAGAACGGTTACTTAGGCATGCATGCATGCATGCATGGCGGCCCCTTTTAGGCGGCCCTTTTTGTTTGGTCAGTGAGCACAGTGTTTCGTGTGAGGCGCGGGGTATTATTAGTGGGATGCGTTGTCCGGGTTTGCTACTCGCAGGACCTTGCGCGAGTAGTCTTCATTATCCTGCAGGCTTGCGCGCGACCCGTTCTGCTCCCAGCGCATGTAGAACTGGTTCGGGTCGACGCGCTGGTCGAATATGGGTACAAGGTTCATGTCGTTGCTGAAGGCACTCGACGACGAGCGCATATGCTTCGGCGACGTCGGCGAGCTGCTGTGCGCGAACGGCGAGAATGCGTGCGAGCCGTTCGTGCGCCGGTCCGGCGGCGTCGACGGCGAGTCGTGCCCGCGAATACCGAGGCCGACCGTGTCGCTATACTTCGCCTGCGGGCTTGCCTCACGCGCGCGCCGTCTCCGCCGCCAGCAGAGGAAGAATATGAGCGCGGCAATGAGCAGCACGCCAATGCCCACGCCGACAAACGTGCCGGCCACAGCACCGCCGTCGTGCCAGTACCCCTTATTTGTGCTCTTGCCCGAGGTCGACACGGTTGACGACGGGTTTGGCGACTGCTGCGTATTTGCGGCCGGCGACGTCGACGACGGGCTCGCCGTCGTGCGCCTGGCCGACGTCGTGTCGGCCGGCGACGTCGTTTTGCTCGGCGTCGAGCTCGGCTCCGTGCTCGACGTCGTCGTCGCACTCGCGCTCGTGCTCGTGCTCGACGCGCTGCTGGACGCGCTACTAGAGTCGCTACTAGACGCACTAGTAGATGTAGAAGATGCGCTCGAGGACGCACTGGATGACGTGCTCGATGTTGTCGCCGCAGCACTGCTCGTACTCGACGTAGGCGCGGCCGACGTCGAGGATGATTGCGCCGAGGATGAGGTTGACGAGGTCGACGCTGGCGTCGAGCTTGTCGCACTTGTCGAGCTCGAACTTGTCGGGCTCGTAGAGCTCGAACTTGTCGAGCTTGTGGAGCTTGTTGAGCTCGATGAGCTCGAGCTCGTCGTCACAGAACTTGTCGAGCTCGAGGAAGCTGATGAGCTCGTCGAGCTAGACGAGCTTGTGGGGCTGGCCGAGCTACTAGAGCTGGCGCTGGCCGTGCCACTGGGCTGTCCTATTTGCGCGTAGCCGTAGAGGCCTTCGTTCGTATTGCCGCAGTGGTCCGTGTCGAAGCCGGGGCATGTTTCGGAGCAGCTGCTTACGCTGCTCGTGGATCCTGGCGACTCGTTTGAGCACCAGCAGTATTTGCCCTGCATAATTGCGAATGCGTAGCCCGAGCAGTGCTGCGTGCACGACCCGTACGAGTTGTAGATGCTGAATTGGGACTGGTCCGGATTAGACGCCGTGTTCTGGCTCGAGCAGAGCGACAGCGGGTTTGTGGAGCCGCCGCCGCTCTGGGCCATGGCAGCGCTGGCGAGCCAGCCCGCCAGAAGCAGGCGGCTGAGGTGCGGGGCCATGAGTTGCGGTGCCGGAACGCTGCGGGATACGAGGCTCAATTAGGTAGGTCTTCGGCGATATTCTTAGGGGATGACGGTGCTCAGTGAAGAAGTGGCCACAAGATTCACCATAAACGGCGGGCTCAGCGCACAAATAGTCTTCTAACCCCCCGTGCACAGCCTGGGTGTCTGTTGTTGACTTCGTGCACTTACCTCAACCACTGCATCAGATCAGGAAACAAGAGCCACAACCGACAAGCAAATGCCAGGGCACGGGTTCGCGTGCATGACCCGCGTCATCATAAAACGAGAACAAAAATATACGGCGCTGGCCGGCCCCCGCCGCTGAAATACTCGCGGACGTCGCTTCGAGGCCGCTCGATGGCGCTTAGCCTCGATGCGCCGCGTGAGTGCGGCTGGATCCTGCCGCTCCCTTCCGCGGCTGCGTCGGGACTCACGTCTGCAGGGTCGGCGGTCACGCGAATCTAAATATACAGAAAAATAGATACAAGGAAGGCCAAGCTTTGGCCGGCTCCGGCGCGATCTCCGCGCGCCGTGGGCGCGGGCGATTTTGCGGGCGCCGCCGACGAGCCGGCTGCCTGTTTAGAAGCTGTGTGCGGGCGGCGGCCGCCGCGAATCTGGACCCCAATTAATCTGAGACAGGCCAGCGCCGCCGGCGCGGCTGCACGCACGCGCACACGTCTGTTGCCGAGGCGGAGCCCGGCGGCGCTGCTGACTCAGGTACCCTGTATGCCTCGCTACGCACATGTGTATGTGCATGTATGTTTATGTCATCGGTCGTGCGCCTACATACTGCGACGCGGCGGGGTGAGTGCACGCGCTAGGGGCCGTAATTAACGTCCGTAGGCAAATTAGCCTGAGCTTGCGCATGCCGCCCTAACACGAGCCGCGTAAAATGAACCACATATTGAAAATCGGTACTTTGTGTAGTGCGAGGTAGAGCCCGCAGCAGCGAGTTTGATTGACTTCATGCGCCGGCCTGGCGCCGGCCAGAAGCGCGTCGAAAAAGGCAGCGCCAGCCCGCACGCGTGCGGTTACCTAAGGGAGGGAGGTTCGTAAACGGCCAAAGTCCGTCTACCCAAGGCGCATGCTCCGGCATGTATGTGTTTAAGGACCGCGTCGTGCTCGAGTGCCTGCACCGTACGGTGAGTGCGTACGGGCGCATTGGCGAGTTCGTGCGCGTGGACGCGACGCCTGCGAGCGTGCAGTTCTCCGTAGTGAACTCGTCGTCGACGGTCATTGCCCGCGCCGAGTTCCCGGCGCCGCTGTTCACGGGCCCCGGCGCGACGCGGCAGGTGCTGCTGAAGGCGCGTGCGCTCGACGTCGTGCTGCGGCGCGTTGAGGCGGACGAGCTCGGCACGCTGAAGCTGCGGTTCCGCACGGCGCGCTCCGGGCAGGAGCAGACGGAGCTTTTGTTTGTGGAGCCGAGCGGCGCGAGCAAGCAGTTCCGCATCAACTGCCTCGAGACGGCCGTGCTCCCGCTCGACTTTGCCGACGTCGGCCAGGCGCCCTGCACGTTTGCGTGCCTGCCCGCCGTTTTGAAGGACGCGTTTGCGTCGTGCGAGCAGTCCGCCGACGAGGCGCGCATGCAGTTCATGCCGCAGCATGTCAGCATTCTCGCGAAGCGGCGCGGCGGCGGCGGCGCCAGCGCGAGCGCGTCCGTGCTGAGCATGGGCCTCAAGACGACGGTCAAGCTGCAGCCCGCCGCGTTCCGCCAGCTGACCGTGCTCACGCCGTGGCAGGCCGAGTTCAAGCTGAAGGAGTTCCGCGTCATGCTCGCGTTTCTGTGGCAGCTGAGCGCCGAGACGCCGCTCAGCGCCGCGTTCGACACGCAGGGCCCAACCACGCCGTTCGTGTTCCGCACGACGCACCCGGCCTGCCCGGAGCTCACGTTCGTGTTCAAGTTCATGGCGCGCGTCTCGAGCGTGCGCCACGCCGAGGCGAATACGTGGCTGCGCGTCGGCCCGCAGCCGGACGCTGCCGACGCGACTGCGCGCAATGCGCGCGGTATGGACGTGGCGCGCCGCGAGCGTGCTGCGCGCGTACGCCGCATGACGGCTGGGCTCGCCGCGTCGCCTGTGCCGTCGCCGTCGCCGTCGCCGTCGCCGGCGCTGTCGCCGCTCAGCGCGCAGACGCCGAGCCAGCAGGACGCGCCAGCGTCGTCCGCATCGGCGCGCGACGCCTATGTAGGCACACACTACTTGCCGGATTGGGGCGCAGGCACTGGCTATACAGACGGCGCGCAACGCACGGCTCTCGACGAAACCGCCGATGCCGACGCAAACGCAAACGCAGACGCAGACGCAGACGCAGGCGCAGGCGCCAGCGCCAGCGCCAGCGCCAGAGCCGGAACCGTCGAGGCCTCGCCCGCGGCACCAGCATCGCCCACGGCGCCGGCGCCGGCGAGCGATGACGAGCTCGGGTTCACGCAGGCGGAGCCCAATATGCGCGGACTGTTCGGTTAGCCTTATATACAGCACTAATAAAGAGTTTTAGTCGAGGAGGGCGAGCAGGGCGATGCCGCAGGCGACGCCCGCGAGCTGCACGAGCGCGAGGCGAGCACTGGCGCCGCGCGACGCGCCGGATGCCTCGAGCAGCTCCGGCAGCACGCCGACCGTCGCTACGTACAGAAACACGCCGGCCGTGAGCGGCGTGACGAGTTCCTCGAACACGGCGCTGCGCGCGCCGAACGTGCTGCCAAGCACGCAGCCGGCGAGCGTGCCGAGCGCCGTCACGAGCTGCGCCTTGCGCGCCGTCGCCTTCGACGTGCCCGTGTTGATGAGCAGCGCGAAGTCGCCGAACTGGTGCGGGATCTCGTGGCAGCACATCACGAGGAACGCCGCGAAGCCCGTGCTGGCGCTGCTGCGGAACGAGATCGCCAGCGACAGCCCGTCCGTCATGTTGTGCAGCGAGTCGGCCACGACGTTCAGCCACGGCGACATGTTCACGGGCTCGGCCTCGGCGGGGACCGCGCGCGGCGCACTACTGGCCTCAGCTTCTTTAGGCCGGCGCTGGCGCAGCTCCGCGGCCGGCTCGGCCGGCTCAGTTGTTGCGGCGCGGCCCGTGGATGCGGCCGCGGGCGCGGGCGAGTGCGAATGCGAATGCGAGTGCGAATGCGCGTGCGAATGCGAGTGCGCAGAGGCGCCGGCGCCGCTGCTAAGAATGCGCAGCACCTTGTCGAGGGCCACAAATGCAAGGAAGCCGCCAATGAGCACGAGCCCCGACGCGCGCGAGAACTCGAGCTCGGGCAGCATATGCACGAAGATCGTCGCGAGCATGCCGCCTTCGGCGAACGCAACAAGGAACGCCAGCGCCGATCCGGACAGCGGCGGGCTCAGCGCAATGAGCAGCTGCGTGATTGCCGTAACGCCGGCCACAGCCAGGACTGCATTTGAAAGTGGATCGTACACAAAGATGGCCGAGCCGAGCGCATCCAGCGGCGTCGCGCCCAATCCGCGCGTATGCGCATGCGAGTGCGCATGCGCATGCGAGTGCGAGTGCGTCAGGCCCTGAGTGTGGCCTTGCTGACCGCCGTGTTCGTGGCCCATCGCTTCTGCACCGTGTGGCCAGCCGCTGCGAGGAACAGCGTCGTCTCTCGCGGGCCGCGGACCACGCAAGGTTAGGTTAGGCCGCAGGCGGCCGCTGGAGCGGGCGCGCGCTCAAACGGCGCGGCCCGGCGCGCATTCAGGAAAGGAAAGGCAACGAACTCCCGTTAAGTTACACCACTAGGTACTGCAATAGGTACTGCAATTGTTCGGCCTGCGCTGAAGCGCAGCCCAGTTATCGGCGCGCCGCCGCCGCCGGCTGAGCGTATCGTGCCTTGGGCTGCAGGCGCAGGGCAGGGCGCTGAGGGCGCACTTTTTTATTTTTCAGGTCCGGCCGAAAATACTTTATTCAGCGCTAGCGATCAGGCCGCCGACAATTTGCAGAATGGCGCGCGGAAGAGCCCCCCGCACGAATTGGCAGGAGATCCCGAAGCAGAATGCGGAGTGGGAGAATTACTACCGCACGCAGGGCCTGCCGTCGACGGACGAGGCCGAGTTCGCCGCGTTCAAGGCCGCGTGCGCGCGCGAGCTGCCCGTCACGTTCCGCATCACGGGCATCTCGAACCACGCCATCGAGGTGCGCGAGATGATGGAGAAGACGTACATCAACAACCTGAAGAACCAGACGTGGGAGGGCCAGCCCGTTGAGGCGCCGCGCGCGCTCCCGTTCTACCCGGACCGCCTCGCGTGGCAGGTCAACGTTGGCAAGCAGGTCATTCGCCGCAACGCGCAGTTCAGCGAGTTCCAGCGCTTCCTCGTGGTTGAGACGAACGCGGGCAACGTGAACCGCCAGGAGCTCGTGTCGATGATCCCGCCGCTCATGCTCGAGGTCGAGCCGCACCACACCGTGCTGGATACGTGTGCGTCGCCCGGCTCGAAGACGGTGCAGCTGCTCGAGGCCCTGCACCAGCGGCCCGACGCAACGGGCCTCGTCATTGCGAACGACGCCGACTACAAGCGCTCGCACATGCTCACGCACCAGATCAAGCGCCTGAACAGCCCGAACGTCATCGTCACGAACCACGATGCGCAGATGTACCCAAAGATCTGGCTCGGTGACGAGTACCTGCGCTTCGACCGCATTCTGTGCGACGTGCCGTGCTCGGGCGACGCGACCATGCGCAAAAACATTAACGTCTGGCGCGACTGGAAGGTCGGCAACGCGCTCGGCCTGCACAACCTGCAGCTGAACATCGCCACGCGCAGCGTGCACCAGCTGAAGGTCGGCGGCCGACTCGTTTACTCAACGTGCTCGCTGAACCCCATCGAGGACGAGGCCGTCGTGGCGCAGCTTTTGCGCCAGTTCCCGAACCTGCGCCTCGTGGACGTGTCGACCAAGCTCCCCGAGTTGAAGCGCTCGCCCGGCACGTCTACGTGGAAGGTGCAGGACAAGACAAAGAAGGAGTGGCACGACCTCGACGACATGGCCGGCCTGCCGCGCAGCTGGTTCCGCCCGTCCGACGACGAGGTCGCGCAGTTCCAGCTCGAGCGCGCCGTGCGCGTCTATCCGGAGCAGCAGAACTCGGGCGGCTTCTTCATTGCCGTGCTTGAGCTCACGGGCCGCCCCGTTGAGGTGAAGGACCTTGAAGCTGCCGAGGAGGCGCAGGCCGCAAAGCAGGCGAAGGCCGCTACTGAGGCGCCGGCTACATCGGTAGCGAACGAGCAGCCCGGCCAGAAGCGCGAGGCGCGCGACGGCGATGCCGATGGCGACGCCGAGGGCGACGCGGCATCCGCCGCAGAGCCGCCGGCAAAGCGCGCGAAGGGCGACCGCCCGCCGAAGGAGCCGAAGCTGCCGCGCGACGTGCCGTCGTCGGAGGAGCCGTTCAAGTTCCTGCGCGCGGACCACCCGGACGTCCTGAGTTGCGTCAAGTTCTACGGCCTGAAGGACGAGTTCAAGCGCGACACGCTCGTCGTGCGCAACGCGACGGGCGAGCCGAGCCGCTCCATTTACTACGTGGCGCCGAGCCTGAAGCCCATCTTCGAGCACAACGAGAACAAGGTCAAGTTCATTCATGGCGGCATCAAGCTGTTCAACGCACAGCGCAACGAGGGCGACTGCAGGTGGCGCGTGCAAATCGAGGGCATCGAGATGATCAAGCCGTACGTCACGAAGCGCCTCGTCACGACGAAGAACAAGGAGACGCTGCGCAGCCTGTGTCTTGAGTCCTTCATCCGCATCGAGCAGTTCAAGGACAGCGATCCGGAGCTGCACGCGCAGGTCGCAGAGCTCGACGAAGGCTGCTGCATCTGGGACCTTGACGGCGCCATCTTCCCGCTGTGGCGCGGCCGCGCCAATCTGAACCTCATGGCGCCAAAGGAAATCACGGCGGAGCTGCTGCTGCGATTCTTTGGCGTGGACAAGAAGACTCTGGACGCGAAGAAGGCGGAGTTGGCGAAGGAGGAGCCTGCCACTGAGGAGCCTGCGAAGGAGGTGCCTGCGAAGGAGGTGCCTGCGACTGAGGAGCCCACGAAGGAGGAGCCCACGACGGTGGAGCCCACGACGGAGGAGCCCACGAAGCAGGAGTAGAATTGTGTAGAATAGTGCTAATGAATCAATCTTACTTCGTGATAAACTTTTGCGTTTAGAAGCTGGCGCAGGTGGAGCCAAAGGGTAGCATGAACTGGCACAGCACATAACTTCAGTTCTCGTATGCACTCTGCGTCACGACCGTTGCCTGACTACTTCACAAATTTCATGAACTAATATGCGAAGCACGGCAAGAACCAGTTTTATAGCTCTGAGCACTTCAAAGTCTTTTGAGCGCTGATGTGCGGCGGCGGCAAGTGCGCCTTTGTGCTTGTATGCGCGGGCGTGGGTTTGCCCTAAGCTGCGCGCCTGCAGGTAGTGATGTCATTGCACATACATGAGCATACAGGGCTCGCCGACGGTCTCCTCTCGAACTTCTGGCTAAGTGAAACAATCTGCCACCGACGCGTCTAGTCGCTACGGGCCACGTAAAATATTTTTGCAGCTACACGTGTCGTGCCAGTAATTGATAAACGGCGCCTGAAACATGCAGCAGAGGACTCCGCAATCTCCCGGTGCAGCAATGCACACGAATGAAGCCGTGGCACCCTTGCTTCAAAAATAGCCCTTCCTTGTTCATCGTCTTTTTGTGCTGCGCTGCGCCTACGCCGTAGGAGCTGCATCCGGCGCCGAAGTGACGAGGCTGAGAATCGGTATTAAGCTCGTTAGTTGACTGAATTCCGTACTGTACTGCAAAATTTGAGCTCAAGAGCCCTTCCCTGGCTCCATATACAACGGTCTGAGCTGCTTAGTGCGATAATGAACCATAGATTAGAAGTGAGGAACGCGCGTGATCCGACGCAGCCGATTATTGCGCGCGTCTAGTGCTTCGCGGGGGCCGGCGGCTGCGGTGGCGGGTAGTAGTCGGCGGCGGCGGCCTGCGACGAGCCTGCGTGTCCGGGCGGCGGGCCCGGCGGCGGCCCCGCGTCGGCTGCGTTGTGTCCCGGCGGCGGGCCCGGCGGCGGCTGCGCATGGTCCGCATTCAAGTTCGACATTGGGTACGAGTCGCCCTGGTGTTCGGCGTCGTACGGTGGCTGCGATTCGTAGCCCTTCGCAATGAAGTTCCCGTGCTCGTCGTAGTAGCCCGCATCGGCTTGGCCAATGTTCGGGTTGTAAGGAGGCGCAGCCTCCCCATAGTGTTGCTGTTGGCTCTGGTAGTACGACGGCGGCACCATCCAGCCTGTGCCCGTAGCTGGGTGGTGTCCGCGGCGCACTTGTATTATGGCGTGCCAGCGCACGGCGAGGAAGGCGGCCAGCGCCACGGCGATGATGACGCCAAGCAGCACCCAGCGACCCCACTCGAACCAGGCAGAGTTGCCGTCATTGTAGCCCCAGTCGCTGCCGTACCAAGACATCTGCGGACGGGCCAGGCGCGTAGGGGAATGGGGGATTTAAGCTAAAAGCAGGGTGGGCCGTCACTTCTGTGCATCGCTCTTTATGTAAGGAAACATGGCTTCTTGGACGATGAACCCTAACCTAATTGTGCGCGCCTCGGGGCCGGCGGCTGGCCCCAACGGCGCGCGTTTCGCGGTTCCTTTTCTGGGGGCCAACCGCTCTCAGTGTTGAAACCAGCAATTGTGCAGACGAGGGCGCCGGCCGCGCGACGAGGCCGTGAGCAGCGTGCGCTGCGGCGCGGGCCGCGCTGCGCAGCCCTTTTTCAGGGCACGGGCGTGGGTGAGGGGCGCGGCCCAGATCTAAGGATGACAGTGCGTGGCTGCTGCGCACCCGCGCCTGTGGCTGTGCCACCTGCAGCGGTTCGAGCCGAATCGAGGGCGATTTAGGCAGTCGCGCGCCGCAGCGGGCGCCATGGCGGGCGTCGCGCCCGACTGCGTTCGCAGTTTGCAGACTTCGGAAGCAAGTAGTGGCGTAAACATCTAGGTATGTAGCTATAATTGGCAGCGGATCTGCAACGGCAATCGCACGCGATGGGTTCGGCCGCGGGCTCGGTCGCAGCGCGCAGCGGCGCAGCGCCGGCGCAGCACTGACGCAGTGCGCGTGCCAGCGCATATATTGGCGGAGCTGCGAAGCGGCGGAAGATCTGGGGCGCCGAGGCCTAGCCAAGAGACCGTTGTGGGGCCCCGCTGGCTACCCTAACAGCGCGCGCCTAACATTGATTATTGGGCAATGCGGGTCGAGAGCAGCTGCCGCGCGCAGGGAGGTCACGCAAGGCATTGCGCGGCTCCGCATACAAATGCAACCGCAAGTTAGGCGTCTGCAGCTGGCCTGCAAACGCGCACGCATGGCGACGAAGCATCAAATGTGGCACGAGCATGCTGGCACGAGCATGCTGGCGCGAGCAGCAATGGCGCGAGCAGCAATGCGATGATGTGAAAATGCACAGAGTTTGGAGAATGGGAAATGCGCAAGCAGAATGCGGCAGTTGCGGCAAACATAGGCTTTGAGAAGTACAGTGGTGAGGATACAGGCGGCGTTGAGAGGAGCAACGCCAATGGCGCGCGGCACAAGTAAGGAGAGCGAATACTGAGCAACTGCGCCAGGAATAAGTAAGGGGTGCGAGGACTGCGCAGCTGCACCAGGCGCTGCGCAGGTGTGTTGGGGAGCTAGAACATCCCGATCAGGGCCGCGTGCGCGCCGCGCCGCGGATAGGCTCGAACTCCTCGGAGACGCTGGCCGTGCGAAAGCGGTCAAGCTCGTACATGACCTCCTCGTCCTGCTCGGTCGTCGACACGCGTAGCACGGCCTTTGGCGGCTCGTACGGGGGCGGCTCGTAGGCCATGTAGTTGCCGTGCTGATCGTAGTGACCCGCGTCGCCGTCGCCCGGCGTCGGATGGTACGTTGGCACGGGATCGGCGTCGGCCTCGAACGCGCGGTGCTGCGGGCGCCGCGCACGGCGGTGCCGGCGCCCTATCGGCGCGGCCGCCTCTGCGTCGTATCGCGCACCCTCGTCAACGACGCGCTGCCGTGCGCGGGCGGCCGTGAGCGCCCACACGCCCGTGGCGCGGCGGATCGAGTAGAACCATGTCAGGATGCTGAGCACGACGACGGCGACAATGATGATCGCGGCAATGACCCAGCGCGCGTAGTCCGTGCCGCACATGCCCGTGCAGTAGTCTTCGCCGTCGAATTCGTCGCCATCGCCATCTCGCTTGACCCGCAGCAGGGCAATTGAGTGCATGGAGTGTAGGAAAAATGCAGCTGCGCCAGGTCGCGAAGAGGTCTGCGGGGCCGGATCTGGGGATCTTACCGGGCCGCGGATTATTTATATTGTTTTAGTAATAACCCCGATCTCGAACCCAAACACGGCGAGAAGACCCGCCGCGAGTATTTGCGTGTAAGCGCGGTAGAGTGTGCACACGGAATTCGCCGCTGCCGAAATTGCAATGAGGCCTCCTATACTGTAGAGGGTTTAGCAGCCAGTTTCACGCAAGTGACCCGCTAGTGGCGGCGGCAGCCAGGCCGCGCCGCCCGCCGGCTCGCCAAGCGAGACGCGCGATACGGGCAGGTGCGTATTTAGCTCGGCTCGGCTCACAAATTGGCACGCAGATGGCGCTGAAACTGCTGAGAGCGGCGCGCGCGTACTCGTCGCAAGCTGCGGCCACAAAGGACCTCACAAAGGACCTCGCGGGCCTGTCGCGGTTCTGGGAGAAGATCACGGTCGAGACGACGCCGGCCGGCCGGCAGGTCTGCATGGCCGGCAAGCCCATGCGCACGCCCGAGGGCAAACCGCTGAACATCCCGCTGCACAAGCCGGCCGTACTGGCGGCGCTCGTGGCGCAGGAGTGGCAGGTGCTGTCGCAGCTGAAGCTGAAGAGCCACATGGTGCCGCTGACGAGCCTGGCCGGGCGCGCCATCGACGTGACGCCCGAGGAGCGCGAGCGCGTGACGCAGAAGCTGCTGCCGTACCTCGACACAGACACGTTGGTCGTGCTCAGCCCGTCGAAGGACTGCAACGGTGAGCTGCGCAAGGCGCAGCTCGAGACGTATCCGGCCGTGCTCGACGACGCATGCAAGGTGTGGGGCCTGCGCAGCTCGGCCCTGAATGTGCTCGACACGGAGAACACGTTTTTCGGGAACTACCAAACGGAGGAGACGAAGGCGGCCGTGCTTGAGTGGATGCGCGGGCTCGACAACTGGCAGTTCGCATCGCTCGAGCGCGCGACGACGGCCGCGCGCTCGCTCATCATCGCCATGAACACGGTGCTGCACCGGCGGCCCGTGAGCGAGCTGGCGACGCTAAGCTCGCTCGATGTCATCCACCAAACAGCCGTATGGGGCGAGGTCGAGGACACGCACGATGTCGAGCGCGAGGACCTGCACCGCCTGCTCGGCGCCGCGTACATAAATGCGCTCACTGTTTAACTGTACATACGATAGAATTAAAATACACAGTGCGAGCGTTGTTTGTGGCGCAAGAAAGGTGCACCTATGATAGGCGTGCGGGCGTGGCAGGGCGGATGCGGCACAAAGTGCGCGCAGCGCCCATAAATCATGAAGCGCTGCGCAAAGCGGCTTTAAACAATGTAAAAAGGAATCCACTAACGCGGGAAAAACAAACATGGGCTCGAAAAAAATACAGCTGCCGAGGCTCGAACTCGGGACCTTCCGCGCTTCCTCAATGTGAAGCGGATATCATAACCAGCTAGACTACAGCTGCTCCTCTTATTTAGCAGGATTATACCGCATATAAGTAGAGCAGGCAGCCACGCCAAGCCGTCTGAAGTCCATGAGGCCATTTCGCGGCGACAAGAAAGAGGACCCGCCGTGTGGGAATAAAACAGTAGATCATTGTAAGCACGCCTGGCTTCTTGTTACAGGCTTATCAGGCCGTACTGCGGGGGGCAATTAGCTCAGCGACGAGCGCGAATATGGTCACGATGTTTGCAACAACATGGCTCGTCTGAGTTCTGAGTGAAGTCTAGAGACTTGTTGCGTCGCCTCAGATTCCCTCCTCATTGGTAATTGCGCTGACAGGGTTCCGCTACTGGTTGCTAACGTACACCAGCTTACCTTCCAGTTATGGGTGTGCGTAGCTGCGCGTGCGCGGGCAGCACAAAAACAAGCAGTAGTGCTTTCAGCTCAACTTCACAATAGCACCCCCCTCGCGGATGTGACAATCTACACTTTTTAGTAGATCAGCTCGAACTTGCTAATCTAGGGGATAGGTGGGCGATGTTTTGAACCTCACGGCATATCATCTGAGAGGTCAACACAGTGCGCTTGCTACCAACCCTCACTAACCAATTTAGTATACATTAGATGAGACTGGTTGCCAATGACCGCAATTTTGTTCGAGTGTGTCTTGTAAGTACACTTCAGCAACAGGCTCAGCAGCTGCCTCTCCTTAGCAAGTGGTTGTATCTTGGCACACGCTCGCAAACAGCTTGGTACTCACTCGCCAAAACTTAAACTTAGAGTTGGTTATCGAGGCTAAACCTCAGGAGTGTGGGTCGCGTTGTCATAAATAAATGAACGCACATAATGTGGAGCTGATGCAAGGGTAAGCTGGCTGCAGGTTATGGCGTGGCCAGGATCGCGAACAGCGAAGAGGGCAACGCAGGCAACCAAGCAAGCGGCGCCCATCTACAGCTCCGGCCATTGGCGACGCCGGTCAGTATATCACGAAATACCGAGCACAGGCACGGCTATATAGTCGGAGTGTAATTCCCAAACGGCGGCGCAGAGCCTCGTCTCAGCGCTGGCACCGGTATACTGCAGGGCGCCTAACGGGTTGGGCCGGCCGCGGCTGACGTGTCTGCGTTGCTGCCCCACGTCAAGCGCAGCAAGCTCGCCGGCCATGGTGACGCTCGACGAGATCTCGCCCGTCGTGTTCGGCGCTGGCGCGTTTAATTATGAGTACAATCAGGAGCCCGCGCTCGCGGACGTGAAGGGCGTCGTGCAGCACGCGCTCGACTGCGGCATGAACGCGTTCGACACGGCCGCCGCGTACGGCCCGTCCGAGGAGCTGCTTGGCCGTGCGCTGGCGGAGCTTGCCGACGAGCCGCGCTACGCGCGCAGCACGTACTTCCTCACGACGAAGGCCGGCCGTTTAGAGGACGACACGTTCGACTTCTCGGAAGCGGCGCTGCGACGCAGCGTCGCGCGCTCGCTGCAGCGCCTGCGCACGCCGTACGTGGACCTGCTTATTGTGCACGACGTCGAGTTTACGTCCGTCACGGCAGCCGTGCGCGCCGTTGCGACGGCGGCCGCGCTGAAGCGCGAGGGCCTAACGCGCCACATCGGCATCTCCGGTTATCCGCTGCCCGTGCTCGAGCGCGTGGCCGCGCTCGCCGCGCGCGAGGGCCACGCGCTCGACGCCGTGCTCAGCTACTGCAATTTGACGCTGCAGAACAACCTGCTCCTGCAGCACGCGCCGCGCCTGGCGCGCTGCGGCGTGCGCCGCATCTTCAACGCGTCGCCCCTGAGCATGTCTCTTTTGCGCAGCCGCGCCACGCACGACTTCCATCCGGCCGGCGCGGACCTGCGCGCCAAGACGGACGACGTCGCGCAGAAGCTGCGCGCACGCGGCATCGAGCTCGCCGACGTCGCGTTAGAGTACTCGTTTGCGAACTGGGACGGCCCGACGGTCGTTGGCCTGCGCACAAAAGAGCAGATCGACGCAGCGCTCGCGAACCGCGGCCGCGCGCTTGCGGCGCCGCGGCCCGAGCTGTGGGCCGAAATCGCTCACGACTTCGGCCGGTTCCACAACTATACGTGGCCGTCGCCGTAGCCCTTTTGCGTCTGCGTAGGTTCGCCGCTACACTACTTACGTACGTACTTTTGAAGTTGAGGAGCTGCGCAGCGTTCGCTTAGCGGTATATACATATCTATCTATTCTTGTAAGGAGGCCGCGTCCACGGGCGGCGGCTGCCGCTGCGACGCCTGCTGCAGCGTGCGCAGGAGCTGCTTTGCGCGGAACTTGTTCATGGGCAGGCCCTGCTCGAGCTCGAGGGCCAGCCATTTCAAGTCGAGCTCGTCGTCCGCGTCGAACTTGAAGCTTGAGAACGGGATCGACACGGCCATCTCGTCCGCATAGCCAACAGTGATGTCCACGACGAAGTGCGTGCGCGTGGCGCGCGTGCGCACAAACGCGTCGCGCCAGTCCGGCGAGAAAAGGTGCCGCCCGCCGCCGCACTCGACGCTCGAGTACCAGTACTTGAGCAGCAGCAGCAGCACGGCATCGAAGCAGCTGAACATCCACTTGTACCCGCCGCGGTGCGACCACGACCACACAGACAGCGCCGTGAACAGCGCGCTCAGCGCCTGTAAAATGCGCCGCACATAGAAGGGGTCGAAGCTCCAGAAGTTGATGTTGAAGCCGATGCCAACGAGCGCATCGAACAGCGCACTGTCGGCGGCCTTTGCCAGCTCCTTCGGCCCGCGCTCCGCGGGCGCGACCTTCGCCGTCTCGACACTCTGCATGGCGTCACTAGGTCGGCCCCGGCCGTTTGAGGCAGAAAACCCTCGATACGGCCATTGGCGGGCGGCCAGCCGTTGACGCGCAGCGGCGGCGGCGCGCAGCTAGCACGCGGTTAAATAGTAAATCATGGTAGTTAAGGGCGTAAATGAAATAGATATGGTCGGCTTTTAGCGTCGCAATGTAATAGCGAAGCGCCAGCAGCGGACTAGTGCGCGACTACGGGGCGGTCTGCCACGCGCGGCGCACAACAACCACACACGCCCATAAATGCGCTTGCGAACCGGCACGCCGCGCGCAGGCAAGGGCCATCGCTACATTGTGGTTTGCAAGCCTACACAGAGTTCATCACGACGTCAATCACGACCTTGCGCCCAGACACGCCCTGGCGGCTCATGTCTAGGCCCTCCTTAATGCGCTCGAGGCCGCGCAAGACCGTAATGGGCAGCGTCACAATCTCGTTCTGCCGCAGCTGCGCATTGATGCCGTCCACGAGCTGCGGCGCGCGCTCGTAGTGGCCCGCATCGTCCTTCAGGGCCGCCGTGCCGAACTTCTTCACGGGCTGCATAAGCAAAAAGTAGAGCGGCTTGCGCACGCTGACGCCGGGCTTCGTGCGCAGCACGGACTCGTCGATCTGCACGCTCGGGTCGCACAGGCTAAGCACGGCGTCGTCGGCGAGCGCCTCGAAGCAGCGCTGCGGCGAGCCCTCGAGACCGATCGTGTCGTAGGCAAAAGTGATGCGGCCCTTCGCAAGCTCGCGCGCCTTCGCGGGCCAGTCCGCGTCGTGGCGGTCCACAAAGTGCACGCCAAGGTCGCGGTAGATGTCTGCGTGCGGCGACGACACGGCAATCACGTTAAACCCGAGGTTCCGCGCGAACTGCGCAACAATGAATCCCAGCGAGCTCGAGCTGCCGTACACAAGCGCCCAGTCATTGTCGCTCTTCGGCGCAATGCCGTCGAACCCAAGCGCGGCCGTGTCGAGCGCAATGCCCAGCGACGCGGCCTGCTGGTACGTTGTCGGGATCCCAGACGGGATCTCCTCGGCGTGCGTGTCCGTCAGCTTCGTCGGGAACCGGAAGAGCAGGTGCTCGTCGACGTTCAATAGCGGCGTGAACGCACCGTTCTCCTTCTTGTCGACGTCGCCGCCGCCAACGCCGCCAGCCACGCTGTCGCCAACCTTCACGCTCTTCACCTCGGCGCCGACCTCCACAACCTCGCCGGCGAAATCGTTGCCCTGGCCCGCGCCATCGGCCAGATTGTTGTCGATCGTCTTCCAGTCAATGGGGTTGATGCCAACGCTGTGCACACGCACGCGCACCTCGTGCGGCTCGAGGTCCCGCACAGGTACCTCCCAGGGCACAGGCTTTCCGCCCTGAGCAACATACAGCACGCGAGTATCCGACATTCTGAAGCCGTTAATGCAAGGCAATTTGCTGAGTAGGCCACGATATATGCAGAGTGCGAGACCGAAGTGCATCGAAACTAGCCGATGCATCTGCGTCATCCGCCCTTGCCCTCCAGCAACGGGGTCATGCAGTTAAGCGCGATTGGCGCGGCTCGCTCTATCGTCGTCGCCCGCCGGTGGTTCCTCACCAGGGCACACGGGCACATCTTAGTTCGAGCCGTTTGCGTCTTGCGGGCAAACATTGAGCCTGTACAATTAGCCTGTTTTAAAGATACTTTTAGATAGTTTTAACTCGTTTCCAGTGAATGCAGATACCACGGTTCGACGGCGCTCCTAGACTGTTGGCTCTAGTAACTCTCTATTTCATGACACAGACGCTTCGCACAAACGACCTTGTACAAGAAAATACCAGATCCGCCCATTTGCGCGGTAAGATGGGCGCGGCCCCGCGGTGGGACGTTGTGGTCAGCTGACCCGCGGCGGTTCGTCAGTGCGTTAAGAAATGCGCCGGCCTGCCGATTCTGCATCTTGCCACCAGCAGCCACCAAAAAAATGGAAGTTGGCCAGCAAAATGACCGCGCAATCATCGCACGGTTCACGCCGCAGCACACGCTGCCTCAAGTGACGTGCTTCTCATGCGGCCGCCAGATGGAGGCGAACGCGCTGGGCAAGTGCCCCGAGTGCATCTCCACAACCATAGACATCACGCAAGGTGCACAGCGCGAGGGCACATTAGTGTTCTGCAAGGATTGCGGCCGTGTGCACGTCCCGCCGGGCCAATGGGTGTTTGCGGACCGCGAGAGCGGCGAGCTCATGGCGCTGCTCCTGAAGCGCTTCGACCTCGGCCAGGGCACGCAGCTCGTTGACGCAAACTTCTTGTGGACGGAGCCGCACTCGCGGCGCACGCGTGTGCGCATTACCGTGCAGAAGGAGGAGGCCGGCGTGCTGCTCGAGCAGCCGTTCGATGCGGAGTTCCTCGAGTCGACCATGCAGTGCCCGCAGTGTGCAAAGTCATACACGCACAACAAGTGGGTCGCGAACATCCAGATCCGCCAGCACGTGCCGCACAAAAAGACGATTTTGTGGCTCGAGCAGGTCATTTTGAAGAGCGGCATCCACACGTCCATCTCGAGCATTGAGGAGAGCCGCGAGGGCCTCGACCTGCACTACGCGCTGCAGAAGGATGCCGAGAAGATGGCGCAGTTCTTGCAGTCGCACGCGCCGATCAAGATCGGCAAGAGCTCGGAGCTCATTAGCACAAACACGCACACGTCGAAGTCTTCGTACAAGTTCAGCTACTCAGCCGAGCTCGCGCTTGTGTGCCGCGAGGACCTTGTCGTGCTGCCGCAGCGTGTGTCGCGGGCAAAGGGCGGCATCCCGCGGCTCGTGCTCTGCCACAAGATCAACAGTAGCCTGCACTTCATCGACCCGAATACATGCCGCACGACGCAGGTCAACTCGGGCGAGTACTGGAAAGCGCCGTTCGGGTCCATTGCCGCCGCGCGCGGGAACCAGCTCACGGAGTTCTTTGTGCTCGACGTCGAGCCGACCGGCGTCGTGAACGGGAAGCACGTTCTTGCGGACGTAACGATCGCAAAGCCGCACGACCTTGCCACGGAGTACCTCGTGCGCACGCACCTCGGCGGCGTTTTGCACGAGGGCGACACGGCCATGGGGTTCGACCTCACGTCGGCGCAGTTCAACGACGATGAGTGGGACTCGCTCAAGCAGGAGGAGATTCCGGACGTCATTCTCGTGAAGAAAGTGTATCCGGACAAGCAGAAGAAGAAGAAGCCGATCAAGCGCATGGTCGCCGAGTACAACGAGGGCTCGGTCGAGCCGCCGAACATGGGCTCCGACTACGAGGAGTTCTTGGACGAGATGGAGCACATGAGCGACATCGAGGTCGAGGCCGCGGAGGAGTACTAGGCGCGCGGCGCGCAGCTCGTACGCAGGCGAGGTTCGAAGACGCATATTCTTGCCGCGTACAGGTTGCAAACTATTTAAATGAAAGCCAAATAAAAAAGAAGCGGATGCTCAAGTAATTCAACACAAAACATTAAAGTATACAAACATTCAAGTATACAACATCACAGGCCGCGGCGCCGCCAAATGCCCGCAACCGGCGCGTGCGTGCATGCATTACAGTTTCACGTTCGCCGCCTTCGGCGGCGCCTTGTCCTTCACGGCGTTGCCGCGCATGTCGCGCTTCTCGCCGCGGCGGTCCACGAGAGTGACGTTGCCCTTCTTCAGCGCCGAGAACATGGTGTCCTTGTCGCGCGGCGCCGCCTTCGCGTTTGCTCCACTCGTCGCACTTGTCGCACTTGTCGCGCGCGTCTTGCTCTGCGCCTTTTCGCGCCGCTTCTGGCGCTTCAGCGAAGCAGACATCTCCGAGCTCGCCATCGGCATGGCCGACTCGCTCTTGTAGACCTCCTGCGGCGCGAGCTGCGACTGCACGCCAAGCGTGCCTGGCTGCGCGTCCTCCATCGAGATGGACGGCTGGTCCGTGACAACGGCCAGCGACGGCGCGGCCGCCTTCGGCGTGTAATGCCACGAGCAGAGCGCGTCGAGCTTGCGCGAGAGCGACGTGAACAGGTCCTTGATCTGCGTGTGTGCGGCGTCGAGCACGGCCGAGTCCTGCTTGCTGTAGTACTCGGGGTTCTCGGCGCGCATGTGGTCCTCCTCGTAGAGCTCGGCCAGCGACTTCTGCGACTTCGTCTCGGGCAGCTCCGGCAGCTCCCGCTTCGCGCGCTCCTCGGCGACCTCGGAGCGCCGCGGCAGGTCGTCGAACTGCTGCTTGCGTATTCTCTCCTTCACAAGCTCCTCAAGCGTCAAAGTGGACTCCTCCGTGTTCACGGGCGCCGGCTTCGACCCGCGCTCGAACTCAAGGTCCGCGTCAATGAGCGAGTCCTGCGGCCGCTCCGCGGCCTTGATCTCGCCGCGCATGCCCCATGCCTTCTCGCCAACGTTCTCGTTCTCGAGCTCCTCGATCTGGCGCGCCAGCTCGCGCTGCTGCTGCTCGAACTTCGACAGCCGCTGCGCGCTCGGCGCCTCCGCCTCCTCGTCTTCACTCTCAAACAGGTCCTTGCGGGTCGACGCAACAACTTCTTCCATATTGGCCTCCGCATCGGCGTCGCTCACTTCCTCGCTTCCTGCCTCCTGTACGTTGTCGTTGTCCAGGTCGTTGTCGTTCGCAAACTGCACCTTCTTGCGCGGTCGCTCCTGCCGCGACTTCTTGGGTGGCGGCGCAAAAAAGTCGTTGTAGTGCAGGTCCGCATCCTCGTCCGACGAGCCGCGCAGGTCGGCACCGAAGTCGACCTCTTCGCTGTCGTCCTCAGGATCCTGCTCGAGCTGCAGGACGTGCTGCTGGAATTCGGCCAGATCGAAATTGTCCTGTCCATCAGCCGCCGCTGTCTCCGCCGCCTCAGTCTCCGACGCCTCGGACGCCGACGCCTCCGGCGCTTGTCGCGATTCGGTCTCGTCTTCTCCATCCTCTTCGTCTTCGTCTTCATCTTCTTCCTCATCGAGCTCGCCGTGGTTCTCAGCATCGTCGAGCCCTTCGTCGCTCTCATCCTCGAGCTCTACGGCCGAGTCCGAGTCCGAGAATGCCTGGTCAATGCGCGCCGCCTCGTCATCAGAGCCCGAGCCCAGCTCGGAGCCGCTCTCCGCCGGGTTCAACTCCGCCAGCTCGGCACCAAGCTCGTCGGCGACGCCCTCCATGACCATCTGTGCCTGAATCCAGACCTGCTCGGCCTTGAGGCCGTCGACATGCAGGCCGCCCAGGGATGTGTACTTCTTCGCGAGGCCGTCCAGCGACTGCTTCAGGCCCGCTGAGGCGTCGGCCGACGCCGCCTCGTTCGGCAGCAGCAGGTCCTCCGGCTTTCTACTGAGCCACTCAAGCAATGGCATTGCTCAATTCGTACAATGCAGCACAGGAACAGGCCAGGGTTGTCGCGAGCGGTGTAGCTCCGAAATTTATTTTCTTCTTACAAATAAAATTCACCACCCCAAAGAACCGCCTACAATCAATCAGTAAGCACAGCGCGGCCGCCAAATGCAGGCATTAGTCTATTTAGTTCCACAGTTATGCAGTTAAATTTGCGGCTTTAATGCGCCTCGTTTCGCATGCTGCGCACTAAACGCATGCTGCGTGCGCGTGCGCGCGCTCGCGCGCCCGGCCGCTCGCGCCCTCTATGTTCGGCCTCTATGTCTCAGCGCCCAATGCGGGGCGGCCGGCGCGCCGCCATGCGGAATGCACTACACCACGCTACTCCTGCACGGGCTTGGCCTCGGCCTTGTGGTGCGTGTGGTAGTCGATGTAGCGGTACCCCTGGATGAGCTGCGCGCACTCGTTCACGAACTGGCACGCGAACAGCAGCGGGTTCATCGGCTTCACGGCGAGTGCGTATCGCATGAATACGGCCGAGTACATGATGAGGCTGCCCGTCATGGGCCCGCTGATGAGCTCGGGGTCCTTCTTGAGGTCGGCGATGGCGGCCAGCGGGATGCCGAAGTTCGACACGGGGCCCCAGAAGTGCGTGGAGCACACGTACCGTACGAACTTTTTGCTGAACAGGAAGTCCTTCGCGGTCCGGAACGACGACATGGTGCACGCGCGCGGGTGGTGTAGGAGGTTTCGCCGTCGCGCGACGCTGTAACCCCTCACGGATTAGAGATCTCGCATCTGCCATCACCTGATTCGCGGGCAGTGGTCCCACGCCCGTCCGTGCATTAGGCTCCGGGGCGAAACCGAACCCTGGCGGTTCTGCCCCAATGCGGCCGGCCGGCCATGAATTGGGCTCTTTATTTGCGTTCTTTGCGTCTGGATGCGCAAACAACGCGCTACTGAGCGGAATGGCTTCGCAGTAAGGGCAATTATGCTGCGACGTCGTCAAGCTTAGAAGGCGGCCGCGACCGTGGGTCGTGCGGAACGGCGCGGCGAATAACCACAGACAATTCGCATACTGGCCTCTACAATTGCCTTAAGTGTGACAAACGATCATGAATACTTGTCTGCTTCATATGCCTACTTCACTCGCGGCGTCCTGTGCGCGCTGGCGCTCGCCGTGTGCCCCTTGTAGCTGCTGCTTACGGTCTAAGCTGGGGGCCGCGCGGAACATCTCGGAGCGCATATCGCCGCATACAGACGACTATGTCAGGGCACGGGCAAGTCCTTTACTTATCCGCGTCGCGACGAAGGAGGTCAAGGCGTAAAAAAAAAAAATGGGGTCGCGCCGGCAGTGCGTGCTTGTGCTTGCGGCGTTTGCGGCTCTGCTGCTCGTGTCCATACCGTTTATGCACGTAGACACGTCGCGGTACACGCAGCCCCTGCAGGATCTGTTCTCATCGCCGTCCGTGCCCCGCGAGAACCACTTCCCGCTCGAGGAGCAGCGCGTGTTCCACGGCAGCTCGAACGTGTGGGAGGACGTTATCCACATCATGAACTCGGAGTGGCGCGAGGACCAGGCCCTGGAGAAGGCCGCGCATAGCGTGTTTGTCGTGCTGAAGACGGGCGCCGAGACAATGTGGAGCCGTGTGCCCGTGCACTTCGACGCGACGCTGCGCCGCTTCCCAAACTACATAATCGTCTCCGATATGGGCGCGCTCATCCAGGGCGACGTTGTGTGGGACGTGCTGCAGTACCTGCCGGCGTGGGCCCTGAACAGCGCGCCCCTGCTCGGCTACCGCGTGCGCCGCACGAGCGTGGACGAGCACTGGGGGTGGGGCCCGTCGAAGCTCCAGATCGAGGGCGAGGCCGCCGGCTGGCATACAGACCGCTACAAGAACATTCCCGCGTTCGTGCACGCCTGGGAAATGACGGACGGCACGCTGCCCTGGTACCTCATGATCGACGGCGACACATACATTGCGAGCACGACAATTGCGGCCGCCATCAAGGACAAGGACCCCGAGGCCGTGTGGTACCTTGGCCACGGCGTGGGCGCGAACCCTATCTTCGCCCACGGCGGCTCGGGGATTCTGCTGAGCCGCGGCGCCATGCGGGCCATGTTCCGTGAGCCCAGTGACATTCATTGGCACCATGAGATCATCGAGGATGCCTGTCAGCGCGCCATTCCGGACTGCTGCGGCGACAGCATTGTCGCTTACGAGTTTGAGCGGCTCACGGGCATGCGCGCCGAGACGCACCTCGAGCTCGAGGAAAACGGCATGTTCCAGGGCCAGCCAAAGGCGGCCATGCGGTTGAACCCGAAAATGTGGTGCACGCCCGTCGGCAGCTTCCACCATGTCTCTGCCGCCGAGATCCAGGAGCTCTTTTACTGGGAGGAGCTCGCGCTGGCGCGCAAGGCCGCGCGCGGCGACCACGGGCCGCTTGTCTATGCCGACTTCTACGAGGACTTTGTTGAGCCGTTCATTGTCGAACAGCGCTCGAATTGGTACTTTGAGGAGGGGAACATGCCGTTGCTGGCGGCCGAGTACAAGCCCGATGTGCCGGGCGACCTTTGGGACGGCAGCCGCAAGCTCGATCTGCTCGGCGAGATGGCGGACTGCCGCCGCGCGTGCGAGCTCGACGAGACCTGCTTGGCCTGGGAGTGGCGCCGCGCCCTGAAGTGCCGCATCTTCCTCGGCGAGTTCACGCTCGGCCTGGCGCTGAACCCGTACTCACCGAAGTGGCAGCCCGGCACGACAGACGTCGCGGCAGGCCACATGGTAGAACGCATTAATGCCGTGCACCGTAATGCGCCATGCCGCATCACAAACTCCACGAACTCAGGCTCCGTTGAGGACGATATCTTGCAGCGGCCGGGCTGGTACTCGGCCATGATGAACGAGAGCTTGCCTGACAACAGCATGGTGCACGAACTCGAGTCTCGGCCGCTGCTCAGAGAGTTCGGCGCGAACGAGACTCATGAATTCAACAACGTCACATTTTCAGCTGTCCACTAATGGCTATCTATAATATGGGCGGTGTAATAACGCGCATGCCTCCATGCGCCGCACAGCCCGCAGCACATCAGGCCTGGCTGGCGCCCGTACGTGGAACTGCCCTCTCCAGGGGGGGTAACTGTAATACTACTGCATGCTTAAAACTGTACGCTCCTGCCTTACGGCTGGAGCTTTGAAGCATGTGGGCGACGCTCGCCAGCTTATCGCGCCAAGCGCCGCGCCAAGCGCCGCAGTATGAACTACACTTAGCGCGTGGTAAGGGTACGAAGGTGGCCGGTCGGCGTCATACTCCCGTATCATTTGGGCACCGTAAAGGCCTTTTTTTCTCATGTTAGAGTAGGGCTCGTGAGGACCCTGTCCGCAGACAGCTAGATCTCGTTAGAAGCCGATCAATCTCGTGAGTGGTCCTTCTCGGAGCTACACATTTTTATACCAATTTATACAAGTGCCCGCAGTGGCTCGAGTGCGGTTCTCGCCATTTTGTCCCTTAGCTGCCTAGCTGACTACCAGGGCTTTAACCTAGTTGCAACACGAGGGCAACGCGGCGCGCCTGCACGCTTTATCATGGGTATAATGTTTATTATCCTAAACAGAAAAAAGTACCCAACCCAGATACATAAGGAACCTGCAGGAAAAAGGTAAATAAATAATCCAAGTAAACAGGGGTTAAGGCCGCGACACATGAGAGGAAATGAAAACTCAAAAACTAGTACCGAGCAAGACGGATCTAGTGCCGAGATCTACAGTTCCGTAGTTGCCGTTCTCTTAAACGTAACTTAGATGCGCCTTTAAGATTGGGCTACGAGCAACGCAGAAAACGGCGATGGCGTCGCGAGAGCGCGGGCCGTCTCGGGCAAAGTGTCTATAATCTGAAGCCGCATTTGCGTACGCATTTAGCATAACTGTTTTTGATATGTACTGGTGCGCAGACGTGCGCGGCGAAGGCCCTGATCATTTTGGGGTAGGGCCCGCAGCTAGGCGCCTAGCCCTGCATGGCGGCTGTAACGCCATCCCAGCCGACGTTTGCTTGTGTGCTTACGAGTGCGGCGGCATGTGAGTCTTAAGCTGCAGCGAGCGGGCGTCGGCTCTAAGGGCGCGCCGCAGCTAGTGCATGAGTTAGTCAGGCGGGCATTTGAGGCGGGCCGGGACAGGCGTCCGAGCAGGCGAGGCGCAGCAGCGTGTAGAGTCGCGCGCGTCGTGCGCGCGGCCGTTTGCCCCCGTAGGCTGGCGGATTGTCGTGCCGAGCTTAATCTGCGGGGCCGCGATCTTCTGAATAAGGCGGCACAGATCGTCGCAGAGCAATTCGCGGAGGGTTGCCGCAAGGCTTGTACGCTTTGGGAAGTACCCTTGCCCTGTGAAAATGTAATAAGGTCGCACAAAAGCGCCTTAGGCGGCCGCCGTTTTGCGAGCTCACCTAGGCCGCGGCTGTTTATCTGCGGGATGCTCAAAATCTTTCATCACTGGGGTGTGCCGCTGCTGGCGGCTGCCATCTGGTGGGGCATGCTTATTGCACTCATAGCGTGCTGGGCTGGACAGGGCCATCCCACGTACGGGTGGATGGAGCCGACGCAGCAGCGCATTATGTACATTTCGGACGTCGCGGCGTCGAACCTGCAGCCGATCTTCATCTCGTGTGCCGGCGCGTCGGGCCTGCTTGTGGCCATCTCGCTCGCATCGGAGATCTACTTGCGCACGACGCGCCGTCTGCGGCCCGGCCTCGAGCTGCGCCTCGGCGTAAAGATCTCGATGTGGCTTGCGCTGGCGTTCCTTGTGATTGGCGAGCTCGGCATTCTGTTTGTGAGCATCTTTAATACGCGCGCGTTCCCCGACGCGCACACGGCCATGCTCGTCATTTTCATTGTATTTGTGGGCCTGTCGTCGCTGAGCTCGCTGGCGGAGTACATCGTGCTCGACAAGGACTACCCGCGCAAGCGGCACGTTCTCGTCTCGATCATCTACCGCACGATTTGGTTCATCATCGAGCTCGCGCTGGCGATTGCGTTCGCGACGTCGCGCCACCGCAGCAAGAACGCAGCTGCCGTGTGCGAGTGGGTGCTTGCGTTCATCTACCCGTTCTACATGCTGCTCATGGCTTGGGACCTGTGGCCCGCATACAACAAGTCGCGCGGCCACTACCCGGACCAGAACGGCAACTATCCCATGGCGCCCGAGGCCGGTGTGGCTGACGCCGTGACGGGCGACCAGGCGTACAATGCGCCGGGCCCGTACGCGCAGCAGGACCCCTATGGCCAGGGCCAGTATGCTCAAGGCCAGGGCCAGTATGCTCAAGGCCAGGGCCAGTATGCTCAAGGCCAGGGCCAGTATGCTCAAGGCCAGTACGGCCAGGAGCAGTACGCTCAAGGCCAGTACGGCCAAGGCCAGTACGGAAACCAGGGGCAGTACGCGAACTTCTCTCCGCCGTCGCACGAGGAGGCCGAGAAATTCCACACGCCGAGCGTCTAGACCCGCTTTTTTGAGCAGCTCCACTGCTCTCTAATGCATGGCGGATGTTTATTTATACCATAGATGGAGTTAATTGGAGTAATTGACGTTTGACACCCTTTCGCTTTTGTGTTGCCACCGGAGTCGTCCCGCACGGCCGCGTTTAGTGCTAACTTATTTTATTCCCCTTTGGCGAAATTTTAATCAGCATGGCCGACCAGCTGGGCCCGCCGGCCAAGAAGCAGAAGGCCGACGGCAACGTCAGCCTCGTCAACAAATCGATCCTGCTGGCCGCGCAGGACCCAGAACAGTGGATTGCGAACCGGCGCCGCAATTGGCCGACGCGCGAACGCATTGCGCAGCGCGAGGCCGCGGCCGCGGCCGAGCAGCAGCGCCGCCAGCAAACAGCGCCGGCACCGGGCGGCGAGGCTGCGCGCACGGACGCCGGCCTAGCAGCAGCGCCGGTCGCAGAAACGGCGGCCGCTGCGCCGCGGCGCCGGCCGCCCGTGTGCCGCTACTTCATGCGCGGGCGGTGCAATGCCGGCCAGCAGTGCCGGTTTACGCACGAAAAGGTAGTACCGGAGCCGCGCGATGCGCGCCCGGCCCACGAGCGGGTGTACAAGCGGTTCGAGCCTCCAACAAAGGCGTCCCTGTTTGTGAAGCTCGTGCAGACGGACCACGATGCCGAGGACGAAAAACTGCTTGACTTCATCGACTACCTCTACACGCGGGAGCTCATCTGAGCCACGCGTCTCGCTGTATTCGTTAAATTAATCAGTATAAAATGTACCCGGCGCAGCGATGCGCCAAGGACGCCTAACTAGAACCAAGTGCTCTAAAAAAAAATATAATGCGGGCCTCCGCCGGCGGCGGGCAGCACAGACGAGCCCGCGCGGGGCCTACGCCGCTGGGGAGTGCACCTACCTCTTCTTCAGCGGCGCGAAGTAGTAGTGGTTCATGGCCTCCTTCGCCGTGAGGCGCTCCTGGTGGTCGTAGCGCAGCAGCTTGTCTAGGAAGTCGATGGCGTCTGGCGTGGCCAGGTGCTTATTCTCGGTCTTGATGAACGACGTCCACGAGCGGCGCGGGAACGTGCCGATGACGTCGTCGTACTCGTGGCCGAGCTTGAGCTCGTACTTCTCGAGGTAGTCAAAGAGACGGTCGGTGCCCAGCACCTTAGCGATCTTCACGAGCTGGTCCGTGTTCGACGTGCCGTGGAAGAACGGGTCCTTGCGGAAAATCATGGCCGCGAACATGGCGCCAAGCGACCACATGTCGAGCGAGTAGTCGTACTGCTGCAGATCGACGAGCAGCTCGGGGCCCTTGAAGCAGCGCGACGCAACGCGCACGTTGTACTCCATGCCCATGTGGTAGAACTCGGCAAGGCCCCAGTCGATGAGCCGCAGCTGCTTCTTCTCGTGGTCGATCATGACGTTGTGCGGCTTGATGTCGCGGTGCATGATGCCCTTCGAGTGGCAATAGTCGAGCGCCTTCAGCAGCTCGAAGATGTAGTAGCGGATCTCGTTCTCAGACAGCTTCGGGTACAGCACACGGAAGTCCGTGTTGTTCACATACTCGAAGATGAGGCTCGGCGTCTTCGAGAGCGGGTCGCGCACAACGTCGAGCAGCGTCACGATGTTCACGCCGCCGGTCAGGTTCTGCAGAATCTTAATCTCGCGCTTGATCTTCTTCTTCTTCACGGGCTTCAGCACCTTGATCACGCACCGCGCGTTGTTATGAATGTTGATGCCCTCGAACGCCTCCGAGTACTTGCCGCGGCCAATCTTCCGCACGACCTCGTAGCTCGCCTGCGTGCCCCACAGAATCGCCACATTGTCGTAGTCCCAGTAGCTGCTGGGCATCTTGCGATTGTAGTCCGCATAGACCCGCGCAACGCTCTCTTTCACCATCGGCGCGCAGTGGGAGTCCGAACAGCAGTTGTCGCAAATCGAAGCCTTTGGCCAAAATTCGCCAGTCACCACTCCTTGGGAGGTCGCGGCTGAGTCACCCGCCGGCGGGTTCCGCGTGACCGGGCCACATGCGGGCGAACGCCGAACCAGCGCTTGGCCGGGCGCCCGCGCCCGCGCCTGCGGGCCGCGGCCCGCGCAACTTTATCCTCTTTCGTCTCATTTCGTTTCTAGCTGTTACATGGTAAAACAATTGAGCCTCTTTATGATGCTAGCTGCTGAGCAGCGCGCGGGCGTGCGTCCGTAGTGCTGACCGACGACGATCGGCTTTTTCTTCTTCGGCTGAGGTGTGATTGACCGTGCTACATTATGCTCGGCCCGAGCACGGTGAGTTCTTGATCCTAGGTAGGGAACTCGGCACTCGTATACTTGGCGCTCATATACTTGGCGTTGGCTGCACCGGGGGACGAATTGAGAGCGCCGATAGCGCCATTGGGGAACCGGCGTGATTCGTTGCCGTGGTGGGTGAAGCGCCGGTCTCGAACTGTGTTGCGCCGTCTGGGATCCCAGCTGCAGCTCTTGCTGGCTTCGTAGATCCCACTTCACAAATAGACTTCTTCTTAAACCCCGCGCCTAGCGTCAATAATTCTGGTATGCTACGTTTGACACAAGCTAATGACGTCTTTGAAAGCTGAGCGTACCGAGTTAGCGAACCTTCCTCGCAGTTGCATCCCATAAGCTCAGTGGCCGGCTTGGGAAGGAAGGAAAAGGCGGGGCACATCGTTGAGAAATCCGAATGATGTGAACTGTTAAACTACTATGTATGGCCCCCAGCCTGATGGCTGTGAACAAGTTTTGGCTAACGCGGCTAAGTATGTGGTCACGGAGTGCGAGCGGGGCGGAGCAACAATTTTGATGCGATGCGGCACTCTTCGCCGCAAACGAACTCCGTTGTTACTATACCGGCATCGATACTAAATCCCCTGGGCCTACTGATAGGGTGTGCGACGGCGGCACCATCTGGATACCACTATGCAGCTTCGACAGAGCTGGACTACTCGCGCTTCAACAGCTCGAGCTCTGTCGACACAGCGTAAGTATATCTCAGCACTGTAGCACCCTTATTTTGCGTGCTGGAAATGCGGCTTCTTAAAACAGCTTTTATGCGGCAGGTGAGTACGATAAGGGTGTGGTTGACTGCGAGAGGATTCTCAACCCATGCTGGGTGTCAGGATTCGGCCACGCCACAAGCAAGCGCATCATTGAAATACAAAGCATCTATACGTACATATACAAATTTGCGCCTCACTATGTCCATCGGAGCATTATGGAGCTCTGGGTGTTTTTATAAGACGTGCAACTGTCAGTGCACTAGGGCGGTGCCTACTCGCTTACGCTTTGATTATCACGCAGCTAACCCTTAGCTCAAGCGCACGTTATCAAATTTACAACTGCCTTAAATGATAAGGTGACCGCTATCATTCCCAAAACGGTGATGCCAACGTTGTTGCCTCACGCAGCCAGTCGCACCTACTTTACCATTTGCGAATTCAATTACACCATAAACTCCTCGCGCAATTTGTGAAATGGAAAGACCTGTTGTCGTTGAGCATTCCACAGGGGGCTACGTTAGCGAGCCCTCTACAAGCGATAGTTTTGTATACGTCGGCGAAAATGATTCGGCTGCTGCTGGCTTGGACGACCGCTACGTCGAAGATGCAGATGTTTTAGTCCCTGCGGCAAGTGATGGATTCGCAAGGATTTGCAATGATGACAGCCGAACCAGCCTAAGTGCTAGAGCGATACATCGCTATATGAATGCAATAGCTGATGCCGAGTGTGGGGAGGAGGACCTAAAGTGCGGGGACGTTGCTGCTTCCTTCAATCGCTCTCGTCCTGGGGCCTTGGCCAGCACAGTCACTTCATATGGCACTGCCGTTGCTACTGCTGGCGTTACAAGGGGCAGAACTTCTGATGGCGAAGACATTACTGGTCCCGGCAGACAGCATCGTCCCGAAGTGGGCGAAGAGCTTTTGAATCGTCATTCAAGCTATACGGGTGGCGGCGAAATCCCTATACAAGAACTTCAATTGCAAGACGACGCAGAGGATGAACTGAAGCGTCCAGTTGCTGATTCCATCACTGAGCAGCCGTTCGCGGTTATAGTGACTATTGATGGATTCATACAATATCATTGGCAGGAAGACTTCTTGCACTGGTTTAGAACGTTACGGGACTCTACTGTGCAGGGATATTTAGACCTTTACACCGCTTGTACCTTGGGTTCCATGTTCGACCTGTTGCTCGTCGAGGTAAACAGGCCCAAACGCTGGAAATTGTTGGACAATGCAGACAGCGAACTTATGATGTACGTTCCAATTTCGAAAAGGGCAGCCAAATACGTGACCACGAAATGCGATGTTGCTATCAAGCAAGCTTACTTGCGAGTTCTGACTGTTGAAGTTGTAGATGGATTTTGTGGGGTGCTGAGAGCTGTAATGCAGCCTATGATCGAATCACTGCTATCTGGCTCTCTCCGGGCCATTGATAAGCTACCTGAGCAGACTGTTTCTACGTTGCCAAGTGATCAAAGAGCTGCGTTGTTGAGATCATTCATCAACACTGTTCAACTTTATCACAGTCACCAGTTGACTAACGAGTCTTTGAGTGACTTTCACAAAGTTATATCTGGCGCATTTGAGTCGATTGGCAGACCTGCGCAAGTAGTTGCTCCATTTCATGGCTCCATAGACGTGCTCGAATATGCGAGATTTGGTTATTTGCCATACATGGGAGCGGCAAGTATCAAGCAATTCGAAGAGGGCACTTTGCCGTTGACGTCGGTTGAAGCGTTTCTGCGACACTTGAACGGCAAGTTGAATGTCAGGCCTATCGATCTATACTGAAGTTCTTTTGCTCTTACGTATTTCTAACTACTTTGTCGAAGCTATGCTGAGTGCCAGGGTTTGGATAAGCCGCGAAAATGCGCTTTCTTCAAACCGCAGTCAAGTACACGGACATATATTATCATGAGCCTCCCAGTAGACTTTGAGGACATCTTATGCGGCGTGGGAGGAGGCTGCGCGTTGACCCGTTGGTTCACGCATTGGCTTCGCAAAAAGAACTGACCTCACCAGGCATGAAGGAGGCCACGATTATCTGCATACTTCCTCAAGAAAACAATTCCCCATTTCAATTCACCCGCTCAATTGCTATCGCGCTACTCCTGCCGCCTATCTACAAAGCTGACGGTTTCCTCAACTCAGATTGCGACAAGGGGATTGGTATTATCCACTTCATTTTGCAGACGAGCTAAGCCAAGACTGATGCGACCTCTGCTATCAAGCCGTCCACCGCGCAGCAGTTCCTGCGCCGCTAGGTCCTGTACTGCCAGGTCCCAGCGTCTCGCGTGGCTACATGCTACGCGTAGCAGACGTGTTTTTCGCGTCGCGCCTCGCATCCTCCGCTCACCAGGCGCCTATGAGCGATGTTATGCGCATGGCAAGGGCACGTTGTGAACACTCCGTGGCCCCGGCATGAGCCACCAGTCGTCGACCTACCGCTCGAGCTATGGACGGCGCAGGTGGACGTGCAATTGCCGGCGGCACGCCTCGAGTTCAGTAAGTTCGTGTACCTGGGCGATGTGCCGCTATGGGCCATTGCCGGCCCCGAGATGCAGGTTTTCTCGCAGGACAGCACGAGCATCCAGTATTTCTCCGAGCTCGCAGCCATCGACTCCGGCGACGGCGAGCGCGTTGCCGTGCGCGTCGCCGTGCCCCGCAGCGACCCCGCGTCGCCGGAGTACCTACTCCTGTACGCCGTACAGGACGAGGGCGACCCGGCGGCACGAATTGCGGCAAGGCCGCTGCGGTTCAGCATCCGTCTTGCATCCCCTCCGGCGAGCCCTAGCCCGCCGCGTGCTGACAGCCCTGGCCCTGCCGCGGTGGCGAGCCGGGCCGTGCAGCCTCGGCAGTCACCGTTCGACGCGAAAGCCTCTTCGCGCCCGCACGCAGACCCACCTGCCAAAAAGCAGCCCATTGTGGACGTGAAGAAGGCCATTCAGCAGACGGTGCTTGGCGCGCTGCGACTGCGCGGCGTTCGCCGCGACAACCCGGACTTCAAAAACATGTATCACATCATTTCGAGGGCTACGGAGTTCGCCCTGCGCAACCGCAGTAAGGACAGCATTGACGTGAATGACGTGCACGAGAAGGTCGAGGCTTTGCTTGCCATTGTCGAATAGGCGGCACGCCGAAACATGTACACCCCGCAAATTACGACGATTACGGGCTCTAAACCGCACACATAATCGCTAATCGTATTTGCCCCATTGGATACGCTGCCTGCCTTATGGCCAGGCCTCCCGTCCCCCCCATGCAGCGACCACATGCACTTCGGTATCCGCGCGGGAAATGTACACGTGACATCCCGGTGGGGATGTGTCAACACGACCCAGCCGGGGGCCCTTCATAGTAAGAATCCACTTCCTTCACCTTCACGACCATGTCCAACGCCGTCGCTACGGAGCCTGCTGCTGCGCCAATCGTGGAGAAGAAGAAGATCGTTCCTCTCTCTGAGATCCAGAAGCATACGACGGCCGATGACCTGTGGATGGCCGTGAATGGCAAGGTCTACAACGTCACCTCGTTTGTAGACCAGCACCCTGGCGGTGAGGAGGTCCTCCTCGAGCACGCCGGTACGGATGCGACCGCCGCATTCGAGGATGTCGGCCACTCCGAGACGGCTGTTGAGATGCTCGAAGACCTTTACGTCGGCGAGGGCAACCCCGACGAGCTGACGATCGTCGCCAAGAAGGAGTCCGTTGGCCTGGGCGAGGTCAGCGAGGGCTCGTCGAACAACATGCTGATGCTCATCGTCTGCGCCCTCGTGGCCGGCGCCGCGTACTTCTACTATAAGGCTATGAAGGAGTAGTTTGTAGTTTTCTAAATTCCGATTTCCTTGACGCGCGGCCGCTGGCCAATCACGCACACACCAAATGTCAGCTTATCGCTTCGTGGGGATTATGTATGCACATCGGCATATGGCTGCACCTCTTCTTGCAAATGGCGGCACTTCTTGCAAGATACGGCTACAGAGGCGCATATATATTAATTCTGGGGGTTGGCCTGTGACCTGATGCGGCGTCGCCGTGCACTCGTCACTGCGAGCCAGTTTCTCGAGCAGGGCTGTCGAGCCTCGGAAGTTCGTCGCGAGTGCGGGAACGGCGTCGAGCGATGCTGATGTAGATGCGATAATAGGACTAGTCAGGCATATCCGCACAAGTTTACTTGCATATTCAAAGGGTGCTGCTCAGCGCGTCCCTAAAGGACGGCGGCGAACCTTGCAGTGTGTTTCATTCGCGGATGCGTAACTAACAAAACACAGTGGACTGCGAACCAGTTCGAACGGCTGTAGCTAGGGAAGACTATAGAGTAAACGATGCGGCAATAGGCTAGCCATACCGACGCAGCCGCGACGAACAAGCCAAATACGCCGATGTGCCCCATCGCTGCGGGATCAAACTACTATTGGTGCCGCCGCCGGCACCGGCACCGGCGCGCCCTGCCTGCGCTTCACGTCTGAACAGTACCCTGACTAGGCTGAGTACCCTGACAAGAACAAGCACGCCGGCTCGATTGAGTATGTGTGGCCTGCGGGGCCGCACGGTCTTGAAACGCGAGCTTAAGCCTGAGCCGCCAGCCCAAAGTTTACATATTTAGCTCATGAGCGGCTTAACTAGTTAGTTAGGGCACCACGTTCACTGCAAATCGTCTACGAGACGCTGCGCAGCCCTAAGGTTAGTGGTGGCGCAAATGGGGTAATGTTAGCCGAGGCCTTACGGCGTCGGTTTAATGTGTCATCGCGGCGCGCTGTGAGGCTCTGCCGCTATCTGTCGATATGTGGGTATGTGGAGCGCGCCATGCATTGAAGCAGTCACTGAGGTGCACAATTGGCGGAACGCGCCCACTAATATGCAAGCTGTTAGCAATAGTCTACTCCCCACCGTTTTTTTTTCTTCGCGCCAGATCGTCCGAGCAGCCCTGGCACGCCCTATTCGCTCGGCGTTTCACTCGGATTTGCTGATATAAGCCACCTGTTATCTATCAGAGTGTCCTCCGATGTGGTCACGAGACGCGCGGGGCGAGACCGGCGCGCGGCCGACACCGCTCGGCGTGCGCGCGCTGTGCGCGGGATTGGACTCGTGGGGTGGAATGGCTTCCAACCAGGTCGGACGTACGGAGCCAGCGGCGTCCGTCACTGCGAATTGCCTACTGTCCTGAGTTTGGCTCGCACCAAGCCTCGTTGAGCACGCCCTCCGAGGCGCTGATCCAGGGCACATGGTCAACGCATTGCATGCATGCTTATCCCAAAAATTTCATGTTCCGTGCCCTGAAATTCCCACTCCGCAATTTGTCACTAACGTATAAATTGAGTCACCCTCCCAACGTCGGCTCGCTACACTTGTTCATCCCACATCCAGTTTAGACCACAGAAAGAAGACAGATCCGAGATTTACATTACCATGTGCGCCTAAACACACCACCCCGCAACCACACATACGTCGAAGATGATCCGATGAACAACGAAATTTGAGAAAACAACCACAGGAGTTAAGTTTTCATCCCCCCTATATTCACCCATGATGATTCCCCCACAACAAGAATGAGCAACCACCAAGACCGAACCAAAACAGAATTGAACACGAAAACAATGAACGTTTCAGATACGCAATTTCCGACTCTCGAATCTATGCCGATTCGCCACACGAAGCACCAAGGTGTCTTCGGCAAGTACGCCGCTTCCATGGCTTCCCTCGAGGAGTCGTGGGCCGCTGAAGCGGGCGGCCAGTACCAGGGCCTTGCTCCAATGACGCCGGTCACGCCGCACGTGGCCCTGCCGCTCGGACCGGAGAGCTTCAACCCGGCCTTCGACGTCGACCCCGTCAAGAAGGAGGAGGGCGACCTCTTCTTCTCGCCAGCGAGCCTCGAAGGCACGATCTCGCCGGACGACCTGCTCGCTGCTGACAACTCCCCGCTGTTCGATAACATCGACGCCGGCGAGGTGCAGAACTGGGAGTCCCTCTTCCTGGAGGGCGCCCATGAGCCCGCGCCTCTGGAGCCGAACATGAAGGAGGATGCCGCGCGGTTTTCTTCCGGCCGCTCTGAGGCGCCCGCTGCGAACGAGTTCGAGCGCGCATTCGAGGATCAGGCACCGCAGCTCCGCGAGGAAGCAGCGCCGCTTGACTTCGAGCTCGCCGACCTCATCTCGTCGCAGGCTCGCGGCGCCGAGAACAAGGCGAGCCCGCGAATGGGCTCGTCGCCGGCTATGGGCGGCGTCTCGAAGGCGCGCTCGCCGGCGGCCTCAGACCGCGCGACGAAGAAGAAGGTCGACGACCTTGGTATCACCGTCTACAAGCGCAAGCCGCGTTCGGCGCCGCTGATGCCGGTCGAGGTGCCTGAGGATGGCGACGGGACTGCTGCAAAGCGGGCCAAGAACACCGAGGCTGCTCGCCGGTCGCGTGCGCGTAAGCTAGAGCGCATGAGCCAGCTCGAGGAGCGCGTGCGCGAGCTGCTTGATGAGAACGAGCAGCTGCGGGCAGAGCTTGCCAAGTTCAAGGGCGAGTAGTCGCTGGATTGCGCACTCCGTGTTCTCTGGTTAGACATCTCCGATACACTTCTCTCTTCTACTAATCATAAAGCTTTATTATCTCTGATTTCTACTTTTCTTGTGTGTTCTTGTGTTATTATTTATACTATTTGATGCCAGATTCTCTGCCTTGAATTCGAAACGGTGCTGCTGCTGATGCTGATGCGCTTGCGCTTGCATTCATTGGGCGACTATACTCGCCGCCTCATCAACCTTCCATAGTTAAGCTAGCCTGCTCGCCTAGGCTGCACTGTGCGAGCGGGCCTTTGTGCTACGCCTTCGCTGGCCATGACGCCTTTGCTGATTACACGCGTCGGCCGCATGCTGCGCGCCGCTGCGCGGCGCCGCGCGAGTGCGGCTGTCGTCGGGCAGTGGTCGCATTTCCCGTTTAGGAAGGAGACCCGCGGGCGGCCTGTGAGACCACTTTTGTGGGACTTATAAGGGGCGTGTGCGACGTGAGATTCTCCGTACCAACTAGATCCTTGAGCTCCATGTTTGCGTATCTGATTCTCGAGGCGCTTTTCTGCGGCGCTCACGCCCAGGCTCCTGTTTACGACACCACTGGTGTGAACGGAAACGCTAATGGTTATGTGAACTACGCGGCCGACCCGAACGCGCCCCTGCAGCAGGTGTGGACCGCGCCCCAGCAGCAGCAGTACGGCCAGCCAGTGCCCATTCTGGCCTCGGAGTACATCCAATCCGGCCAGCTGCCGACGTGGAACCCGAACTACGCCTCGAACGCGCAGGGCTACTTCGTGCCCGTAATAGTGGATGTGGAGGACGAGCTGCCGGCGGACTTTGCCCAGAACCTGGTCGACCCGGCGCAGATCGAGCAGCTGCAGGCTGTGGTTGGTGGCGTGCCGCCGATCGCGTGGGAACAGCAGGCCTACGCGAACTGAGCGCGCCGTCTCCCTCCGCATACCTTGCGTCTGCCGCCGCCGCTGCTGCTGCTGCTGCCGCCGCTGCTGCTGCTGCTGCTGCCGCTCCGCACTATTCTAATTGCAAACGTATAACCTTCATTAAGCCATTCTACACTATGTACTGCACACGCTCGTTGCACAAACACGCTCGTTGCACAAACACGCTCATTGCATCTGTGCAGGCCGCTCAGAAACCCTCGGTGCCGTCGAAGCCGACGAAGCCCGTGATGAGGAAATGCTTGTAGAACGGCTTTTTCGGTAGCAGGTTCGCCCAGTTCCACGCCGATGTGAGCCGGCCGTCAATACAGGAGCCCGCGTCATAAAAGTTGTCGGCGCCAGAGCCGTCGAATGCAAACTTGAAGAAGTCCGTCACAATCGTTTTCTGGAGGACCTCTACAGAGCCGTACTGGTCTTCGACCCACTTTGCCGCGAACTTGTCGGCCAGCAAGACCTGCGGCAGCAGGGTCACGACCGTGTTCACTGGGTTCAATATGCGCGGGATCTGGAGGTACTTGTCGAGGAAGAACAGGGCGTTTGGCACGGCGCGGTCGCCGAGATGCACGACGGATGAGCCGACCCAGTAGCCCGTGCTTTGCTGGGCGCGGGCAATGATATTGTGCATGGCGCGGCTGACCTTCGGGCTACCCTTCACGCGATTCAGGCCCTGGCCCGTGTCCTCGAGGCGGTACCGCAAGCTCGGCGACAAAAGGTCATCATCGGCGATCTTCCAGAGCCGGTACATCTCGCCCATGATCTCGGACCACAGCGTGAGCGACTGCAGCACGTACTGGTACTGGCGCTTGTGGTTGTGGCTGAGCCGCGCGCCGCCGCGGCCGCTCGAAATGCCGAGGCTAAACGCATCTTCCGGCAGGTCCGCGTCGTAGCCCGTCTTTAACCGGTGGATCATAGCCTCAACGGGGTCCCGGTTAGCGGCCAGGTATGCGTGGTAGTCGCCAATCGAGTAGAGGGCCTGGCGCACGGGCTCGCCGTACTTGCGCGTGAGCGTCTCGATGGCGCGCTCCTTGGCGCGGATCTCGGCCTGGACTTCGCGGCGCGGCTTGTTTGCGGCGCGGATCTCAGCCGTCGCGGCCCTTACGAGCGGCTCCTCAAGCATGGCCAGGGCGCCGTGGCGGTCGAGATGCATCTCGACCGTGTAGCACGGCTTGTAGAGGTCGAAGTCGAGGATCTGGCGGACCTCAGGCAGCTGCGAGTCCATGATCATGTATACGAGCTTTCCGTAGTTCGAGCGCATGCGCTCGGGGTTCATGATCTTGTAGCGGCGGCCGACCTCGAAGACGCTTTGGTACCACTCGGCGTGCGTTGCGAAGTCGCCGCCGTCGACAAGAACCTTGCCGATGTCCATGCCGTTGGCCACGACGAGGCCCGTGAGCACGGTGCATATCTCGCGCAGCTCGCGCACAATGCGCTTCGCCTTCGACGCGTACATGTAGATGTCGACCTTATCCGTGTACTCGCTGACCTCGAGCGCCGCGTCGAGCAGGCGCAGCAGCTTGCGCTCCTCCATGGTCAGGCGCATGGGGATAAATCCGGCGTCGTGCCGCACCTTTTTGACGTTCACGCTAACTGGTTCGTCTTCGTCCAGCAGCGACTGCGTCATGTAATCTGCGGCGGCCTCGGCGGCCTGCGTCCCGCTCGGGCCGTCGTCCATGTCGGGCTCGTCAGCCGTGTCGAGGCCGGCCTCCTCGCGGCGCACGGCCTCATCCTTCAGCAAGTCCGAGATGGGCTCGCAGTACTCGACCTTGTGCTGGCGGCGCTTGCCCGTGCGGTGAATGTAGTCGAAGCAGACCTGGCAGAACGGTTCTTGGCAGTCGAGGCACTCGAGCTGCTTTGGCTGGTCGCCACACTCGCAGCACAGATTCGCATCCTGCGGCGCGTCCTGCGGCGGCGGCGCGTCGCCGCCGGCCGCCGCCTCGTCCAGCGTCATGTCGTCCGCATCGGCGGCCTCGGCCTGCTCGATGCTCATAGCAAGAAGCTCCTTCAGCGAGCGCTTCGACATTTGTGCTCAATGGAATGGCAGGCACCCTGCGCCGGAGGGCAAGGACGAGCGGTGTGAAGAGATTGTTCTGCGGTGCCCGCCTGCGCTGCGCGCGCGCCTGCCCTGGCCCTCGCCCCATATCGACCGGCCCGACGAACGCGCTGCTGCACTAGACGCCGCACGTCCCCCCGACCACCCACCACTCCCCGCTTGCACCGGCCGCTCGCGACATGGATTTCGTGTCCAAGGCGCTGGGATCGCTGGCGCTGGGTCTGCCGTTCACGCTCGGCGACGAGGTGCCGCTGCCCGCGCAGAGTCCGCAGCCATGGCGACTGTTTAGCGGCACGCTGCGCAAAGACGCGAGCGCCGTGAGCGTGTTCGACTACGCCGACGAGAACCAGGGGGCCGCGCAGAACGCCACGGCCGTGCTGCGCAAGCTGAAGCTGCCTGGCGTCGTGAAGCACGTCGACACGGTCGAGAGCGGCCGCCACACATACGTGCTCACGGAGCCCGTGCTGCCCCTCGACGAGCGCGAGCTGTCCACGGACGCACGCAAGTTTGCGCTGTTCTCGCTGTTGCAGGCGCTCGGGAACATGCACACGGTCGCGCGCTGCAGCCACAACAACATTGGCCGCGGCACGGTCATGCAGGCCGCGCACACGGGCGCGTTCGTGCTCGTCGGTTTCGAGTTCGCGACTTTCGACGGCGCGCCGCCGCCGCTTGCCATCGCCACGTCCACGCGCGCGGCGTGCCCGCCCGAGGGCTGGTCCACGCCGACGCTCGACACGTTCCAGTTCGGCGCGCTTGTGAGCGAGCTGCTGCCGGACGAGGCGCGCCTCATCGCCGCGCTACGCGCGCAGCGGCGGCCGGCCATCACGAAGCTCGCGGCCAGCCAGAGCGCGCAGGCCGCGCTCGGAACCGTGCTCACGAGCATCGTCGCCGAGATCCCGCACGCGCCGCTCATGCCCGCGCACGAACTCGACAAGCTGTGCCGCCAGATCGACGCCGCCGCGGACGCCCTCTATACGGGGCTCATTCAAAACACAATTTTGCCCGAGCTCATCAAGGTGAACCGGCCGGACACGTTCCGCACGAACATCGTGCTCATCTCGAAGCTCACGCAGCCCGTGTCCGACGACGACCTCATTGCCACGTACCTCGTGCAGCAGTACGCGTCGCTGGACCGCGTCGTGCGCCTCGAGCTCCTGCGGCACCTGCCGCAGTATGTGCGCATCCTCAGTGACAAGACCGTGCAGCAGAAAATCATGCCCAAAATGGCGTTCGGTTTCGCCGACACGGAGGTCGTTGTGCGCAAGGCAAGCGTCGCCGCCGTCGAGTACCTCGTCGACAAGGTGAACTCACGCCAGCTGAACTCGGAGCTCCTGCGCCTGCTTGCCAAAACTCACAGCGACGCCGACGCCGACGTGCGCGCGCTCACAACAACCGTGCTCTGCCACATCGCGCCGAAGCTCGACAACCACAGCGTTATCTCGACGGCCCTCGGCCGCGCCCTAAAGGACCCCGAGCCGAGCTGTCGCCGCGCAGCCCTGCGCGGCGTCACGGCCATCGACGTGCCCATAAAGGAGATCGCCGAAAAGCTGCTTGGCCCCGCTGCAGGCGGCATGCTCGACAGCGACGCCGAGGTCGCGCAGGAGGCGTCGAAGGTCACGGAGTACCTCGTGCGCAAGATCCGCGACGCGGCAAAGCTCGAGCCGCCGCCGGCAGCCAGCGCCGGTGCAAAGGCGCGCACGCCGTCCGTGCCACCGAACGTGCCGACACCGCTCAGCACGCTTAACAGCGCGGCGCTCCCTGCCAGCGCTGCCGACGGCTCGCTGCCGGCCGCCGCGCCCGTCGCTTTTGGATCGCGGGACCCTAATGGCCTGAGCCGCTGCCGGCCGTCTAAAGAGCCCGATGCGCCAGCCGTCCACGAGACGAACGTCGATGGGGACGACGTCGACGAGAACGACGACGAACTCGAGTTAGAGGAAACGGCGGACGCGTGGGCCTGGGACGACGACGAGCAGGAGACAGCCGAGACGGCGAATGCGTGGGCCTGGGACGACGACGAGGAAGAGACTTAGCCGTCGGGGGTCTGGCCGTCAGGCGTTTGGCCGTCAGAGGACTGGCCGTCAGGGAACTGGCCGTCAGCGGCCTTTAGGGACCTAAGAGCCTAGCCGCGACTAACCGAAAACACTCCGCCAATATTTCCGCTCGGCGCCTGTGAAATCGGCGCCTGTGAAATGAATGAAGTCTAGAATAAAGTAAATATTAGCATTTTAGTACAACACGGATACACCTATCCACTGCGGGCCGCCATGGCGTTGCCACGGTAGCCGCCGCCGCCGCTGTTGTTGCGGAAGCCGAAGCCGCCGCCACGGCCATAGCCGCCGCGGCCGCCGCGGCCACCACGACCACCACGGCCCCAGCCACGGCCGCCACCACGGCCACCACCACCGCGCGGGCGGCCCAAATCGGCCAGCGCCGGGTCGATCTGCTGGTTCGCCTCGGTCAGCACGTTGACAAGGTCTCGTGCCTTCGCCGAGTCGTCTGCAGTGAACAGGGTATAAGCATCGCCCTTCGCACCGCCACGCCCGGTACGTCCAATACGGTGGATGTAGTCTTCCGAGTTGTTGGGGTAGTCGAAGTTGATAACGCAGGCAACATCCTTGACATCTGTGAAAAACTGTTAGTATCAAAGTCCAAATCAAAGTGAAAGTGAAAAGTCCAAGTGAAAGAAAAAGTGTGGACGGCCCTCAGTTCATACGACGGGGCGCCACACCTGACTTCGTTCAACAAAAGCTCAGGGTGGGTTCACTGAATCTCCAATGGGAGCTATCACGAAACAAAAAAAAAAACCAAACCTCAAAGAATGAGCGCTAAGCGTTTACCGCGTTAGCACAAGAAACTTCACACATGAAGCGCCTCTGCGCACATAACTAGTGCGCAAGGAGCTCTGTTCGGCTGCGAAACATCAAATCTGAGCAGACCACAAGAATCAAATATTCGTCCAACAAGACGGCATTAAAGCGCGCCTTCATCCGTTTTTCCTTTTTCCGTATACCTCTTTGGGCATGTCAATCCGCGTTCATCATAAGTCCAGGCGGTATGTATCGAAGAAGCCATTTCAGGCGCCTGCGTACCCGCGCAGACACCCTAAATTGCTTCCCAACCATACCAGCACCTACTCGCGGATGCATGCAGTTCAATGGTTCCCCACATTTCGCCTTCGTCACACGAAAGCACACTCCGTAGAGTGTTTTTCTGTCCTTGTTGTTGTTGTTGTTGTACTTACCAATACCACGCGCAGCCACGTCAGTGGCCACCATGATGGGCGACTTGCCCGTCTTGAACGAGCGCAACACCCAGTCGCGCTCGCTCTGGTCCTTGTCACCGTGCAGCGCCAGGGCGGCAAAGCCCTCCTCGCGCAGCATCTTCGTGACCTGGTCGGCTGTGCGCTTCATCGACGTGAACACAATGATGAGACTCTTGTTGTCCTTGTCGTGGAACTCAGCAACCTTCTTCAGAAGCTTCTCCTTCTTGTCGTACGGCTCGACGACCTCAACCGTCTGCGTGATCGTGTGCGACGCCGCGAGCTCGAGCGAGCCGACGGTAACCTGGATCTCGTTGTTCAGGTAGTCGCGCGCGAGGCGCTGCACCTCCTTCGGCCACGTAGCACTCCACATGAGCGTCTGGCGGTCGGGCCTAATCTGAGCCAGAATCTTGCGGATCTGGTCCTCGAATCCCATATCCAGCATGCGGTCGGCCTCGTCGAGAACGAGGTACGTGACGCGGTCAAGGTTCGTCTTGCCGATCTCGAGCATGTCGATGAGACGGCCCGGAGTGGCAATAAGGATCTCGACACCGCGCTGCAGGTCGCGGATCTGCGGGCCCTTCGACGCGCCGCCGTACACGCACGTGCTGGACATGTTGCAGCTGCGGCCGAAGCGGTCGCACTCCTGCTGGATCTGGTTCGCGAGCTCGCGCGTCGGCGCCAGCACGAGTGCGATGGGGCCGTCGCCGCGCTGCAGCGGCGTCTGCGCCGCAATGTGGCGGATAGCCGGCAGGCAGAACGAGAGCGTCTTGCCCGAGCCGGTCGACGCAATGCCGATCATGTCGCGGCCCGACAGCGCCATGGGCCAACCCTGGCACTGGATGGGCGTCGGCGACGGGAAGCCGAGCTTCTTGATCTCGTCAACCACGGGCAGCTCCGGCGGGAAGTTCAGTTCGTCGAACGACTGCAGCGGCTTCGGGATGTCCGAGCCGCGCAGCGTCATCTCGTTGTCCTTGCGGAACTGCTCGACCTCAGCGTCCGAGCGGCTCGCGACGGCCGGGCTCTCCTCGTAGAAGTTCTTCGTGAACTCCGGCAGCTCGATCTGCGACCAGTCGCGCTCCTGCAGCGGGCCGACGGGGCCCATCTGGATGTCGTTGAAGCCGCGACCGCCGCCGCCGCCGCCAGCGCCGCCACGGCCAAAGCCGCCGCGGCCACCACCACGGCCACCGCCGTAGCCACCGCGACCACCGCCGTTGCTGTAGCCGCCGCCGTTACCGCCACGGCCACCGCGACCACCGCCGCCCTGGTAGCTGCTGCGTCCACCGTTGTAATCTCCTCTGTAGTCACTCATATTGGGACGCTTGAATTAATGTGTTGTAAAAGTCAATTCGGCTGAGTAGATCCTTTTTATAGAGCGGAAAAAAAAATAATCGCGCGGGTTTATGTAATTTTTTTTTGCACGACTGCAGCTGTCGGTGTCAACCCTACCCTACACATATGCGCATGTTTCGCCCACCTGCAGGAATCGCTAGCTGCGAAGAAGGCTCGCCGGATTGCGTAGGTGTGCAACAGGTGTGCACGGGTGCGGGCCGATGCTGAGCTCGGCCAGGTATGCGGCAAACTACGCGCATGCACTGATCTCGTATGTAGGCACTGTGGGCGTACTGTGAGCAGCTTTTTATCTATGCAGTGCGTCTAGGCGCGGCTGATAAGACCGATGGACCTTTTTTCAACGCCTGCGTCTAGCCCTGCAGGGCCCCTCGAGCTCGCAGGTGCACGAGCCTGCAATCCGGTGGTCTTCTGGAGTGTAGTTCTTAATTGCATACTTCATTTACGGGCCTGAGTGTATTCGTCAAGAGGCCATTGGGTTAGATCGGAAGGGCGTCTTCGGCCGCGCGAAGGAGACGCACCAGCGCGGCCGGCCGCTGCTGGGGGCTGTGTTCTTGCCGGCGTCGCTAGAGAGCTGCTGCTGGATCTCGTCGTCGCTCGCGGTCTCGGCTTCGGCCTCGTTCTCGCTCTCGCTCTCGCTCTCGTTTGTGTACGCAGCTACGTAGTCGTCTCTTTCCCCGTCGCTGGCGTCGCTCGCGCTCATGCCGGACTCGTAGTCGCTGTCGTAGACGCTGGAGAGCGGGTTGCGGTGCGCTTTCCAAACGCGGTTGCACGCGCAGGGCGAGACGGTGATTCGCTGCTTCGGCGCGGCGCGGCGCTCGTCCTCGAACGACGGGAACGTGACGGTGAGGCCGTTGAAGACGCGTGGCTCGTCGCCGGCGCAAATAATGCCCTTTGCTTGTGTGGAGCGGGGTGCCGTCGGGGAGCGCGGCGGCGCTGGGCGGTGCATCATACTCATAGCGGGGGCAGGGAAACGGCGGGCGCGCCTTGTGCACAGTTATGTCTTATGTATTTCTATTCGTTAATAGCCTTATGGACGGCGTCTGGCCCCGTGCGCATAAGCGCCCAAACACTTGGTCGCGTGAGGGCGATCGTTCTATAGTTTGATTGCGCCGCCAAGACTGAAACGCCGCGGCGGGAACCTTAATGCGGCGGAGCGGCGCGCCTAAAGTTCGCGGCTCAGAGGCGCGACGAGCCGAACGTTGCGTGCAAAGACTCCGCGTCGTTTGCGGGCAGGCTCGCTGGGTGGCGCAGCTTCATGATGTCGTGCACGCCCGAGACGACGAGGCGGCCGCTCGGGTTGAAGATCTCGACGGCGACGTAGGCGTTGCTCTTCGTGCTGCTGAGGACGCGGCACTTGATCGTGATGTCGGCGTCCAGCGGGACGGCCTGGATGATCTGCACGTCAATGGAGCGCGTCGTGCCCATGCCCTTCGCAAACGCGGCGAGCTCGGCGTCCGTCGGCGTTGCGCCCTGCCAGTACTTGCTGTCGGCGGCCAGCGCGAGCTGCGAGTACAGGGCGACCATTGTGCTGCTGGCGCCGCCGTGGACCATGTTCACGGAGTTGCGCTGCTCGTGCACGGTGTGCAGCGTGAACGTGACGACCGGGATCTCGCCCGCGCCCAAGGCGACGTCGACGACGCGGATCTTGTCGTAAATAAACTGTACAAACACGCCACCGCGCTGGCGGAATTCGGCGGCCACGTAGTCACAGGCACGCTGAACGAGCTCCTTCGACGGCACAGACATGCGAATTAGGGGGGAGGTGAGCCGGAAGTCAGCAGCCTCGGCTCGTGTGGGGTCGAGGTGGGCCCGCTTAGCTTAGCGTAGCTTAGCTTAGCTTAGCTTAGCTTAGCTTGGGTCCGCTTAGCTTAGCGTAGCTCGGCAGCGGTCAAGCTCGCGTTCGCGCCGTGGGCGCTTAGTCCGCGCTTAGTCCGCCGCCGGCCGCGAGCGGCCCGCGAGCGGCGCGTGGCGCCGCCGATCCGCGCGTGCGCGTGCGTGCGCGCTCGCGCAGCATGATCAATGGCGATCGCCGTGAGGGCGGAGTGCACGGCCGCGCCCGGCCGAGTCCAGCCGGCTCAGCAGGGCGATGCGGCGCCGCGCGCGATCCTGGCCGCTTAACGGCGGCGGCGGGGCGGGCGCGGCGACGGCGAGTCCCAGCTCCCGCGACGGGTGCCACGTGATAGTTATCCGAGTTGGGCCGGCGACCCCGAGTAAAAAAGAAACAAAATCTCAGTTTCTGGAGGCAGCGCGTGCACGTTCGCAATGAGCTCGTCAGACGCAGAGCACGGCGCCAGTGAGGAGGTTTTGAGCCCCGACGGCGGCGCGAGTGCGCGGCAGCGGCGGAAGTGGACGAAGCAGGAGGACGAGCGTCTGCGCTTACTGGTGTCGTACTGGGGCGACCAGGGCGGTCGCCGCAGTAACTGGGACAAGATCTCGGCGAACTTCGAGGACCGCTCGTCGAAGGACTGCCGCAAGCGCTGGTTTCACTCGCTGGATCCGAAGCTGCGGCGCGGCAAGTGGAGCAAGAGCGAGGACAAGGTGCTGAAGGAGGCGTACCAGCGGCTCGGCCCCGCATGGCAGCGCATTGCGCAGCTCATTCCGGGCCGCACGGACGACCAGTGTGCAAAGCGCTACAACGACGTGCTCGACCCGTCCGTGCAGGACCGATTGCGTCCGTGGACGAAGGCAGAGGACGAGCAGCTGCTGAGCCTGCACGCGAAGCACGGCGCAAAGTGGCAGACGATCTCGCGCTGCCTCGAGGGCCGCACGGGCCTGACGTGCCGCAACCGCTGGCGCAAGCTCACGCGCCCGAGCCGCACCGAGTCGGCGCAGCAGAGCTCGGCCGAGGGCGATGCTGACGCTGCAGCGCTCGACGACGGCGCGCGCGCGCCGGAGCCATCGCGCACTGCCGACGGCCCGCTCGCGTCAGGCCTCTCCTTCGACGTGCCCGGGTCCAGTCTCGTGGCCGGCTACCCGGCCGGCGCCGAGCCGAACTGGCTGCTCGGCGGCGGCGGCGGGCCGGGCGGACCCGGCGGGCCGTTTGGCCCGCACCGGAACCTCACCATGACAATTGAGGACCCGTCGGAGCCGCCGCAGAACGCGCTGCAGCAGATGCACCACACAATCTCCGAGATGCACCTTGGCCGCATTTTGCAGCACGCGGCCGAGCACAAGCAGCAGATCGTTATTCACCAGCACATCTACCAGACGGTGCCGCCGGCCGGTACCGTCGCGGGCGAGCCCGTGCTGCAGCGCACGGCGCCGGCGCCACTCATGCACGCGCCACAACCGCATGCGCACGCACACGCGCACGCACATGCACACACGCACACGCACGCACAGCACCCTTCGCACGCGCCACATGCGCCACACGCACCGGCGGCGGTGCCGCCGCCGCCGCCGCCGGAACACGCGTCCATCACCGCTAATAACGCGCCTATGGCGGCGCGCGCAAACGCACCGGCCATGGGCCCGCAGGCGCCGCCGCCAGACGAGTTCCTCGGCCGCCCGCTCTTGTTTGACGAGAACCAGGCGCCGCTGCCGCGCGCAAACCATATGTTCGACGCCGACGCAATAGACTTCCTTGCGTTCAACCCGTCCTAATGCCGCGCGCTGCTTGTAACACTAATAAAAACCGTTATGTCTAGCACAGGCTGCCCTTATGAACTAATAATTATGAGATGCTTTTCGAGCCGCTGGTGCGCGCGCTGGCGCGTAAGTGGCGCGCAACTGGCCCGCCGTCCCGGGGTATGTGGCGGGCCAGGCCGCAGCAGCAGCATAATGAGATGGCGGGATAAGGTGGTGCAGCCGGGGGCCCAGTCGGGTCAGGCGCTAAGCAGTGCCCGCAGCAAGACAGGGGGCGGGCGGGGACATTCTACAGCTTAGTCGGCCGGCTCGAGGCCGCGCGACGACGCGGCGCAGAGAGACGCATGAGCGAGGCTCGTTCAGTTCGCCATTACGACTTGCCACTGCGGCTCACTAATGTAGCTCGCCAATGCGTTTCGCTAATGCGTTTCGTCCGTGCGAATAGTCCGTGACTCGTCGGCGTCGCAATTCATGGTAGGCTAGCCAGGTCGGACTGGGCGCGTATGCGGCTCTAGTCCTCCTCCTGGCCGTCGAACTGGTCGAACGGCAGCCGCATATCGATCCAGTTTTGGCCGGCGAACTTCGAGTTCGACACGCCGTGCTTCGAGAAGCCGTGCTTGTGGTAGAACGGCTGCACGTCCTCGTGCGCAAGCAGCGCCATGCCGTCGGCCGAGCACAGCCCGAAGAACTTCTGCACGTAGTCCTTCATCATGAGGTAGCCGATGTGCTTTTTGCGCCACTGCGGGTGCACGGCCACGCTGTGCACAGCAATCGTATTCCCGTCCTCCTTGTGGCCGCCGACCTGCATCGACTCGTCCGTGACGAAGTCACCGTCCGTCTTCGTGGCAATGATGTGGCCGACCAGCACCTCCTTCACGAGCGTGCTGCGCTTCGCCGCAACGCCGACAACGTCCTCGTCGTCGGCGTCAAACGCGCCGCGCGCCTCGTCCTTGTTCCACTCGTACGTGCGGTCAAACACGCCCGCGCACAGCTCGGGGCACACCGTCAACCGGTACGCGAGCTTCTCGGGCGTCGCGCGCTCGTCCGGCGCGAAGCACGCCTGCTCGAGCTCAATCACTTGGTCCAGATCCGCGTGCTGCAGCGGCCGCACCGCAAACGCCGCAGGCAGGAAGTGGTCCTGTTGCGAGTCGAGCGACTCCAGCGACTCCAGCTCCTTGTACAGGCTCTCAGACGCCGTTGGTCTCATCCTAGTTCTGTCCCTAATCTGCCCCTTTGTTTAAGGCCGTGGTGTTCCTGACTCCCCCGATATTAGGTTTTCAGCCTAGCCACCGCGGCCGGGCGTCGCGCGGGTCCGTCGACCCCAACCGGTCACGCGACCCCGCCCGAACCCTTATTTTTTCGCTTTTTTTCCTCGACGCGGCAGCTGTCCGCAAATTCTCGGGTCTCTCGCGGGGTTGCCCTAACCGCCGCGCGCCCGGCCCGGATAAATGCAGCCGCGCAGACGGCCGCGCTTGCCGCTCCAACGCTGGCCGCTACGACGCTGGCCTCGGCCGCATCGCTGCGCTCATCTTCGTCGGGCTTTGGCGCCGAGGCGTGACGTGGGAGGTGACATCGTCGCGATACGCAGCCCGGCGTACGCCTCGTAAATGGAGGCTAGGGCGCGCGGACTCCGTACTGCGTGTGGCTTGTGCGCGCTTAGATAGCATCGGAGATGCCGGCGGTGGCGGCGGCACCTCCAGGGACAGGCCTCGTGAACGCCGTGCTCGCGCGCGGCAGCAACGGCGCCTTTTCTTGATCGCAGGGCCGTTTCTGCAATCACGCCATTGCGTGATTCGCCACGGCTCGCTATAGTTTAGGCGCGAGGTGCGAGCGTGAGTAATGCATAAGGATCAAATAAATACTAGGCGATTAGGCAGGCAGGCGGGCGTAAACATCTATTCTTCAAAGAGCAGCGCCGCAGCAATATCGGGGTTCCCGCCGGCGCGGCGCAGCGCCTCGAGCACCTGCGACTGCGAGAAGCCCAGGCTCGTCAAATTCGCTACAACTGTCGGGCTGAACTGCGATGAAGGTGCTGACGACGGCTGCGTCCGCCGGGCTCGCTGCGTTGGCTGTATTAGCTGCACTGGCTGCGCTGCCTGCTGTCCTGCTGGCAGCTGTGCCGCGGGCAGTTGGATGCCAGGCATGAACGCGCTCGACCGTAGCGGGGTCATGGTCGTTCGCATGGGCCCGACCGACTGCGGCGGCGCGGCCGAGCCAACGAAGCCAGGTGAGCCGCCGGCGCCCAACGAACTAGTGGCGCCCGGGGCCGACGCGCCCGGTGCCGACGCGCCTGTGGTCGAGGAGCCCGGGGCCGACGCGCCCGTAGCCGACGCGCCCGTAGCCGAAGAACCCGTAGCCGAAGAGCCCGATGCCGACCCGCCCGGGGCTGAGGAGTCCGAGGCCGAAGAATCAGCGTTCTGCTCAGTGGAGCCAGGCCCGCGCGTATTCGCCGAGACGCTTGCGGCCGGCACGGCGGCGCCCGGCGAGCCAAAGTTCTGCGGAATCTCGTTGTCGTTCAGGAACGGCAGCTCCTCGTCGCCCATGCGCAGCTTGTGGCTCTTCAGGTCAATGACGGCCTGGTGGTGCTTGAGCATGTCAAGGCCGAGCAGAAACTCCATGTTCGTGCCCTCGATGACGGTCATGGCGCACGCGAAGTAGCTCGAGCCGATTTTGATCGGCGCCATGTGGATGCGCCCGAGAATCTTGGCCTGGCCCACGCCGTAGGCCATGCCGCGGTGGCGCTTGTCGACGAGGTGCGACAGATGGCAGCGCTCGGCGCAGTCCGGGCTCATGATCGTCGTCTGCGCACCGGAGTCGATGAACGCCTTCACGGGCACGCCGTTCACCTCGATGTTCGCGAACAGCATCGTGACCGTTGCAAACGCCTCGGGCATCTCCTCCATGGCCATGTGGAAGTTGCGGTCGATCTCCTCGTTCTCGGCCTTCAGCTGCAGCTGCTGGTCGTACAGCTTGCGGTAGGCCTTGCGGAACGCCTGTGCGTCGTGCAGCGCCTGCGCGAGGTCCGGCGACTGCCGCGACAGCTGCGTGAACAGCTGCGGCTCGTACAGAATCTGCTGGCGCGCGGCCTCGATCTGCGCGTTCAGCGCATCCTCGTTAATGACGCCCGACGCGCCGGCGTTTGCGCCGGAGCCTGCGCTTGCGCTGGCGCCGGATGGCGCGCCGCGCGCGCGCGCCGCGTCCGCGCTCGACTCCGTGTTCACTATGATCATGTCGTTGTCGTATATGCTGGCCTGCTGCAGCGTCTGCGAGACGTCGAGCTGCCGGTTGTTGTGGAACAGCGTGGCGTCCGGATTCGACTTGAAGCCGGCCTCTTCGAGAACATACGCACGGAAGTCCGCCACAGACATGTCCGGCGCGACCTCGACGGCCAGCACGATCTCCGTGTCTGCAAACGTCACAGTGATATTCATCCTCGGGCTCTTTCTCTCAATTCACCTCTGCGCGGCCGGCTTGCTTCGCGCGTGGCTCACTGACGTCGTGGTTAGAGGTGAAATAATCGCGCGGAGGCGGCTCCTTCCTGCTCGAGGGCCAGGTCACTGTTGGTCACGTGTGTAAGCGCGCAGCTGGGCCAGTGCCAGCGTGCCGCCACACGGGCCGTCGTAGTGCCGCAGGCACGGCGCCCGCTCGTGGGCAGTGGCGGACAAACAACGCAGTGGGGCAAAGACCGGCTGCGGGCCTTGCGCCGAGAGGCCTCGCTCGTGGCAGTGCCTACAATTAAGCAAGTAACTATATAGTAGTCTATGCGGCGGCTAAGCGCGCTTTTGCGCCGGCGCCGGGCCTGCCAGAACGCCGGGAATGACCATGTTCACTTGGTCGCGCTGGATGAGCGCCTTCGCAAGCTGCCGCTGGCCTTTCGGACTGTGCACAGTCATGTCCGTGAGCACAAGGTTCAGGTTCTCGTCGAAGCCCTGCAGCGTGCCTGCGTACTCGTCCTCGTCGCGCGAAATCACCCACACGGGCTTCCCGATGTTTGCGTGCAGCAGCTCAAGTGGAAGTTCTGCCGCCATTTGCTACAGAGTCGCGAGGGAGGTGCTGGCGCTGCTGTGGTGAGAAGCTCGCCGAGCTTGGGTGCGCATGTCTTTTACTCTTGATCCCTTCCGTATCACTGAGCCGCCGGCCGCACGCCGCAACACAATCGCGCCGGCCGGCGCCCGTTCCATACAAAATTAGTACAATATTTTTATAGCGTCGTCTCCTATTACAAAATGCACAGCTCCGCTTCTTTTTGAACGCGACGCTGCGCAAAAGCTGCATTGGCTGCTGTCCTGCGGTGGGGGGTAAGTAAGGTTCGGGGGGCCATCCGCTGCAAGCGCCTGGCGCGTGCGGCCTGCCTCGCTCGCGCGCGTACATACGGCGGCCATATTAGCCCTCAGGCGCGCCGCAGCCTGTCAAGGGTCCTGCACGGAGCCAGCCGCCTGCGCGGAGCCGCCGCTCACGAGAACACGCGCGCGCGGAACATTTCCTCCAGTACGCGGTACGGCTCCGTCAGCGCGGGGACGTGTGCCAGCGGCCCGAGCAGCGGCGGCGGCACCATGATGCCCACGTTCGCGTCCTGCCGCGATTGCACGTCTCGCAGGTACCGGATATTGCTCTGCAGGCGCTGCATGGCCGTCGAGAACATCTCCGAGCCGACGGGCGAGATCATCGAGCTCTTTACAAGCTCTTGGTTGATTGCGAGCACGTACTGCACGCGGTGGCGCAGCACGCCGATCGCGCGCGGCGGCGGCGGCAGCGGCGTCGCGAACTCGAACTGCCGCGCCGGGATCTCGGCCTTCGACGAGCTGCGCTTCGCGCCCGCATCGCCCATGCCTCCAGGACCGCCAGGACCACCAGGACCGCCAGGACCCTGTACACCGAGGTTTCCAGGCCCGCTCGGCGCGCCGGGGCCGCCGGGGCCTGCGTACGCGCCAGGCATGCCTGGAAACCCGGGACGCTGCGAGTTCATAAACGCGCCTACGCTCGGCGTGCTCATGCGCTGCGCATCCATGTACTGCGCCATGCCGCTCGGGTCCGGCATGCCACCCATGGGCGTTGGCGGCACGCCGGGCGCAGGGCCGTGCGCCGGGCCGGCGCCCTGCGCTCGCGACTGCGGCCTCCCGGTCGGCATGGCCTGCATGGGGCCGGGAGTATGTGCAGAGCCTTGAGACATGGCTCTGGCCTGCTGCTGAGCATGAAGCTGCTGCTGCATGGACTGCTGCGACGGGTGCGGTGCCGGCTGCGGCGGCGGCTGTGCCTGCGGCTGCACTTGTGATTGCTGGGCCTGCTGTAGCTGCATCATCTGTCTAGCCCGCATTTGCTGTGAGTGCAGCTGAGCTTGTTGTGCCTGTTGTGCCTGCTGCGCCGGCGGTGCCTGGCCCGGAGCATGTGGTGCCTGCTGTGCCTGCTGTGCCTGCTGCGCTTGCTGTGCTTGCTGCGCTTGTTGTGCCTGTTGCGCGTGCTGAGCTTGCTGAGCTTTCGTGCCCTTCTGGTTGCGTGCCTGGCCAGCGCGCGATTTCTTCGGCTGTGCCGAGCGCACGCCTGGTGGGCCCGTTGTGGCCATCTGGCTCATATTAGGTCCCGCGGGAGGCATTTGCGGCCCGTTCTGGCCCTGGGGACCGCCTTTCGGTATGACTGGCGGGCCGAACTCCATTTGCGACGCGTTCCGCATCGGCATCTGTGCGTACGACCCTCCCTGAGGACTGTTGAACTGGCCCATCTGATCAAAGGGCGCACCGTTGTTAAACTGCGACCCACCAAACGAGCCGCCCATCTGCCCGCCGTTCACAGGCGCCGGCTGGCCTCCCATTTGGCCCATTTGCTGCATGGGATTCATCTGGTTCATCTGGTTCACTTGGTTCATTTGGTTCATCTGGCCCATTTGGTTCATGGGATTTACTTGGCCCATCTGACCCATCTGATTCACAGGGCTCATCGGCGGGCCCATCTGGCTCATGCGGCCCGACGGCTGCGCGTTCATTTGGTTCATTTGGCCCATTTGATTCATGCGGCCCATCTGGTTCATTTGGCTCATCCTGTTCATCTGGTTCGAGGGCGGCGGCGGCCCCTGTGCGCCACCAACAGTATTCATCTGATTACTGCCACCACCGGGCATATTGTTGTCTCCTGGCGGCGCATCCATCGGGTTCGCAGGCCCGCCCATCATCGAGTTGTTGTGCCCGTAGCCACCCAATTGGTTGCCCATCCCGTTGCCCATGGCATTCATAGGAATGTCTGCGCTGCTGTTTGCGCCCATCATCTGGCCGCCCGACGGTCCGAACTGCGAAAACTGGTCGAAACGACTCATGCCCGATGCGGGGTCATCGGGCTGGTCTAGAGGCAGCGAGCCCATGTACGATGACATTACATTGACTGGCTGCCCGAGTATGCTATCCATGCCGTCCATTCTGGGGGCAAGGAGGTCTGGGATTCTAGCCTTCTCGTGGCTAAATCTGCTTCCAAAATCTCGATTCGCGATGCATCGGCTCAAATCTCCCATCATGATGGGAAGGGGCGCCGTGGTCACGTGCGCGGCGCCGGGGAAGCAGATTACAGACGGTGCCACAAACGCGTCATAGCCGGTAGTGAAGTCACCATTCTGAGCAGAAGCATACAAAGTTAATACGGCGTCGACTTTCGTGGAGTAATCATCGCTGTGTAACGCATAAACCCGATGTGCTTATTTACTATGTAAATGTGCTGTCATATAACGTACAGTGTGAAGAGACGAATTTCAGGCCACGCAAACGTACAATTTGTGTTTCAGTCACGGTCTGCATTAACTGGTACCAAGCGTACGATTACAGGCTCCATGCATGTTCTTCTCTGTTTTGGGCGGTTTCGCCTCTTTGTGCCGCGGTCAAGCCGGATCATGTTTGGTCACGTGAATGAGGCTGCTTAAATGTGCCGGGCATGGCCTGCGATCGCCTTCATCCAGTATTCCATAAAGTCTTATATCACTTAGGCCGTAACTAGCGCTTAACCGCTACCGGAAGCAGTGGTTTAAAAGGTGCAAATGGTACGTTAATTGCAACCTGGGAGGTTGACAGTAAGCTTCTTCTGTGGGGACAGAGCGGATGAGCATCCACTGTGAGGCCCAAATAGATCGCGCTTCGGTAAAATGTGTCCAGCTTTACCAATCTCGCTGTTGAGACACGAAATGCAAGATTCGAGAGATTCAACTCTTGGCTGGTATTTCTTAGGATGTCTATATATCTGTCATTGAAGACTAGCGCATCTTTTGATGCTCAGTCTCAGTCTCATCGGGCCTTTACCCTCTCCTAATTGAGGACAGTACCGGCACAACTACGGACTCGAGCACCACTACAAAACCTTACTCTGGCTAGCTCAGCACGCCACCAAACAATGGCTACGGTGTTTTGCACCTTTCGAACCATCGCTGGACTCTACGTTGCCTTGAACAGCACACTCACCAACTTTTCTGAATCGGCTGTCATTAGAACGTCAAAGCGTCTTCCATGAGCGTACCATCAGTGTTCGAAACTCACGTTATATGGCTCAAGCAAAACCGAAGAGGCTCTGGCCGCTCTTAAAGGCCGACCAAACAGCCGCGAGGGTCAAACAGCACCAGAAGCTGAATTGATGTTAGGCCTATGTTTGCTCAATCTATAGAAGGAAATAGGAATCAACAGCAAAACACCTGTCTCTCATTAGTACACAAGGCTGTTACATTCTAAATGCAAGTAGCTAGCGTCTAAAAAGGTGATCTGTAGCCTTGGTTTTCAGCATGCGGCTGTCAGAATGATATGAAGGACCGATGCTCAAGTATTTCACTTTCCCGGATACTGCCGCCACTGATATGATAGCGGGCCTGGCAAAGTCAACTGTGAGATGTACGTCTAACCTCAAAGAGGCGCATTACCACAACCCTTTTGGTGGGATCACGGACGATCAGATGCATTAGCGTTGGCGCCGCTTAGTAAATAAAATTACCGCGTCAGGTAACTTCATTTCACGATGAAGGGTTAGCGCTATCACCGGTGATGTGCGAATAGGATGAGGATCTTTAGGAGAATGGCCAGTTTAAGTACGCCTAAATAAAACGTTCTGACTTTTGTATTCATCAGTCCTTCTATAGTGCCTTTTTAGACTGCGTACACGTTTTGTGCCATTCTCGTATCCGTGGGCTCAAACATGTAAATTTCGCCATACAGGCTAGCTTCACATTCAAATGTTCAATATTTCAGTTTTAATGAACCGCAAGGGGTTTGCATTAACCGTAGCACACCCATTGGCACTCGTCAAATGTGCTCACGTAGTCTTTGTTAAATTTGAACTTTGGCTTCTTCCACGCACTACGAGGCAATCTTTGTATTTCAACTGAGCACCCGTGGCTGAGAGGTTTTTCTTAAAACCCATTTTTTGTATCTGAAAGCCTCTTGGTGCCAGATGAAACACTTCGCAGTCCTTTGAATCTCAGCACGCAAGACTGTCTCCATTGCACGATGTCTCATAGGTTCAGTGCCTCGTTGTAAATTCCTTAATCGTGTGCTGCCCAGTACTTGTTCTTGTTCAATTGTAGTGACGCTCGACTAGTTTTGGGCCAACTGTGGTTGCTGCTTTGTCGGCTAGGGCGCATGTATCTGCAAGCAGACTCGGTTCTCAGAGTCGCTAATCATGTGCAACGAATGAGATACCTCTTGACGCTTTTTCTGTTGTGTGATTCCGGTTAGAACTCTGCTGAACAAGTATATCTTGTCGCTGAATGGCCAAAGATAGGCAGTGCCAGCACCAGCTCATGCTTTGAACGCCTGAATATGCCTGCCCAACCATCTTCGCCAACACACACGTTTAGGCCATCGTGCAGCGATCTCGTTGTTTAGATGTCCACCTCATCTTTACTCTTTCAAACCTCAGGCAACGCGAGATCACTCATGCCGTTGCCCCGCAAAGCACTCTGGTTTGGGCGTTGTGCTGTTAGCAGAGGCGGTTTGCCGCTTCTTGACGGTCGCCTCCCTGCTCTGGTTTTTATGACCACTGTGCTGTTCGAACACTGTCAAGCACTAGCATGTACAGTTTATTTTAAATCTAGGAAGCTGCACAATCGGTAATATCATAGACTATATTCGTCGCCGGCGCCACGGCCACAAGTGATGCTGTGGGTGGTGCTATTGAAGCCTGCAGCTCAATGAGCCGTTCTCCAATGCCCAGTCCGCAACACCGCAAGCGCGCACAAAGAGCCGATCCAAGCTGCGCCTGTAGGGGCCAGAAATAACCACCCTTTTACATGACGACGGTCGAGCCGAACTTCTCCTCGTAGCCCGGCACGTCCCAGCGGCCCTTCTTGATGAACTCCTTGACCTTCTCGTCGACCTCGGGCGCCGCCTTCAGAATGTCCTCGACAACGAGGTCCTCGAAGGCGCGCGCACTCTTGATGTTGTTCAGCGTCTCCTTCAGCGCGCCAAGCTCCTCCGTAACCTTCGACTGCGTCTGCTCCGCGTTCTCGAGCGCCTTCGCCTCGAAGGCCTGGATCGTCTTCAGCTGCTTCGACGTGTCGTACGTCGTCGGCTTGAACGACTTGAACGCATTCTCGACCTCGCCCACAATCTTCAGGTTCTTCAGCGTGTTCTTGTAGTACGCGAAGTCCACATCCGTGGGCTGCTCCTCGAGTTGCGTCAGCTTCACCTTCGCATCCTCATTGCGCTTGCGGAACGCGAGCAGAGAGCTCGACGTAGACCCGGACAAACCCAGCGTCGAGATGATTTTGCTCCAGTCCAGCTTCGTCGTGACCTGCTTCGTCGCCATTGTGTCTGAGAAAAGAGGTTGGAGCAGAGCTGGGTTGTGTCGACGAATGAAAGGCTGGGATCATGTACTGAGTAATCAAGTCCTGGTTACGCTTAACGCTCGGCGCCGCTGCGACGCGCGTTGGGCCGCGAGGGTTACCGCTATGGCTGGCCAGCGGAGGGCCCGAGATCCGCCTGTCGCGGCGTTTCCTACGCGCAGTGCGCGAGAGCCTAAATAGCGGGTCGTCGTCGAGTATAAGCATGAAGTCAAAAAAAAGTAGTCTATTTAACGCACCAATATCCTCTTCAGAATCTTTTTTAGCTCCGTGTATCTTATTCTAAGTCCACCTATTTGGCCCACTCCAATACGCGCTCCGGTCGAGCTGATATGACCACGGGTTCCGCGAGCTCCGGAACGACAAGCGCTCCAAACCGGCTGGCCAGAGCAGCTGAGCCGCCGTCCAGCTCCTCAATGCGCCGCAAGAACCTGTCCACGGCCGACTTCAGCGCCGCAGACTTCGGGCTGAGGACTTGCGCGCGCGACAGGCACCACTCAATGACGCCTTGCCTCGCGAACACGTCCACAGCTTCGCGATCAACAGCACCGCTCGTCAATGTGTTCACAAGCCACACAAGTTCGCGAGGCTTGCTATCAGACTGGCTCTTTGCAATCATCTTGAACAACGGGATGTCCGTCTCAAAGACGCTCGGGCCTTCGAGCAGCCAGCCGCTCACTTTCTCATGCAGGAAATGCCCCGGCCGGGCAATTATTTGCACGACTTGCCCAATTATGACCGCCAGGTACGCCGGAATTCCAAGGCCCTTCTCGACGCGCTGCGCGTGCAGCGTGAGGAGCTTGTTGACGACGAGTGCCGTGCCAACCTCGTCCTTGAACTTACGCTGCTCAATGGCCTTCGACTCGTGCGCCAGCAGCCGGTACGCCGTGTCGCTCAATTGCTCGTCAGCCAAGCAGCAGACCACAAACGAAAGCAGCCCTGACGTCAGAAACAGCTCGGACCGCTCAAGCAAATACTCGCAGCTGACCACGGTGTTCAGCAAAAACAGGCTGTCGTAACAACGCTCAGCATTGTCCGGGCCTTGCAGATCGTACTGCTCTATACTCTGCACGATGTCGTGGAATCCCGCGCTCGAGGAGACTTGCCAGACGCGGTGCGGCTCGAATCGCTGCACGGTCTCTTTGATCCGCACTTCGTCGAGCGTCACGTATAGATCCGTGCCCTTCAGCACTATTAGTGGGTCTGCACCGTAGTCGTCTGCGAGAAGCGCAAGGTTCGCGCGCGCCGGCCGAATCTCCCAGGACTGCACGTTGTCTACCCAAGACCGCTGTCGGTTAGACTCAATGGTTTCAAGGATTCCTAGCAGAATCTGGTCTTTGGCCCGCACCGTGCCGGAGTAGCGAACAAGAATGCCTTGCTCAACTGCAAGCGTCGAGTTCGCATCGCGGTCCGCGCAGAACAGGGCATAGATCAGCACCGTCTCTTGCAACGAGTTCCCGGCTTCAGCTTCCAGCAACGTGGCCAAATGTCCCGAGGACTCTAAGGGCCTCGCCTTCCCTTGAAGCGCCACGCGACTAGCCATGTCACACAGCGCCGGCTCGCGGCTATGCCTGATTGTAGCATCGAGCAGTGCGTTCAAAGCGTTCGGGTGAACATGGCCCCATATATCAAGCGTGTCAAGCACGAGCTCATTGAAAATAGCGACAAACCCCACCACACTCGCGTTCATGCGATGCTCGGCAAGGCTCTTTGTAAGTTGCAGCACGGCGATTTTGAGCCATCGAGAAAGGAAGGGAGGATCGCAATCTACGAGGCTTGCGAGCTCAGGAAGCAGAACGGAATTACGCGAACCAGTTTTGCCTCGTTCCACAAAGGCCGCGACGGCCTCCCACACGTCGGACGAGAAGGTTACCTGCGTTTTTAGCTCAGCAAGGATGCGGATGCCCGACGCATTATCGTGCAAAATGAGCTCTGTGGCCGTTGCCACGGCTGTCTCCCGGTTTACAGAGGCTGGGGCAAAGCGCGCTGCGGCAGTCAGCACAGGCGCCGACTCTGCAAAGCTGCCCGATTCGTCGTATTCACCAGTCACAGTTACGAGAGCAGCCACTGTCTCAGCGTTTTTGGCTAGCTTCATGAGAGGCGCAGCATCATCAGCGGAAACTGACTTGGCTTCCCTGAGCAGCAGATTCTCGGCAACGCCATCGACATCTAGGAGGGACTGCACAGCGTTTAGAGAAAGCACGACACCACGCGCGTTCAGCTCCTGCAGAATGCGCGAGTCCTTTGTGCTCAAGACATGCGACGTCAAAAACTCGCTGCTTTCGCGCGAGATTCCGAGGTCCCAGTTCGTGGATTGCTCTAGAGCGCGGCCGAGTTCGGGGCTGCTTCGGTCTTCAAGAATGGCTAGATATGAGTGCAGCATTTCTCTGGGTCCGGTGACAAACCTGCGAAAGGCGGCCTCCGTTGTTAACAGATCAAGCATGTCTTCCGGGATGCTAGCCAACAAGTAGTTTTGGACTTCTGGACGTTCTGAGGACTGCGATACTCGGAACAAGGTAGCAGCCAACTCCAGTCGATTCGTGATTTTGAAGACGAGATCCTGCCGCTGCATGATTGCCTCGTCGGAGGCGTCTAAAACGAAGTTGAAGAACTCGTCACTGGCGGGCTGCGGAGGCAAGGCTTGCAGTCCGAGACCAGTCGAGTATTCGTTAAGAACGGCGCCGTCTTCGCCCAGCACGACGAGGCTCCTGAGGAACATCTGCAGGAGGTGCTTCACGGCGCCGTCGTTGTCGCGCTCAGCGAAGAAAGAGGTATACTGCTCAATCATTGCCACAGCAAACGGGCTCACTGATTCGGACTTGACTTTGTCAATATATTGGTAGGGCGTGCGGACAGCACGTTGCACGGACTGGTCCAACAGGGACCAAACAAGGTCAGCGCGGGCTGCACCCAGGGTGAGCAGCAGGCCGTCTACAGGGTGCGCAAGGGTCGCCATGTCGGCGAACAGCTGCGTGGGCTCCACGAGGTATTGCAGCAGCTGGCTGCATTTGTCCTCGAGCGCGAGGTTGAACGTCGCGAACTTGAGCAGCTGGGTGAACAGACTCGGGCCCTCCTTCGTGGGGTTCCACCATTTCGTCTGGTCACTAGTGACGGTCTGGATCTCAAGGAGATTCTCGGCCTGTACGAGCGCTAAGCCGCTGACCTCCTTTGCTTCCAAGGGAAGCTGCAGATTAAGGCTAAGGGGCCTGAGCAAGCAGAATTCCCTCACAATTGCCAAGTGCGCCGTGAGCAGCAGATCCGGTTCTGTTGTGCGCGTGAACATGTGCACGTCCGGCAGTCTGTTCTGCAGCATTTCGTCACACAGTTCGGTTGCATTCCACTTGCGCGGTTCGTAAACGTCACGCACAGCGCGGCGAAGCCGCTGCAGAGCCAGCAGAACAATCTGCGCCGCTTGGAACTGCACGAGCTTCGAGTCCTTGAACTGCACGGCCTGCTGCAAAGCCGTTTTCGTAGCCGTGACGGGAAGCAGCGTTTTGCTGACGGTCTCTACGGGCGGCGGCGGCGCGGACTCGTCTGCGTCGGCAGCTATGAATGGGATGTCGAGTTTCATGACCCGAATGTGCAGCACCGAGAATGAGAACCACCACATCGAAGCCTTTGGAGTTAGCGGGTATACGGGTGCGAGCGTGTCGAAGTGCGGAAGCACGAGCTCGGGCATCTCGCGCAGCAGTTTAACGACGAGGTCCATCTGCACGGTGTTTTCCCACGGCTTCACGATCTTGAGGAATGACTTTGCGAGAGCGTGCTCGCCGGCCATGCGCACGCCGTAGTGTTTGTCGCAGAGAAGCATGGCCAGGAACGAGGCGACGTCGTTTGCGAGCTCGGGTTCGGAGACGCCGAGGGCGCCAAGCAGCCGCACCATGTTTTTGAGCGTCCAGTCGTTGAACAAGCTCATTTTCGTTGTTTTTGAAAACGTTGTTACGTCCTTCAAAACGCAGTCCTTGAACACGGCCATTGTCTCGCGCACGACGAGCGGCTCCTCTTCGTGGCCGAGCTTGCCGATCCAGGCGCTGAACACGTTGCGCGTCGACAAAAGGTCCTTGCGCAAGTGCGGCGGCGCGCTGCGCACGAGCTGCATGTAGAACTTCAGAAACGCCTCGCGGAACGGTGCTGTGGCCAAAAGCTTCGGAATGATGCGCAGCGTGAAGTCGAATTGCGTGGCCAGCTCGACAGGAGCGTGTCGGGCCACGCTCTGCAGCAGCGACAGGGCCGGCAGCGTGAGGGCCGGCCGCGCCTGCGTCAGCGCGCGGTACACAACCTTCAGGCCGTCGTCCACAATCTTTAAAGAGGCGGCCGTTGCGGTTTCTTGGGGCAGGCCATCGCGCTCGAGCACGCGAGCAAGCGCCAGCGTCGAACTGCCGAGCACGCCCATGTTCGAGGACGAGAATGCGTAGGACCAGTCCGCGAGGATTTTCGGCAGGTTCTGGTCCACATAGGCGAACAGCGCCGCCTCGTCCTGCGAGCTGCGCTGGAGCAGGGCAACAAGATTGTCCATACTTCCTGAATTGCAGCTGCTGTTTGCGCAAGTCCAGCTAAGCTTCCTTTGAGGGGGGAGGGAGTGGCTGTTTACGACGAACCAAGAAAAATTAAGTGTGCATAAATGCGGCTGCCCTGAAACTTTCCAGCGGGCGACCTTACCCTGATGCACTTAGCGGCGGGACAAGGTCGACGCAGTCCAGCTAGGCGCATTTAGCGAATATATATACTACAATTTGCGAGCGCACTCGCACGAGTGCGCTACTGTTCGGGGATCCAGAACTGCACGCCCTGGTCGGCCGAGGCCATGAGCATGGTTTTTGGGCTGAATGCGAGGAGGGCCGGGTTCATGCTGACCTGCGTCTCGTGCACGGGCGCGTGCACGGCGTCCTTGCCGCTGGCTGCGGCGGCAGCCATATCCCATATGCAGAGGCGGCCGTTATTGCTGCCGCCGACGAGCCACTTTCCGTCCATGGAGAAGGCGATTGGCGACGTTGATGGGAAGTCGCGCTTCAGCGGTTCGTGGCCCGTGATGACGCCGCGCGAGTCGCCCGTGAAGGCGTCGAACAGGCCGTGGTTACGGCCGTCCGAGGCGAGGGCAATGAGTTTCGAGTCGTTTGAGAACTCGATTTTCTGCCACGAGCCCTCGATGTGGTGCGCGCTGAACTTGACGAACGGCTGCTCGTCGAAGCGGCGGATGTCGTAGAGGGCGACCGTGCGCAGGTCCTGCGAGGCGACGGCGAACACGACGCCGAGCGCGTCGAACGCAACCTGGCTCGGCGAGGGCACGTTCAGCAGGCCCTGGCAGTTCGGGCTGCGCAGGTCCCACACGCGCACGGTGCGGTCGAGGCCCGAGCTGAGGAACGTGTCGTCGATGGGGCTGACCTCGAGCGACGTGACCTTGTTTTTGTGGCCGCGGAAGTAGCGGATGTACGAGTTGTCGTGCAGCGACAGGTAGCGGATCGAGTCCTCGTCCTTCGTGGACGCGTACAGGCAGTCCGTGGAGCGGTGCGTAAAGCGGGCGAGGTTGCACCCGTACTTCTTCGAGAGCACTGTTTTGCTATGCGTGCCCGTGCGGCAGTCGTAGAGCTGGATCGACTCGTCGCGCCCGGCGCTGAGCAGCCACTGCCCGCTGTCGCTGAAGTCGAGGCTTGTAACGAGCGACTCCGGCGCGTGGTTCGTGAGCGTGCGCGCCGGCTGGAAGCCCGTCATTGTGCGCAGACTGTACGCCATGGTCGGCCCGCGCTCAGCTTGTCGAAAATGCGACTTACCTCAGCCAGCGTCGCGACCGCGCAGGGGCGGCCCCAATGGCGCCACGCGGGGGCTCGAGCCTTTAAATTAGGTGGAGGCAGCAGAACGCAGACACTCTGTCCTACTACTGCGAATTACAATATAATTTCGCCATATAAATATTCTGCTCCCTGGCCCCCACGAACGTACTTCCTGGCCCACTGGCGTGCTGCCCCACCCCGCTCAGCCCTTCACTGCTACGTCCCGCTTCTTTCCACCTCCATACCCGTACGTAATGACGCGTGTTGTGCAGGAGGCCGAGGCGCTTATGGCCGACTACATGAAGGGCTACGACTCGTCCCACGACATGCACCATGTGCGGCGCGTGCGCGACATGGCGCTGCGGCTCGCTACCAGCGTCGATGCGCCTGCAGCGGCGGACGCGCCCGCCGTGGACCTGCTCGTTGTTGAGCTTGGCGCCATTTTCCACGACCTCGTGGACCACAAGTACGCGGCCGACGCGAGCCGCCTCGGCGTTGTGCAGACGCTGCTACAGAAGCACGGGCTGAGCCAGCACCAAATAGCAGACATTCTGCGCATTGTCGAGAGCACGGGCTTCAGCCAGGAGCGGCGGCTGCGCGCGGCCGGGCTGTGGACGGCGTGGCACGACACGTCCGTCGAGTTCTGCAGCGTGCAGGACGCAGACCGGCTCGACGCCATTGGCGCCTTTGGGATCATGCGCGTGGCGGCGTACGCGTGCCGCGTGGGCCACGCGCTCATGGACGGCACGGGCCCCGAGCGCAGCCGCGACAGCGCGTACGAGCACTTCTACGACAAGCTGCTCCAGCTGAGCGCGACCATGCGCACGCCGCTAGGCCGCCGGCTCGGCGCCGAGCGCCACGAGTTCATGCTCGCGTTTCTCGAGCAGCTGCGCCGCGAGCACGCGCTCGCCGCCTAGGCGCCGCCTCCGCGCCTCGCCACCGCCTATTTACATATGTACGTAGTACCCTAGCCCGTGCGAGACGTGCCCGCATTTTCGCGCCCGCCCAAACCACGCACACGCCAGATGGCTCGGCCGCGGTCGAACTTGAAGCCGCAGCTCGAGTGGTCCGAACACAGCGGCGCCTTCGAGCCTCCAGAATTCTCGATGCTGGACGCGCCGGACTTCCCGCGCGCTGCGAATGCGGCCGCTACGGCCGCCACGGCGCGCGCTGCCGAACCCGACCGCGTAAAGCCGCTACCGGCCAGCCGTATGCCCTCCAGCGGCCGTGCGCTTTCCGCCGGCCGCGAGCCGCCAACTATGCCGCTGGATGTGCACGCCGCGGGCGCGCCACCCACGCCTCCGTCGCTCGGCTCCGAGCCCGACTCTGATCTCGACGATCTGCAGAACGTGATGGTGATTCTGCCCTCCGACGACAACAACGTCGACTGTGGCCGCACCCAGGCGGCACCGGTGCGGGCCGCTGCTTTCGATTCGAACGAGGAAGTCGTCATTCCGTCGTCGTCACCGTCACCGCCGCAGCCGTCGCGCGCGCCTCTGCAGTCGCCGCTGCGCTCGCCTCTGCAGACACGGCCGCTGCCGCAGAAACCCACCCATGAGTCTTCGCGGCAGGCTTCGTGGCAACCTCCGCGGCAATCGTCACAGGAGCCCGCACGGGAGCCTCCACAGGAGCCCCCACAGGAGCCCTCACGGGAACCATCGCGGCAGCTATCGCGTGTGGACGGCGGTGGCTTCGCTGGCATGATCGGCTCGTCGCCTCCCGCGCCGAAACAGAGCCTGCCCTTCCGCATGGAGGAGGCGCCGGCGTCGGACTTGGCGTCGCAGACGCCCGAAATCGGCTCGCTCCTGGCGGAGAAGATCGCCCTTCTCGACCAGAAGCTTATTGCTTATGAGAGGGTGCTCACCATTCACAAGATCAAGGTCGACACGGAGCAGATCGACGCGCGGCTGCACGAGGTGGACCGGCGTATTAACCGCTTTGTGGAGGAGGACCTCGCCCCGGCAGCGCCGCCGCCGCCGCCGCCTACGCTCGGCGTGCCGCTCGGGCCGGGGCTGCCGTTTGACTCCGACGACGACTTCGACGTTGTTGTGGACTCCGTGGGACCGGCGGATCGCCGCGCGGCCCCGGCCGCCGCAGGGCTCGAATCGCGCTATGTGGATCTCCTGTCGTCGTCGGACTACGACGACTCGCTGCACTTCAGCACCGAGGCCTCGCGCGCATTCGCGGCTGCGGCCGACGGCGAGGACGATGCACACGACATCAGCTCGGACATCGTCATGGAAACAGCGCCGCCGCCGCAGCTCACGCCGCAGTCCACGCAGGCGCCTGCAAAGCCGTGGACGAAGGAAATGATGTACCTCCTGCGCACAAAGTTCGGGCTGCCTGGGTTCCGGCCGAACCAGCTCGAGGCCGTGAACGAGACGCTCGCCGGTAACGACCTCGTTGTCCTCATGCCTACGGGCGGCGGCAAGTCCCTGTGCTACCAGCTGCCGGCGCTGTGCACGTCCGGAGCGACGCAGGGCACGACCATAGTCATCTCGCCGCTCATCTCACTTATGCAGGACCAGGTCTACCACCTAAAGAACCGCAACATCAAGGCCGAGATGATCAACTCGAGGCTCAGTGCCGGCGAGCGCAACGAGGCGTTTAACCGGCTGAACGCGGGCGAGCTGCAACTCCTCTACATCTCGCCGGAAATGCTCAGCGCAAGCGCGGCCATGCGCTCGTCGCTGCAGAGGCTCCACGGCCAGCGGCAGCTCGCGCGCATCGTCATTGACGAGGCCCACTGCGTGTCGTCGTGGGGCCACGACTTCCGTCCGGACTACAAGGAGCTCGACCGCGTGAAGAGCGAGTATCCCGGCACGCCCATTCTTGCCCTCACGGCCACGGCGAACGAGCGCGTTTTGCTCGATATTGTGGGCTGCCTGCGGCCGAACCCCATCGTGCTGAAGCAGAGCTTTAACCGGCGGAACCTCGTGTACGAAGTGCGGCCTAAGCCGGCGTACGTGACGAACGAGATCGCCGCCATTTGCCGCCAGTTCGCGGGCAAGACGGGCATTGTCTACTGTTTCTCGAAGAAGAGCTGCGAGGACACGGCTCGCGACTTGCGCAGCATGGGGATCAGTGCCGCGCACTATCACGCCGGCATGGAACAGGAGTCGCGTGCGCAGACGCAGCAGGACTGGCAGGACGGCCGGTGCGCCGTCGTGTGCGCGACGATTGCCTTTGGTATGGGCATCGACAAGCCCGACGTGCGGTTTGTGGTGCACCAAACACTGCCGCGCAACATCGAAGGGTACTACCAAGAGACTGGCCGGGCCGGCCGCGACGGGCGCATCTCGACGTGCGTGCTTTTCTACAACTATTCGGACGTGCAGCTCGTGCGGCGCATGATCGACGGCGACACGAACCTCTCGTACGCAGACAAGGAGCACCACAAGGCGCTGCTGAACCGCATGCTGCAGTACTGCGAGAACAAGACGGACTGCCGACGCCGGCAGGTGTTGCAGTACTTCAACGAGGACTTCGATGCGCGGCACTGCGCGTTCATGTGCGACAACTGCCAGAACATGCGCGGCCAAGTCGTGCTGAACAAGGACCTTACGAGCGAGGCGAAGCTGCTTTTGCAGATGACCGAGAGCGCACAAGACCAGCAGGTCACGATCCAGCAGTGCCTGGACGTCGTGCTCGGTCGCAGCACGAAGAAGGTGCGCGACTGCGGCTTCGACCAGCTGCCCACGTACGGCAAGCTGCGCACGATGGCCATGACGGAGGTCGAGCGGCTCGCGCACCACCTCGTGACGGAGCACGCGCTCGAGGAGTACTCCGTGCGCGCACACTCGCGCTACCCGCAGACGTATGTGCGGCTCGGCAGCAGCGCCCGTGCCGTGCTCGCCGGAAGGCAGGCCGTGAAGCTAAAGACCGTGTCTGGACCGGTGCCGTCGGCCGGGCCTGTCGGCAGCGCGCCGGCCGGCTCCGGCTCTAAGCGCGCGGCCGGCGCGCCCACAAATGCGCGCGGTGCGAAGCGCGGGCGCTACGGGGCCAGCAGTGCCGGCCGCGCGGGTCGATCGTCTGCGGGCAGGCGCACGTACGGGCGCGGCGCAAGCCGTGGGACCTAGCACGCTGCTCCTATCCGCTGCTCCTGCTAGCTCGCTGCTCTTATCCTGCTCCTATCCGCTGCTACTACCCATTGCTCCTATCCGCCGCTCCTGCTAGCCGCGCCGCGACTTGTCGTCTTCCATGGCCTCACTACACAACTTGCGCGGCGCTGCGCGGAGCTATTCATACCCGTCTACGAGACACATGCTGTTTATGGCACTTCTGCTTGCCGTTGCTGGCCACTTAGTTGCGCCGTAGCGTGCAGCCTCTATTTATATTCTACTGCTTTATTCCCTAATTAGCCTGCATAGCTGCTTAATTCTGCGTCCTTTGCAATGGCGGGCGGCTGGCTATTTATGGAATTTGTGCCGCTCATCGACGATTACGGCCTCAGGTTGCCGATAAGCCGCGAAACCGATATGCGCCGAACCGAGCCGCTCCTAAAACTGCCATTTTTAGCCACGCTTTGAATATTTCAGTTCTGGCAGTTGCACTTGCCGACTGCATCGTCGTTGGCGGCGGGCTGGCCTTTGGGCGGCTGCTGAATAAACCCCGCTCAGTTGTGACCACGAAGGCCCCGGAGACTCTGATCCTCGCTGGGATGCGTGATGGACCGCCCGATTCTTCCAAAGAGAGGGTCGTTTAACTCGCGCACATCCGAGGGCAGCGGCTTTGAGTACACAGGGCTGCCGCAGTCCTCGGCGTCGCCCTACAAAACGAGCGAGAACGTCGCGCCGCAGTTCAGCTCCTACGACGGGTCGAGCCCGTACTCGCGGTCGTCTGAGGGCGGTTTCTACAACTACGGCGGCGCGCCGCCGCCGTCGCAGTCGCCGTACCGGCCGCCGATGGGCTACGCGCCGCAGTCGGCCGGCGGCGGCAGCGCCTACTACGCGCGCGCGCGCGCGCCGCCGCTGCGGTTCGACTCGCACTCAGCGCTCTACGGCGGCGACTGGGGTCCCGGCAACGTCGTGGCACTAACGACGTTCAACGAGGAGCCGACGAACTACGTGCACGTCGTGCGCGCGGATGTGCAGGGCGCGTACACGTTTGCGAGCGTAGCCGACGCGCTCGTGACGATGCCGCAGACGAAGGTCGCGTGGGAGCCCGCGGCGGCTGCGGCGGGGCGGCTCATCACGTCCGGCGACACGCTGCGCGTGTGGCAGCTGCTCGAGCAGAGCAAGACGCTGCAGCCCGTGGCCGCGCTCACGAAGCGGTCGAAGGCGGCGGCGCCGGAGTCGCCGGCGCCGCTCACGTCGTTCGACTGGAACGCCGTGAACACGAACGTCGTCATCACGGCGTCCATCGACACGACGTGCACGGTGTGGGACCTCGCAAAGCAGGCCGTCAGCACGCAGCTCATTGCGCACGACCAGGAAGTCTGCGACGTCGCGTTTTTGCACGGCAGCCAGTGCCAGTTCGTGAGCGCCGGCGCCGACGGCAGTGCGCGCTTGTTCGATCTGCGCGCGCTCGACAACTCAACAATCATCTTCGAGCCGCAGCCAGCCACGCCGCTGCTCCGCGTCGCGCCGTCGCCCTACGACGCGAACATCCTCGCCGTCATTGCGCAGGACCGCACGGCCGTGTATACGGTCGACATCCGTGCGGCGCGGAACCCGCTCGGCGTGCTCGAGGGCCACGAGGCGCCCGTGAACTCCGTGCGCTGGCTGCCGCACGCGCGGAACATGCTCGCGTCCGGCGGCGACGACTGCCAGGTCCTTGTGTGGGACACGGCTAACGCCGCCGTCGTCGGCTCGCTGTCGGAGTCGGCGCAGATCAACAACGTCGTAGCCAGCCCCGACGGGCAGTGGCTGGGCTCGATTTTTGGGAAGTCGCTGCAGGGCTTCAGCACGCAGATGGCGTGAGGCCGCAGCAGTTCGTTGGTCTTTTAATTCTTTTTTTTTTTTTTGGAAAACGTATTGCATGGCAGCCGGTGCGCAGGCGCCGCCAAGCCACCCCCCACTCCCCCACCAGATGACTCCTCGCATAAAGCAGACGGCCGCGTACGCACCGCGTACAAGGACGCCGCTTAAGTATTATTTACCGAAAGAAAAACCTGTTTATGTCTGCGCCATTGCGTGGCCGCGCGGCTGCGGCCGCGCGCGCGCTTATTTAGAGGGCGCCGGCTGCGGGCCGGTTTGTTTAGCTCGTTGTTTACATTTTACATTATCTAAGTCCCACCCGCCTAGTGGCTCGAAAAAATCTGTGGCACCTCCTCTTGCGATATTGTCATCCGGACCCAACGAAGACCCCCATGATGAAGGTCGAGGAGTTGTTGCAGACGGCTGCGAGTCCCACCGTCGACCAGTACGTGCGGGTTGAGGCTCAGCAGCAGCTGGAGCGCGCAGCCGCCGAGCAGTTCGAGCTCTACATGGGCGAGCTTGCCGCCGTGCTCGCACCCGAGAGCAACAAGCCGACCGAGATCCGCATGCTCGCGGCGCTGGCGCTCAAGAACGAGCTGGTCACGAAGAACGAGCTGCAGGCAGCGCGGCTGGCCCAGCGCTGGGCCGAGGGACCCATCTCCGTCGAGACGAAGCAGCGCGTGAAGGCGACGGCCGTGGCCACGCTTGCCGACGCGAACGCTGGCGTCACGGCCGCCGCGGCGCAATTAGTCGCCGCCATCGCCACGATCGAGCTGCCGCGTGGCGAGTGGCCCGAGCTGACGGTCTTGCTCGTGAGCATGACGAACCCGGACGACCAGGCGTCCGGCGTGAAGAAGGCCGCCCTCACAACGATCGGCTACATCTGCGAGTCGGCGAATCCGGCGAACCCGAAGCTCGAGGAGCAGATGAACGGCTTCCTCACGGCCATCGTGCAGGCGGCCCAAAGGACGGAGACGGACGAGTCCGTGCGCCTGGCCGCCATCAACGCCCTCTCGAACTCGCTCGAGTTCATCCGTGCAAACTTCGCCCGTGAGGGCGAGCGCAACCTTATTATGATGGCCGTTTGCGAGGCCACGCAGAACACGGGCGAGGAGCTGCAGAGCGCCGCTTTTGGCTGCCTCGCCAAAATTATGCTCCACTACTACGAGTACATGCGCTCGTACATGGAGCAGGCGCTGTTCCAGCTCACCGTGCAGGGCATGCAGTCCGAGCACGACGGCGTGCAGTGCATGGCCGTTGAGTTCTGGAGCACCGTCAGCGAGGTCGAGCTCGACCTGCAGTTCGCCGACGAGAACGAGCCGTCCGGCATCGCTGACTCGCCGCGCTCGTTCCAGTTCGTGAACCAGGCATTGCCGCAGGTCCTGCCGACGATTCTGAAGCTGCTCGTGAAGGACAGCGAGGATGTGGATGAGGACGAGTGGAACGTGAACATGGCCGCCGGCACCTGTCTCGAGCTCATGGCGAAGACGGCCGGCGATCCGGTGCTTGAGATCACGATGCAGTTCGTGGCGCCGAACATCGAGAGCCCGCAGTGGAACTACCGCGAGGCCTCGGTCATGGCGTTCGGCTCCATCCTCGAGGGCCCGAACCGCGAGCAGCTCGTCAGCATCGTGCACAGCTCGCTGCGCCCGCTGGCTGCCATGATCAAGGACCCATCCGTGCCCGTGCGCGAGACGGTCGCGTGGTGCCTTGGCCGCATTGCCGACTGTGCCATTCCGGCCCTCGACACCGCCGAGCAGCTGCAGGTCGTTGTAGAGGCCGTCGTCAGCGGCCTGCAGGACGACCCAAAGGTCGTCACGCACAGCTGTTGGGCTATCATGAACCTGGCGGAGCAATTGAACCCGATCCCGCACTCGGACACGTCCGTCATGTCGCCGTTCTACGAGGTGCTCACGTCGTCGCTGCTGCACGCGAGCAGCCGCTCCGACAACGAGCACAGTGCGCGCACATCCGCCTACGAGGCTCTGTCCAGTCTTGTTATCTACGCGCCGCAGGACACGCTGCAGCTCGTTATGGGCTGCTCGGGTGTCTGCGACGAGCGCCTGCGCCAGTCGCTCGAAATGCAGCGCCAGGTCGTATCCGTCGACGACCGCCAAAACGTCGAGGAGCTCCAGGTGAACCTCCTGGGCCTGCTCACCAGTATCATTAGACGCGTCGAGGGCCAGGTCTTGCCGGTGGCCGATACCATCATGGAGCTGCTGGCAGCCTTCCTCACAAACAAATTCCCGAACTCGTTGGTCGAGGACGATGTGTTCATTGCTTTGGGCGCCATTGCCGGAACCATCGACCGCCACTTCGCGAAGTACGTCCCCGGGCTGCTGCCGTTCATTGTTGCGGCGCTGAACGAGACGGAGTACACGGTCAGCAGCACTGCTGTCGGCCTTATCACGGACATCACGCACGCGCTTGGCGACGACGTGGCGCAGTACGTGCCGGGCTTCATGCAGGAGCTGAGCAAGATCCTTGCCAACTTTGAGGCAATCAGACGCGACCTTATCCCGCCAGCGCTGGCCTGCATCGGCGATCTCGCGTCGGCTTCGGGCCCGTCAGGCCAGTTCGACGTGTTTTTGCAAGGCACAGAGCAGTTCCTTGGTCAGATCAGCCAAGTAATCCAGTTCTCGCCCGAGGCTAGCGTCGACCACGACCTGTACGTGGCAAACGTGAAGGAGGCGATCCTCGACGCGCAGGTCGGCATTGTTGCTGGCTACCGCGACGACCCGGCCAAGCTCGGTGCTTACGTGCCTGGCATCTTCCAGTTCCTGAGCATGATGTGCCAGGACAAGACGATGATCCAGCTCGCATCGAGCTCGATGCTGCGCTCTATGGTCGGCCTTATTGGCGACCTTGGTTCCATGTACGTGGGCGGCGAGTTCAAGGCCTTGTTTGCTGAGCAGTGGGTCGCCGACGTGATCATGCGCTCCATGTCCAGCACGGAGCCGCAGGGAACCCAGCGGACAGGCTTGTATGCCAGTAAGGTGCGCCAGAAGCAACTCCAGCTCTAATAATTTGCATCATACCCCCTTGGCAGGACTGTGCTCCCAATTCAGAGTTCATCTATTTCAGTGGCTCCGCGGTTGTGGCCACGCCTCTCTCCTTACCTCTCTACTTCTACATAGTCGGTAAAGCATGATTCCTTGAAAGGAACTGGACTAGTCGGCCATAACGTCCTTTATGAGCGCCAGGGTGTGCAATTGGACCTCAAGGACAAGGAACTTTTGAAGCACGACCGACGGCGCGCACGATTCACACAATTCATTAAACCGCGCAGCATAAATTCATCATAGAAGTCGTTAATATTAAGATGCTACATACCTACTGCTCTGGTGCTGGCGCCGGCTCGAACGTCACGTATTTTGGGTCCAGGGGCTCGCCCTCAGGACCCACGCCGTTCTGCGCGAATTGGCGTAGCACAAACCGCAGTCGTGCCTCGTCAAACGTCTCCCCGAACCGCAGCATGTACCACAGGATGCGCAGCTTCGCCTTCTTGTCGAAGCCCTGCCGCTCGTCCTCGTTGTCGATGTTCGCCGTTAGGCTAAACGTGTCTGAGGTCAATCCCATTTCCGAGTCCTTCGAGAACGAGCCCGAGCGACGGAACAGGAGCTTCGTTGCGTTCACGACGAACTGGAATAGCCGTACCATTACTGGCGTCAGCAGATACACAAGAACGGCGATGAGCGCGCCCAATGCTGCAAATCCCAGCGTCTGCATGTTGATATTGCTCGACTTGTGTGACGCTGGGGCCGGTGCCACGGACGCTGTCGAAGCTGGCGTAGGCCACGATGACAGCGAGTAGTCTTGGGGACTCGTTGTTGTCGGCTCATGGTGCGTAACAGTTACTGTATTCGCCTCTGTGGGCTGGGCCACATGAGTAACAGTAACGACGGACGGAGACGCCTGCGAGCTGTGCAAGGGCCATAAAAGCTCACTTCCTGTGCTGCTTGCAGTATGCGTCGCCCACACTTCGCGACTTCGCGTGTAGGTTGCTGGTGGGGTTGGTCCAGGCGCTGCTGATGTAGATGTTGACTTCGATCCGAAAATATAGCCTCGGAAGTCGCTGTAAATGCTATTGAACCATCCTTCTATCTGGTCCGCAATCCTCTGCGATGATGTGGTCGTCGAGTACGCCATTATCGCCAGCCAATGACTCGTTGCCGTGGTGGTCAACGAGTGCCGCTTCCGTCGAGTTTAAATTACTGCGGGGCACATGCTGCGCTTATGTAACGATTCCAGCCAAGGTTCTGACGTGAGCCGCCGAACGCCGACGCAGGCAGCGCACCAGCACCCAAGCGCGCAAGCGGGCTGCTTAGGTATGTCTGGCAATGGCATATGAGGCCGACCCTCTTTGCTCGATACTGTATGTCTAATGCAACTGCCAGAAAGCAACCTGGAATGTATGAGTTTACGACCCATTTTGCATTGTATTATACTCTTAATAGTCACTCGGCCATGTCTTCCAACAAATGGTCGCGTGGCCCAGTTGGTTAAGGCGTAGGACTAATAACCCTAAGATCGGCGGTTCGATCCCGCCCGTGACCACTTCCCTTTTTGTGGACATCTGCAATAGCTTTCTTTGAAAAACCACTCACTTGTTTGTTTGCTTTGTTTCTTTTTCTTTTTCCTCTTCGGAACCATTAGATAGATTCAGCTAGTCTACAGTTCTACGCCTCCCAGCTTTTGAGGAGATCGTAGCGATCAGTATGTACAGTGGCAATTAGCCTCTCGCTCGGCACGGCTCGACAAAACTGCTCGAGCTCAACATAACTCGAGTGCTCGCTGTAAGGAACTCGGCATATGCGAATCATTCCGCCGGAGCTGACGGTGGTTGTGCGCGGGTCGCTCAGCGTCTCTAAATTGAACTCCATGCCCTTCGCCGGCCATGTCCACCCCGTAGGCACAAATGCAATCATATGCGTAAAGTGCTTTTTCAAGAACTTCCATTTTTCCTCGAGCTTCGCAACTGAGAGCTCATTCATCCCCGCCAAATGGACCTGCGAGCGCAATCCGTCGTCGTCGAGCAGCTCGTTGATCCGCGGGTCGTCGATCGTGTCGATGATCTTGCGCTTCTGCTGCGTGGCCCAGATCCCCGTCTTGAGCTTCTGCGCAATGGCCACGGCTAAGCGCTCCTTTCCGATCGTATACGTGCCCACAAGCACGAGAACGCGCCGCTTCTCGGGCTGCCTCAAAAAGAAGCTTGTCTTCACGGGCTTCGCCTGCTGCAGCTCGCAGAAGTCTGCACACAAACTGACTACCAAGTCCTGGGGTGGAAACCGCCGCACGGGATCTAGGTATGTCGTGTCGAGGTACGTCGTGCGCAACCCGGGCGTCGTGCGCTTGATCTCGTCGGCCAGCTGCGGCGTCGCGCGGAAGTCGCCCGTGTGCAGAGTGTGCTTGTTGAAAAGGATGACCGCCGCGCCAGGACAGTGGTTTGCATCAAGAAGCAGAACGTTTATGCCATGAACCGTGTGCTCCTCGCCCATGACAAGCGGGTGCAAGTACTCAGGACTGACCTTCAGTTTTAGAGTGACGAGCCGCGCCGTGGCCGGCGAGCAGTAAACCGTGCCATGAGCCCAGTTTTTCCCCAAGCCTCCGTAGTGATCGGCGTGGAAATGCGTCAGAAAGTACGCATCGACGCCCGGAATGGCACCGTAATTGAACGCGTCTACAGCGACCTTCGTCTTGCCAAAAGTCAGTGTTTTGTAGAACGGTATTGGTTTGCGCTCGGCCTTCACAGCCGTCTCTAATTTCGGGCTCGTCTCGGTCGCCTTCGCTGATAAGGGCCACGTCTTTTGGCGCGCCGCCGGTGCAGGCGCCAGCGCCGAAGCAGACCGTGGCCGCTTTAAAGCAGCCCCTGCTGGTTTCGGCGGTGCGGAAGCAGTAAGCGCAACTTCTCTTTCGATCTTGACTTCGCACAGGCTTTCGGTCTTCTCCTGCGTACTCTCTACCTTCTCGGCGGCGCCACTGCTCGAAAAAGTTTCTGATTTAGCCCTTTGGCCGGGTGGCGACGGCGCGGCCTCGACGCCAGTGTCAAGACACACGTCACAATGCTCCTCTCGCTGCCTAACCGAGAATAATTGCAGATTGAGCTTGCATATGGGGCACTGGATGTCTTCGGCCATCGCACATACAAAAAAGCGCGCGCGCAAATGCGAGCGCCGCCAGATTCCGCTGTGGCCGAACCCAGCTAAATATCGGGGTTAGGTCTTCCATCATGCCGGCGTCAAACGCATAACCGCTGTTGAGGAGGGAGGACTATCGCGCAGAAACCGACGCAAATATGACCGCCGAAGCTACGCCCGGCTCCGTGGCAATGTCCTACGAGGGCGGCGTGCCCGTGTTCAGGCCGAGCTATGAGCAGTTCAAAGACTTCCGCCAGTTTGTGAACAGGATTGAGCCCGTGGGGATGAAGACGGGCATTGTGAAAATAGTGCCGCCGGAAGAGTGGCTGGCGAAGCTGCCGAAGCTGCCGACAGCTTTGGTGGAGAATATCGATATCCGGAACCCGATCACGCAAAACATTACTGTCAGCGGCGGGCGCGGCGTGTTTGGTATCGACAACATTGAGAAGCGGCGTAAGTACACCGTTAGGGAGTGGGAGAAGCTGTGCAATGACCTGAAGAACCAACCGCCGACGCGACGGGGTGAGAAGCAACGTGCATTGGGTCGCTACGAAGCCGAGAAGGGCGCGTTTGTCTCCTACGACGACTCGGACTTTTCACCGGAGGTTTGCGAGAACCTTGAGAGCAGATACTGGAAGGGCCTGGCCTATGGCGGCTCGCCAATGTATGGGGCTGATCTTCCTGGATCGCTATTTGATGAGCGTACGTCGGACTGGAACGTAGCGCAGCTGGACTCTTTGTTACGGCTGCTTCCCGAGGGCGTGCCGGGAGTAACGAACGCGTATCTCTACTGTGGGATGTGGAAGGCGACATTTGCGTGGCATTTGGAGGACGTGGACTTGCCCTCAATTAACTATATCCATTTCGGAGCGCCGAAGCAGTGGTACACGATTCCTCAGGAGTATCACGAGCAGTTCTATGAGCTCATGAGCGCGCTGTGGCCGGATGAGCACGCGAAGTGTTCGGAGTTCTTGCGGCACAAGACGTTTCTGGTTGACCCAGCTTTCTTGGCCAAGTACAAAATTCCTGTGAACAAAATTGTTCATAGGCAACGGGAGTTTATGATCACGTTCCCCTACGGCTACCACGCCGGGTTTAACTATGGATTTAACGTGGCAGAGTCGGTGAACTTTGCACACGACTCGTGGCTCGATATTGGTCTGAAGGCCAAGAAGTGCCAATGTGTGAGCCACTCCGTAGGGATCAACGTGGAGCTCATGGTCGACATGATTCGCAATCCCGAGCAGGCCCAGCAGATCCAGGACCAGTACCGACAGAAACAGTTGGAGAAGGCACGGGCAGGCGAGGTGACCCGCAGCCGAAAGCCGTCGCGGTTGGGCAAATGCGTGCTTTGCCCTCACATATATACGGATCGATACGCGACGAACCGCGAGCGCACGGCCAGCACGCACATAGTCTGCGCCAACCTCATCCCTGAGACATGGATTGCGGGCAACACCGTGTACGACCTCGACATCATTCCCAAGGATCGCTTCTCTCTGAAGTGCTTCCACTGCAAACAGAGTAAGGGATGTTGTTTCCAGTGTTCTTTTGGGCCATGTACGCGAGCCTATCATGGCTCTTGTGCCGCAGCTGCCGGCGTCGACTACCGCAATCCGCACGCACCCTTGTGTCGCTTCCACCGCAAGAAGCCGTTTGATGCTGAATTGGGTTCGCATTTCGACGCTTCGGTCCTCATTGCTGGGGATGTTGTGCAGTTCTGGCGCGAAAAGGCGTTCTTGGCCGGCGTGGTCGAGCAAAACGTCGAAGCAGACCGCAAACTTTTGCTGAATATGCTGCCAGATCCCTCGGAGAACTTCGCAGCAGGTTATGCTGAGCTTGTCTCCGTGTTCCGCGAGGCGCCGGCCGGGCCTCATATCGAGCCCATCGACCTACTGGAGGCGTCGGTTGTGAAAATGAAGCCCAAGAAGCGCAAGGTCGAGAAGGATCGCGCGCCGATGCCCAACGGTAGTCCCGGCTCGGACGTGACGCTTGTGTCTCAGCCCTCTCCGAGTGACCTTGAGCCCGCACTGACGCAAGTGAAGCCAGAGCAGAATGGACAAGCTACGCTCTTATCCTCCAATACGGTAGGCTCGTCGCTCGGTGATGCTATGAAAGCGGAGAGTGCTGCGTTTTGATGGCCTTTGACCTGTTTTAAGTAAACGAAAGACAGAGTAAAAAATGACGAAGTAACGACATTACGACAACTTATCGTATTCTGCGCACGGCGTGCGCAATGCGCTGTAGGCCACATTGTTGCTGACCATTCGCGTTTCCAAAGCGTTGACGGCGCTTTGAGTCGCTACGCTGTAAGCCATTCGACAACAGACGAAGCGATGGATAAGCAGCAGTTTTCTTTTTGGTTTTAGTGCAATTCTACTGGGATGTGTCTCATTCAAGGCATCGTTCAGGGTTAAGCGTTTTGACGGATTGAGGTTGTCGACACACTCGCTTGATATGCATGCCATTTAGACATCGTAGTGTGAGGCCAGAAACTACCAGCACAATTGTGAAAAAATAACAGAGGCTCACGAATCGAGCACTTTATGCGCATTTAACCGCATAGCAATGCAGCGGGGCAGCGTAGCAGTGGATCGTCCACGCAAACGAGGTCCGTGGAGTCGCCGGAGCACATGCGCCTTGCAGCGCCTGGCCTCAATCTCGCCGCCCAGAACTAAAGAGGTACGATGTATTGCTCTCCAGCCCTCAGCCTCCGAGAAATGAGCTTGAGTCCTCTGATTTTACAGTGTTGTACGCAACTTTTCTGTTCAAAGTCTCGCCTCGTCGATACGCACGCGCCAGACTGTCTGGGCAACTATTTTGGAAAAAGCTGCAGCGCCAACGCTAAGAGAGCTAGTGCCTAATGAAAAAAAGGGACGCGTTTCCTTGCAGCTGCGCTTCTCTTTACAGATGGAAGATAGATACAGGGTAGGGTAGCCAGTAAACGCCGCGCGCATGAGATTCCTGCATGCGTTAGGCCTGCTGCAGCTTTCATCTGTGCGCTGCGAGACTATGCGAAAAAAAAGACAATTACGGCGCTATATGTAAACCAGCTATCAGAAAACCCTATTTCAAGCTTATTTGAAGACCTTGCCGTCGGCAATCTCGCGCTTCTCGCCGTTCACAACCAGCGGCTTGTCCCAGGCCCAGAGGTCGTTCAGCTCCTCGCGGTCGGCCTCCTTGCTGGCGTCCAGCTTCGTGAAGCTGTACGACTCCCAATCGGGGGCGACGTCGAAAGCCGGAGCGAAGTCCTTGCCGCGGACAACGAAGGCACCGCGGATGCCGTTGTTGTTGTTCTCGCCGTAGACGACAGCGGCACCGAAGATGTACTTCGTGGACGCAAGCAGACGGTTGAAGAAGCCACCAATGAGGTTGTTCGACATGAAGGTGAGGGTCAGCTCGTCGTTGTACTTGTAGTCGACCTTCCACAGGGACCACTCGTCGTCGTTGTAGAACGAGTTCCAGAACCAAGGCAGAGCCTCCTCACGCGTCTCCTTGTTCGAGTACGTGCGCTTCAGCTCGTCGATGGGGATGCTCGAAGCACCGAGCTCGGCCAGCGGGTGAGCAGGCTTCTTCTTCTGCTCCGGCTCGGCCGGCGCAGCCTTCTCGGCGGGCTTCGCGTTCGCAGCGGGCGGGTTGAAGAAGTCCTTGGCGGAGCCGAGGAACTTGAACTTGCCGCCGAACTTGAACTCGTAGATCTTCGAGTTCAGGATCGTCTGCGCCCAGCGCACGACGCTCGGGTGCCTCTTCTGCCAGTCCTTCGTGACGAAGAAGTGGAAGCCGGGGTGCAGAAGGCCGGCGATCTCGATGTCGGCAATCGTGACCTGCTCGCCCACAACGTATGTGTTCTTGCGCAGGTGCTGCTCGAAGAGGTCGAAGAACGGATCGGAAGTCGCCACGTACGCGTCAACCTGGTCCTGCGTGAGCTTCTCGCCCTTGACCATAGCAATCACAATGGGCAGCCACTTCTTCCAGCCATCGGAGTCGGCACGGTTCACCCACATGAGCGCCTCGTACTTGTCAGTGGGCTTCTTGCCGTCAAGACCCTTCATGTTGTCCTTCGACAAAGACAGCAGGTAGCGGTTCACGGCGACGCCCTGGTTGATCACAAGGCCGTTGCTCGTGTCGTAGAGAGCCGGCGTGAAGCGGTTGCCCGGCGCGAACAGCTCGTCGAACTTCTTGCCGTCGCTGTCGGACTGGCCAGCGTAGGCGATCTTGACATCAAGGCCAAGGTAGTTGACCAGGGCCTCCGAGGGCGTGGCGTAGGCGCTGACCGGGTTGCGCGTCCAGAGTGTAACTGTCATTTTTGGGGTGGTAAAAGTTTGGAGTGGGCGGTTGGCCTTTTGTATACACGCTCAGTGCACTTGCCCTACCGGGATGAAGTAAGCCGAGGTCAGGTGGTCCAAGCAACGTCTCGAGATTGTCGAAGCAGTGCGTGCAGCCCCATTGCGAGCGGGCGGACCTCTTTTATACTTCGCCATGAGTCTTTCGGCAATCTGCCCGGTATGAGTCACTTCTGTAACCAGTCTCCTCAGCGAGTAGAATTACTAATTAGGCACGCCAGTGTGGTGTTGCGTGGAAACGAAACGCGCCGTGACTGCATGAAGTGGCATCATCGTGCATTGACCCTACGCATATATGTACTAACTCCACGGTAGGGTAAGAGCAATTCTCTCACGACGGGCCAGGCACGAGGAAAACTTGCGAGCTGCAACAGTTGCGGACACATCCATTGTGAAACAAAGCAGCACGCGTGCCCTGGCGCTGCATTGCGTACGGTACTCCATTCGTAGTAACGGCAAAAGTCCTCAATGTGATGCAACACAGTTATAGGAGCGTTAATTAGCTACTAACATTGCGCTCACCCCTGCGCCGCGGGTCCACAAACCGCTGCGTCTACGCTCCACGCATTTGGGCCGCCCGTTTAAAATTAGGCACGGCAAGCGTGGTTAATTTTCTAGAGCACAGCATATTATAAATTTGCGCACTGAAACTTCGACCACCTAATGATAGTTTACAAGTAAGTCCGCTATGGTGGCTACTCGGGCTCGAATAGAGTGTTGGCAGGTGGAACGCATGAAACTAGCCAGCAGGGCAATAACTACGGGAGCGGCGCTGACAAGAAATGCGCTTGTAAATGCATGTTCAGGCCCAGTCTATGAAGCGTCTTCTCGTACGGTAAGCAATAAATAAATTAGTTCTGCAGCGCCTTCAGCCGTTCCCGCATGTTGTTGATCTCATCGCTGTTCTCGTAGTCGTTTTCGACGCTGGCCTCGGGCTCGGCCTCGGGCGCGGCTGTTTCTGGCGGCGCGACTCTCGGCGCGGGGCGCTCACGCTGTGGCGGGTTGATCACATTATCCAGGATTGCATCGATCTGCTGCTCGTCCTCGGGCTCGGCCTCGAGGCCCTCCGTCTCGTCGAGGCCATCCAGCGTGTCCGTGACCATCTCGTCGATGATGCCCGCGCGCATCAATTCCTGGCTGAGCTGGCTCATCGTGCCCATAAGTTCAGGCAGCCGCACGAGCTGGTTGACCTCCTTCATTATGACCGTCGAGCTCGACATGGAGCCCTGCACCTTCATCATGGCGAACGACTCGGCGACCTGCATTTTGATTGAGTTCAATTGCGCCTTCGAGTGGTGCAGCCGCTCGCGGTGGCGCTGTGCCTTGTAGACCTCGCGCGCAAGCATCTTCGCACTCTTCATGTCGTTACGCCGCGCGCACTGCCGGATCAGGCCCTTTGTCTTGTTTTCGGCCGCGAGCAGCGAGCTCATCTGCTTGTCGAGCTCGCGCTGGTTCTTGCGCAGCAGCGCGTCGCACGCCCGCTTCTGCTCCTTCGGGTCCGGCCCGTAGATGGCCCGCTTCACGTAGTACATGGGGCGCGCACTAGAAAGGGTGTTCGGCCACGTCCCTGTCGCCGTGAGTTTGTGGCTTAAAGCAGCCCGGCCTGCTCGCCGCCATTGAGCGTATCGCGCGTGTGGCGGGGTATGGGAGCAGCTTAACTCAGAATCACCGCGCGCTTACATACACGATTTTTTCCATCAGCGGAGGGCCTCGCTCGCCTTTCGACCAGTTTGTGGCCTGCCGGGGATCCAATTTAACGCGTCTTCCGTCCCACCGTCGCACCGCCGGGCCAGAGCGATACCTCAATGGAAGGATCAACCCATCCTGAGAACACGGGTGTGGCCGAGTTCCCAGGCGGCGTGCGCGATCCCTTCGCAGTCGACCACGACGCGCCGGACGCGGACAACGCGCCGCACGCGCAGAAGCGCGCGCACGAGGACGCCGCCACAGAGGCCCTCATGAACGAGGCAAAACGAATACACGTCGCGGACAACGAGGACGGCGAGGACGACGATGACGACGAGGACGACGAGGACGAGCTCGACCTCGACGCGTTAATGGCCCAGCTGCAGCAGCACGCGGAGCAGGCCGGCAGCGGCGAGCCCGCACACACGCCGCAGCCCGCACAGGCATACTCCGAGGATGCGCAAAGGGGGTCGCCTTCTGCGGAGCGGCCTGCGGAACAGCCTGCCGAGCAGGGCGCGCCGGAACGCGAGCAGCAGCCGCAAGCTAGCGCGCGAGGCCAAGGCCAATCTGTACAGCAGCCAGACGCTGAGCATGGCCGCGAACAGACTAAGGAGGCGCACGCACAAGAGAAACAGGTCGAGGCGCACGACGCGTCGCACGAGTTGTCTATCGAGCAGCAGCTGAAGGGCGCGCTCTCGTCCTTTCAGGATTTCGGGCTCATGGACCAGGAGTACGACTCGCACGAAGACGACTTCGACATTTCTCAGATGTCGGAGATCTTGCGCCAAAGTGACCAGGCCGAGCAGGAGCAGCAGCAGCAGCAGCAGCAACAGCGCCAAGAACGAGGGCAACCAGAGCACGAGCGTGATCTGAGGCAAGAGCAGCAACGGCAAGACAAGCAGAGTCCCGAGCAGAAGACTGCGGGTGCAGGTCCCCAACGCGAACAAACTAGCACAGACACGACTCTGCAGGGCCCTCCAAGTTCCCATGGGAGACCGTCACAGGATGCACCTAGCGGAGCCGACACGTCTAGACCTGGCGACACGTCTAGACCTGGCGACACGTCTAGACCTGGCGAAGCATCTAGACCTGGCGACGCTCAGGCCGACGGCGCGCAGCCTCAGCAGACAGCAGCGAAACACGGTGATGTGAAGGAAGACTTGGCCGCGAAGATGCCGCCTTTGCCGGCAAGCGGAGGCCAGCTGCCGCCCATGCCGCCTCCGCCGCCGGCCCTCACAATGCCCACTGCGCCGCTCACGACTGAAGAAAGGTCCCACCATATGGGACGCGCCACGTCGTCTACTGAACCGGATCTCGCACCGCCAGCTGGCGACGCGGGGCGCGCCGAAGCCGCAGCACCGAAGCCAAGAACACGACTCCCAGATGCCCCGCCACCACTGTCTGAGACGTACGAGAAATCGCTGGTCGAACAAGTGGAGGAGGCTCAGAAGGCAGATGAGCAGCAGCCGCGCGTGGCGGTCCTCAGCGAGAATCAGGCAATTTTGCAGGCAAGGAGAAAATCTGTAGCCGTGTTAGACTCTCTAGCGGCCCAGATACTCGAGGCCCTCGGGTGCAACCACTACCAGGAAACACTTGCAACGGTGACGCAGCCTAATAGCGAGAAGGGCCTGGCTTATCGGATGCTTCTCGACGCTTTTGAGGACGCGAAGAGGTTGTTCTGGATGCATGCGAGCCCTAGCTCTCGCAACGGCCCAGAATCTAAACCAGATGAGGTGCGGCCGTTCTTGGAGCCGAACATCCCTGGCATCGAGCTTACGCGCGAGAATACTGTTACGATCCAGCGCGCTAACCTTGCCACATTTGTTGCTGCCGTGTTCGGTACAATTGAAGTCGGCTTCTGGGAGCTCGACAAATGGTTTATTCAAGCATTTGTACCGGAGGGCGGCCGCTTGCTCAAGCAGCAGGCAACTATTTATCTGGATCTCAAGACCCAAGCATACATCTCTGCCGTCGAGAGCACTGTCGACGAGGATGCTCGCAAGGCTGCCATCGACGACCTTTTCCCATCTGACCTCGATCAAAAGCTTCGCGAAATGTTCGGCGATAGGGCAATGCTCGCGCCTTCAGAGCGCGACTTTGTTGAGAAGTGCAAGCGCAGGCGTGAGAACATCGAGGCTGAGGAGGCGAAGGACCTTTCGTCGAAGTACCACTGGGTTCCGTTCTTACGAGAGCTTAGTGACTACGTGCAGAAGAATCACTACACCCTGCTCCCTCCGAGGCAGAAACTTATCGGCGCTAGTGAGCACGCGTCTTCTGTTCCGGCCTCGACGCAACAGCATCCTGTTCATATCGGAGCGCCGAGCTCTAGGACGACACCGGCGCGTCGTACTACTACTATTCCTGGGCCTTCCGCTATTCCTGCCACAGCAGCTAATGCCGCGAGGCCGGCCCCGGCTTCGAGACGCACGAGCTCGCCCCGTCCGGCGATGCCACGGCCGTCGCAAGCCCCACCAGCCGCTCCGGCTGCTGCTACGCCAGATGCTTCACCGGCTCTGCCGCACGGGTCTGACCCTAAGGCTGAAATTCAAGAAGTTTTGGCAGCCTCGCGAGCTAATAATGCTGAGCAACAGCCCGCAAGGTCATCTTCAGAGGCGCCGCAGCGTGCTGCTTCAGAGTCGGTCTCGCCCGAAAGTTCCTCTTCTGTCAACGCCTCAGCGGGTCCGAACCCTCAGGAGCAGCAGACACAGCAGCAGCCACAGGACACCCAACAGGGACACCAGGCGCCTCCAGAGGGTCCTACTACCCCGGTACAGGCAGGTCCGCCTCCAGCGGGACACCCAATGTTTCCGCCGCTGCCAAAGCAAGTATTGCCGCCTCCTAGCGTGCTTTCTAGTGAACGGTCTACAGAGCGAGCGCGAAGACCAGGGCCACGTTCTGCAGGTGATGCACCTGTCGTCGATGGCCCGACTGACACTTTGGCGGCATACGAGGCGGCAAGGGCCAGTGCTGAGGGCACGGACGCTGTTCGTCCCAGGGCTTCCATGTTCACGACACGACGAACTTGGACTAAGGAAGAAGAGGAGGCGCTTATGAAGGGAATGGATCGTGTACAGGGCCCCTATTGGGCACAGATTCTCGAGCTTTACGGACCAGGCGGGAAAATCAGCGAGGTGCTCAAGGACCGTTCGCAAGTCCAGCTCAAGGATAAAGCTCGAAACCTCAAAATGTTCTTTGTCCGCCTGGGTTTGCCCATTCCAGCGGTATTTCAGTATGTCACTGGTGATTATGAAACGCGGAAGAGCTCAGGAAAGCGTATACGCGAGCGGAAGCAATTGCAGGTGCGCCACCCTGGTGTCGCATCTGCAGACTCCGCTGCGCCGGGGCCGGGGCCGGCGGATGCGCCTGTCGCTGGTGTAGCAAGTGCTGCGCCGTCAATGGCCTCTGTCGGCAATGGCGCCGTGCAGCCCGCATCTTCAAGCGTAATGCACCAGGACCAGCATCTGCAGGCGCCGAGTTCGGCGTCGGCACAGCATGCACCGACTTCATTGCCGGCGCCGTCCCAAAGCGAGCCTTCCGGGCCTCAACAAGCGCCACTACAATCACAATCGCCGTCGCAGCCTCAGCCTCAACCTCAGTCACAAGGCCAGCATCCGCAGTCTCCGTCGCAGCCGCAAGCTCCTGCGCAGTCGCATACTGACCAGCAGCAGCCGAATGCGAGGGAGGGTAATGAGACCACGGTTCCCGCAGCGAGCGGACCTGCTCCTGCAATTGAAGCCAGTTCAGAGGCTTTGCGCGACAAACTCCCTGAAGGAGATAATAATGGCAATGATCTTGCCAGTCGCGAGCCTCGTGCTGATGCGGCGGTGCCTGTAGCAGCGCCGGCCGCCTCACACCATGACGCGGAAAAGTCAGGGGCGGCTGGAGAAAGCGAAATCCGCGTTGAAGTACATCGGACGGAGAAAGCAGCCGACTTTGGCGACATTTTCTCCGAAGGCGACGACAAAGAAGAAGACCTGAACAGTCTACTTACCCGTGTAGGCGAGTTTGTAGACAATCATTGACCTATGTCTATTGTAATTTAGTATTGTTTATTATTATTCTATTTGCCTGGCTCCCGTTTCACGATCGCTTTATGCTCTTTTTATGTGGTTTTATGCTCACCTGGCGATCATCTCACCTCTTCGGCTGTTTGTGCTCATTTACGCATGTGGGGTAGGCTATGAAGCTTGCGGCCCCTAGTGGTGTATGTGCGGCGTTTGCCCCTGGACCTTACTTGCAGCGCACGGGCCGCTCTGATCAAACGTGCCCTGCAAGGAACATGGCTGGCTGCCCATGTCAGAAAACGGCCGCTTAATAAACCACCCGCCATCACCTTTCTCGAGGCGCAGCGGGGCCCACAAAGGTAGACACCAAGCTCCTGTTTCGCAGTTTATTTTCTAGCCCCAGAAGAGAATTCACTCGGCATAAGGACATGCGACTCGAAATGCCGAAACATGTTTCACTGGAACGTTGGCTTAGATCTCCGGAATTTCCTTTTAGGCTTAGGGTATTTCCCAAGTAGGTAATAGCATCCAGCATCTCGCGTTTGGGAAGTCCTAACCTTGGTCCGGCCTAAGAGCTAGTACAGATTTCTGCGCTTGCTCTATGGCAATGGACTTCAATGATTATCTGCGTTTTTGTGTAGTGCAGACTTAACCATTCCAGCGTTAAATATGAACAAGAATTCGGATAATTAGGCTTTGCATTGCCGCATGCCGCCCCATGGAAATAGAGAAGGCTGGGGTTCGTGCGAAGCGAGGTAACCTAGCCCCCTTCTTGCATAGGGTGGTACAATCTATATAAACCGCCAGAACGAAGGAGTAGCAGGAGTCAGCTGGTGCTCTGCTTCCCTTCCTTTCGTTAAAGATTCAGATGATGCGTCTCTCTTTGGCAGCACTGCTCGCAGCTGTAGAAGGCCGCATTGTTACTGTGCAACAGGTCACAACCGCCGCGCCTTCGACCATCCTTGCTACACAATCGCTTGCTGTGGTCACGGACCAGGCCACTGCCTATGCCTCGGAGACTATCTTCAAGGCGTCCACAATCGTTACCACCATCCCGACCGGTACCGTGAACACGTCGCCCGTGAGCTCCAAAGAACCGCCGGTCTCTCAGACCGACACATACTCGACGAGCGAGCTTTCGGCTACGGTGAACCCCGAGTCATATACTAACGGCTTCACAATTGTGTCGCCGACGGTCGCAAGTGAGCCTGCAGGAGCGCCTGCCACGCCCTCTTCGTCGGCGGCGCCCGAGGGCACTTCCAGCGGGCCTTCGGCATCCACTAACGCTCCTGCGAGTAGCAGCTCGAGCAGCAGCTCGAGCGGCGCCACGGGTGCACTCAGCAGCAGTACTAGTGCGTCCAGCAGCGGCGCGTCCAGCACTGTTACGACCTCGAATTCAGAGCCCTGGGCAGCGTCCTCTTCTGCGGCGTCGTCCAGCAGCAGCTCTTCTACATCCAGCGTTGCGGCTACGAGCTCCAGTGCTGCGGCTGCGACTTCGTCTGCGGCCGCGACATCAGCCGTTGGTGGCCAGTCGTCTTACAATGGTCCCATTTTCAGCCCTGTAGACACGGCTGAGCCTCTCAGCATGTTCAAGCGCGAGCCCATTCCGCTGCAGCTGCCCTCAGGAGTTGACACGAGCGGCATTGTTCAAACGAACAAGTTCTACGACAACTTCCTGCTGAACGGCCAGGACCTCACGGCGTTCGCGCAGCCTTATGGTGTGTTCTACTCCGCGGACCAGAGCTACTACGGCCTCGGCATCTCATACACGAACGCGAGCCAGCGTGTGTTTGGACCGAACCCGGATGCGAACCCCGTCGAGTACTACACGAACCCAGTTGGTCTTATGTCGCTAGTCCTGTCGGCGAAGGAGTTCACGAGCAGCGACCTCAACAAGCCGAAGGTCGATGCCATGGGCCCATTCAGCGCCAACGTGACGCTGACGACGCAGAACAGCTGGCCAAACCAAGCAGTCACGATCCCGGTCGTGCAAGGCATGGGCTTCGTCACGGCTGTGTACGACGGCTACACGCCGCGCCTGTTTTCGCAGCTCGGAATCGAGCAGATCGTTAAGGTGAAGAGCTCCAACTGTGAGCCAGGTCTGCAGAAGTTTGCCGTGTCCCTCATGAACGGTGTGCAATGGAACGTGTACGTGAACGGACCCGAGGACTTCGAGTTCAAGGCAGTCAGTGACTACGAGGTCATGGGCAACGTTGCGGCGTCCGGGGCTAACTCGATCATCGTCCAGGTCGCCGTCGTTCCTAGCAATGAGGACAGCATTGACAAGGCTGCTGGAGCGTTCCCGGTTGGGGCCGAGATTGACGGTGAAGTAGGCGGCAACTCGGCCACGTACCGCATTTCCTACGATGTGCGCGGCCAGTCGACGTCTGGAACAACGCTGCTCTACGCGCTACCTCACCACGTTGCGTCGTTCAGCGGTGCCACGCAGTCGAACGTTGTGTCGGACCTCACGGTTTACTCCACGAACAAGGGCTACCTGACCGGCGTGCTCGGCAACACGCTCGAGATGGTTGAGGACCTTAGCGGCTCTCCGGACTGGCTGCCGACGAACACGTCCTCGGTCAGCGCCGATACGCTGAAGCTTTTGTCTACGGTGCTGAATGACGAGCTGTCGGAGGATATTAAGGGCCAAGTCGACACGACTTCGACCTACACGGCCGGCAAGTCTTTCGACAAGTTTGCCTACATTGCCTTAGTGGCGAAGCTCATTCTTGGCAACGACGACGTGGCCAAGCAGGGCCTCGACAAGCTGAAGGATGCTCTCTCGCCCTGGCTGAGCAACACGCAGCCGACGCCATTCATCTACGACACGCTATGCAAGGGCGTGACCTCGTCGGCTGCGAACCAGCCCGGCGGCAAGCCCATGGACGACTTTGGTGCGCCGTTCTACAACGACCACCACTTCCACTACGGCTACTACGTGCACACGGCTGCCGTCATTGGCCTTCTTGACAATGAGGTTGGCGACGGCACTTGGGTGCAGCAGAACAAGGACTGGGTAAATTCGCTTGTTCGCGATGTGGCGAACCCGTCGGCCGAGGATACGTATTTCCCCGTGTCGCGCATGTTTGACTTCTTCTCTGGCCACTCGTGGGCTCACGGCATGTTCGAGAGCGGCGACGGCAAGGACGAGGAGAGCACGTCCGAGGACTACAACTTTGCGTACGGCATGAAGCTGTGGGGCCGCGTAGTGGGCGACCACCAGATGGAGGCCCGCGGAGACCTGATGCTTGCCATTCTGAGGCGTTCGTTGAACGACTACTTCCTGTTCGAGGACGGCAATACGATCCAGCCGAGCAACATTATTGCGAACCGCGTGGCCGGCATTACCTTCGAGAACAAGCTTGACCACACGACGTACTTCGGCACGAACCTCGAGTACATCCAGGGTATCCAGATGCTGCCGCTCACGCCGGCGTCTGTGCTCATTCGTCAGAAGGAGTTCGTGCAGCAGGAGTGGGACTCTCTCCTGGCAAACATTGTTGGTGGCCTCCAGTCCGGCTGGGCTGGTATTCTGAGGGCGAACCAGGCGCTGTTCGATCCCGAGGCGTCCTACCAGTACTTCGCGTCGAACAACTTCAAAACGCAGTATCTTGATGGCGGCGCGTCGAGAACCTGGTACCTTGCATTTGCCGCGCTGCTTGGAGGCAACCCGAACTAGGTCTGTTCGCCCCATCTCTCTCTATGGTGTTAATGAATTTCCTTGTATTATTATATAGATCAACAACCTATTTATCATGAACTGCTGTGCACAAAACTGGCCAGCGAGGCGCCAGCGAGTCGCCAGCGAGTCGGCCTCGTATTGTTCGTGGCTTTCGCGTCCTCCGGTCCCCACAAAAACATGCGGATAAAGAGTGGTTTGACGTGGACAGCTTCGTGCGCAGACGGAATGCAACGGTTACTCCGAGCCGGAAAAGAAAAGCTCGATGCAAATGAACCTTGCCAAGGTTATGCCAGCTTAATGCGAAGGGGTCTTGAGCTCTGCAATTGAGGCGTCCTCCTCTCCCGACGATAAGTCGACTTCGAGGTCCGGGAAGTCGTCCAGAGTGATCTCCTTGACGGGCGTCGGCTGCGGCGGCGGGTGCTGAGCGGCCAGGGTCTCGAAGAATGCGTTTGTATAGTCGTCCAGCGACGGCTCCTTCGGAGCAGTGACAAAGTCGAGTTCGAGAGACCCAAGATCCTTAGGGATTTGCGGGCGCGGATACAGGGCCCTGCTGCGGCTGTGTGTGCGCCGCGCAGCTAAGTTGGATAGAGGAGTCGACGCGCCAGCGCTGTTACTCTCGTCCTCGGTGTCCTCGTCGCTGCTGTGCTCCTTCATGACGTCCAGGCGCGGCTTCTTCGACGCGTGCGTCGGTACGCTCTCGCTGGCCAAGGCATTCGCGCCCGGCAGCTCTACATGCTTCAACGGCGCACGCTCAGCACCGCGCTCCGCGTGGTGACGCTTGTCCACTTTGTACGGCGAATTGAGGCTCTGCTGCCGCACATTTGCCGGCTTCGGGGCCAGCGCGCGACGGTTGCCTACGCTTTCCGTCTTGGCCGCAGGTCTCGCCGCGTTGCGATTGGCCGCCGCGAACGCACTCGGCAGGATGCCGGAAAACTCCACAGAGTTCTCCTTTGCGGCGGAGCCCATTGACGTGTGGCTAACGCGGGCAGTAACGTTCTCGCAATGCGTCTAGACGGGAACGTGGGCCGCGCCGTATTTACCCACCCAAACATGATTATGTCATCACGGCAAGGGTCGTGCTTGGACTGTGAATTAGAGGGCACAAGGGAGACTTAGTTTAGATGCGGGAAAAAGAAGGAAAAAAACAGGCACGGAGTTGAAGCATAGTTTATATACAGAGATGGGCAAAAATTTGTGCCGCGTTATGTGCCGGCTCGGTGGATGGGTTGTTCAGCCTGTACTTCTTGCTCGAGGCCATTCGCAGCAATGAAAAAACTGTCGACTTAGAGGTTTACTTTACACTAACTATAAATGCCTGGGCAAAGCAGGGTCTCACCATGACACTGGATTACTCCGCTGGCCGTTTTCGCGGGGTTAGTGCGCGTTCGCAGACTCCTAGCTGCCAAGGCCGTGGATCCCCGTTTCATATGCACGAATCAGCTCGGCGAATCCGTTATCACCGGGGCGAGCGCGTGATGACGTCGGTGTTTCAGACGTGTCTCCTGGGCTGCCCATGTGTGTCACACGCGTCGAGACGTGTGACGCGCGACATGGGTGGTGCCGGTTACGTGACGCGTAATTAAGGGTATGGGGTGTTGCTGAGAACTATGCGCGTAGGCAGAGACGGGCAGAACGAGCTGAGGGCAGACCGAAAGTGCACCCGGCCCCACATCGTAACAGATCTTTATCGTGCGATCGACCGCTTTTGCGTTTGCGAGCGCGTTTGCGAGCGCGTACAAGCCGATAAGCTCGAGCTGGCTCGGAAGCACGGGCAGGGGTTTATGCAAGACCACCTGACGGTTACCCTTTTGGACGAGCATTAATATAGCCGGCCACAACCCCACACGCGTCGGCACAGTTTCGCACCGTTTCACCAGAATCCAGAGACCGCAGATGATAGACCGAACCCGCGAAGTAGAAGGTCTTGAGGAACAGCTGCGCGTAATGTCTCAGGTGGCGGCCGAGGCGATTGAGCGCGCGAACCGCCTCGAGGCGGAGCTGCAGATGAACCGCCGCGCGCAGCGCATATCCTCGAGCTCGTCCTGCTCCTCGGTGAACTCGCAGCTCAGCGTGAGCTCGACGCCAGAGGAGCGGCTGCACACGCTGGAGTACGCGCTCGACGCGATCCAGCGCGCGCGCGGCGAGCTCGCGCAGCCGTACAACTATCAGTACATCTGATACGGCGGCCGCCGCGCCGACAGCGCCGACCGCCACGCCCTATTTATTCTTGTCTCTCCCCACGCTAATCGAACACTAATGTAATCGAAATCCAACTCATTCGCTCGTTACTTCTTGCTACTTATACTACTACAGTTCCAAAGATCTCGATGCTGCGGATGCACAGGTCACTGAACGCGGACAGGCGCAGTATTATTTGCGTCACGTTCGTGGCGTCCGCCAGCGCAAAGCCCGCGCCCGATGCATTATGCTCGATCGGAACGATGTCGCCCGTGGCGAGGATTCTGTACGCCTCAAAACTGAACGGCTCGTTCGGGGCCGCAAAATAGAGCTTTACTTCCTGCACGTCGGCGGCGCGCCCGAGCCCCACGGCGACGGCCGCGTCATTGTGCACGGGCCAGCACTCGGGCGATGGCGCCCGCAGCATGCAGTCCGGGTCGGCGCGGAAGCTGTGGCTCCACTGCCACCATGCGGACGAGGCCGGCGGGCTCGTGTAACCGCTGAGGATGTGGGCGCCCTCAGACAGTAATGCGAGGTTCCTGGGCGCAGGGCCAAGCGGCGCCGTCACAAGCAGCTGTCGCTCGGGCGCGAGCGCTGCCGCGGCACTAGCCGCCTCGACGTTAGCCGCCTCAGAGCTGGCCGCATCAGAGCTGGCCGCCTCAGAGCTGGCCGCCTCGACGTTAGCCGCATCAGAGCTGGCCGCTTCTGCGTCCCTTGTCGCGTAGGACTCGACAAGCCACTGCAGATCGGCGACGCGGCTCTCGAGAGCCGCCGTGGCGGCCTGCGCCTGCAGGCTCTGCTGCCGGAACAGAAGCGCGAACAGGAGCGCGGTGCCGGCGACGAGCGCGAGCGCCAGAACACCGCCAAGACTGCTATTCCCGCGTGCCGCCTCGTGCTTATTTGCCTCACTCGCGTCAGTGGCTTCACTCGCGCGGCGCGCGCGGCGCGGCGCAGCCTTGCGCTGGCGAGTCGGCTCTGCATCGGCCGGCTCTGCGTCGGCCGGCTCCACGCGATGCGGCGCGTTCCAAGCCGCTCCTCTTTGCACACTACTGAGGCGGGAGCTGCGTACTGATTGCGGGGCATTGGGCGGAGCATGCTCGCGCGCGGTTCGCGGCGACGGCGGCGCGACTGCGGGTTGCCTGCTCACTTGCGGCGCCTGCGGCACCTGAGGCGGCGGCGGCGGTGGTGGTTGCTCAAACCGTGCTTGCGACGGGTCCGTCCGCATATGCGCGTCAACTACCGGCCCGGGTATACTCGGTACCTCGGGCTCGGGCCGGAACCCGCTGAGCATGGGCGCGCGCCGTACGTACGGTGCAGTGAGCGGCGACTCGGGACGCAAAGATGGCGTAATGCGCAGCCGCGGCAGGCCTTCGGGGCTCGCGACCGCTGCACCCGGGCTGCCGCGGCTGCCTGTAGAGCGCGTCTGCGAGGCGCGGCGGCGCGGCGCGGCGCGCGGCGCAGCACCCGCATCGCGCTCAGCCTGTAGCTGCCATCCCGGCCACTGTGCGTCAGCCCGCGACGGCTGCGCTGCTGCTGTGCGCGCGTCGGCGCCGCGCGCGGGCTCGGGCCGAGGCCGAGGCCGCATGGGCTCGTCCGCGGGCGGGCCATTGAGCGCATCGCCAGCTCCGGGCTGCAAAAGGACATCGCTTAACGCATCGTTCTCTGTGCGCGGCAATTGCGCGAACGTGGCTGAGTAGCGCGCGAGCGCGTCGTCCACAGATGGGAGATCGGCCCCTTCCTGTATGCTCTCTTCGTACGAGTTGTTCAGATCCGCAACAAGGCTATCTGGAAAGTCATCTCCGAGCGTGAATAGGTCGTTGCTATCCATTCCATTTTTTTTTTTATTTTTCTTCGGCGCGCCCGGAGTGCCTGGCTACGCGACTGGTGCTTCGCGTGTGGAATAGGGCAGGCCTGACGGTGGGCCCCCACTGACGCGTCGCCGACTAAAAGCGCCACCCAGCATAGTGCGCTCCTCAGGATCGCGGAGGGTTAGGCAGGGCGCGCCGTGGAAACCGCGGTTTGGCAAAGAAGCACTTTAGCGAGTTCGGCGCATTGCCGGAGCAGCAGCACATGAAACGCGTCACAGACTATTTTAGTGCCACGCCGGCGAAGAGGGCTGCGACAGGAGCCGCCGCAGGAGCTACCGCAGGAGCTGCCGCAGGAGCTGCCGTGGGCGCCGCGCTGAAGCGGTCCGCCGTGACGGCGTCGGGTTGGAGCAAAGACAAGTGGGCCGCGCAGCTGCCGGCCGAGACGCAGGAGCTGCTTGCGCTTGAGCTGAGCACGCTCGACGCGTCGTGGCTCGAAGTATTGCACGCGGAGCTCGTGAAGCCGTACTTCCTGAACCTGAAGCGCTTCATTAAGGCGCAGAAGGACGCGAACGTGAAGGTGTTCCCGCCCGAGCAGGACGTGTACTCGTGGTCGCGGCTCACGCCGCTGCATAGCGTGAAGGTGCTCGTGCTTGGCCAGGATCCGTACCACAATGTTGGCCAGGCGCACGGGCTTGCGTTCTCCGTGCGCGCGCCGACGCGCGCGCCGCCGTCGCTGCTGAACATCTACAAGGAGCTGAAGGCGTGCTACCCGGAGACGTTCGAGGTCCCGACGCACGGGTCGCTCGTGAAGTGGGCGCGACAGGGCGTGCTCATGCTGAACGCGTGTCTCACGGTCGAGGCGCACAAGGCGAACTCGCACGCGAACCGCGGCTGGGAGCAGTTCACGGAGGAGGTCATCAAGGCCGCGCTCAAGCAGAACCCGCACGTCGTCGTTATGGCTTGGGGCTCGCCCGCGGCAAAGCGCGTCGACCGCGCCGCGCCGGGGCCGCAGCACCTCGTGCTCAAGAGCGTGCACCCGTCGCCGCTGAGCGCGTCGCGCGGCTGGTTCGGCACGCAGCACTTCGTGAAGGCGAACGCCTGGCTCGAGAAGCAGGGCCTGGCCGCCATCGACTGGCACCTGCTGCCGAAGCGGCCAGCCGCCGCGCCGAGCCAGCACGAGACAAAGCAGGTAGACGACACTGCAGTAGACGCCGCTGCAATAGCCGAGCCGGCGCCGCCCGTGCATGGCGAGGCTACGCGCGACGGCACGGCCATAAAGACGTAATGATAAGACACAGGCAGAATAATGATGATCGGCACGTAGGCACGACGCACACAAAAAAATTGGGGGCCTATGCGGCGCGGCGCATGACGAGGACGCGACCGCGGCGCCGCGCATCCTCGTTGAAGAAGCCGTTAAAGAAGCTTGTCTGCGTGGCGTAGCCGAGCTCGTTCATGAGCGCCTGCATGGGCTCGAAGACGACGACCGTGGACGTGAGGTACGCCGGGTGCTCGCGCAGGAACGCGGCCGCGTCGAGGTAGAAGCGGTCGGCCTCGTCGACGTACGCGACGCTGCTCACATTCCAGGGCGGGTCGCAGGTGAGGAACTGCGGCGCGAAGGCAGGGTCGTGCGGCCGCTGGAAGTGCGCGTGCCACGGCGTCGAGTGGCACGGCATGAGGAAGCTCACGTCCTGCACGGCGGCTGTGTTGCGCACGTAGTTAACGACGTCCACGACGCCGCGCTGGTGCACGGACCCGAGGTAAGCGGCCACAATGACGTTCACGGCAATGGCGGCCGCTTTGAGCGCGCGCGGCGCGCGCGGCCAGCCGAGGGCCACGCAGATGTGCAGGAGCGGCAGCAAAAAGAAGATGAAGCGGAACTCCTTGTGGGCAATGAGGGAGAACGCAACAAGGTTCAGGGCGATGATCTGCGCGACGAGCGGCGGCGTGCGGCGCAGGCCGAGCGCGGCAATGGGCACGTAGCCGAGGAGGAGGAACGGCACGGCCTGGCTCACGTACCAGTGCCAGGGCAGCACGCCGTAGATCTCGCTCACGCGCGAGCCGAAGTTGTGGCGCACGAACTCGACGTAAGGAAGCACGGCGCGCCCGTAGTAGCGCACGTCGAGGACGAAGATGGCGAGCTGCGTGAGCCCGCCGACGGCCGCGCTCATGAGCGCGAGCCTGGCGCACGCAAGCGGGCCGCGCGTCTGCAGCAGGCGCCGCGCGCCCACGTAGAGCCACACAATGGCGTTGCTCGGCCGCAGCGCGACGGTGACGTGAGCAAGCACCTGCGCAAACAGCCAGGACGCCAGGCTCGGCGACAGCGAGTAGTAGAGTGCGATCGTGACGAGCACCATCTCAAGCGTGTTGCTGAACGGGCGCGTCGCTGCGTACCAGTTGAACATGGACCCCAGCGAAATGAGCCAGGTTAGCCACGCCTGCGAGCCGCCGTGCACGAGTTTCTCGCACAGCAGCGCCGTATACAGATCGGCGAGCGCAGCGAGCGCGGCCATGACGACCTTGCCCAGCACGAGATGGTCCATGTGCAGGCGCTGCGCGGCGCGGATGAGCAGCGCGAAGCAGCGCGGCACGAGCGACGTGCGGATGGCCGCCTGCCACTCCCAGGAGCGGAAGCCGACGCCGTACACGTCGAGGTACGCCGGCTCCCACGCCTGAAAGTACTCGTCCGGCTGGAAGAACGCCGTTGCCACAAACGCATTCACGAGCCGCACGGCGAAGCCGAGAATGAACATTCCGGCCTGCGTCCGCTTGCTGTTTGCAATGGGACCGCCCAGGCGCCTGCGCGCGAACGCAGCTGCGCGCAAAAGACGCACCATTCAGTTCCGCCTGCCGTGTTTACGCCGACGATGCGAGCCACGTGCTTCTCCACGCTAAGCGGTCTCCGCGCACCAAACTTAGCGCCCGTAGGCGAACCGCTGGCAGGCGGCGTCGCTAAGTACGAATAATTTAGGCTCTCACGTAGACTATTGTGTATGGGGTCCGAGGCGACGGTCCGCCGTTTAGGGGCCGGTGGTAGCGCCCTGTACCGTAGCGGCCGGTACCGTATCTTGCGCCGCGAAACGGGTCTCTTGTGAAGCGTCCATGCTATTTAGTACTACATTGTACTTGTGAATACAACGTTACTCATGCGCGGCGTCATAGCCCCAAAGAGCAGCACGGCTCATAGGCTCAGCGGCCTAGCTCGTCCTGCAGTTTCTTGCGCTTGTCCTCGCTGAGACTGAGCTGCATTGTGAGCGCCAGGATCTCGTCGTGCAGCCCCTTCACGGCGTGCGTCTTCATGTACTGCTCTTCGGCGAATAGGCGAGCGCGCTCCTGCGCCTGCTCGAGCTGGCGCCGCGTCACGGTGAGCTGCTTCTCGAGCTCGTGCCGCTTTGCGCTGAGACCGTCGATTGTGTCCTTCTGCACATCCAATTGCGCCGCGTCCGAGTGTCCTGCGTCCGCGGCGGCGGCGCGCTGGCTCGCGACTTCGAACGCGCGGAAGTAAGGCAGCAGCTCCTGCTCGAGCACGTCGCGCTGCTCCAGTCCGGCCGCATATTCCTGCTTCCAATTCATTGCCCTGTGGCTCTGTTGACACTGCTGACGCCGCAGACCCGCCTCCTCCTAGCAGCAACGCACTCTGAGCTAGAAGTAACGCGCTCACGACGAGGTTCCTGGCCGGCGGTGCGCGTCTTAGTCAAGCACGCCCAAGGTCACTCGCATTCAGAGGGCTCGCGACGACGGCCGCACGTAGCGCTATACTGCATCTAAGTTTGCTCAGGCTTCGCATTTTGAGCATTCGTTTTTGTACTGGTTTGGTTTTCTGTTTGCCGAGCTGTGTTACGGCGTGTTCCACTCTCCCCTTCAGGTCTGAAATTTTCACCTCAGCCGGGTCCACATAATGCTGCGCGGTTCGTTCAGCATATACGCACGCACGCGGGCACCAAATAGCCTTTGTCGTCTGCTGCCACGGCGATGCTTTGCGTCGAAGCTGCACCCGTCCGTAAGGGCGCGTGTGACAAGCCTGCAGGAGGAGTACGAGCGTGCGAGCGAGGCCATCACCTTCAAATACAGCAACGAGGCGGCGATTCGGCTGGCGCGGCTGCAGCCGATTGTGAGCAAGTTTGAGGAGTTCAGCAAGGCCGAGAGCGAGGTTGGCGAGCTCGAGGAGCTCGTTAAGGACCCGCAGCTCGGCGCCGAGGCCGTGAGCGAGCTCGAGGCCACGCGCGCTACGATTGCGCGGCTCAGCGAGGAGCTGAAGGCGGCGCTCATTCCGCCGCACCCGTTTGCGGAGAAGGCGTGCATCATCGAGATCCGGCCGGGCATTGGCGGGTCCGAGGCGACGCTGTTCGCGGCGGACCTCATGCGCATGTACGAGAACTACTGCTTGAAGCGGCGGTGGCCGTGCGACGTGATGACGTGCCACGAGACGCCGAACGGCGGGATCACGGAGGCCATGCTGAACGTGCGCGAGCTCGGCAGCTACGCAGCGTTCCAGTACGAGGGCGGCGTGCACCGCGTGCAGCGCGTGCCCGAGACAGAGACGAAGGGCCGCGTGCACACGTCGACGGCGGCCGTCGTGGTGCTGCCGGACCTTGGCGACACGCTCGAGGAGACCGTCATCAACCCGGACGACATCCGCGTGGACGTCATGCGCGCGAGCGGCAGCGGCGGCCAGCACGTCAACACGACGGAGTCGGCCGTGCGCATCATGCACCTGCCCACAAACATGATTGTGACCTGCCAGGACGAGCGCTCGCAGCACCGCAACAAGGCGAAGGCGCTGCGCGTGCTACAGGCGCGCCTGGCCGACCTCGACCGCCAGGCGAAGCAGCGGCAGAACCGCGAGGACCGCCTCAGCCAGGTCTCGAGCGCGGACCGCTCCGACAAGATCCGCACCTACAACTACCCACAGAACCGCATCTCGGACCACCGCTCAGGCATCACGAGCCACCACCTCGACGAGTTCATGGCCGGCAACGAGGCGCGCTTTGAAGAGGTCGTGGAGTCCGTCGACCAAGCCGTGCGTGCAGAAACGGTTAAGCTGCAGGGCCTTGAGTGATTTATGTACATAGACGCGCCGGCAGCGCTGCCGGCAGCGCTGCCTGCCGCACTTGTATTTATTATGCACAGCTGCAATTTAAATGGCCAACGACGGCGCCCAGAGCTGGCGCCCAAAGCTGGCCCCAAAGCTGGCGCCCATGCGTGTTCATTAGCAAGAGCTCGAGGGCTGCAAGCTCGATTAACCTACGTATATGGTCCATTTACTGCCAAAGAGGATTTATGGCCAAGGGGAGGACTTAAGCGAAACTAGTTAGGTGTAAAGCCATTGAATACGCGAATTGAGCAAGCCCATTAACGGCCAAAGAGGAAGCCCGCCCTGCCAACAACGCTGGTTCGGGCCGCTCACGGTTTTACTCCACGGGTTTCGGCGCGGCCGGCGCCTGCCCTGCATGAACCCTGGCGCGCGTTCCTGGCATACGGCACGGTGCTCGGCTCCGCCGCGGCGGATGAGCTAAGTTGGGACATTGTCCTGTGCCATTAGTGAGGCACACTGCACGCGGCGGGGCTAGGCAGGCGGCGGGCGGAATGGACCGGTTCGCCCAGGAAGTGCTCGAGCCAAAGGTGTGGCTCGCGAGCTCGAAATCCGAGAGCCTCGTGGACGCACAGCGCGAGCTAGTCGTGTGCATCGACGCCCTCGAGGACCGGCTGAGCAAACTCGAGCGCGCGGCAGACCCGCTCGACCAGGCGGCCGCGACGCAGCGCCTCGCAAAGCTGCGCCAGCGGCTGCAGGACGTGAATCGCTCGCTTGATCAGTCGCACAGCCGCTTGCGGGCCGTCGAGGCCCGCCTCAAAAACTAGACTCGATACGCGCCTTGTTTACAGGAACATCTACAGGGACATTCAAACGAGCCGCGCTGCAGACGCAGCTCATTCTCCCAGAAATAGACCGCTAATAGGCAGCTAAGTACATACTGCTAAAAAGACTTATTGCGTTATGCGGCGCCGGCGCGTGGCCTGCGTTTCCTCGGCTCGCCTCGGCGCGGCTGGCAGGGCACACTGCATTGTGCATAACACCTCGTTTATTTGGGAGGTACGTAACGTTGATAGGGAGCAGTGGAGATGGCCCGATAATGCGCTGAGCCGGGACCGGCCTTGCATGGCCCGCAGCACCGATCAGAGCGTCTAAATTCTGCGGATTACGCCTTCTACCGCAGCCGCGCTTGACCCGAACCTGAGCCCTGCCATTCGTCACGCCCAAACGTGTCTTAGGCGCGCGCATGCACTCGCCGCAACCACCTTCAACGGTTCCTTACCCTGGGAGTCGGCGGCTCGGCCAGTCCATATTACACCGCATGTCCGACCCCCCCACCCCACACTTCCGGTTCACCCGCACATAACGCCGAAATTGTCCGCAAACATACCGCGACGCATCTGCCATGGAGACTATCGAGGTGCACTCTAAGGACTTCGTGCTTCGATGGGTCCACGTCTCGCCGGGCTCGAGGGTCCTCTGGAAGGTCGTGCCCACAAAGCGGTCCATCAACTTCGGCGTCTACGCGCGCGGCGGCGGCAACGAAATGGACTCAAAGACGATCCTGCAGACGATGTCGCTCACGTCGGGAACCCTCACGCAGCGCCTCGAGGCCGCCGGCTGCGCTCCACTCGCCTACGGCGGCCTCGTGCGCGTCGAGGCTAAGGACGCGGCCGAGGGCTCGGCCCACATCGAGCAGGGGCACATGATGGCATTCGTCTTCGACAACACGTTCTCAAAGAGCTACTCGAAGCACGTCGAGCTCACGTACACCGTCGAGGACCCGCGGCCGCACGTGGCGCCGCGCGGCAACGACGCAGCCGCCGCGGCCACCGCCGCACTATACTCGCGGGACGCGGCCAGCTCGAACGCTGGCAGGCCTGCCTTAGACGAGCACACGGGCTTGCCTAACCGCCGGGCCCCCGAAAATGCCGCATCCACGGCCCCGCAGCAGCAGTTCCCGCCCATCGACTCGGCGCCGACGCCGCACTCACAGGCCTCGGCCGGCTCGCGCGACCGCGCTGGCTCGAACCACAGCCTCGCGGAGTCAAGGTCCAATGACGGCGAGTGCGCTCGCACGGGCCCTACGCATCTGCGCCAGCGTCAAAGCACGCTCAGCAGCACGGGCGGCAGCGACAACGAGCCCACACACTCGCTCGACGGCCGCTATGTCTCAGGGTTCCTCCAGAAAAAGCGCCGGAAGCAGTTCCAGGGCTTCGCGCGCCGCTACTTCTCGCTCGACAAGCGCATGGGCCTCCTCAACTACTACCTAAACGCGCGGTCTCGCAGCCTGCGCGGTGTCATGCCCATGCGTATGGCCGACATATCCGTGGACGCAAAGTCGCTGCAGCTGACCTTGGACTCCGGCATGGAGAAGTGGACCTTGAAGGCCGCTGACGCAAACTCGTTCGAGGCTTGGCAGCGCGAATTCGAGGCACTGCGCTCCACGGGCATCCATGATACAGATTCTGAGCCCGAGTCCGAGCCCATTGTTTACTTCGACCAGGGCAGTAGCGATACGGGCAGCAACGACGCGGGTAGCACAACGCCGCGCGCACCACAGGGCTCTGGACGCGGCGCGAACACGGGCACATTGTCTACACAGGGCGGTTCGGACCGCTCAGCTCTTAGCGAGCTCAGCGAGTACATCAAGACTCTTCCGACGGGGCTGCAGCAGAACCAGCTCGAATCCATTTATGCGCGGCTCACTTCTGGCGGATCCGCTGAAAGCAATAGCCCGGGCGACCGCACGCCAAGGCCGGCGGCCACGACGAACCCGTCGTCTGCGACAATTACGACCTACAAACGCGCGCAGCAGAGCGTCCAAAACGGCGGCCTACATTCGCTCCACGATCTGGGGTCGAAGGCGCAGCCAGGGCTTGTGACGGGTGGAATCGTTGGAATGCTGATTGGAAGTCTGCTCGGCTCGTTCGTCGTGCTCGTCACCATAGCGGCTTTGAGCACTTCGTTGGGCGGCGCAGTTTACTTGGTTCTGAACCCGCACCTCCTGCATCCCGCCGACCAAAAGCATGAGGAGCCGTCTCACGACGAGCCCGATCTGGCGGAATCTGACCCGCGCTCAAAGTCCACGGACGCCTTCAGCTCGAGCGAGTCCCAGCACCGTAGCCTTTCTGAGGATGAGGACGATCTCTCCGGCGATAGTGACGTCGAGGACGACATCGTCACTTCTAAGAAATCAGTTTCGTATGTGCCGCAAAAGCCAAAGCATACTGTCAAGTCAGACTCAGCATCCAGGCAGGTCCAGCTCGGCCAGGCGAATCCTGAATATGAGACTGAAGACCCCGAGGTCGCAGCTGTATTCCGACAGATGCGTGAGAAATACGAGCGTGAGCATGAAGAGGCGGCGGCGACGGCGGCGGCAGCCCAAAAGCCGGCTCCGGCGAAAGAAGCCCAGCCTGAGAAACCCGAGCCGCCCAGTGCCCCTGAGCGCCCTAGCGGTGTGACTGAGGAGGGCGTCGCTGCTGGCGGTGCTGCTTCTGCTGCCGCGGCTGCGCTCTCCAAATCAGAGGATACACCCGAAAGCAGCGCTGAGACGTCGCTGTATCCTTTACCGCACGGCAAGGTCAAGCGTCGTACAAACATTAAGGGCCCCACGCAGGCACCACCAAGTCTGCTGTCAATGCTAAAGAAGGCAAGAGACCCGAGCCAGATGGTGGCGCCAGTCACAGCTAACGAGCCGCTGAGTGGGCTCCAAACAACGGCAGAGGTGTTTGAGAACTCGAGCATGCTTGACGCTGCATCACACGCCCCACCGGGGTCCCACCTTCGCGTCATGCTCGTTGCCGTGTTTGCTGTCGCGAGGCTTGCCAGCTTGCGGTCCAAGGAACGGGCTCTGCGCAAGCCATTTACTCCTCTGCTTGGCGAGACTTATGAGATGGTGCGCGAGGACCGCGGGCTGAGGTTCGTGTCGGAGAAGGTCATGCATAAGCCTGAAGTGGTTGCCACGCAGACGGAGTCGCCGCACTGGACTGCGCATTTCACGTCGCGGCCGCACACGAAGATGTGGGCCAAGACGGTGCAAATCACGGACGTCGGTCACTTTAACGTTACGTTCCCGGACGGCGAAAGCGTCTCGTACATCAATCCTGAGCTGTTCATCCGTAACATTCTTGCCGGCGAACGCTATATTGACCCGAGCGGCTCGTTTACGGTCGAATCTTCGGCCGGTCCGCGATATACCGCTACAGTCGAGTTCAAGGCAAAGGGCATGTTCGGCGGCCGGTCCGAGGAGGTGAAACTGACCTGTGGCGATCTCGTGTACGAGGGCAAGTGGCCGGAGGCCATTTACAACAAGGGGAAGGTCGTCTGGCAGGCAAAGCCGCTGGTTGCAGATGCCAGCGCCCACTGGGGACTGCCGGTTTTCGCGGCGCAGCTCAATGAGATCACGCCGCTCGAGGCTGGCGCCTTGCCTCCGAATGATAGTCGTCTGCGCCCGGATCTGCGGTTCTACGAGAACCAGGACGTTGACAAGGCTGAGGAGACTAAACTGCGGATCGAGCAGCACCAGCGAGAGCGGCGGAAGGAGCTTGAGACTGCCGGCAAGCAGCACGAGCCCTTTTTCTTCATCAAGTCCGACGACGAGAAGGGCTATTACATGCTGCAGCAGGGTGAGAAGAACTACTGGGTGCGGCGCGAAGCACAGAAGTGGTCCGAGGTCCCTAACTGGTTCCAGTAGACAGACTACAGACTACTTCAGCTTTACCTATATGATAGAATAAACCCATGCTTGGTCGAAATATAGAGAATCGTACGAAAAAAGGAACAAAGACAGAAGGAAAACTACTAAACCGTGCAAATAAAGTTCCAAAAAAATATGAGGCCAGAAGGAATCGAACCCTCAACCGTCTGAACTGGAGTCAGAAGCGCTACCATTACGCCATAGCCCCATTACTCATAAGCTTATTTGCTCGTGACGTATTTGTGAGCGAGCGGCCTCAAGCGGAGAA